>CM057450.1:1696873466-1697473466 GCA_016271365.2 Neoceratodus forsteri
ATCTTGCAAGATCGATACCTTGGGTAAGTGAGTCTTTGCTGCTTCAACCCTAGGCATGCGCATTGCTAGCTACCAGGGTTATTTTTCTCAGTAAGAGTATGTGCTCTGGCATGTGCTCAAAGCAACTGTAGAAGCTCTGCCCAAATCAGAAGTTAATTCAGAGCTCCTACAGACCATTACTAGAGTTATTGAGTCCAACAATCAGCAGATTAAAGCTGCCATGGACGCTTTCGATACTGCCTCCAGAGCGGCAGCGACTGGTATTTGCACCCGTCGTCATTCTTGGTTGCACACTTTGGGCTTCACAAATGATGCCCAACAAAAGGCATTGGCCTTACCTTTCGACAGTATGTATCTGTTTGGATCTCAAGTGGAGCAAGCACTAGAGGCCACTCAGAAAACTAGGTCCACTATTAGGACAGCTAAGTCCCCTCCCGCTGCCTCTCGAGGAGGCGGGAATAAGCATCAGTTTCATAACTGTCAGTCCTTTCGTGGCAAAAGCAGAGGAGGTTTCAACAGAAACCAAACCCCACAGCCGTAAAAGAAAATGCAGCAAAAGGCACAGGGCCCAGAAGTGCCCAGTGCCACGCTCTGAGTTTCTGGCCCAGGTCCCACCTCAGCTGTCTGAGGGGGACTCTTCCTCAGCAGTAGGAGGTCATCTAACTCATTTCTATGACCAGTGGAAGTCGATAACATCGGACAAATGGGTCCTAAGGATAATCCGTGAGGGGTATTCTCTCAACCTGTCAGAAACCCCTCTGGATCATCCTACCAAGCAGCAGCCCAAGCTGTCTGCTGCGCAGTCAGACCTTCTTGCTTCCGAGGTGCAAGGCCCTCTGAACAACAGGGCAGTAGAAATAGTCCTGCTGGATCAGTGAAACACAGGATCGTGCTGGACATAAAGTCTCTACCACTCAGTCACACTGATGGGATCTATGCCGGAGGCGCTAGGACCCAACAGGAGCAAACTTTTTGCAAAGGGTCAGCACCAGAGATGGAGCTGCAAGGAGGCGGTGCCATGAGCCTCTGCTTGTCCGTGAAATGACTAGCTTGGCGTCGACCCTCCAACCACCTCAGTTCCTTTTTTCCTTGCGTTCGAGTGCGCTTCAGTGCAGACGTCACTCGCCCATGGGAGTCAAACTTCAAACTAGCAGCATAGTTTTCAGTTTATTATTTTATAGTATATCTTGAATAAGTACCGCTTACTTTAATTTATTCTCATTGAAGAAAGAAGTCTCAGCCTACATTGACGGAGTCGACCATGAGCGGGTCCGGTGACGGTAGGGAGACTTCGTATGAAAGCTGTTCAGTCAGCCGGGCTGGGTCCGGTCCACCGCCCTCTCCGGAGGGGGGGTCTGACAACAGACGGTCCAATGCCCGAGGGGAAGGGCGGTCCCCCCGGAAGCATAAAAGAAAACAGTCACATTCTTGGCACCATTTGGCCTCGAGCTCTTCTTCGGCCCACAGGTAAAAAAAAAGAGAAGGCATCACTTGAGGTCGCCTTCTGGTATGTCTGCGCGCAGACGGTCGGTCATTGGGGTCAGTTGCGTCTCCTCCTCCTCCGGAGTCGCTGGTTCCTGTTTCTGGTCACCGAACTCTTCGACATTGGAGCCCTTCCCCGCCTTCTGGTAGGGCTTCAGATGAGCAGTTTCATCAGTGGGCCGCTCTGATGGAGCAATGGGCTTGGAGGTTGGTCCAGCTGCCTGGCCCGATCACTCCGGGTCCCTCGGGCTCTGAGGGGGATCGGGTAGGGCGGTTGAGCCTCCTTAGTCATGCGGCACCTTCTTCGGTGCCGTCGACTCTGCGTTCAGGTGTTTTCCCCCCTCACATGGTTGCGACGCAGGGGACCACACCGATGCCTCTGTCTCCTGGTATTCTTCCTTCTTTCCCCTCAAATCCTAGTTTTCGAAGCCCTGTGTTGGTTTTGAGTCGATGAGTCGGCTTGGCCATCCTTGCGCCCGATGTTCTGTTAGGCGCCCGTCCTCGGTGCTTTGTAGCCTTTCGGCGCCATGGCCTGTCGGCACTGCAGTGCTCTTTTTCGGGCGCCGAGGCTTGGTGTGACATCTTCCAGCTTTCAGGGCTTCTCGATTCCGAACCTTTTTCCTTCCTCTTTTCCTTCTGATTTTCACTTCTTTCCTGTCCATACTGTCCCTTCTGGGCTGTCAGGAGATGATATTGAGCCTGACCCAGACCTTAGGCTGGGTGATGACATGGACGGAACAGGATCTAATCCTATTGCAGAACCTGTGGTTGAGGACCTGTCATTTGTCTCTGCTGAAAAATTTGAATTCCACTTTTTCTCTCCAGACTACAGATATCGATCCTGGGAAGCTTTTAAGGCTCCAGTACCTTCACGTCCCGGAGATCCCTATGGATTTAACTCCCCTGGAACAGCCTTCCTTTGAGATGCTTTCTCAAATAGTATGGAAAAATCCCGCTCTCATTCCTTCTGTAGCTAAGTCCATAGATAGAAACTACGCTGCTTCCAAGGATCGACCCATTTTGGCCTCCAAAGCATTTGCGGATCCTATTGTGGCCTTGGCAGAGAATGATAAGGTCGTCCTCCCTCAAGCTACTACAGCCTGACCTATAAACAAATCTTGTAAGAGAGTCTTTGCTGCATTCACCCTGGGTATGCATATTGCCAGCTACCAGGGTTATTTCTCTCAATATCAGTATGTTCTTTGGCATTCGCTGAAACAAATGGTAGAAGCTCTACCGGAGTTGGACACTAATTCAGAACTTCTTCAAACCATAACCAGGGATATCGAGTCCAACAACCAGCAGGTTAAAGCAGCTATGGATGCTTTCGATACTGCCTTCCGAGCTGCAGCCGGCATTTGAACTCGCCGACACTCCTGGCTGCGCACTTCAGGCTTCATGAATGATGCCCAGCAACAGGTCATGGCGTTACCCTTCGACGGTATGTATCTCTTCGGTCCTTAACTAGAGCAAGCTCTAGAGGCCACACAGAAAACTAGGTCTGCCATTAAATTGGCTAGACCTGCTCCCGGCCCTTCTCAGGAGGGTGTTCATAAGCGTCAATTTCACAACCGTCACTCCTTTTGAGACAAGGGGAGGTTTTAATAAAAACCAAGCCCCTCAGCCTCAGAAGAAAACACAACAGAAAGCACAAGGGTTCAAAGCGTTTAGTGCCGCCTTCTGAGTTTCTGACTCAAGTCCCACCTCAGCTGCCCAAGGGGGACTCTTTCTCAGCGGTGGGTGGTCATCTGACTCAGTATTACAACCAGTGGAAGTCCATAACATCAGACAAATGGGTTCTCTGGATAATTCGAGAGGGGTATTCCCTCAGTCTATCAGAGATCCCTCTGGATTGTCCAACCAAATGACAGCCCAGGCTGTCAGTATTTTAGTCAGAGCTTCTCGCTTCCGAGATACAAGGCCTTCTGAACAACAGGGCAGTAGAAATAGTTCCACTGGATCAACGAAACACAGGGTTCTACTCCCATTAGTTTCTTGTTCCAAAGAAAACCGGGGGCATGCGCCCCATTTTGGACCTCAGAAATTTGAACATATTGCTTCCCAAGGAAAAGTTCAAAATGATTTCACTAGGAACCCTTTTACCTTTGCTTCATCAACACGACTGGCTAATCTTCCTGGACATGCAGGATGCTTACCAGCATATTCCCATTCACCCAAAGCATCACAAATACCAAGGGCGGATCCAGGAGTCCTATAGATGGGGAAGCTCAAGTCAGATAAAAAAAAAGAAAAATAATAGGCTGTGGGTCTGGTAGGCCGCCTAGGCCCCCAGAAATTTCTTTACATTTTGATGCATTCTGGTGCATTTTGGAGGGTATTTCTAATGCAATTTCTGCTCATTTCCTCCCTCCCCATGCTTTGTGAGTTGCACCCTAGCACATCCCCAGAGTCCCCACAGTCCACATGACAGTATGTTGCCCCCACAAAAAAAAAAATAACACAAAATACCAAAAGACTGCAGCTGGGCAGCAGCACATCCGAAAGGCATAAAAATGAGAAAAGTTGAAAGAGACTTGGTGATAAAGACAAATTAAATGATAATCCAAGTAAACAAGTTCACAAATGTCACTCATTTAAGCACATTATGACATTACCATAAAGCCAACCCATCCCAATGTGTCCTGCAGTACAGATTAACCTATCCCCCAACCTTACATCATAAATAAATACAATGGCCCAGATATTCAAAAAGGGTTGCGCATGGCGCAACAATTATTCATATCGCAACCCACTGTTGCGCCGCCCATGATATTCAAAGGGTAAAGTGCACGGCACAAATCCCGATGTGTTGGAGCCGATCAGTACGTATGCAGGCGGAGGTGGGGGCGGCTCATGGCATACCCCTGCACAGCCCAATATTCAGCCCGGATGTGCAGAGCCATGCATGTAACCCTACCTGCACCAGCACAAAGTTGATCCAGAAAAAAGAACAACGGATGGCCATCCACAGGTGAGCTGCGCATTGCAGGACGCAGCACGGCAGCTGTCACCTGTGGGTGGCCACCTGAGCTCCCTCTGCACCTGGCGGTGCCCCTCCCATGCCCGATCGCGGGCATTTGTTAAAAAAAGCAGAATTCTGTCCAATATCCATGGTGGTCCAGTGGACCGCTGTCTGCCCGATCACGGGCATTTGTAATAAATAAAGATTAATCCGTCAAATATCCCTGGTGGTCCAGTGGACCTGCCCACCCGATCGCAGGCTAAGTAATAAAATTACATCCCCAAAATCCCTGGTGGTCCAGTGGACCTGCCCGCCCGATCACCGGGCTAAGTAAAATGTTATCCCCAAAATCCCTGGTGGTCCAGTGGACCTGCCCGCCCGATTGCGGGCTAAGTGAAAATATTATATCCTCAAAATCCCTGGTGGTCCAGTGGACCTGCCTGCCCGATCGCGGGCTGGGTAAAGAAATGTTATCCCCAAAATCCCTGGTGGTCCAGTAGACCTGCCCGCCCGATCGCGGGCTAAGTGAAAATATTATAAAAAAAGACACAGGCAGAATGGGATAGGGAGAAGTACCAGGATAAGCAAAGGGAGGCAGGAGGTCAGTAAGGGAAGCCAAAGCTCAGACAGAAGAACACATTGCAAAATCAGTGGGTAGAGGGACAAAACCTTTACAGGTACATAAGTGAAAAAGAAAGGCAAAGGGAGGGATAGTGAGACTGAAGGGAGGATGGGGCTGGAGGATGACAACAGTAAAGCTGACATATTGAACAGGTATTTCTGCTCAGTCTTTACTGAGGAAGAGGAGGGTAATGGGTATGAAGGGAGTACAAGGGGTGAGAATGGTGCAGAAATGGA
This sequence comes from Neoceratodus forsteri, assembly GCA_016271365.2. Lineage (NCBI taxonomy): Eukaryota > Metazoa > Chordata > Ceratodontiformes > Ceratodontidae > Neoceratodus > Neoceratodus forsteri. The sequence continues at coordinate 1,696,878,769 of CM057450.1, forward strand.
CACAAGTCCCTTTACACGAGAAAGGGTCCTGAAGGAACTGGAAGTAATAAGAGTTGATAAAGCAATGGGGCCAGATGGGTGCACTCAGGGTCCTTAAAGAACTAAGAGAGGTGGTGGCTGAACCTCTGGCTATCCTGTTTAGCGATCACTGGAAACAGGGAGGTACCCAAAGACTGGAGGACAGCAGATGTAGTCCCTTATACAAAAGTGGGAACAAAGAGTAAGCAGGGAACTACAGACTAGTCAGCCTCCACCTCGTGAGTGGGGAAGATCATGGAAGCACTGCTGAAGGAGAGATTTGGAACATCTGGTTGTCAATGGACTACAGGACCCAAGACAGCATGGTTTCACCAGGGGAGGTCATGTCAGACCAACCTCGTTGAATTTTTGACTGGGTGACTAGGGAGGTGGATCAGGGAGGGCAGGACATGGCCTATCTGGACTTCAGCAAGGCCTTTGACACTGTGCCACATAGAGGACTATTACACAAACTGGGAATATGGGTGTGGGCAGGACAGTAGTGTGGTGGGTAGGTAACTGGCTGGGTGGCAGGACACAGAGGGTGGTGGTAAATGGCTGTCACTCCACAGATGGAAGAGTGACCAGTGGGGTACCACAGGATCAGTGCTGGGACCGTCCTATTCAACATCTTCATCAGTGACATGGCGAGGACCGAGAAGGCAGAATTTCACTGTTCGCTGATGACACAAAGCTCTGTAACAGAGTAGACACACCGAGGTGTAGACAGAATGAAGCGACCGCAGAAACTTGAAGAATGGTCAGGGGTTTGGCAGTTGAAATTCAATGCAAAGAAGTGCAAGATAATGCATATGGGGCACAAAAACCCTGGCACAATTTATCAGTTGGGGGGTGAGGATATAGCATGCACCAAGCAGGAAAGGGATCTTGGGGTTATCATCTCTGATGACCTCAAGGTAGGGAAACAGTGTGACAAGGCAGCAGGTAAAGCAAATAGGATGCTGGGATGTACAGGCAGGGGCATCACCAGCAGGAAAAGGGAGGTCATAATTCCGCTATATATGACACTAGTGAGGCCCCACCTGGAGTACAGTGTACAGTTCTGGAGACCATACCTACGTAAGGACATAGACAGGGTAGAGAAGGTTCAGAGGAGGGCAACAAAGATGGTGAATGGATTGCATCACAAGTCCCTATGAAGACAGGTTGAAGGAACTGAACATGTACTCCCTGGAGGAGAGGAGGGAGAGAGGATATGATAGAGACATACAAGTATCTTACAGGGAGGAACAGGGTGCAGGAAAACACTATTTTTAAGCTTAAAAGATGTTCCAGGACTAGAGGGCAGGATGAAGTTGGAGGAGGAGTATTCAGAGGAAACATGAGAAAGAATTTCTTCACAGAACGGGTGGTGGACAAGTGGAACACCCTGCCAGAGGAAGTGGTGGGGCTGAAACAATCACGGATTTAAGAATGCATGGATAGACATAAAGGAATTCTGAGGTCAGGGTAAGGGCAACAGACTTCTAGGAAAACAAACTGAACTTACAAGCTCAAATGGGCAGACTGGGTGGGCCATAGGCCCTTATCTGCCGACACTGTCTATGTATCTATGTACCTATGTATCTGTATTATATCCCCAATTTCCCTGGTGGTCCAGTGGACCCCACCATCCTCCGCCCACTGAATCCCATCGCCCTGCTCCCCGGTCAGCGGTGGCGGCAGCACACCACCTGCCGCCCCGCCGACTGACTTGCAATCAGCTGGGCTGTCGCCCATTGGTGCATAAGCGTGAGCCAATGGGCGTGCAGCTATAGCACATATATTTCCAGATATGTGAATGGGATCCCATTCACATATCTGGAATGTGTAGTACGCATGGTTGTACTCCCATTGGCTCACACTGTGCACCAATGACATAGCCCACCGACTGTGTCAGTCGGTGGGCATCGGGGCGGCAGACGGGTGGGGTGATGCCGCCTGCCACTGACTGGGGGGGGGAGCAGGGCAGTGGGATTCAGTGGGGGGGCCCACTGGACCACCAGGGAAATTGGGGATATAATATTTTTACTTAGCCCGCGATCGGGCGGGCAGGTCCACTGGACCACCAGGGATATTGGACAGATTAATCTTTATTTATTACAAATGCCCGCAATCGGGCAGACAGTGGTCTCCTGGATCACCAGGGATATTGGACGGATTAATCTTTATTTATTACTGATGCCCGCGATCGGGCAGACAGTGGTCCACTGGATCACCAGGGATTTGTGTTTTCCATTTTTTTTACTGCCTCCCGCGATCAGGCTGTGGAGCACATTGCCGACTGCAGGGGGGCGTTGGTCCCTGACGGCTGCTGCCTGGCAGGGCGCCAGGCGCAAGTCGTTGGGGATCGGCGCACCTACATGCAAATGGGGCCATAATGACATGCAAATGGCCCCATTTGTGCCTTGCATACATTATGGCCCCATCTGCATGTCAAGTTTTGAATATTGCGGTTGCTGTGCATAGCGCAATGGAACTTGCGCTACCGCATCCCCATGCTCCACTCTGGCCGCTTGCGCTGGCGCAGTGCCACTGCGCCATGCACACTGCGGGTGGCCAGGGTGCAATATTCAACCCTGCTGAGCCATGGTGCAGCTCCATTGAATATGCCCAGGCACACCCTGCGCTCCAAGAGTTGTTGAGCCTAGCTGCTCCACAGCCTGGCGCAGTTTGAATATCTGGGCCTATAACTATAGAAATATGGGAACAAAGTCACTTTATCTAGTTTCTGAAAATATCATTTCAAGTCTGCTTGCTATTTTTGCAAAACATATTTTAGTCTATAGAACAATTTATTCCAAAGAAAATACATGTTTAAATAAATAAAATATTTTTTATTGTTTTAAAATGTCCTTTACTGGGGTAACCCCATGGTATGAGGCATCTCATTTTTATGATAGGCCCAAGAAGTCAGTAAGCAGACAGAAAAACAGTTTTTAAACAAATATAAAAATGCATTTTTTTATTAGCAACAGCACTTGTTTGGGTACATCATAACTTGACACCCCCATTCAACACATAGAACTACACAAACAAAATATTTGATTCTATCCAGGGCCAGTTTTAGGACTTTTGGGGCCTCCAGCAAACTCGATGACTGGGGCCCCTCGGCACGCCATGTCCCCCAGGCAGGCACCCCCACACACAGACTAGTAACCTAAAGGCAAGCAATATTAATCTAGAAATACATTTATATTTATACTATACTTGCAAAAAGTGTTCCTCCAGCTGTCACTAATTTTTCCAGCTCTGCAGCTCTCTGTCTATGCAGTCTCCTCTTGACTCCCACTAATAAAATGCAGGGTATACTACTATATATGTTACTCTGACAATAATTTGGACTGAAATAAATGTTCAGAATAGAGACTTTGATAACAGATACACATGATGACACAGTTGCTCAGTTATTGACTGTCATCATGTGTATGTTGCTGTCAGAGTCGGAGAGTGAGACTAAAGGCTATTCAAACCATTTATTTTTCAGTTCAAATTATGGTCCATTCCAGTCCAGACCATCTCATCTCCTAGCCAGTCTCTTATATCAGTAGACTACTGACAGTATATTTACATGTACATACCTAAAAAAAAGGAAGCATGGCAAGGCACTGGTCTATCTCTGGGTGGGTGTGTAATCCTCCTCCTCCTTTGGGTCTCTCCTCAACACCGTGCACCAGTGGTTTTGTATGGCTGGTTTGGAGGATTTGCAGGTGGCTGTCAGGTTGCTTACTGCAGTGCTGCTGAGCTCTTAAAATAAAAAAAAAAAAAAAGATTTACAGCCTTGTTCTCAGCAAGCAGCACTAGCAGTAGCAGGCTAGCAGCAGATCGGCAACAGCATGGCAGCAGTCAGATCAGGAACCAGAAGGTCTGGCTGGCTTCCAGCTGCAGTGGGCAGTGGTTCGTTCTCTCTCCCCTCCAGCGGCTTCAACAGTAAATTTCTCTCCGACGCTCTGGAACTGGTCCTCGGCTGAATGGTTCCACGAGCACCAGTGGAATCACTTTTATGCTGCCGCTACGGACCTGAGGGGGAACAAAAATTGCCAGGTCCAGCGGGAGGAGGTGCGACTTTAGCCAAGGACTGAGTGGAGCCCTGTGATTGGCTCCAACAGCATTTCCACGTCATGTTAGCATGTGCAGCACAATAGAGGGAATGTGGAAAAACAGAAAATTAAGTTCTGTGATGGCGAGCATGGCATAGGCTACAGACAGGAGGCCAGCATGGAGTTTTTGTTTTGGTGTTTGTGGTCCGGGGAAATCGGCGACAGCGACGGCAGGTGGCGGGCAAGTAGGGCGGTGTTGGGGCCCCACATCTTCAATCCACGACCACATTAAGGTTTAATTAAGGTATGATTTTGTATGAGTGTCGATGATCCTTAAGTTGGCATGCATGGCGTGGCCATGAGGTAGCAGGACAGCGTGGTCTGGGGAAATTGGGCAGGTGGGCTGTTTTGCTACTGTTACACATTTGCTGGCTTACTGCAGCTATAAAATGGGAAGAGGGGAATCCGAATGCTGTGCAGGGGAACATTTGGCTGTTTAGTCCCTGAGTACTGTAGCTCTGGACTTGTCTCGCAGTTCGCTATGTGCTAGTGCTATTTGGGGGCCTCCTGCAGTCATGGGATACATTTGGGGGCCTCCGCGGCCATGGGGTTGGCGGGTGCCTAACACCGGCCCTGATTCTATTACTCTTTTTTACGGTTTTGTAACTGCCTGTGTCAATGAGCCAAACAAGGTCTTTTGACTTCTGTTGTCAATTTTGCTCTCCAAGCATGCAGAAACTCCTGCACATGCCATAATATACAGCAGAACACCTTCAAAGTCCCTATGTCTATTAATTCCCTCTGTGCTCATTCACACTGTACAACCATGACTGAAAAGACAACACAGATTAGACATACAGTACATGCTGAAGTTTTTACCTCAGTTCAGAGGTCTCATGTACCAGTTTCTGCCTCTCCTGGTTCATGCTATTGCTGAGACCAGACCTGCCCCAGCATTAGTTTTGTACCATTCCTAGCATGGTACAGGAGGGCACTACTCTCCAACTCCCTCTCCTGCAAATCTGCACCAAAATCAATTTGCCATATAGGACAAAACTAGCAGTTACCTTAAACAATTGTAATGTCATGAATTTAAGCTCCCCATACTAGAAATTAATAACACTAGTACTACATTTATTACACATCTAGTTTGATGGAACACTAATGTCCTGTCCGATCCCAGCAGCTGCCCCACTGCTAGCTTAGCCAGCATCTTTTAATTAGTGCCATTGACTACACTGAATTATTTGACTTCACCATTGGAAACGAATCTGACTGAGCCTGGAGCAAGAACTTTAGTAAGTAAGGTACTACTACCGTATTCATTTCTGTAAGGACAGAGACATCATCACTGGACACTCACACCTCAGATACTCTGATTTGCAAACAAGTTAAACAACTTAATTTTTCTGGCGGTGTGAGTGAGAGAGAATAGAGAAGATTATCATGGGACACCAGTAAGATTGCCACCTGTCAGTTTTTTTACCTGGCGATTAGGTTTTCAGGGTCCCTATCAGGAAATTCGGTTTTGCTCTGTGCTGGTCAGGTTTTTATACCATTTTGAGTGCTCAAATACTTTTGAAACATATTTTGTATGAACATACAAACATACGAAATTTGCCAGCAGATAGAGGCCTAGAGGTCTATCAAGTCTGCTCGAATGTGCAGCTAGCACCCCTTATTCTGCAACTGCCCCTCCCTTCCACCCTTCCCCTTCATTGACCCTCCCCCTTGTCCTGTCCCATCCCCTTTTGAAGCAGTCCACTGTTCTACTGGATACCACTTCTGCAAGTAACTCATTCCACCCAGCCACCACCCTCTCTGTAAAAAAGTGTCTCCTCATCTCCCTCCTGAACCTTCCTCCCTCCAGTCTCATATCATGGCCCCTGGTGTCCCTCCCCTCCCTTACTTTGAACAGCCCCTCTGTACCTGTCTTGTTTATTCCTTTCATGTACTTAGAGGTTTCAATCATGTCCCCCCGTCCCTCCTCTCCTCTGGTGAGTACATGTTCAACTCCCTCAGCCTCCTTTCATATGGTAAGTCCCCCAGCCCCTTGATCATCTTTGTCACCCTGCACTGCACCCCCTCTAGTAACTTAATGCTCCTCTTCAGATACGGGCACCAGTACTGCACGCAGTACTCCAGGTGCGGTCTATCTAATGACCTATACAATGGCAGAATCACCTCCTCCCTCCTCGAGGATATACCCCTTGCAATACAACCCAGCATTTTGTTGGCCTTTACAGCTGCCTTCCTACATTGTGCCGAGTTGTTCATTGACCCTGTAATGAGCACCCCCAGATCCTTCTCCTCCTCTGTCTGGGCTAGCTGCACTTCCCCCAGCTGGTAACTCCTCCTTGGGTCCTTCATCCCAAAATGCAGCACCTTGCACTTTTTGGCATTAAACCCCAGTTGCCAGGTGTCTGACCAGGTTTCAAGCTTTGCCAGATCATCCTGCAACCCCTGCCATCCCCTAGGTCATCCACCACTGCTCCTACCTTGGTATCATCAGCAAACAGACTGATCTTGCTCTTGATGTCCAGTAATATGACTGCAATGAATATCCCAAACAACACTGGTCCCAACACCGAGCCCTGTGGAACACCGCTCGTCACTATCCTTGGGTGTGAGAGCTCCCCACCCACCACCACCCTCTGTTGCCTTCCCTTTAGCCAGTTCCCTACCCATTTCACCAGCTTTGCACCTGCCCCTGTGCCTACTAACGTACTTTCCCAGCCTTCCATGCAGCACCAAGTCGAATGCCTTACTGAAGTCCAGATACAGGACATCCACTGCATGGCCCCTGTCCAGCTGCCTAGTTACCCAGTCATAGAACTCCACCAGGTTGGTTTGGCAGGATCTGCCCCATATGAAGCAATGCTGTCTGCTGTCCTGTAGTCCTCTGGCCTCTAGGAGGGCCACCAGCCTCTCCTTCAGGATAGTCTCCATTAGCTTACCCACGATGGATGTGAGGCTCACTGGTCTGTAGTTTCCCGGTTCATCCTTGGGGCCACTCTTGTGGAGGGGCATAACATAAGCCATCCTCCAGTCCTGAGGTACACACCCTGAATGTAGTGAGGCATTAAATATGTCTGCCAAAGGTCCTGCAAGGACCTCAGCCAGCTCCTTCAGTACCCTGGGGTGGATGCCATCTGGGCCTGGCGCCTTATCCACCCTCAGTGCCTTCAAACCCTCCCGAACTCTGCCCTCCATGATTTCCCCATCTGTCATACCCTCCCCGTTTTTGCCATTTCTCCCCTTGGGTGTCACCCCCCTCTTCAATTTAGTAAATACTGAGCAGAAGTACTCATTTAGTGCTTCTGCCTTATCGCACCCTGCTTCCACCCAACCCCCCTCCTTCCTAATCCTTACTATGTGGTCCTTACTGCTCCTTTTCTCCCTGATGTACCTAAGGAAGTCTTTCTCCCCTTCTTAATGCCTTATGCCAGCCTGAGTTCCGTAGATGCCTTGGCTCCCCTTACTGCCCTTGTTGCCTCCTTCGATTCTGTCAAATACTCCTCCCTGTCCTCTCCTCTCCCTGTTTTTTTGTACTTCCGAAAAGCAGCTCTTTTCCTCCTTACCTTTTCCATGACCTCCTTGCTCAACCAGCTCGGTTTCTTAGCCCTAGCCTTCTTGCTCTGGGCCGTGCCGCAGGTTTTGGTTGCCTCCACTATCCCCAGCTTTATGAGCTCCCACCTTTGGTTAGTGTCCATACTAGATTGAATTCTGGCCAGGTACCCTTTTACCACTTTCCCCATCCTCCCAAAGTCAGCCCTCCCTGAGTCCAGCACCATTGTGCCAGATTCCACTCCTTCCCTTGCCCATATCCAATGTGAGCCATACTGAGTGGTGGTCACTCCCTGACAGCAGTTCCTCCACTGTAAGTTCTCTCACAAAGTCCCCATTTGCCAGCACAAGGTCAAGGATATTCCCTAACCTGGTTGGTTCACTGACCATTTGCAGTAGGAAGCTGTCCTGGAAGGCATCCAGCAGTACCTGCTCCCTTCTGTTCCTGGTTGTTGGGTTACTCTAGTCCACTCCTGGCATGTTGAAGTCCCCCACAGTCACCACACTACCCTTGTCGCAGGTCCTCCTGATCTGTCCCACTAGTTCCATGTCTGACTCCTCCGTCTGAGATGGTGGCCTGTACACCACTCCCATTCTAAGAATACTATTCTTGGAATCCTGGATTTGCATCCAAAGTGACTCCGTACTACCCTCCTCCCCTTCCTCTCTTACACACTTCAGTCCTTCCTTCACATATAGTGCCACACCCCCTCCTTTCCCAATCACCCTGCCCCTACGAAATAACCTATACCCTGGTACAGACAGGTCCCAGTCATTGTATTGGGTGGCCCATGTTTCTGTGATGGCTGCAATGTCCACCTCTCCCTCTGCCATGAGCAGGTTTCCTCCCAAGGCTCCTAGCATTAAGGGTAACCACCTTCCACCCTTTTCCATCCCTCCCATCCTGCCCTCCTTTATTAGCATCACCAATAGTACTTGCCATTTGTCCTTTGTCACTGTTAAGGGGGTTAAGCTCATATGGTTTTCCAACCTGTGGTCTCTGCATGTCTCTTGCCCAATTGCCACCCCCACTCCTTAGTTTAAATTCCCTGCTTCCTCTATGTCCTCCTCCATCCTCTGTTTCAACACTTTCTTTCCCTCCTCACTCCAAGTGTAGTCTGACCTTGGCATAGAGACTACTGTCCTCCAGGCCCCCACAGCCCATACCCTTTAGCACAACACCAGGTTCTTAGCCATCCATTGAATTTCTCTATTCTCAGCTTTCTTGTTGTGCTTGCCTTGGGCACTGGAAGTATCTCTGAAAAAGTTACTGATCTTCCTGCCCCCTCACATAATTGTCCTCCTCTGGACTATATTTACTGTCTTGCCAGCCAGGTCGTTCGTCCCAAAGTGTATAATTAAATGAGGCTTGTCCCTACCCCTTCTCGCATATTTCAGAACAGATTGTTTGGGCCGGATTGCATATCATTCATTGTTTCACCTACATGTCCAGGTTACGAACAAGTTATCTTGTCAGTATAGCTCTTTGTTTGTGTAAGTAGTCAACATGAGAGGTGTAAAGTATGGCCATTCACACCATTAGCACTTTCTTAACCTAATCTTTTCCACTGCAGCAAAGCTGCCCCCGCCTTTTGTAACAGTTACAGAGCCAGTTGTCTTCCACTTTCATTTGCTGGTAAACATTTTCATCTCTAACAAAATTTAGACATTTTTAAATGTTTAAAATTATTTTTTTTCCCTCAAAAAGCATGGGCCCCAAGGTGCAGGGGCACAGTTTGCACCTAGCTAAGGCCAGCTCTGCTGGAAGACAGATGAGGCCTGTGTGGCTCAGGCAGCTTTCATGGAGGCACTAGTGCATACTGATAAAGAATGCAGCACAGTGTGATTTTACTTCAAGTGGGAGCTCTTGCAGCAGGCTATAACAATTAGGACTATGCCGCAGGCACTAGGACCCTCCGGAAACTTTTCAGCCAGCAGTATACAGCAAGGACCGCCCCCACATCGGCCCCGCCCCGTCAGCCCTTGCACAAAAGGTTGCGGACCCAGCTCTACCTCAGTTCTTTTCCCGCCACATCCCGCGCACGTGAGAAGAAGGCTTCAGTTCCAGCTTGCCAGGAACAGCAAAATTCTAGTGTTTCAACCCATTTTTTGTACAGTTTTTGATGGTTTTTTTTTCCAGTGTCATCGACGTGCTGTTTTCGATGTTTTTTCAGTTTAGTTGACGGATGTCTTCGCTGTTGTCGGTCTCTCCAGAGCCACACCAAAACAAGTGCGACTGTGGGAGGCAGATCCCTGCCAAAGACGGGCACAACAGCTGCGTCTTTTGCCTCGGGCCGGACCACGATACCGCTACCTGCTCAGCCTGCCAGGCGTTCACCAGCCGGACCCAGATCCGACGTCTCAAGGCCCTGAAGGTGTTTCTTTTAGAAAAGAAGATGGATCTGCACTCCTCTGAGGGAAAGCGTAAGGAGAAGACCAAGCGCCACGGGAAAGACCGTAGTCGGTCCCGGCACTGGTCCTGGTCGAGGTCCCATTCTCGTTCACGGCCCTCTCCCAAGAAGGCCCGTATTTCCCCGGGCTCAGGAGAGTGCCCAAAGTCTTCCCAGGCCAAGGCCGCCCATCGGGGGAGAAGCCGGCCTAGCTGAAGGTAACCCCGCCAAGGGTTACCAGCAAGCCCTTGGAGGTGAATGCTGCCCCACCTCTCAAGGCACCAGCTGCTGGTGCAAAGGCACGCCTCCAGAGCTGAAGGACTCTCCTGTGGTACCCCGTGCCGGTTCCACCACTGACGTTGGTTGAAGGGCGCGGGGCGCATAGAAGAGCCACATCCCCATCTCCCAAGTCCTCCTCCCCTTGGGCTCCCAAGAGGGCTGTTCTTCGGGCGACGCCCCGATACTCCCTTCCGGGCCGAGCTACTGAACTTTTCTCGAAGGATGAGCTGCAGCAGTTGTTCTCCTTTTGGTGGGGACAGGTCTGGAAGCGGACCTCCCCAACGTTGCCGGCCCAGACACCGGTACCAGACCCAGCGGGCAAACCACAGCTGGGAGGTGAGCCTTCCCCGAGGAAGTCCCCAGAGTGACCGCCTCCACCTCCTTCCAGGGCTCGTTCCCGTGCCTGGTCCAGAGACCACCACCGACGCTCCAAGGACTCTGGAGACCGTCACTAGTCCAGGTCTCGCACACGCAGCCCTTCTTGTTCTCCTAGACGAGAGTGCTCCCGACGTCGGTCCTCTGACGGATGTCGGTCTTCGCTCTGTCGCTGGTCTCGGGACCGGAGCCGGTCTTCGGACCGAAATCAGTCCCCCAGTTACCGACAACAGAGTGGGTCTGGTCATAAGGAGAGATCAGACTATTCCAGATCTTGTAGTCGATCTCCCTCTTCTTCATCCTCATCTTCTTCCTCTCTCAGCTTACAGCGGTCCCCGAGAGAGAAGGTCCAGCCTCGCTCGCCTCCCAACGATCCAACCTTTATGGACATCATGAGGCACATCCAGGCCTCCAATGAGTAGGAAGTGGAGGACCTGGATCCGGAACCCCGAAGATTGGCAAAATACATGAGGCAAAAGGAGCTGAAACCATTGGTGGTCCCTCCTTTAGTGGACAATTTCCAGGACCTGACTCGGACTACCTGGAGGCGTCCAGCTTCCATCCCGGCTGTTCCCAAGAAATCGGACAGGCTGTATAAGGCCCCGAGAGCAGAAGCTTTTCTAGCGGAAAACCCTCAGGCTGACTGTTCAGTCATCACAGCTGCCCATGACAAGTCCAGGCAGCCGAAGCACCTTAGCTCACAGCCTCCCGATCCGGAGTCTCGGTATTTGGACCAGGTGGGCAAGAAAGTTTACTCTGCCTCTACCTGCTCCATCCGGTCCCTTAACTTCTGATGCATATGGTCCAATACCAGAAGGCTCTGTGGGAGAGAGGACAAGAGCTACTGAAAGCCATGCCAGATTCCGATCAGAAGTCGGAACTTCTGGATATTATGAAATCGGGCTCCGACGTAGGTTCTCATGTCCTGAGAGCCTCGTATGATACTGCAGATACGGCAGCCAGGGCAGCCACTTCCGTGGAGTGCCCTCAGCGCCACGCCTGGTTGAGAGTTTCGGGTTTCTACCATGATCTGCAATCCAGTATCAAGGATTTGCCATTCCAAGGTACTGTGTTGTTTGGGCAGGAGATGGAAGCTTTGATTTCTCGGCTCCAGGAGTCGGGCAAGTCCATCTGGTCGGTCCGCCAAATGTACCGCAGCGACCAGCGACGGCAACAGAAATGGCCATTTTGCAAGCCCTCAGGTGGTCAAGGTGGACACGCCCATGGTAATCAGCATGGTCAGAGAGGCAGCTTTCGTAGGACAGCCAGTAACCAGCAACCTGGAGGCGCTCCTACCCGTTGGCCCAAGTCCTCCCAGGCCTCTCTGCCTACGCCCGGCTCAGCCCAATGACTCCCTTCTGCGCCCCCCCTTCCAGAGGAAGGCTCAGGAGACGGGTTGGGCAACTTCTCCCTTCATTTCGAAGGGTGGAGGTCAATAACTGCAGACCAATGGGTCCTGGACATCATCAGGAGAGGACACACGCTAGAGTTCATGGAGTTCCCTCCAAATACTCCACCAAAGTACTGCCGATATCCTCCTCCTCACATCCCACTGATAGAAGGAGAAATTCAGACTCTCTTGCAGAAAAAGGCAATAGAGGTAGTCCCCTTGCATTAGTGGGGAAAGGGGTTTTATTCCCACTTCTTCCTGGTCCCAAAAAAGACACAGGCTCTTCGACCCATTCTGGACCTCAGCTCTCTCAATCTCTTTATAGAGTACAACAGGTTCAGGATGGTCACCCTTCAGGGTCTACTTCCCCTGCTGCACCAAGTAGACTGGCTGTGCTCCCTAGACATGCAAGATGCACATATACATATCGGAGTCTTCCCTCCCCACAGGAAGTTTCTGAGGTTCCACTTCCAAGGGGAGCACTACCAATTCTGAGTTCTTCCGTTCAGCCTCTCCTCCGCTCCGGAAGTCTTTACAAAATGCTTGGCAGTGGTGGCTGCGGCTCTAAGGCACATGGGGCACTACGTTTTCCCATACCTCGACGATTGGCTGCTTACAGCCCCGTCAAGGTCATGCCTACTTCACGCCATCGGAGACACCTGTATTCTGTTCCATGAGCTGAGGATCACCCTGAAACTTCAGAAATCGTCCCCCGAGCTCAGTCAAAGACTCGTCTTCATTGGAGCGGTCCTGGATTCTATCCAGGGCATGGCTTTCCTACCCCCGGACAGGGTCGATCGCCTGCAAGAGATTGCTGAATGGATCTCAGTAACTCCACAAGTTCCAGCGCGGAATTTCCTCAGGCTACTGGGGCACATGGTGGTGGCCATTCCAGTCACTCCTCTGGCCCGCCTGCACATGCGGGTCCCACAGTGGATGCTCAGGGTACATAGGGACAAGGGCTATGACGATCTAGACTTTATGGTCAGGATCACCGACCCAGTCAGGAGAACTTTGCTTTGGTGGATGGACCCATGGAATTTGGAGAAAGGGGTCAAGTTTCGTCTGGAGCCACCAGGTCAGATTCTTACGACAGATGCATCGGATCTGGGATGCGGAGCACACCTGGGTGCTTATCAAATGCCAGGGGTTTGGACACCTGAGGAGCGATCTCTCCATATCAATGTTTTGGAGATGTGAGCGGTTCTGTATGCCTTACAGGCTTTTCAAGAGAACCTGGTGCCGGGCTCTCTTCTAATTCAAACAGACAATAGCATATATATAAAAATAAGAAAATAAATAGTCTATTTCTTTTTCTGTGTGTGTTCTGCTCATCAATCTATTACCATTGGTGGTCTCAATTAATATAGCCTATGAACTATAACCAAAGTCAAAATTCTATAATTTAACATACATATACTGCTGTATAAATCCAGTTTTTAAACATAGAAACGTGACAGCAGAAAAGGCCCACCTAGCCCACCCAGTCTGTCCAAGGCACCTAGAAGAGGGCTATGACTTCATCCACTGCCCATAACTTCTTCCTCTGGCACACTATTCCCTTCCCCCGCCACCCCCAATACCAGACCCATGTGGCCGTCCCATGCTCTTAAAGGCAGTATAGCGCAGTGGTCTAAGGCTCTGAGCTGCAAATCTGGTGACATCTAGCAGACCAGACCTGGGTTTGAATCCCACAGCTTCCACTTGCATACTGTGTGACCCTGAGCAAGTCACTTAACTTCCTTGTGCTCCCAGGTCGCACCTGGAAACGAGCTTCGGTTTAGTGTGCCTTTCCTGGTTAAACAATTTCCCCTTTCCCTTTAAAGCCCTTTACGGTGGACTCCCCTATCACCGTTTCCGCTGCCCATTCTATTTCTCCACCACCCTTTCTGTGAAAAAGTTCTTCCCGTTTCCTCGGAACCTGCCTCCCTCTACCTGTAGCGTATGCCCCCTGGTCCTCTTCTGCCCCTTTAGTTTAAAAAGTCTCTCTTCTGGCTCTCTGTTGATCCCTTAACATATTTAAAGGTCTCAATCATATCCCCCTACCCCTTCTCTGCTCATGGGAGTACATTCCCAGTTCCTTCAATCTATCCTCATTTGGCAAGTGACTGAGCCCTGCCACCATCTTGGTAGTTCTTCTCTGCACCTGCTCCAGCCTGTCCACTTTTCTTCTCAGGAACAGTCTCCAGAATTGCACCCCATATTCCAAATGCAGTCTAACTGCTGATATAAGGGGATGACCTCTCACTTACTGCTAGTGAATCCCATCCTGATGCAACCCAATGTCCTGCTAGCCTTGGCTACCGCCCTCTTGCACTGTTTAGCTATCCTTGGGTCCCTGGATACAATAATTACCAGGTCTCTCTCTCCTCCTCTGTCACTTTCAGGGACAGACCCCCCCAGATAGTAAGTCTCACTCCGGTTTCTCCTCCCTAAGTGCATGATTTTGCACTTTTTTATGTTAAAGGTCAATTTCCATCTTTGGGACCAAGCCTCTAACAATCCCAGGTCCCGTGCATATTTTCCATCCCCTCCTGGTTATCCACCCTATTACAGACCTTCATGTTATCCGTGAAGAGATGCACCCTTCCCTTTAGTCCCTCCATTATATCCGCCACGGATATGTTGAAAAGCAGTGGCCCCAGTACCGACCCCTGGGGAACCCCGCTTGAGACCATTCCCTCCTCTGAGACCCCATTTACTATTACCCTCTGACTTCTACCCCTTAGCCAGTTTCGCACCAATCCAACTACCCTCGCCCCCAGTCCCAGTCCATCCAATTTATAAATTAGTCCCCCATGCGGTTCAGAATCAAACGCCTTCCTAAAATCAAGATACGCAATATCCACCGGTCTCCCTTGATCCACCTCCCTAGTGACTCAGTCGAAGAACTCTATTAAGTTCATTTGACAGGACCTCCCTTTGGAGAATCCATGCTGATGTTTGTCGAGAAGGTCATTTTTCTCCAACTAATGCAGAATTCTGCCCTTCAGTAACTTCTCCATAATTTTACCTACTATGGATGTTAAGCTCCCAGGCCTATAATTACTTGCCTCCTCTCTATCCCCCTCTTTGTGGAGAGGGACCATGTCCGCCCTCCTCTAATCCTCTGGGACCTCCCCTGTCTCCAGGGACCTACTAAATAGAACTGCCAAGGGAGATTCCAGAATATCCTTAAGTTCCCTCAGCACCCTAGGATGCCCCCATCTGGCCCCATGGCCTTATCCACTACTGCTCCCGCTCCCTCAAGACGGCACCCTCCTCTAATGGGCTCGTATCAACCCCTATCTCTGCCTTATCCTCAGTACTGATGTCCTCAAACCCCGCTACCACGAATACCGAGCAAAAAAAGTTGTTTAATAACTGTGCCTTATCCCAATCGTAGCAACATAGAAACATAGAATTTGACGGCAGATAAGAACCGCTTGGCCCACCTAGTCTGCCCATTTTTCCTACCTAACAGATAAGCTGCAGATCCTAGTTAACCAACAGCTTACTTCTTCCTACCCTCCCCACTAGGACTGCCTTATGTCTGTCCCATGCATTCTTGAATTCCCCCACTGTTCTTGACTCCACAACCTCCTCAGGGAGGCTGTTCCATGCATCCACAACCCTCTCCGTGAAAAAATACTTCCTCACATTACCTCTGAGCTGTCCCCCTTATCTTCAAATTGTGCCCCCCTTGTTCTTGCACATCTCTTTTTCTGAAAGATGCTACCCTCTTGGACTTTGTTGATTCCCTTGAGGTACTTGAAAGTTTCTATCATGTCCCCTCTCTCTCCCTTCTTTCCTCAAGGGTATACATATTACGCTCCTTTAGTCTTTCTTCGTATGTCTTCTGGTGCAGACCATGCACCATTTTGGTTGCCCTCCTCTGGACAGCCTCCACTCTATGTCTTTGCAGAGATGGGGTCTCCAGAACTGCACACAGTACTCCAGGTGGGGTCTGTACAGAGGGATAACTTCCTATTTTCTACTACTGATGCCTCCCTATGCATCCCAGTATCCCCCCAGCCTTTCTTACTGCATTCTCACATTGCTTGCCCACCTTTAGGTCTTCCTCCATCAAGACCCCCTCATTGTTTTTACATCTTTTTATCCCCCTACCAGTTTTCCTCCCCTCACTTACCGAAAAAAGCTTAGTCCCCGGTCTTGACCGATTTGGCAATTTCATCATCTGCTCTGGCCTTCACCTTCGCACCTCTCTGGCTGCCTCCTTTTGCCTCCCTGGTACGTTTTCCCAGTCTCGCATGGTCTTGAACCTTTTTGTTTTACAGTAATTGATTAAACTGACCCTCTTGATTGTTTCTTACATAGCAAGAGACACATTTTATCAAATGTCTCATTCCCTGACCAAGGATACGTGTGCAAATGTAAATCCTTTCCCATCCATTATTATTTAAAGGAGAGGTCTTCCTTATGCTCAGAACAATTGTTCCAGGACTGGGACCCTTTCTTTCTCCTCAATATGGTCAAAATATGGCAACCACCTTGAGCTGAATTTATCTACTGATAGCCTCAGTTGTGCCATCTTGGCCTCCATACTTTTAATTTGTCTAATATTATACCAATTTGAGGTTAACAAGGCAATCTTAGATAACCAGTGTTGTTTTATTACTTTTAAGGCTGCCCCAGTTAGGATGTAATAAAGGTATTTGAGGAATTTACACCCACTGGGGGAAGACCCAGTACCAAATTTTCAAACTCCAAGGGTTGCTCCAGCTCCAGAACAGATCCAATGACCCTCACCACCTCTCCCCAAAACCCTCTAATCCTAGAACACTCCCAAAATATATGATAGTGGGATCCCACTTCCCCATATTCTCTCCAACACTCGTCCGAGAAATGGGTGGCGTAGTGTTGAGACAGAACTGGGGTTCAGAAAAATCTGGTGGAGACCTTCCAGTGAAACTCCCGCCACGAGGGTGAGTTTGTGGTTTTATGAGTACCTTTCCAAATGCCCTGCCACTTCTCGTCCAGTATATCTCTCCCCAGATCCATCTGTCATCAATCCTCTATTCTCTGGATAGCTAGCATTCCCACCCCCTCCTGCAAGATCTTGTACATTTGAGATATGTAATGCTTGGTATCTAGGAATTGGCCCTTCTGCCATGTTAACCGGATGGGAATAGGTGCTTCCTGGGAAACTGCCTCAACTCGGAGACCATATTTATATAATGGCGGCACTGAAGGTACCAGAAGAAAGCTGTTTTTTTGGTAGGTTGAATTCTTGCTGAAGATGTATGAAACTTTTAATGTGTCCATCATGCAGAAATTGATGCAAAAACCTCAGGCCTTGCCCACCCCATCGTCCAAAAAGGACATCAGACCTAGAGGTGGGGAAATCTGGCAAGTAGAATATTGGTATGTATTTCCAGACTGGTACTTGTATTTCCCACCACTGGTGGGCTGACAACCAGGTAGCCATAATATGTCTGGTCCACCGATTTACTAACCCTTAAGCTCTGAGGAGTGAATTATCCATGGAAGAATATTTAACGGTACCCAGGGACAGTCCCTTGTTCCATGTTTGTCCAATCCCCCCACCCCGGTGTAAGCACTTTTATTATGGGAGTTAGCTGAGCTGCTAAATAGTAGTTTTGAAAACCTGGAAGCCCCATACCTCCTCTGTCCTTAACCTCTAGCAAAACTTCCCATCGTACTTGCGTCTTTCTACCTGCCCTTATAAAAGGTGGAGAGCTTCTTTCTCAAGTCCTTCCAGGCCCTCTTAGGAATTGGGATTGGTAGGGCAGAAAAGTAAAAAAGGTAGCGTGGTAACACATTCATTTTCACCGCCTCGATTTTATTAGAAAAGGTCATAGGCAGCGTCTTCCAACAATGTGGGTCCGCATAAATATTCTGCCATAGGACCTCATAATTATATCAGTACAACTTGGAAAGATTAGTTGGGATTTGAATACCAAGGCATCTAGTTTTAGTTTTTACCCATTTAAAGGGGATAGCCTTCCTGAGGTCGCTGAAATAATGCCCCCAGTCTTTAACACTTCCGTTTTATCTTTATTAATTCAGAAGCCAGATATCTGTCCATATTTATCTAGGAGCTATAGAAAGGGCGGAATTGCAACCTTGGGGTCCTCAATAAAGACCAAAGTATTGTCTGCATAAAGTGAGACTTTTTGAATCCAATCATTAACTGATAATCCCGTGATCTCTGCATGCTCTCTTATAGCCTGAGCCAAGGTTCAACACTAATGGCGAACAGGAGAGGGGATAAAGGGCACCCCTGCCTGGTATCTCTTTGAATTTTCAGATATTCTGAAGTAGTGTCATTAACCCTGACCCCGGGTTCCTGATAACACAACGATACCCATTTTAAAAAGTTTCTCCCCAATCCCATATGTTCCATAACTGTAAGCAAATAGGTCCATTTAAGGCGATCAAACGCCTTCTCAGTGTCAAGAAATATAGTAAGTCTGGGAATTTTAGTGAGAGATTTATGACTCATTATGTTTAACAGTTTTCAAATATTATCAGTCAGATGACGATGGGGAATAAATCCCCGTTTGGTCTGGGTGAATCAATGATTCTATATAATTTTTTAAACGAGGGATATAATCTTTGTGAGAATTTTTAAAACCTGATTAAGCAGAGAGATGGGACGGAAAGCTTCATAGGTTGTTTCATCTTTGCCAGGTTTAGGCAAAACTGTAATCAGTGAGTCATTCCATGAATCTGGGAGTTTCCCTTCTTCCAGGCAATTATTAACGAAGACATGAAATGAGTTCTAATATGCAGCTGCTTATAATGTCACCACTTACAGAAATAATATCCATCAGCCTGAAAGATCCATAGGTAACTGTACCGCAATAAAAAGTGATGTGAAAAACAGTATTTTGCATCGTTTTGATTTTATGGGCAGCATTCTGTTACAGTTCTCTTCATGGAATTATCTGGAGTTTTAACTATGTCACAGTTTGAGCAAAGAACTCCAAGTATGGTTCTGATAGGACAATAGCTCACATTTAGCATTCTGTACTCAAACTGTGACACAGTAAACACTCCAAATTACTGGTTCCATGACGAGAACTGTGCAGAATGTTGTCCATAAAAAGGAAACAATTGAAAGCACAGTTTTTCACATCAGTGTTTATTAAGGTAAAGTTAAATATGGCTCTTTCAGAGGCACGTTTATCACTTCTCTTACTAGGAACATTACTAACTGCTGCCAATTAGCCCACATTTCCTGTCCCCTTTAAATAAGTCAGTTAACACTGGGGTAATAACCATATCAAACTTTTTATAGAATTCCACGCTTAACACATCAGAGCCTGGTGTACTGCCCGTGGGAAGGCCTTTAATAGCTGTTCGAACCTCTGCCTCTGAGATAGGCCTAGCAAGCTGTTCCTGTGCATCCTCAGGTAAATTGGGGAGTGTAAGGGAGTTTAGAAACTTCTAAGTTTGTGACTGAACCACCTCAGAGTCCTCATCATCCTTAGACAGCCCTTCACAGAAAGATTTAAATGGCCTGGCTATGTCCCTCGGTCTAGTCCATTTGCCCTTTGGATTCTTTTTATCAATCGGATGGGGGGAAAAAGCAGTCTGCTTGGGCCTTCCTAAGATGGTACGCCAGTAGTCAAGATGCCCTACCCCCTACTTCGTGGTACTTTTGACAAGTAAATCTGAGGATCCCTTCTGCTTTTTTGTCTTCATAGGTTTGTAGGGTTATTCTGGCCTACTGTAGGGCTTTAAGAATGTGCCTACTGGTAGGAGATGTTTTATGTTGTTCGAAGTGAGCCAGTTCTGTTTTTAATTTATTATAAGTGATCTGGGATAGTTTTTTCTTTGTTGAAGCAAAGCTAATTATCTCCCCCCTTATCATGGTTTTTAGTGCATCCTACTGTACCATCCGAGAGCACTCCCCGGATCGATTCAAAGCAGAGACATCTTTGATACTGTTAGTCAGTTTGGTAACAAATGCTTTGTCAGTTAATAAGGAGATATTCAATTTCCACAGGGGTTGTCTATCCTGTGGGGGTACTGTCAACTGGATCGAAACTGAAGAGTGGGCAGAGAGAGCAATATTGTGAATTTGAGATTTTATAATATAATGTAGATCAGTTTCATAGGTGTAAAATAAATCCATATGCGAGTATGATTGTTTAGAGTTGGAAAAAATGAAAAGTCCCTCTCTTACCCTGGTGCGGTGCTCTCCAAATGTCATTTAAGCCCATTTCCTCCACCTGGTGGTTAAAAAATTTAGTAGCTGTGCTATTAGTGGCTGTGTCCCCTGATGATCTATCCCTCTCAGGGTGTGGTACTGTATTAAAGTCTCCCCCAAGGATCACCCGCCCCACAGGCAAAGCTGCCAGTTTAGAAAAAATGGTGGACAGATAAGTGTTCTGGTTGCACATTTGGGGCATACACACAGACAAAATGAAATGCTTGACCCTGTATAATACCCGTAACTCGAACATATCTCCCCTGCATACCCACTTCGGTGTACTCCACAGACAGTGGAATACCCCTTTTAAGAAGGATGGCTGCTCCTGCCTTTTTGGCTTTAGGGTATGAGGTGGCGATCACCTGACCCACCCATGATCTACAGAGTATAGAGTGTTCTTACTGTGAGGTGGGTCTCCTGCAAGAATGCCAAGTCACACTTAAGATTTCAATTCTCTCAGTAATTTGGTTCATTTTATGGGGGACTCAATTCCTTTTACATTATAAGATATAATACTCAATTGAGCCATATCTTAAGGGGGATATAAAAACGGGTCAGCTAGTTTCCTATTACCCATTCTTGTTAACTTACCATGGTCTACTCTCTTTGCTGGATTGTGGACAGTTTGTTTCAGTATCATACTAACAGTATAACAATAAAATGTAAACAAAATCTTAAAACTTCAACAGAGAGCCTGCAGATCATGGACCTTCAAACTAACCAGGTAAGTCCACTCATGCAACCCCTTAACAGACTTTTCTATAACTCGACTTCCTAGGGAAAATCCCCGTTGAGGTTGAACGTTGCCACAAGGGGTCACACAAAGTGTGAGGTGTTAAAACACCTAGCGTCCTGGTGGAAATAGGGACCATGAGCATGTTTAACTTAACTACATTGCCCAACTGCTCACATCACCACTCAGTAGCGGAGAACAACCAGAAAAATCATGGCCCTTCTGTACATTGCCCCATTTAGTGTACGATTAGCATTGGTTATTGTTATTCCTCCCTTCCCCCTTATAAGGGAAAATACCAAATGATGAATTCCCTTTTGCTCCCTCCCCCCCAGTAGTGGTGGAGCTAATTATATGAGCCTGCAGCACTGCTTATTATAGGATGGGGTGAGTCCAGAACCCACTACCCTCGAGGCATGACCTTAAGAAAATCCCTTCCCCAAACCAGGGTTCATGTAAATACTTCATTATTATAGTTCCTCGTAACCTATAGGGATTCTTGCTTCTAAAGAGCAGTACATTACCACACTGTGTGATCAAGTAGGATTCTGTCATAGCCGGCCTCAGAGGCCGGCCTGGTGACACCGAGGGCTGAGGCGCTGGATGCCTTACTTCATGCTACGCCAGCGACCCATGTTCGGGAATGAGCACAGGCTGCCAGGGATCGGCAGGGGAGGAGAGGGATCAGTCCGAGGATCGCCTCCCTCCGCGGGTTCCTGTAGTCGGCACGCTTCTGGCCCCAGCAGAGGCTGGGGGGCAGTACTCGATGCTGCATAAAGGGGCTGAGAAGGGGCAGGCACCAGGAGGAGCGTGTGTGCACTCCCTCTACTGGAGTCACTGCACACCCCACTCACGTAAGGAAGCAAACACAGAAAATAGTGGTCCCACCAGTCGAGCAGGATGAAAGCAGCCACCCCGCGCAGGCCCAGATTATGAATGGTGCTCCCCGAACTGGATCCTGGTAGAGGCGAGTTGAGCTTGGGGGGGCTCCTCGCTGCCCCGCGGGGTAATCCATGGGGGAAGAGGATGCTGCCTGATCTCAGTGTACGGGGCTGGAGATGGGTGCTGACTGGGAGGCCTGGAGAAGAAACAGATTAAGGGAAAAAAAAAAAAAAAAAAGCGGCTTCAGAGGCCATTCCTACACCCCCACAGGGAGGTTTTAACTGGACTCAACCAGCCAAAAACGAAGAGAATGAAAGAGCTGTTCAAGCCATTCAGGCAGCGTTTTGCAGGGGCATGAGGTGGACCATCTGCTGTTTTCCCATGCTTCCTTTTATCTGCTTGCTGCATAATCTGTAGAACATCCACTGCCGTGGTTTTCAGTATGGCCCCTGGTGTACCTCTCTTTTGCCCTCTGGTTACAATGTGCCAAGCTCCACTAGAAAGCTTATGTTCCAGCTGTTCAATTTCCAGATCAGGCAGCTCAATGCCCTATTCTTTTAGGAGAGGCAAGGCTTCTACCATAATGGTAAAGATTTTGGGGCTCGAGTTCAGATGTAATTTTAGTCTTGCCGGAAACAAAAGTTGAGCCTTCAAGTTTGTTTTTTTTCCTCCAGCAGCTCTTTAATGATGCCCCAAGCTTTTTTGGCATTCCATTTGTAGGGTCGTTGAAAAATCCTGCTCAAAAAATGTGGGTGTCTCCTGATATTTTAAGTCACAATGTCTCCATGCCTCTTTGTGCACCCAGCCCTTACTCTGAAACAGCACTATGTGTATAATCCATGAATGGAGATAAGCTGATAGGCTTGTCACCTAGGCACCAGGAATCTATGCGCTCGGTCCATTGTTAAATCAAGGTCCAAGGGGATAGAGAACGGGTCTCAACAAATGCTGTATGAAGTCAACTGGGGTAACATATCCTTCCTCTGTGCCCTCTGGAACTCAGTGAATATGAAAATTGTTCCTCCTAGCTCAGTTTTCAATGTCCTCCAATTGATCCTGCACCTCTCTGTCCCTTTTAACAAGTATTAGAGTATCCTTGCATTGGTGTCCTGGGCCTCTGAAATATCTGTAATCTTAGCTGTATTCATCGTCACCTTTTTATCAAGGTTCCAAACGTCCTGTCTCAGATCAGCGATGGGTGATTCAATTTTCTGTACTGATGTTAATATTTTATGCAAGTGTAACCCCCTACAAATTGGGGTTTACTAAGATGTCTTCATGGACTGCCTAATGCCCACTGTCAGGATGGTGTCCTGTGTCTGCAAGAGTGTGCTATAGAAAGCCTCCATGCCTGTCTCTTTAAGAAAGTCATTATGCTGTATTAGAAATTAGTCTGGGCTGGGTCCGAGTAGTTTAGGGCTCGTGACCGGCCAGGCGAGTGGTATTCCTGCTCCATTCTGCAGTCGCTATATGCACAGAGGGAGCTCTGCTAGGAACTGTGTTCATTTACTGTTTATCTGCCTTATTAATAATAGTATAGAAGTTTGTTTAACCTGCCTTCTCTTGCAGCTTGGAATTTTTGCATAAGAGCCACCATTTTGGTTCTGGACTGCCAGAGTTGGACCAATCAAACCTCAGGGGACCTAAAATGGAGACTGTCCCCAAAGGTCTTGTGGGATTGAAATCTGTAGGCATTGTAGTTTTTAAGATTTGGCGCCTAAATTGACCTGGAGGGGGAGCCCTTGCTGTGACAGACAGTTCCCTCTGCCAACCAAACCTTTTGGACCTCAGAGGAAATCCCCAGAACTGCCTGCAGCAGAGTCAGTCGTGAGCTGGAGTTTGGAAAGTGAACAGCCTGAGCCATCAAGCAGCTGCTCCTGCGTAGGAGCACAGGAGAATCAGCAGGACTGCTGAGCTGGTCTGCCTGTCACATCTTCCAGTGAGAAATCCTGTGATTGTAAAAGTTGGATATTAAATCTAATTCCTTTGTTTGAATCTGAAGCCTGAAGAGAGAGAGAGAGAGAGAGAGAGAGAGTGATCTTTGCCTGAATTTGGGACCGAAGACTTGCTCCAGAAGCGATCAGCTTGCCAGGTACTAAAGTGAGTCACGGATTGAGAGGTTGGCACAGAACTTCTGCTAAATTGCAACCGGACTTTACTTGAACTGTGACTAAGAGTTGTGTTGCTTATAAGTGTGCTGAATGTGCTGTGTGGGTTGCGATTTGGTTCCCCACCTTCAAGTGTGTTATGCTAGCTGGAAGCTGCTCCAGCACTCGCACGGACTAAATCCGAACTGCCCGCTCTGGTCTGGGCCCTACCATCTCTGCCTAGACTTCCGCTCCCATTGCAGACACATTTTCCGACGAAAGACCAACTTGGGGATTCAGCTCCCTGCTCAACACCATCGAACAGGTAGCGACCACCTGGGTGAGTCGTGTGGGCCCTGCTTCCCCTGGCAAACCAGAACACCATCCCGAGGTCTTCATCTCAGCAGTCCTGCTCCAGGTCTGGGTAGCGTGAATACCAAACAGGGTAGCTCCCTGCAACAAAGCTGCAATCATTGTGCGTCTTCGGATTTGTTTGGGTTTATTACAATGTACTGAGCCATCCGGCTCTGGATTACAAATTCTGGTTTGATGTGCACGCTAACTGTTTTATTTCCTAAGGGCCCCAGCAACAGCTGCAACGCCGGCCTACCCCAGGCATCGTTTCAGGCTAGCCTGCTTAACTGGGTACCCAGGGTTGTGCGACTGTATACAAGGGACTCACTGTGCTTGCATGTTCTGTCTGAATTAATCAGATCTGTCAATCATCCGCTAGATTCATGCCCCACCCCTGTTCATTTCTCCCTGAATAAAATCAGATTTTGTTCTTTTTGCATTTAACCTGGCTAGTGTGCACCTTTTTGGTGGGGGTATTGTACTGCCACTGAACAGCTGCATTACAGGTCTTACTTTACAGGGGGTCTCCAGGGCAGCTGCAGAGGATCCAGCCCTGGTGGTAAGTGCAAGGGGTGTGAGCAAGTCATTACTGCCATATGGTACATGTGAATGTTTTGCTGCTATACTGTTTAGGCCACTAGAGGGTTGGTGGGGGTTTATATAGCATCCGGAGGTGCTATACCAACAGCAGTTGTGTTGCCCCAGAACCATTCCTCTGAGTGGAGGAATGAGCTCAGGCCCCTCAACCTGTGCCTAGGCACACAGGCAGGGGTAGTAGCCCTTAGGATTGCGCCACCTAGGGGTTACACAAGGTTTTTTCAGCCTTGCGTGACAGCAGCATTTCATCGCCCTCCAGGTCCAGCGAAGATTCAGATGGCGAACGATTGTGGCGTGAGCGGGCCACAAATCCCTCAACCTCCTCATCCAAAGTAAGTTGCTTCATTTTAGTTTGTGAAGTGGACGTCTGCGATCCTCTCCCTCTTGAAGTTTTCGCCACCATTTCCGACACCAGTTGCTCAGGTTAGGGAGCTTAGTTAAACTTTTCTGAGGGAGGATGATAAAGGATTGTTTAGGCAGGTCTCTGGGCTATGGGAATCAAGCTGCTTCTATTACAGTGATGTCACCGCAGTCCCAAATGATCTAATTCATCCGTGTCTAAGGCCTTGCTAAAGTTCAGATGGACCTCGTTCACTGCCCTCCCTTAATCTATTTCCCCGGTAACCCAGTCAAAATCAGATTCGTTTGGCATGATCCTGCCATCCCCACCCCATCTGTGAGTCCATGCTGCCTGTGGTCTTCCAGCCCACTGGATGCTCTACCAGTCTTTCTTTCAGTAGGGTTTCCTTTAATTTCCCCATCACTGAAGTTAGATCGACCAGCCTATAGTTGCTAGCATCCTCCCTGCTGCCACCGTTTTGTGGCGGAACCACGTCAGCCTTTCTCCAGTACCCCGGAACCATGCCCATTTCCAGTGAGTTGCTGAATAAGACCATCAGTGGGGCAGCTAGCACCTCCCCAAATTCTTTCAGAACCCTGGGGTGTATCTCATCCAGTCCTATAGCTTTGTTCACCTTCAGGGCTGCAAGTCCTTTCAGAACTTTTTCCTCTGTAAATGGACTTGTGCCCCCCCCCCCACCGTTCCTGCTTCTACCTGGTGTCCAACTTCTCCTCCCTACTCTGTGAAGACTGAATAGAAGTACCTGTTTAAGATGTCAGCTTTTTCTTGCTCACCTTCTGCAGTCTCCACCTTCCACCCTTCTAATCCTTACAATTCCTTCTCTTGCTTTCCTCTTTCACTTATGTACTTGAAGAAATTCTTATCCCATTTAGTGACCCATTTGACAATGCTTTCTTCTGTTTGCACCTTTGCTACCCTAACTGCCTTACCTGCTTTCTTCCACTTTTTTGGTATACCTCTCAGTTCTCCTCCCGCTGTGCCTCCTTATACTTCCTGAATGCCACCCTTTTTTCTTTCAACCAACTTTTTTTTTTCTTCAGTTGTTTAAAATCTGCCCTCTGAAAGTCCAGGACACCTGTCCTTATTTTAAACCACACTGCATGGTGATCACTGGTACCTAGAGAGATTGCCAACTGTGACATCTGCAGTGCTATCCCTGTTTGTAAGGACCAGGCCCAGCACATCCCCGCTCCTAGTGGGTTCCCTGACTAGCCCCTTGTAGGGAGTCAAGGATGCCCCTGCACATTGCTGAAGCTGCAGCTGGTAGGCTCCATGCCATATCTGGCATACTGAAACTGGCAATTAACAGTACCTCCTTTCCTTGCCATTCTGATGATGGCTTCCTCAGTGCCTTATCCATCTCCTCACCCTGTGCTGGAGGTCTGTACACTACCCAGTATGGATAGCGGTCCCAGAGCCTGTCTACACGGTGACCAACAGCACTTCCAGTCCCTCCATTTCCTCTTGGTGCTCCTGTACCTCCATGACCTTAATTCCCTCCTTCACATATAATACAACCCCTCCTCTGTGCCCCATCTCTCCTGAATAGAGAGTAGCCAGGTATGGCCATGTCCCAGTTGTGCTGCTCAGTGCACCATAACTCCATTATGGCCACTGAATCCAGGTTATTTATTTATTTAAGAGTTTTACCAGGAAAGCATACTGAGCGGGTTACCACTCTATTCCAGTTGTGTCCTGGGGGAAGGGGCAATTGGACACATACAAATCATAAATCATAAGCACAGGGAGAGAGTACAGAATGCAAATTGTGGAAACATACAAAACATAAGCACAAAGAAGAGTGTACCAGGTGCATATACATTTACATACAGTAGAGGGGTATTGTATCATAATTATATTTGCACTAAGCAGAATATTGTGGTAAGACCGCATCAAGAGAAAACTAGAGCATGTAAAAAAAAAAAAAAAAAACACAATGTAGTTGGAGATGTATGTAGATTACATCAGATGAGGAACAATAGTACATGTAATAGAAGAACTTCAAAAATCTCAAAGTGTAATTACTTTACTGTGAGGAGCCTCCAGGTGTAACCCCTAGCTATACTCAATTTAAATGTGTGAGCTAGACAGGGACTGATGTGCTAAGAGCGCAGCGACTTAGGGGGCCAACCCCTTGGCGTCCTTATGTGCAGGAACATGTTGAGGGAAATGTGCTTTGAGGAGGAGATTTAGGCGAGAGGTGTTAGTGCAGTCATGAATGCTTGTTGGGAGTGCGTTCCAGAGTTTAGGCATGCGGTATTTGAATGCCCTTTGCTGTGGACATACGTGGAACTCTTAGAAGCCGGGAGTTACCGCTTCTGAGGGAGTAGGCGGGTCGTTCTGGGGCTGAGAGGGCAGATGCAAGGTTGGGGGGGGAGGGACTGTGACCAGAATTTCGCTGTGGTCCAGATGCTGTGGACGTGTCTACGAGCCTGGAGCGACGTTAGATCGAGGGAGCTGTAGAGGTCGCAGTGATGAGTCGAGAGAGAGGGCAATCAAGGGCAAAACGACAGAAGGAGTGGAAAAGAGGGTCGAGGTTGGCAAGGGCAGATTTGGGAGCAGCGTTGTAGACTATATCCCCATAGTCAATTAACGGGAGGCTCATTTTCTGGACAATTTCCTTACGGGTTGCCAGAGGTAAACTATCTTTGTTTCGATATAATGCGCCTAGTTTTGGGCGTAGTTTTTTGTGGATCGAGTCGATGTGAGTGGAGAAGTCAAGATGCTGGTCAAGCCAGACCCCGAGATACTTTAAGGAGGTGTGGGTCTCTATAGGAGACCCCTCAGTTGTGAGGAAGGTAGGGGTAGACTAGAGCCAGGAGAGCCTTTGTCTTGTCCCGAAAGTTAGGGAGACAGTTTTCTTGCCATTAAGAAAAAATTGGTTTGAGCGAAACCAGTGCTGTACCGCATTAAACTCTTGTTGAAGTGTGGCGGCTACATCAGTGGGGCAGGGGCCTGTTGCATATAGTACGGTGTTGTCAGCGTACAGGTGTATGGATGTGTGAGTGCAGACAGTGGGGAGGTCGTTTAGGAAAATTGAGAAGAGTAATGGGTCGAGGACTGAGCCTTGTGTGACCCTCAGTAGTAACGAGTGGGGGAGTTGTTAGGTCCAATTTTCACTGATTGAGATCTTCCTACTAGATAAGAGTGAAACCAGCTGGTGGCAACATCTGAGAGTCCAGCACTAGAGAGTTTGGAGAGCAGAAGGGAGTGGGAGACTGTGTCGTAAGCTTTTGCGAGATCAACGAAAATGGCTGAGGTGGTATGTCCTTTATCCATACCCGTGAGGATGGCGTCGGTGAGCCTTAGCAGGGAGGTTATGGTGGAGTGCGATTTCCTGAAACCTGATTGGAAGGGTGTAAAGAAAGAGGAAGAATCAAGGAAGGAGGAGAGCTGGTCAAGGACGAGGTGCTCCTGTAGTTTGGCAAGGATGGGGAGAAGGGAGATTGGGTGATAGTTACCTGGTAATGAGGGGTCGCCCCCTTTTGGGAGGGGGATGACTGTCGAATGTTTCCAATCTGATGGGATGTCAGCAAGAGAAAAAGAGAGACTGAACAGCGTGACTAGCGGGGTGGCAATGGCCGGGCAGATATA
Source organism: Neoceratodus forsteri (assembly GCA_016271365.2). NCBI lineage: Eukaryota > Metazoa > Chordata > Ceratodontiformes > Ceratodontidae > Neoceratodus > Neoceratodus forsteri. The sequence goes on from CM057450.1 coordinate 1,696,907,618, forward strand.
AGTAACATTTTTGAGTCAAGCTCTGCAGGGCACTTGCCTTTAGAGCGGTTGAGAGACCTCAGGGCTTTCAGCACAATCAGTGGGGTAACCCGATGAAAAGAAAAGCCAATTCTCTGTGGGGATGTTGGCATCGGGGTTGGTGCATACTTGGAGTGAGGCAGAGAGGCTAAAAGTGAGGATGCACTGCTGGTGAAGAAAGTGTTGAAGACTGCGGCCTCTTCAGGTGGTTCAGAGACCGTGGTTAGTCTCTGCCATGACAGCTCCCGAGTCTGGAATTTTGTTTACAAGGCCCCTTGCTTTGGCTCTCCATACCCTCCCCTACCCATCTTTCCTGCTTCACCTACCATTCCCATCTGTGTTGCTCTATGAAGCCCTCCCCAACTCACCTCTTCCCTTTTACTTTTCCCATTTCTGGTCTCTCTCAATCCTCTCTATCCTCCCTTACCCGAGATACAGTATATTCTCCTTTTCTTCCCCTTGTCCCAATCCCTGCCTTTCTGTACTTCTGCCTTAGGGTATTTTCTCCTTGGGCCCTCCCTCCTGACATTTTACCATCCGGGGGGCGCGGCAGCCTTGGTTTAACCACCTCCCTATGGCTAGTTTAAATACTAATCCAAGCAGCATTTAAACCTCCCACCAAAGCCTGCACACCCCTTCCATGAATGATGTAGGCCATCCCTTACAGAGGCCCATATCCTCCCAGGTGGGTCTCCAGTCCCCCAATGTAGCCAGATCCCTTCTCCATGCAACATGCCTTCAACCAGTTGTTAAATGCCCTGGTGTGGAGTATTCTTTCCTCTCCCCAACCATACACAGGTAGCACCTTGGAAAAAAGCCAATGTGCATGCCATCTGCTTGAAACCACTCCCCAGCTTCCTGAAGTTTCACTACTGTAACCCCTAGATGGCGCTATCCCAGGGGCTACTACCCCTGCCTGATTTGCCACTAACAGGTTGAGGGGCCTGGATCCAATGGCGGGTGCCTCCACCCAGAGGTCAGGGTTTGCAATAGTTAAACTAACTTGGTCACAGCCCTCTGGGACACTGCAACCCCCCTTTCTTCCCACTAGTGGCCCACACAATATATCAGAATTACCTTCACAGTATACACTTACCCCCAGGACTGGTTCCGGCACTGGGACCTCCTGTGAAATGAGATACAGTGCAACAATCACAGTACAGTACTTTAACATAGACAAATACCTCAGGCAGTATAACTTTTGCTGAAACAAGCAGCTCTGATTTATTTAGGGGATATAACAAGGACAGGGGGAAATCAGGGTTAATTAGCTTATCACCTAATAATCTATTTATGGCTCTGTGCACAGGCCTATCCCTATCAGTTACTGTCCCTGGGTACCTAAGCCCTAGCGGCTAGTCCAAACTGTGGCAGCTGGTAGGGGCCCTTTCACACAGAGAAAAGGAAAATTAAACAGTCAGCAGTACAGTAATTCCATTTGGATTTAATGTGGCAATTCAACAGGGAGCCTAATCCTGAATTAGTACTCACGACCTCCAAATAAGATAGGGTCCTTCAATGTCAGCAGGGCTCACTTGAGGTACACAAACCTCTTCACACATTTATATAAAAGAAAGCACTATACCAGGCAGGCTGCATCTGTATCCCGATCGCAATTACTGCACAATACCCGGGAGAACACACAGCAGATTCAGTTCCTGACAGACGAGTGCAATTTTCAGCAATTCTTCCAGTCTTCTACAGGGTGAGCCTGGTTTCTACTCTTCAGAGATCCTTTGATTCTTTTCACAGGACGATTCAGTCCTACCAAGCTGCAGACCGAACTCTGGGCCTTACACACGTTTTTGACTAAACTGCACACTGAAAAAGCACAGGGCTCCTTCCTTCTTCACTGCCAAAGCTCAACTGAAACTCCAACCGACAAAAACCGGCTCTTCCTTTGAGTTCCTCCCAGTTCTTGACTGGATTGGCTGTCACTCACAATAGACTGCTGCTGTTGGTCCAAAAAGGCACTGAAGTCTAAACTACATCTCCCAGAGTCACTGCCCATACAATCCTCTTGTGGCTGGCTCAGATTATGAGTCCAAGTTCTGATTCGTCTAAGGTACCATTTTAGAGCTAGCTTACCCTACACTGATTGGTCCAGTTCAGCAGTTCAAAACTAGAATGGGGAACTAGCAGACACAGTTCTGACTGCAAAGAAAGCAGGTTAGACAAACTGTAATTTTATTATTACTCTAAATAATTTCTGGCAAACAGTTACATCTTTCAGATAGGTTCCTTTGCACTCCTAGTGACTGCAAAATGAAGTGAATTGGCAGCAGCTCGAGTGGTACTCAGAGAAGCACACAGTCCCCCATACAAACTAATTATGTCTGCAAGCAGACAGCTCTTAAAGAGACAGTACCAGAGGCTCTAAAAACACTCACTGATAAATGGCTTAAAATGCCAAACATTATTCAGGCTTGGAGCATTCAAGCAAGCTCCTGGAAGTCTTTTGGGAACCCCCATTTGCAGGGGGGTTACACCACATTAAAAAAAAAACCAAAAAACTAGAGGATCAAAAATCCACTTTTAAAAATCTGACAAAAAAAGAAAAGACCTCCACCTATTACAGGTCTTATGGAAGGGGTAGAGCATATTACAGCAGGCCCTACATCCACTATGAATACCCAGTTCAGTACGGTATTTATTTATTTAGCTTTTGTTGACCAGGTAGGTACACTATATAAATTATATGCCTATTTTCAGGTACGACCCAGGAGAGTACAATGAAAATACAGGTTCGAACAGGGAACATAACAACAAGTAGGGCAATGTACAGAGTCACAGGAACCAGGTGAACATAGATAGACTACAGTAAGCAGATATATAAATATATGCATAAAGATAATTAGACGTAGTCATACAATGGCAAGAGCAGTGACAATGAATACATTAGAATGCATGAATGACTCAATCAAAGTCACATAACAGATAATTCCTGAACAAATAAGCAAATCACATGCATGGTACCCTGCAGAGAGGTACTGGGAGAGGAAGAAAAGGCAGAAGAGGGACAAGGCAGAGGCCTGTACCAACCCTTCATCCACAAGCAAAGACAAACCCATGACAATTTTTGTCTGGGTCACCACAGACTCATTGCCAACTGGAGGGCGCCTGGCATATTAGGTCAAAGAATGTCAAGAAACAGCCACAGGCCAGTGGGTCCTGGAAAATGCAGGCCAGGGTTTATCCCCTAATTTGTAAAATTTCCAAGTATAAACAGACCAAAAGTCTTCCCAGCACAGTCAAGAACAAAAAGTTCTCCTGCAGCTGGAAGGAGAAAAATGTATTCAGATTAAAGCGGTGGAAAAAATTTCTTGCCCTTAAAAGGGGAAAGGACTGTTTTCACCCCCCCCCCAAGATTACACTGTAAGAGAGCGCTAATACTGCACTACAATGATGCATGGTTGCCATTTCTATTACAGTGAATTCTTTACAGAACTTTTAATGCTTTACATCTGCTATTCCCTGCTGTATTTGCCAAAATGGAGCCTTAAGGCACATTAATTATAAGCATTAATTTGGCATTTAGGCTTTGTTTTGGCATGCCATCTGCAAGTCTGGACGTCCTCCCTTCCACTATGCCTCTGCTGCACTTCCACCCATTGGCTTACTTGTTTAATCGTTCACTATAGTCAGGGGTCATGCCCAGTGACTAGAGAAGGGCAGATGTGATACCTCACCACAAGGAAGGGAAGAGGGAGGAGGCTGGCAACTCTAGACCAGTCAGCCTCACATCGGTACTGGGGAAACCTATGGGAACCTTAATAAAGCAGGACCTAGTAGGGTACCTGCAGAAATACGGTCTTCAGGATGGCAAACAGCATGGGTTCGTGGCAGGCAGATGTTGCCAGATGAACCTAATTACATTTTTTGACTGGGCGACTAATGAAGTGGACAAGCACCACCCAGTGGACCTCCTATACTTTGACTTCAGCAAGGCCTTCAATTCCATGCCGCACAAGTGCCTATTGAAAAAGATGGAAGACCTAGGCGCAGCCAACAGTATAGTCAGCTGGGTAGGAAATTGGCTAAAGGACAGCAAACAGAGTGGTAGTAAATGGGGGGAGGTCGGGTCATTAGTGGTGTACCCCAGGGATGGGCCCAGTGCTATTTAATATATTCATAAGCGACATCAGCGAAGGAATCCAGGGAAAGCTACCCCTATTCGCAGAGGACACCAAGCTAGGCGACATGGTGGACAGCGCAAAGACAGTTAGGGACCTTCAAAAGGACCTGCAGAGGCTAGAAAGATGGTCAAATGTCTGGCAGCTGAATTTCAACACGAAAAAGTGCAAGGGGATGCACCTGGGGAAAGGTAACCCCAGGACAGAATACTGGCTAAATGCTGTCCAGCTCTGTACATCAAATGAAGAATGGGACCTAGAGGTTATCATCTGAGACACCCTTAAGCAATCCAGCCAATGCAGCAGAGTTTACAGCAAGGCCAGCAAAATGCTGGGATGCATAGGGAGGGGATTTGACAGTAGGAGCAAGGAGGTGATCTTCCCATTCTACAGGTCCCTGCTGAGGCCCCCCTTGAGTACTGTGTCCAGCTCTGGAGTCCTCACCTAAAAGAGGTCAGGGCTAGGCTGGAGGCCATGCAGAGAAAAGTGACCAAGATGATATGGAGATCACTTGAAGGCACTGGAAGTTTCCTGAACATGTACTCACTGGAGACTGGGGGGGGATATGATTGAGACATTCAAGTTCACGAGAGGCATAAACGAGGTGACCTACTCGGAACTCTTCACCAGGATATCAGACTCAAACATAAAAGAGGACACGAACAGAAATGGTGAGGTCACTTCAAGAAGGAATTAAGGAAAGATTATTTTACAGAAACAGTGGTGGAACCATGGAACAGGTTATTCACCGAGGTGGTGGGAGCTAGGTCCATGGAGGCATTCAAACATGGGTGGAACAGAGCGAGGGCTACTTTAGATTCCATGGGAGTGATGAAGAATGTAAAACTCAGCAGGGAGTGCTAGGTCCCGTGACCGCTAGAGGTCTCAGAAACAACTGGGCAGACTAGATGGACCCCCTAGTCTCCTTCTGCTGTCCTTTCTACGATCACCCAGGCAGTGACCCTCCTTCCCCAGAGAAGAAGAGCATCTTCTAGGAAACTTAATCCTTCTCCCCGTCGTCCCTCTAATGTGCCAATGGGCAAGTCAAGTAGCTATTCTTACAAAACACAATTATATTAGCGTGTGTGTGTATATGTATGGCCTTCCCCTCATTTCTCTAGCTCCACCATGGGGTAACCTCTCTGGTGTGGTAAGTCTCAGAGAAGTGTCACTGGTCAGTGTGAGAAGGGATGGGGTTGACAGCCCACATGTACTGGGCCTGGAACAAAAGACCTTTACGGAAAATAAATACTATTATAATTGTTTTAGTTCTATAAGTCAACAATGAAAATTACGTACCTACCGTAATTCTTGATCTTCTCTTGTATCTTCACCATTCATTACTGCTTGGGTGTAGCCAGAGGCGCGCACCCACCACGGGAGGTTTTTTTTTTTGTGTGTTAGAGGAGTCAGCGCCAACGGTACTGCCCCCGAGAGTGACGCTGGGGCGGCTCCAAGGGAGGAACAGATAAAGAACAGAAAGAAGAGGGGAAAGAAGAAGAGGAGGAAAAAGAAGACAGAGGGATGTTGGGAGGGAGAACTCTGCCAAATCAGAGGTTGGTTTGAGGCTTATAAGCTCGGAACTAAGAGCAAGGATCCCACTGGATGGAATTTGAGAGAAGGTTCAACTAAGCCGTTTGAACAGTTTAGATACAAAAGGCAGATTCTCTACAGCTCCCGTCATCCCCAACCCTTTAAACTGTAGCTGAGAGCTCACAGACTGCCAAAGCAGAAAGTCTGTTCCAAAAGGAGAGCGCCCAACTTAGCAAGGGAAAAAGCCTATCTAGCACTTTAAGTGTTAACTCCAAAGTGTGTGTGTGTGTGTGTGTGTGTGTGTGTGTGTGTGTGTGTGGTAACGCCCTAAGAAGGCACCCCTTTAGATAAAAAAAAGAATGGGAACTCAATTGGACTCCCTGAAGACAAAGTGAAGATCATCAACTCCGGAAGAGTAATGTCAGGACAGAGAAAGTATCAGAGACTGACAGAGGAGATCAGGGCTTGCCAGAGGGGACCTTTAAAGGAGACAGAGCCAGAAACTGGCTAGTCTCCTAAACTGTGAATTGAACAGCACAGCCAAGAGAAAGACCAATAAGTCACCCCTTGGGGTAGTCAGAGAGAGTTCTCTGAGGATAGCATAAGTCCCACTCGTTCCCCTTCTCCCTCAGAAAAGGTATCTGTTCAGATGAACAGACACGCAGTTTTTTTTTTTTGTTTTTTTGTGAAGGCCAACAAAGAAGAGGGGAGGAACGAGCACGGAGGGGGAGACGCCGAAGTAGGAGGCCCTAGAGGGGAAGGTGGGCGGGTATCAGTAATGAATGCTGAAGATGCAAGTAAAAATCAAGAATTACGGTAGGTAAATAATTTTCATATCTTCCCTTGTCATTCTTCACCATTGATTAATGCTTGGGTGAGTACCAAGCCTCCCCGCAGGGGTACAAGAAAAACCCTGAGGAAACGAGACCCACAGCCTCCCACTGGTGGAAAACAGAAGGGAGAGACCCTGGGCTAATCAAATGAAAAGCCTAAGATTGAAGAGAGGTAGGAGGTGACCCTTGAAGATGAGGAGATGGAGGAAGCCCCTGCAAAAGTCTTTAAGCTCTGGTGGAAAACAGATGGGTCCCTTGGAAGGCGGAGCAAATCACCCTATGCCGGGCCAGGGGTGACAACCTTGATAGATGAAGCCATGCCGTCTGCCTAATTCAGATCGCTGTCCCTGCAAGCCTGGAAGCCACTTCACTGGCGTCATAAGATGCCCTTGCCTGGTGCCTTGCCAGCTCCAGGCCTATAGCAGAGAGGGCAATGGCCTGTCCAGATTGCTCAGAGTCAGGCATTGATGCTAGGAGCTGAGATAGCATCGACCACAGATGCCTGTTGTAGGCAGCATGGTGTGCCTGATGAGATGTGATGCAGAGCATCGCATGAGAGGAAGAGAACACTCTTCTCCCCAACCGGTCAAACTGTAGAGAATCTAAGTCCGGCGGTCGGTCATGTGCCAGGCGGTGGCGCCCGGAAGGAGTCTTTAGGTATGCCAATCCCGAAGGTGGGTTGGGGAGAGAACCTAGGGACTCAGAAGGGGCACAATACCTCCTCCTGCAGTCTGCCAGGGCTGGGATAGGGTCGGTTGGAGACTGCCAGGAACGGATAGACGTCTCCTGGAAAGGAATAGGCCAGGATGGCACCACCAAATGTTGAGCACTGAATTCACTGAGGAATTCATGCATCTTCCGCTCGGTATTATCTCGCCTAACAAAGGAAATGAAAAGATCCCTCATCATCCTCGACAGGAAGCGCTGATATTTGGTGAAATCAGCGTCGGAAGACAGATGAGCAGAGGGTTCCTCTCCCTCCGAGGAGGGAGACGAGGAAGATGGGGAACTCGAATGTACAGAGGACTCGGCAGTGGTGGGGGTGGGTGAAACACCCACTCATGCATGCTTCTAACGTATGAGGGGGAGGCTGCTGCAGTGCTCTGAACGCCTCCCAAGATAACGGCCCTGTGAGGGACTGACATGGCTTGGGAGAGAGGGGTGACTGCAGAGGAATGGGAGAGGGGCATCTACTTAAGAGGCAACTGTCCTTTGCTAGGGCTCTGAACTGGAAAACATAGCCTGAGCTGGCGGGTCCCGGATAACAAACCAGGTCGCAGAACAGAACCCCGGGGATGCGAACCTTGGCAGAGCCTGGAAGGGGGTCCTCCCCTGTGACATGGCTGGGGCTGTATGGATCCAGAAGGACGTCCCACAGCAACACCACCGGAGGGATCCGCTGAACCCATGAGGGAGAGGCGGGACTCGGCGCTACGGCTCCTACCCACACCCCGAGGGGTGGCAGGCGGAAGCCGGCTCGTCTCACCGTGCCCCCTCAACCCGTCTGACTCAGAAGACTCCCTCCTCCTCGACGACAGCAACAGAGCCAGTCGATCCAGAAGTCTCCCCGGGAAGCCCCCCAAAGACAGGGCCCAGAGTCCACCCCGAGAGGGCACGGCAGCACCGGAGACGGCAGCTGCCACAGCCCCCTGTGGGAGAACCGCCCTCTCCTCAACCTCCACACCATCTCCTCCCAAATGCCCCCACCACCCCAGCCTGGGAGTCCTCAGAAGAAGACTGCTGTGGAGACTGAGGAATGGGCACGCTGGGACCTGACACCATGTCCCACAGAAGACTCAATCCCAAGAATCGGGAGCCAGGATGGATCCACATCTGAATTGTCCATGTCTGAGGAAGAGGCGATCAGCAGGACCTCAATACTGGCCACCCCAGGAGTCTCCCGAAACTGCACCCCGAGCAGCGCCAGTGCCACACACAGCGCCCAGTTGACACCCCCAGCACCAGACATGCCCAAACCCGTCCCGACCCACCCTCGGCGCCAGCTGAGTCCGACCAGGCCCAATAGGCGCTGCCAGCGGTGCCAAGAGCTAACAGGGCACCTCCGAGATCCAAGACAACGCTGGAAAGCGGGCGCCGAGGGTTCACCCACGGTGGACCCGGCAACCGCAGGCCACTACACTGGGGGAGCCTGCACCTCCAAAGAGGTGACTGCTGAGGTAGTGTCTCCACTGTGGCCCCGGGAGGGATGGCGTTCCTCCGACACTGCAAAAGAGGCCTCCTCCTCGGCAAGACTTGAAGACGAGGAGGCCTCCTTCTCTCCAGACTGTATAGACCTGGGAGGGGACTCGAAGCAAGGGTCTAAAGTTCTTACCTGGGAGGCCCAAGAGCGACGCCGTCCTCCAAAAGTCGGCAGGGCTTCACCGATCTTGAACATGCGGACTTCCGAGAACACTGCGGTCCATCGAGAAACAGGCGCCTTATCTTCCATATTATGGTTAGGTCCCAGGCAATGAAGACAAACATCATGTCTGTCCGTGACAGAAAAATGCCGCCACAGGAGCACCGACGCATGGGGCACGCCCGCCGACTTACATTTAGCTCCCGAACCAGACACGATGCTAAATTAACACTTCTAAACGGAAAAGCTCCCAGCGCCATCAGTAAAATAATAAGGAACGGTCTTACGGAAATGACATCGGGAAAAATGAACCAAGATGCAGGACATGGCGTTGAACGACGAAAAACAGGCCTAGTGGCGCAGTAACTTTTTCTCACTCCGCATAGCAGGTGCGGCCTCCACAGTGGGAGAAACAGAACTGGGATATAGGAGGAGTCTGTGGCGCCTAACGGCCACCCCTCGCGCACCGCGTAGTGCATCACTCTCGGGGGCGCAGACTCCTCTAACAAACAAAAAACCCCCCCAAAAAAAAAAAACTCTCGTGGCAGGTTCGCGCCTCCGGCTATACCCAAGCAGTAATGAATGGTGAAGACTGACAAGGGAAGATCACCCAGGTACAGAGATCTACATCTTTAGTATAGCTGCTTCTTTAAAAATACTCTGATAGCAGATACACAATTTCTTGGCTGCGAAAATGTTCACATGCAGCTGGACTGGATGTGATGTTACTAAAGTCCCACAGCTTGTTTAGCTGAAGGAAACAGTCTGTTATGTAATGTTGGGTGAAATGAAAAATGAAAAAATTTCCAATTTTCAGAAATTATATTCATACCCCCAAAATGATCCATATTTTTTTCCAATCTTTAATTTACCTCATTTACCCCCCTGGAACAGTCCGCCAAGCCCAGTCATCACAATTATTTGGAACTTACCCGATTCCAGTGTGTCTTCTGTGAGAGGACCGATCCAACAGGGCCCAGTCATCAGTGCAAAGCTCATGGGGAACCAAGCACTACCAGCTTCAGCCAAGGAGTTTTTCCTCCATGTTTCTCTCTGGGGCCATAAGCATGCAATGATGTAATGTGCATACTTTGCCTCTGGCATCAAGGCATGGTGACCCCTTCCCCAGTTGTCTGCTGTCCTGCTGCACTGCCACCCCAATTCCTCCAGGCAGCAGACAACCAGCAGGAATCACACCTCCCCAACCCCGAGGGGAGGAAGGGAAGAGCTGTCCCATGGGACGCTCAATCCTCCCTCCCTCAGCTAGCCCCCATGTGACCCTTGTCCTTTCCCAAACTTGGGTCACTGGTTTAGCAAGCAGCAGCCCTACCCCATGCTACTGGCCAGCCTGAAACAATCCATATTTAACTATACCAGAAGAAACACTATTGTGAAAAACCTGTGTTTTGTAGTGGTTTTCAATTTATGGACAACATTATGTACAGGTCTCTTCATGGAACTAAGAATCTGGAGTTCTCCCCATGTTGCTGCATGGAGTCAGAACTCTTCAACACTGCTCTGATAGGCCAACAGCTCTTCATGATCAGAGTTCTCAGTCCATGCAGTGACATAGTGAAACCCCCATATTCCTGGTTCCATGAAAAGAACTGTACAGAACGGTGTCCAGATAAAGAAAACAATGAAAAACAGTTCACAGTTTTAATTTCAGGTACAGTTAAATATGGTTAGAAAATGGGCTTTTTATTTCCTGGTCTCTGATTGGCTGGTACCCCTGCTAGGGGGGTACATTAACTTTCAACAGATGACCAGGAAATAAAAAGCACCAGCCCCAGTGCCCCTTTACTCACTGAAGTAGCTTTGTGCCCAGCCTGCTTTCTGACTGGCCGAAAGCACTTAATTTAATTTAAAATTGACGCCATTTTTTTCCCCTCACTAAGCGAGAGATGCTCTCCCAAACACTCCCTATTTCAGTGCCAACTGTCAAACAGAACTACACATCAACCTTCACTGGACTTACTACTGGCTACTTTCTTGAAATGTTTTTTTCCCCGCATTTCACATCGCCACCATTTTCCCCGAGACAGCTAGCGAGAGCCACCCCCCCCCCCAAATTCCTGCTACAGCATTCTGTAGTGGCACTCCCCCGATCTGGTGCTGAAAAAAAGAACAACAATTCCAACCCATAAATTAAGAAACAGGCAGCAGTACCTAATGGTTTCTGTCCTCGTACAGCTCTGTTCTTCTTTGCAGCTCCATACCTTCCACGGAGAAACTACATCGCTAAAACGAACAGTACTCCTGTTCACACTCCCCAGTCCTCACATCAAGCAGCGAGGACTGGCAACCACTAAAAATGTAAACTAAAAAAAAACCCTGGAAGAAAGTGAGCCTGGGTCATCAACAAAGGTAGCGAGGACCGGTAAACTAAAAAAGGCCACTATTAAAATCCCCAAAGCAAACAGATCGCACTTCCTGCTTTCATGCTCAGTGGTCAAATAAGGTCACGCTCCACCATGACGTTCCGATGTTGAAATACTGGTTGGAAAAAAAAAACACTTATTTAAAACCATAACTCAGAACACTTTTTTTTTTTTCCTTCTTTTTCTTTTCCGCAGTGCAGGGTACTTGTTCTAGGAGTAGTAGTAGGGGAAAATAAAATACAAGGGAATAGCTGTGTGAAACGCTAGGCAACAGAATATGGAGTACCTTACAAAAGAGGGACTACTTTACAATCAAATGACTAAAACTTCTCTTTCATTTTTTTCTTTTTACTTTCTTACTGTTTTAAAAATCCCACATTAAACTGCCACAGTTAGCCCATTTTCTAAGCGCAATAATACCCTTCAGGGTGGGCAGTATGGGCAATATCGGATCTTCCAGGGGCTATAAGGCTCCGCCTGCGGCGGTGGCCTCATTATGCCCCTGGGCGGTCCGTATTGCCCTAATACCGCCCACCCCTGTCGGGTATTATTGTTGCATAATCCTGGGGTATAAATATAATTTCTTATAAACAGGAACATTACAAGAAGCTGCAAATTCCACACATCTCCTGACCTCTAAGTGGCCTTTTAAACATCTCAGAGTTTTGAAAAGTGAGTTTGTGACTTCTGAACTTTTAAAATATCTTATTTGAATATAATTTCAGATTATATTTTATAGATGTTTGGTGTTCTATATTTACTCTTTATTACTGGTTTAATTTATCTGGAAACAGGATGCTTGTCCCCTTAAGTTTACCTGCTCCTACTGTTTGAAGTTACAATCCTCCGTTTGTGACATCAATCATTTTCACAGCTACAAACTGATGTTACACACAGAGGATTATGACTTCCGCAAAGAATCATGCAGCAGAAACAGATTGACTAGGGTACATGGTCCTGTTTCCATTCAAATGAATCCAGTAATAAATAATAAAGGAAAATGCAGGCAATTTACAAACCGTAAGCTGAAACTGGGTCTAAATACTGTGTTTCATTTTTTTCTGTTTTCTACAGAGGTTTCTTCTCCAGCTGCCCATGTTGTTCCAGGGAACATACCCTGATCCCAGGAATATACCCTGTTCAAGCCTGTGTTCTCTGACCCCCCACCCCTACCCAGGCCAGGTAACACAGCAGTTAATCTGACAGCTTTTCCCTCTGTGACAGGGGGTCCCAGTGGAGGTACCGGCAGACACTATTTCCCAGGGGACTCCCAGATGCCCAGACCATCATATAGATGGATGTGTTTTTTTTTTTGTTTGTTCCCCCCCCCCCTACACTTTAAGGTCCCTCCCACCTCCCCAAACATGAGTGCAGCCATCCAGCCCTGCAAGCATAAAGCAGGGCTCTGTGACGGGAGCAAGCACTCTGGCCTAGCTGCAGGTGTCACTGCAGTGTCAGATTTCCCTGCCAATCCTCTCCGACTGAGGCACACTACCCCGGCCTAGCCTACCCCCAGATGCAGCAACTGGAGTTCACTTCCAAACCAGAGTAGCCTGCACAAATATAATGTTTTTAAACTTTTCTCAAATGTGGCAAACTCACTTTAAAGACACAACACTTAGTTATGTTAACACCAGTGAATGTTTTGCTAAAAGCTGGAAAATCTGTTCAAACCCAAACAATCACTCTGAAACTGTTAAAGCACTACTGCTTTATTTACTAAAACTCCTTATACTGCTGTACATTTTGTTCCTCTTGTGCTATTTTGTGCATACTGTATGATAGCTGTATTTTCTCTAGTGCTACATTTCCACAGTTCAACCACTGACTCCATTTTATCATTGAGTACTTTATATTCTCAAGTCCTACATCCTCCCCCATGATGCACCTGCAAATGTGCTACTGCAGCTCAGAGTGCCATTCCTAGAACTTTTATATAAATTCACAAAACAAACCTGTGCCCATTACCATCACTGCTGGTGCTCAGTGAGCTCTAACAAGAGCTGAGTCGTAATGCGGTACTTACAAAGGTGAGAAAGTGCCGAACTTCACCCGTGAGGGGTCTCTGTGAAAAACTGCAGAGCTGATGGAGTCGATGAAGCTGCTGAAGTAGTACTCGTCACAACCGTGCTCAATCACCAATGGTAGACTGTATGGATCGAATGTGATCTGTTGGGGTGACCAGCATCACCCTGACACCACTCCCAAAACAAAGAACACAGGAACATTTAGAGACCGAGTTGCACTGCTGAGGGACTCTTATTCTGCTGCTGCTGCTGCTACTACTACTACTACTACTACTACTACAGGCTGAGGGCTATTCAGGGTAAACTCAAGTCCCTGGTGAAGGAAAGAGGCTGGGGATGTGCTGCCCATGTTAGCATCCCAGCTCGAGGAGGTTGGAGCTGTCCTCCATCATAGCTATCACCCTACCCCCTTGGAAGGGTCAGGAAGCTGCCCCTTGCAGTGGTGTGGATACAAGCAGTATGGTGCTGAGCAAGGTGGGTGGCTGTAGGACAAGGAGGACAAAATGGCAGCTGCCAGCACAACTGTGCTAGCACATTCAGGCCCTGTGACTCCTGTTTGTTTCCATGCAGAATCTGGACTGGGCAAGGAAGTCGCCTATCTGCAGGCTCCACCACAGGGCAAGCCATGGAAGACTTCGAGCACAGGTTTGAGCCTTGGGTCGTCCCACAACAGGGGGAATGCATGTGACACTGATATATGACAGGCTGGCATCTTGTGCTCCGGTGCCAGTGAGTGTCAACTGATGTGTGGTGGATTGGGATTACATGGGACACAGGATGGATGAAAAATGGTGGGGAACTGCTGCAACACTCAGGATGAAGCTACTAAGTGCACACGTACACACACGCGAGCGGCTGGAGTCCTCCGTCTGCCACTTACTCACTATGTGACCATGAACAAGTCACAACCTCTCTGTGCTCAACTTCTATTCAATCTCTCTCTAATCTCTGTACTTAGCTGTCCCCTTCCCTCAAAGCTTGTCAACACTTGCAATGCTCTGCTTTTGTCAGAATTCTGATTCCCCTCTCAGCTCCTTCCCCACCCTCTGTCCTTTATCCAGTCCTTGTACTCCCTATGCTCCTCTGATCCTTGCACATTCTTCACACCCCACTACAAACCCTCAGCACGTCAATCTACTTTTTCTGTTACTCTCCCTAAAGTCATAACTATCTCCCTCTTCCTGTTGGACTCTTACCCTCTTTCCTCTCTTTTAAATGACTGCCTCCTGCAGAATTAGTTTAGTTGCCGTATTGGTCCTTGTAAGAACAGATCCAGAAGCAAATGGTTTGATACTTTTATTGACCAACATATACAGCAGATGTATCAAAAAGAAAACCGAGCTTAGCTTGACTCAACCAAGTCCTTCTTGGCACAAGCTTCAGAGAAAGGACTTGGTTGGTTTTGATGCATCTATGTTGGTCCAATAAAAGGTATCAAACTCGCTTCTGGATCTGCCTCCTGCAGCTAATTTTTCCTCCTCCTTTGAATTCTCCACAAGCTTCTACCATGTCTCCTCATTCTTTGTTATCTAGCAGTATCTTTTAATGCTCTTTATTTTGTCTCTGTTAGCAGTTAGCCATTTAGTAATTACTGTTATCTTTCCAAGATGCACCCTTGACTGGTTTCTGTATTGCTGAAAGAGTTTGTTCTCTCTTGCACCTGAATATTTTTGTATGCCGTCTATAAATTGTCTTTTGCCTGCACTTCCTTTGTAGCCGCTACCCTGGCCATGCCTACAGTAGAAATTAGCTTCAGTTCAGTGTGCCCTAATCACTTAACCATTTATAAAATAAATTAATAGATGAATAAATCTCCATCCCTCTCTTGGATTGTAAAGTGCTTTGGGATACAGTTTGTATAAAAGTCACTGTATAAAACCAGAATCTCCTTTTTGTGGCAGATAGCATCCATGGGAAGAGTACAAGTCTGGGACTGTATAGAAGGGACAAGCAGTGGGCATCTGGGGTTACTAAGTAAACACTGTTGTGGGGCAACACCTAGAGCTTGTGGACAGGCTGAAGGAAGCCTGAACCACTGGGCAGAGGAGAAAAACAGTAGGAAGAAAAAGGAGATAAATGTGTTATTACACTGCAGCCCATTACAAGACTCATAAATATATATTTATTTATAACACAGTTGAGCTCCCCTCCACTGTATGTTTCTGCCCTTCCGTCCCTTGGTCTTGCAGCATCCCCGTCCTGTCATTGACCTTCTCATGGACTTACAGTTGTCCAGCATCTACACTGGACAACATATGGTTGTATGTGGCCTGCTGTGTCACTTGTGCGATGCCTGCAGGCAGCACCGGATAGGACCGGGGCATTTTTACATTTGTTTTATTTCTTCTAGGGCACTGATGAGCAGTGATGTGCACACATGTGAGCTGGGGTATGATGGCAGCCCCACCCCTTTTTTTTTCCCCCTTCCGTATAGATTTTTTTTTACCTTTGGGCAACGAGGAGGCTCATCAGTCCTGCGCTTGCCTCCCCCGGAACCTATCTGGTCAGTAGCAACCCCAGCAGGTTTGGCAAGAGGGAGGAGGGCCTTCCTCCTCACCCCACCATGAGATACAATCCAGTTCAGACCAGACCAGGAGGTCCCGGGTGACAGTGCAGATCTGAGGCCGGATGTGCATGGCTTCATCAAGCCCTAGCTCCCACTTGTAGTCTTCCTCCCACTCCTCTGCTATGACCAGATATGAATGCATGCATGTGGAGGCATGCACATATCATGAAACCGTAGCCCATCCCTTCATGCCACCAGCTCCTGAACTACAATCAGGCCTCCACATGGGGACAGTCAGAGGCCAGGCAAGCAAGCCTCCCCAGGAGGAGGGCAGCCCACTGAACGCTCGATCATATACCATCCTGGCCAACCTCCGGCAGCCTGAGTTTGCATCCGAACCTGTGCTGCCGGCACAGCAGCAGATAATGAGTCTAGCATCTTAGCCCTCCACACTACTGGGCTGGCCCAGCTCTTCCCTTTCTAATGTGCTTGTTTGTGCTACTATCTGTCCTCCACCAGGTGGCAGTCTCACAGCGAGACACACAGAGTCCCCAACCCCGAGGGATGAGTGCTATCCCTGGGATGCTCCTAGCCACCAACAACCTGTGTTCATTTCTGAACCTGGGTTGCTGACATTGGGAGTGGTAGCCCTACCGCTGTGTGGAGAGACCTGTTACATTTGAGCTTTCTGTGCAGATTGTATGTTGAACAGCAGACAGCAGGGTATGCAGTTATGCAGCAGTGACTGCACTTCATGGATGGCTGAAGCTTCTTGGCTGTGCCTTACAACCCTCACGAGACATATTACTATTACACAATTACGGCAACAATGAGCTAGTCACATCCAGTTACTTTTCATTTACAAGTTTTGGCCATGCACATACCTTTCTGTCTGTGATGTATTTGCTGCAGAATTTGAGGTATCTGATCGTGGCGGGATCCTCAAGCAGTGAGGAGCAGATTCGTTGGCAAGTGAGAAACACAGCTGTCCATCGGGCATGGTCACCGTTTCTACATCCTGCAGCATTGCAAACAAAACCCAAAGGAAGATAATAACTACACACACTCCGAGCATCCTGTGCAGAACTTCCTGCAACTTTCACCTGCCTGGAGTCATATTTAACTCATCCATGTAATGGGGGAGAAGTAACAGCCCTGCAGGCTGCAGTGTGTGTACACTTCCTGTACAAATATAAATAATAGCACAAACTACCCAACTGATCGGTGTGATGAGGGCAACAGGCAGTGTTGTAATGAAACTTTATGAGCTTTGGAGGGTCCTATCTTTAAATTGAGCCCCCTTTCCCATTATAAGACAATGGCAGTGATGCATGAGCTACCGGGGTTCACTTCAGAGCTGGGAGGGGCTGAGCCCTGGCAAGCTCACCTGTAATTCCAACACTGGCAACAGGATTAACAGCCCTGCAATGTGTATATTCACTTCCTGGGAGTGCATGTACATAATGAGAAAGCATAAGACAGGATGAACAGGCACACGAAGACTACAAGGTCTGCAATTAGAGCTGGCCTCATAGTGCATCGTGCTGACACCTGAGGGACCAGGGTCCGAATTTGGGCCCCAGAATCCCATGCTGAAACTAGCTAGTGGGGCTGGGGGCATAGTAGAGGTTTTCCCCTTCTCTTGCTGTACTCCCCTCCCACCAGCTCACATATACACTCCATATATTGTAATTATTGGTGAAGCGGTTTAATAACCAGGCTGTCACCTCTTTCAAGTGCCATAATAACTGGCTTGCCTGATAATACATTGCTTATGGCTCTAGGGGTTTCTAGAGAACAAGGGATGGGAGGATCTCGGCACCCAACTAAGGATCTAGGTTCGAGCAGACTCGATAAACCGTAAGGCCTAATCTGCTGGCAAATAGTATGTTAGTATGTTATTATTATGGCATTCCTGTCAAACACATTCTGGTGTGGAAAAAAAAAAAAAAAAAAAAAATCAGTATTTTCCTCATGTACTTTGAAAACACATTAAGAAACCAACATTTTGTTTGTCATGTCTACACAGGTGTCTGCTTTTAATAAAAATGGTGAAAACATACATTCACTCCAGACTTCGTGAACAACCACTCCAGAAAGGCAGTTTGGCTGCAAGTTCACATACTTGCCTTTTCAGCATCTGTTTACCACCAAGGGGATCCTTAAAACAGACTGCCTAAGTAACCCAAAACAGCAATTATACAAAATAAACTAAGGGTACTGACTTTTTCTTTTAACATGTACACACAGCTTGCATGCAGCTGCACAGTTCCACACCATGAGTCATAGAATAACCCACGCTCAGTCAGATCTGTAGTTCTGATTTTTTCTGTGTGGCTTTATGATACAATGCAGTGCGAATCCTCCTTACTGTTAAGTGAATGCAAAGCACGCTACTGGGAAGTGATTCCCCAGTAATGCTCTGTCGAGCCTTACAACTGAGGAAGATCAGAGCTGTCACACTGTGTTGGATGATAAATACACAGTAAAATGAAACATATGTGGGCTTAGAGGCTTACCCTGTCATGGAGGGCAGGTTTATTTTTAAATGACACCCTAAAGTGTTTATGTGGTGGGGAGGGTAGATGGGTATTGAGGTTTTATAATCATCTTGTGGCCACCACAGATGTTGCTGTACCATCAATCTGATATCAAAATCATAGTACAATATCTGGTGCTCGTTGCTTCTCTATAGGGAACATGACTACTCGTGCACTGTGTATGCAATGACACACAGTAAGGGGTATGTAGCAACACTAAATTACCACATACCGCTGTGGGTTGAGGCACGAGATGCAATCGAATACCTTCAACTACTGGGGAAGTGTACTAATTTTCTGCATTACCACTCTCCCTGAAGTGTTACTGCAATCATAAAAAGGTCTTAAAAGTGAAAAAACAAACCAAAAAAAGGATCAGAATTTTGCATAAATATACAATAATCTAAGCAACCAACTGAGCAGTCTTTCTAGTCTGTCCCAATTTAAACTTGCTCTTCGTCAGCATCTCCTAACCGAAAGCACTTGTGATTGTTACACCTAGTTTCCCATTTCTGCAGACACCCTTATACCACTTTTTTCACTCTCTGAGGCTCTTACTTGGCTTCCTGTTTCGCTTTCACCTCTCCTGACAGAACAATTTCTTTCCGGCTACCTCCTCCTTTACCTCACCCTCCTTGCTCTTATCCTGCTGGACCTCCCTCTTCCTGGATCTGTCCTGGCCCTCTGTCCCCACTCTCCCTTTTCTTCTTTCCTTCATCCGCCCTCCTTTTCCCCTCTTTCACCTTCTAGCACCTTAACCTCCCATCCCTCTCACCCTCGAGCATGAGCCTCTGGCTGCCATATTTTCTTTTCCTTCTTTATCTGGACTCTGCCCTCTCATCTCCCCTACCCTTCCTTACTCTTCCCTCCCCCACCTCTGATTAGCAATGTTGCTTCAAATGTACCTTTATGGTTTTCTATGCTTGCTTGTAATCTTGAGTGTGTAGCACTGTTCCACTTATTTGCCAATTGACTTGATGTGCTCAGATGATACCATGAATGTTGTCTGTACCTCCGTTGGTACCATGAATGTTGTCTATACCTCCCTACCTTATTTTAAGCCTTCCCTTTGACGTGGAACCTTTGTAAATGAGCTGCCTCAAGCTCAAAGGTATTTGTAATCCAAGATTTAAATAAACAATGCAAATTAATGTGTAGTCAGGTGATTAGTTTTAAGTACTCAGATTTGATATCAAGCCGCTTTATAAAAATCTTAACTTTTTTTGGTGTAACACCTCATGTAACGTTGTCTGGCATTGCAACCGTGTCAAATACGGAGGTAGTACTGTACCTTTGTAGAAATACAAAATCACACATGCCCCCACAATGCAAAGCATCATTGGCTGCACATGCAAATCACCACAGAATACTATGCTGGTTCAACTTTAAGCAGAAAGAAAAATTACTCACCTTAGTAATGTTGTTTCTTCTAATGGAGTCTTGCTATATTATGACATATGCAGTTTGACCCAGCCTCGAACTGCTCCGGAGGTGAAAGAGTTAACTTTCCATGCCAGGCATGGAATCTTGAGCGCGAGCTCGGTTGAGAACTCTGTCTGTTGTTCTTCAAACTCAAACTGTCAGAACTTTACGAGCAAAACTCACTAAGATTCTGTGTGGAAGCTGTAAACCTACACTACCCAACTGGCTACTAAAATATTAACCATTTTTGGGTCCCAAAACAAAGACTCAAGTCAGGAGATCCAAAAAACAAAAACACACCCCCCAAACACCCCAAAAAAAGGGTGGAAAAAAAAAAAAAACACACACACACACAACACAAGGTGGGCATCTACTAAGTGCCAACACTGCACTGCCCACTCACATCCCAAAAGCAGAGGTTCTGAGAGGGGCAGGCGGGGAGGTCATAATATAGCAAGACTCCATTAGAAGAAACAACATTACTAAGGTGAGTAATTTTTTCTTCAAACATGAAGTCTTGCTACATTATGACATATGCAGACTACACAGCAGTACCTCCATGGAGGAGGGACAGAACCTACTTGAGAAATAGGCTCTGAAGCACAGCTGTAAGCAACTGAGCATCACTCCTAGCCTGGATGTCCAGAGAGTAATGCTTGGTAAAAGTGTGAACTATTTTCCAGGTAGCTGCTTGACATATCTCTATGATAGGGGTCCCTGGCTGCAGCCAGGGACGAGCTATACATCTGGTAGAGTGAGCCCTCAGGCCTGAAGGGGAACCTTACCAGTTTTGATAACAAAATTGGATACAAGAGACAATCCACCTGGCAATGGATCTTTTAGTGGCAGGTTTCTTTACCAACCTCACCATAAGTGAGGAATAGTTGGAGGGAGTCAAACCTGTGACCCTTGGTACGCTCTATGTAGTAACTAAGGGCTCTCTTCACATCTAAACTGTGCAGCCTCCTCTCACCAGAGAAGGAATGGTCAGTGAAGTAAACTGGATGAGATATAGATTGATTAAGGTGGAAATCTGAAACCACCTTAGGCAAGAACTTCCTGTTAGTCCTGAGGACCACCTTATCTCTGTGAAAGGAGATAAAATCAGACTCCACTGACAAAGCTTGTAACTCACTTATGCTATAGAAGTGATGGCTACCAGAAACACAGTTTTCAAGTCAAGTACTTAAGCTCTGCTGAAGACAAAGGCTCAAAAGGGGGGTTGCATAAGCTGAGCAATGCAAACATTAAGATCCCAGGCGGGAGCAGGGTTCCTGAATGAAGGGTTGGTGTGAAGCAATCCCTTGAAAAACTTGGAGAATACAGGGTGAGCAGAAAGAGAAGAGGGCTTTCCTGCTGATATAAAAGCAGAGACAGCTGCCAAGTTCACTTTCAGGTAGCTGGCCCAGCCCCAAAGTATTTAAGTGGACCATATAATCCAGGACTGTGGGCAAATCAGCAGATTCTGGGAAATATGCTTTCCAGAGCACCATATGGAAAACCTTTTCCATTTAGAATTATAAGTAGCCCTGGTGGAAGGCTTCCTAGAAGCTTTCAAGATATCGAGTACACCTTGAGAAAGGTGTAGGTCAGCAAACTCTAACTCTTCAAGAGCCAGGCCTTGAGGTTGAGGGATTTGAGATTCGGGTACCAAACTCTTCCCTGGGCACAGGTTAACAGATCGTGATTCCTGGGAAGACACAGGGGAAGGTGGACTGCTAAGGACAGAAGGAGTGGATACCAGGGCTGTCTGGCCCAATCTGGAGCAATCAGAATCATCTTGCAAGGTTGAGATCTGATTTTGACTAGCACCTTGAACAAGAGAGGGAAGGGCGGGAAGGCATAGAGAAACTTCCCTTCCCAGTTGAGAAGGAAGGCATCCAGAGGGACTGAGCCCAACACTGGGGGCCTGCAGCAAAATAGCGGAAGTTGGCGATTGTCTGGGGCTGCAAAAAGATCTATCTGAGGGGTGCCCCACCTGGCAAATACTGCCTCCAGTACTAGGGGATCCAGAGCCCATTCGTGATGGCCCTGGGAAATCCTGCTGAGAGCATCCGCCAGGACATTGTCCTTGCCTGGGAGGTGAACTGCCATGAGGGAGGTGTTCAGGGAATAAGCCAGAGACCACAACTTCATTGCCTCGGTGCACAAGGCCGAAGACTGAGTGCCCCCTTGCTTGTTGATGTACTACATTGTAGTGGTGTTGTCTGTTCTGACCTGATGCAGAAAAAACCTGAAGTGCTAGAAAAACTGCTCTGAGTTCCAACAGATTGATGTGGAGCAGAGACTCCTGAGGGGACCACAATCCCTGGGTGGTGAGATTGCCCATGTGAGCTCCCCACCCCAAGAGGGACGCATCTGTAGTAAGGGTCAAGGAGTGAGATTGAGGGATGAAAGGACACCCTTGTCTCAGATTGCTCTGATCCTGCCACCACTGTAGGGCCTGGATCAGGGTTCGAGTTACTGGGATCAATTTGGTTAGAGGATCTCTCCTTTGAGACCAGAAGGCTGTCAAATGGAACTGAATGTCCCTCATCTGAAATCTTGCTCCCTGCACTACTGCTGTGGAGGCAGCCATGTGCCCTAGGAGCTGCAGAAAATGCCTTGCTGGTCGAGAGACCTGCAGAGTGAAGGAGGAGGCCAGAGCCACCAAGGTCTTTGCTCTTTCCAGAGGGAGGAAAGCTCTGGCCTGCTTTGTGTCCAGTTCTGCGCCTATGAAGGTGAGTAGCTGAACAGGCTCTAGAACTGACTTTGGGAGATTGAGAAGGAAACCTAGAGATGTAAGCAGCTGCTGGGTAACCTGAAGGTGTAATTTGACTTGGTCTGGAAACTGGCCCACTATGAGCCAGTCGTCCAAGTAAGGAAAGATGGCATCTTTTGCCTTCTTAAATGAGCAACTGCTACTGCCAGGCATTTTGTGAATACCCTTGGGGCAGAGGTGAGGCTGAAGGGCATTGCTCTGAACTGGTAATGGCCTGAGGGCAGTTCAAATCTGAGGTACTTTTGGTGGGAGCTTCTGATGAGAACATGGAAGTAGGCATCCTTGAGGTCCAGGGACGCTAGCCAGTCCCCTGGCCTTAGAGAGGGTAAAATAATTCCCAGAGTCACCATTTTGAATTTTGGTTTTAAAAGGTGTTTGTTTAGGTATCTGAGATCCAGGATGGGCCGCCATTCTCCTGTCTTTTTTGGGGTAAGGAAGTACCTGGAGTACAGTCCTTTGCCCTGGTGTAGAGGAGGTACCCTTTCTACAGCTCTGAGAGCCAGGAGAGTAGAAACTTCTGTTTCCAGAGCGAGAGCCTCTGATGGATTTGCAGGTGGAAAGGATCTGGTTCGCATCTTTGGAAATTTTTTGAAGCTGAGAACCAGTCCTTGGCTTACTACTTCCAGGACCCACTTGTCTGATGTTAAAGACTCCCAGTCATGGACGAAGTAAGCCAGCCTACCCCCTACAGGTAATGGAGAATCGGCCCTGGCCCTCCCATCAGGGTGCCTGTTTGACAGGGGCTTTAGGCTGAGGGGTGGGAGCAGGCCCGCTCGTACCCAGTCTGCCTCTCCCTCTGAAGAACCCCCTCTGGGCATAGGCTGAAGAGGAGGTCTGGGCTGGGTAAAAAGGTCTGTGAAAAGGCCTGCCCCTGCCCCTGGAAAGCTGCCTTTGAGGAGTGGCCTGCCTTTCCTTGGCCTCTGCACTCCTATAAGTGGTCCTATACTCATCCATTTTCTTCATGTAATTCTCTGTCTGCTCCCCAAACAGAGTTACCCACAACAGGAAAATCCATGGCCTTAGCCTGGGTATCCTGTGACAGGCTAGTACACCTGAGCCAAGCCATTCTGCGAAAAGCCACAGATGTAGCCATGACTCTTGAAGATACATCATTAGAGTCCACTGCAGCATGGAATTGCACCTTGGATGCCTTAATACCATCAGCAGCCACCTGCTCCAGCTCCTTGGCAAGCTGGCCAGGGACCTGTTTCACCAGGGCCATAACAGTATCCCATCTGGATTTCTGGTATCTTGCCACATAGGCCATATAATTTGCCTGTCTGAGTCCCAAGGATGCTGCCATGTACTGTTTCTTTGCCATGGCATCAATCCTCCTGGAGTCCTTGTCGGGGGGGTGTGAAGCCAAGGGAATATTTGCCTTATCACAGGCTACAGCCTGCACTATCCCAACATGGCTCCATTGTTGTGAAAGGAACTCCGTATCAGGGCCTGACAATGTGTACCTCTTGTCCATTTTTTTTATCCACAGGAGGTACAGTGTGAGGAACTTTTAAAATTTTTATTGTCCGTTTCCTAAAAGATTTATGTAAAGGGATAGACAATCTCCTAGACTCTGGGATATCCATCATTTCTACATAGTCAGGCTCCTCCTGTTCATCCACAGCTTCTTCCAAAGGGAGCTGGAGGGTTTCAGCCACTTTCTTATAAAACATAAAATGAGAAGGGGACTCAGAAAGCCTAGGGGGAGACACTCCTGAAGGTCTGTCTGGGGAGATGTCCGGGTCAATGGGCACATCCAGACTTTCAAAATCACATTCACTCTCTTCATAATCTTCCTCCCCCTCCTCTGGTTCATAAAATTCCTCTATATCATATTCTTGAACCGGTGGCACCAACCGAACCGACCGCTTACCTGATGGTGCCAGTTCGGTCGGAACCGGGGAAAGCGACTGGACAATTTTGATCGCTTTGGCTATCTCTGCAGCGGTTGGAGAAAGAAATTTTGGCTCCACACCTGCTGATTTTCTAGTCCTTTTTGCTGGGACTGACTCCTCAGAGTCAGCCCTCCATTTGCCCGAGGAAGTCTCGCCCTGGTCAGAGGGCACTCCCTCCGGTTGGCACCGAACTGGGCTGGCCATCCGGGTCAGAGGACTTTTTGGCCTCTTGTTCCCTGAGCCTACCAACTCTCTTATCCAGGGTAGCTGCAGGGAAATTCTTGCAAATCTGGCAGTCTGCATTGAGGTGGTCAAACCCCAGTCAATAAACACATGTGGTGTGGGGGTCAGCCTTGGCAAAGGCTTCCCCACAGATACTACTGTGCTGAAACCCAGTGGGCCCGGTTTTTCTTTTGGGTTTTTCAGACACAGTGCCAGCCTAACCAAAAACTTGCCCGTTTACGGCAATTCGCCAAGCAAGACACCCTTATCGGTTCCCAACCGTGTCACGGGTCGTGGAAAAAAACGTAATGAAATCTGGTTTTTAGAACCAATAAGAACCGGAACCGCACTCTAAATGCAAATTTAATAAAGTTTAACAACCTGATCAGTTCAAACCGAACCAATAATTTCGCTTACAAGTTCCACGAGAAATAATGTAAAACCTATCTATTACTTACTATACCACAGACAGAGCTTAAACCGACCGGTTGCGGTTAAATATAGACAAAATGCGGTTTAAAACCGAGAATTACACTTTTAACCGAGAAAATGAACCAGCAGCAGGAGAAATCTCCGGAGCGACTGTTCAGTGAGGTGGAGTAAAGAATCTGACAGTTTGAGTTTGAAGAACAACAGACAGAGTTCTCAACCGAAGTCATCGCTCAAGATTCCATGCCTGGCATGGAAAGTTAACTCTTTCACCTCTGGAGCAGTTCGAAGGCTGGGTCAAACTGCATATGTCATAATATAGCAAGACTTCATGTTGTTTGAAGAACCTTTGTAGATTCCTCCTTAATTTTACTATTCCAGACTGCCAAATAGTTTAAAATGGTGTTTATTATGCCACATCGAAGAGTTTAACTGCGCCATGTTGCGCATGCATGGTCGTGCTGTGACGTCAATGACAGGCTGGATGAACTAGTGGGACCGCGGGAAAGCATTCAGCATGTGGTAGAGTGCTGTAGTAAAATTCTCTCTCCAATTATAAAAAACATCTGTGAATTTAATATAGAAGGGCAGTTTGACAGCCATGATGGTGAACTGCTGTGTTGTGGGGAGCTATAATGCCTCTAAGAAAACGGAGTGCAAAGGCATCTTGTTTTTTCAGATTCCCTAAAAATAATTAAATAGCAAAGTGGAATGCTGCTGTCAAAAGAGAAAACCCTCCAGATGACATCAGCAGAAACACAGCTGTGTGTTCTATACATTTTCAACCAGAGTGCTATGAGAGGGGCCTAAAGGTACATTAATATTTATACTGCAGTGGTTATATTATTTGTTATAGTACAGTTTTCCTCAGTTGCCATCATACTGTTCTCAGGGTGGGGTGGGGGTTCGATGTAAATAAGTTCTGATCCGTATGTGATCTTGATGATTTTCAAGTTTAAGGGGGTTAAAACTGTGTAACCCAGTGGCCAATGGGTAACTAAAATAAAAATTGATTTGGCTACCAGGTTTTAAAAGTTACCAGCCAGCTGGCCACCTGCCACATTGGGATTTTTCAAGTCTTAGTTATGACCACTAAGAAAAAATATTTTCACAGTAATATATATATATATATTTTTCAATCAAATGTTATTGTTCGACCATTAGGTCTTTACAATTATAAAACTGATTTGAATACACAATAAATAGTACAAAATCATACACTTAAATACATATAAAATAGTGTTCAATCAGTTATGCTACTGTACAACACATTCTTAAGGCAATACTGCAATATCATCTTATAACAAAATAGAAGGACTATAGCTAGTACAGAAAAATATCTGGGTCTAAGGATTGGCTGTGTTATCTAGACTAACCAGGATAGGTATTTGTTTAATTCTATTTTTCCTAATTTGGTTTATTTGAAAGAGAACGTTAGCAGCTCTAGTTATGGACCAGTCATCCTGGTTGGTAAAAAGTATCTGTGCGAGCAGTTCTTTCTCAACATTGTCCCAGTGTCTTTAATAAATGGTGCCAACCAGAACCTCCTTTCCTTGCTGTACCATCTACAGTCCCAAAAGACAGGCATCAGATCTTCCTTGGTACCAATATAGAAACATAGAAGTTGATGGCAGATAAGGACCGCAAGGCCCATCCAGTCTGCCCATTTCTTTTTCTACCTTATAAATGTGCCATCGGCCTTTGCTCTGTCAGTGGCCTATCTATTCATAGTCATTTGTATTGCTCCCTTATGCCTATCCCATGCCTGTTTGAAGTCCTGCACTGTATTCATAGCCACCACTTCTTGTGGTAAGCCATTCCATGCATCCACCACCCTTTCTGTGAAAAAGAATTTCCTCACATTCCCCTTAATCGGCCTCCTCTAATCTCATGCTGTGTCCTCTTGTCCTGCTATTTTTCTTATATTTAAACATGTTAGACTCTTTCACCTTGTTTATGCCCTTAAGGTGTTTGAATGCCTCGATCATATCACCTCTCTCCTCCTTTGCTCAAGGGTATACATATTGAGCTCCGTTAATCTGTCCTCATATGTCTTCCGATGCAGTCCCTGCACCATTTGGTTGCTCCTCTCTGGACTGCCTCAATTTGTTAATGTCCTTGTGAAGGTGTGGCCTCCAATACTGCACGAGTACTCCAGATGGGGCCTAACCAGTGTCTTGTACAGAGGGATTATTACCTCCCTCTTACGACTTGTGATACCCCTACTAATACACCCTAACACCCCCTAGCCTTACCTACTGCTTTAGAGGTCTGCTTGGATGATTTTAGGTCATCAGTGATGATGATGATGCCCAAGTCTCTTTCTTCCTTTGTGACTGCTAGCAACTCCCCTCCCAGCCTATAGGTGGCTTCAGGGTTTCTCTTCCCTATGTGCATGATTTTGCACTTCTTTGCATTAAATCCCAGTTGCCACTCTTCTGACCATTCTGCTAGTTTATCCAGATCTCTTCTCATTCTGCCCACCCCATCTGGATCATCTACTCTGTTGCAGATCTTGGTGTCATCTGCAAACAGAAAAGCCTTACCCTCTAGTCCATCTGCAAGGTCACTAATGAAGATGTTGAAGAGGACTGGCCCCAGGACTGATCCCTGAGGTACCCCACTTGTGACTTGCATCTCTTCTGACTGTATACCATTTACCACCACTCTCTGTTTTCTGCCCACAACCAGTTTGCCACCCAGTTGACCAACTTCTGACCCACCCGAGCCTACCCAGCTTATTTATCAATCTTCTATGTGGAACAGTGTCAAAAGCTTTGCTGAAGTCAAGGTAGGCGACATCAACTGCTCCCCTTGGTCCACCACTCTGGTTACCCAGTCAAAGAAATCTATGAGATTAGTTTGACAGGACTTTCCTTTGTAAACCCATGCTGTCTTGGATCCTGTGCCCCATGGATTCCAGGTGTTGCACTATCCTTTCCTTAAGGAGTGCCTCCATAATCTTGCCCACTACTGAGGTAAGACTGACTGGTCTGTAGTTCCCCGCCTCCTCCCTGTTACCACTCTTGTGGAGCGGGATCACATGAGCCCTTCTCCAGTCTTCTGGGACCTCTCCTGTGCTCAGAGACTCACTAAACGATTCTGCTAATGGCTCTGCTAGTTCCTCCTTTAGCTCCTTAAGTACCCTGGGATGTATGCCATCAGGTCCCATTGCCTTATCCACCCTGAGCTTAGCAAGCTCTTGTAGGACCCTTTCTTTGTGAAGGAGTAGTGCTCACCTCCCTCCCCTGTGTCCATGATGTTGAGCTGTGGGCCCTGCCCTACCTTCTCTTCAGAAAATACTGAGCAAAGTATCTATTTAGGATAGATGCCTTTACAGGGTCCTCCTCCTCACATGCTCCCTTTCTCCATTAAGCTTAGTAATCCTCTCTGGACTTTCTCCTTTCACTAATGTATCTATAGAAAGTCTTGTCACCTTCTTTACTGTTCGTCTAGTGTTTCTCAGTTTGGGACTTTGCCTGCCTTACTGCCTTACCTGCTTCCTTAGGGCAGTTTGGTATGCCTCCTATCTTCATCCCGCTGTGTTCCTTATAGATCCTGAAGGCCGGCCTTTGGCTCTGACCTTTTCTGCTACTGTATTTGAGAACCAAAGTGGTTTCTTCTTCTTTGCACTTCCTTTTCTGTCTAACACAATGGGATGTTGCTTCAAGTATTGCATCCTTAATGCTTGCCCACATTGCCTGTACCCCTCACCTGTGTTTCTTTTGCCAGGGCTAGCTTAACTCTGTTGGCCATCTTATCAAAGTCAGCTCCTCTGAAGTCCCATATTTTTGCCTTGGAATGGGATGATTTAGATGTAGTAGCCAAATTGAACCATACCATGTGATGGTCACTGGCCCCAGGTGACCTTCTGCCTGGAGATCTGTGATCCCTTCTTTGTTAGTCAGTACTAGATCTAGGATAGCCCTGTCTCTTGTGGGTTGCTGTACCAGTTGTTTGAGGCCTCTCCTGCAGGGAATCCACTATGAGTCTAGTTCTGGCAGATGTTCCTGCTGGTATTGACCAATCTGTATCCGCATGTTGAAGTCTCCCATTATCAGAACCTCCCTTTAGCTGTCATGTTTTGTATATCTTCTAACAATAATGTGTCTATGTCCTCCCTCTGGTCTGGGGGCCTGTAGACAACCCAGTTCTTATGGCTGTCCCATTTCCTGTTTCCAGGGTGACCCACAGTTCTTCTGGCTCCTTATGTGTATTCTGAATTTCTGTAGCTTTGATATTTTCATTAACATACAGGGCCACTCCTCCCCTTTTGCACCTCGTCTCTTCTGAACAATACATAGCCAGGTACTGAAGTCTCCCAGTGTGGTTACTGGAAACCACGCCTCACTAATTGCTACTATGTCCAGTTTAGCCTCTGACATTATTGCCTGCAGGTCTGGGATCTTATTTCCAGGCTGTGAGCATTTGTGTACATGATTTTCCATTGGCCAGATTTTGGTGTGTTAGTTGTTGGGTGAAGTTTGGCATTACCCCTGTGCGTCGTATGGGGAGACAAACCTTTTTTCTTACCTGGTGATGCAAATGAACGGCAAACATGCTGAATTTCTGTTTGACCACTAGCTGAGGGTGGAGGGGTGTTCTTCCCATTCGACGTATGGGGTGCTGCACCCCTCTCCCCATTTGCTAGTTTAAATATTCTGCAAAGACGTCAAACTTCTGCCCCAATGCACTGACTCCCTCTTTAGTCAGATGCAGTCCATCAAATTTAAAGAACTTTCGCTCCCAGAACTGTTGCCAGTTCCCTACAAATCTGTGTCCTTTTTCCTGGCACCAGCCTTGAGCCACGTGTTTAGCTCCCCTATCTCCCCTTCTCTGACCTTCCGTCCATCTGCTCCCCTCTCCCAGACTGGCAGGATCTCAGAGAAGGAGATGCCGGACGAAATAGATGATAGTTTGTCACCCAGCCTAGTCAGGTGTTCCTTGGTCTCCACAACTGACCGGCTGGCGAGATCATTAGTCCCTATGTGTACTAGGACATCAATGTTTTCTCCTGCTTTGTGAACAATTTTAGCAATGCGGTCAGTGTCTCTCCATGCTGATGTACCTGGGAGACATCTGACCATCACCCTTGCTGGAGATGGGTATCAATCCTCGAATCATGGAGTCTCCTATGATCAGAAGTTTTTGGATTTCCTTTGTGCTTGTTCTGTTTTGGTTCCTGATTTGGGTGAGTTTTGTTATGCTAGCTCCTGTGCTGCAGTGTCCTGCTCTGCAGTGTCTTCTGCCTCTTTATTTGATTTCAGAGATAGAGGCAGATACCTGTTTGTAGTGTTTATATGGTTTTGGAGGTAATGTGTTGGAGAGCAGAGAGTGATGGGGCACCTGATTTGTCCTCCTAACCACCTGCCAACCTCCTGGACCAACTACCCTCTGCGGTCGAGGTTTTTCTGTTGGATGCTGGGGAAATGGCGGGTGGTTCTTATAATGTATTTCCTCTTCAATATGAGATTTGAGGCGTGCAATCTCTGCCCATGCTGCCCGGAGCTGAGCCCTAAGATCTCCAATATTACAAAAACATTTTTTTAGCAGTTGTTGGAAGTTTTCTGAATCTGGCTACTTGCACATTACTTTCAAAACACTCCATCCTGCATCTTGTAAAAGTCTTTCTTAACAGCTCTAATTGACCCTACAGTATATTAAGTAATATTTATGGGCACGATTGTCATTGTGGAAGGCATACCACGGAGATCCTGTGGAATTTTGTATTAGAGTAGTATCAGTGCTAATTCAGTAATTAGTTATTTTACTTTTAATGTACCATTTATATGTCATACTCAGCGTTATGCTCCCCTCCATGTAGCCATTTAAGTTAGCCAGGTCATATCTTTCCAGCAGCTATTTTCAGCCAACAGTCATTTACACAGGCTCTCCTTGTCTAATCCCTCTGTTCAGAGAGGCATTGGGCCAGAAGTCTATCCTTTGACAGCCTATTGATCTTTGGCCGAGAAGTAATTATCCTAGTATCTACTGCTGATCTTTATATCAAGTAGACCAAGCTTCTGCCCCTATGCTGTGCTGAAAGATTGGGGAAGTTGACCAGACTCTTTCTCACCTGGTGCACATGACCTAATCACCAGACTCAGATTCTCTACAAATTTGACTGGTTGGGGTGAAAAGTGTTCTCTTCTTCTCATGCGATGTTGTGTATCGCATCACATCAGGCACACCATGCTGCCTACAACAGGCATCTATGGTCGATGCTATCTCAGCTTCTAGCATCAGTGCCTGACACGGAGCAATCTAGACAAACCATTGCCCTCTCTGCTATAGGCCTGGAGCTGGCAAGGCACCAGGCAAGAGCATCTTACGATGCCAGTGAGGTGGCTTCCAGGCTTGCAGGGACAGCGATCTGCATCAGGCGGACGGCATGGCTTTGTCTATCAAGATTGTCACCCCTGGCCTGGTGTAGGCTGATTTGCTTCACCTTCTGAGGGACCCGTCTCTTTTCCACTAGATCTAGGAGGCTTCTGCAAGGGCTTCCTCTGTCTCCTCATCCCCAGGGGATACCTCCTAGCTCTTCTCAGCCTTAGGCTTCTTGTCTAATGAGCCCAGGGTCTCTCCCTTCTGTTTTCCACTAGCAGGAGGCTGAGGGTCTTGTTCCCTCAGGGTTTCTCTTGTCCCCCCTTCGGGTGGGGCTTGGCACTCACCCAAGCACTGAGATCCTGCCAGTCTGGGGGGGGGCAGATGGACGGAAGGTCAGAGAAGGGGAGATAGGGGAGCTAAACACGTGGCTCAAAGGCTGGTGCCAGGAAAAAGGACACAGATTTGTAGGGAACTGGCAACAGTTCTGGGAGCGAAAGTTCTTTAAATTTGATGGACTGCATCTGACTAAGGAGGGAGTCAGTGCATTGGGGCAGAAGTTTGATGTCTTTGCAGAATATTTAAACTAGCAAATGGGGAGAGGGTGCAGCACCCTACCGCCTAATGGGAAGAACACCCTCCCCTCAGCTAGTGGTCAAACAGGGATTCAGCATGTTTGCAGTTCATTTGCATCACCAGGTAACAAAAAAGGTTTTTCTCCCCATACGACGCACAGGGGTAATGCCAAACCTCACCCAACAACTAACACACTGAAATCTGGCCAATGGAAAATCATGTACACAAATGCTCACAGCCTGGGAAATAAGATCCCAGACCTGTAGACAATAATGTTAGAGGCTAAACTGGACATAGTAGCAATTAGTGAGACGTGGTTTACCAGTAACCACACTTGGGAGACTTCATTACCTGGCTATGTATTGTTCAGAAGAGACTGAGGTGCAAAAAGGGGGAGGAGGGCCCTGTATGTCAATGAAAATATCAAAGCTACAGAAATTAGAATACACATAAGGAGCCAGAAGAACTGTGGGTCACCCTGGAAACAGGAAATGGGACAGCCATAAGAACCGGTTGTCTACAGTTCCCCAGACCAGGGGAGGACATAGACACATTACTGTTAGAAGATATACAAAACATGACAGCTAAAGGGGAGGTTCTGATAATGGGAGACTTCAACATGCCGGATACAGATTGGTCAATACCAGCAGGAACATCTGCCAGAACTAGACACATAGTGGATTCCCTGCAGGAGGAGGGCCTCAAACAACTGGTACAACAACCCACAAGAGACAGGGCTACCCTAGATCTAGTGCTGACTAACAGGGAAGGGATCTCCAGGTAGAAGGTCACCTGGGGGCCAGTGACCATCACATGGTATGGTTCAATTTGGCTACTACATCTAAATCATCCCATTCCAAGGCAAAAATATGGGACGTCAGAGGAGCTGACTTTGATAAGATGGCCAACAGAGTTAAGCTAGCCCTGGCAAAAAGAAACACAGGTCGGGGGGTACAGGCAAAGTGGGCAAGCATTAAGGATGCAATACTTGAAGCAACATCCCATTGTATTAGACAGAAAAGGAAGTGCAAAAGAAGAAGGAAACCATTTTGGTTCTCAAATACAGTAGCAGAAAAGGTCAGAGCCAAAAGGCTGGCCTTCAGGAAATATAAGGGAACACAGCAGTATGAAGATACGGAGGCATACCAAACTGCCCTAAGGGAAGCAGGGAAGGCAGTAAGGCAGGCAAAGTCCCAAACTGAGGAAACACTAGCACGAACAGTAAAAGAAGGTGACAAGACTTTCTATAGATACATTAGTGAAAGGAGAAAGTCCAGAGGGGGTATTGCTAAGCTTAATGGAGAAAAGGGAGCATGTGAGGAGGAGAACCTGTAAAAGCATCTATCCTAAATAGATACTTTTGCTCAGTATTTACTGAAGAGAAGGTAGGGCAGGGCCCACAGCTCAGCACCATGGACATAGGGGGGAGGGAGGTGAGCACTACTCCCTTCACAAAAGAAAGGGTCCAACAAGAGCTTGCTAAGCTCAGGGTGGATAAGGCAATGGGACCTGATGGCATACATCCCAGGGTACTTAAGGAGCTAAGGGTGGAACTAGCAGAGCCATTAGCAGAACTGTTTAGTGAGTCTCTGAGCATAGGAGAGGTCCCAGAAGACTGGAGAAGGGCTCATGTGATCCTGCTCCACAAGAGTGGTAGCAGGGAGGAGGCAGGGAACTACAGACCAGTCAGTCTTACCTCAGTAGAGGGCAAGATCATGGAGGCACTCCTTAAGGAAAGGATAGTGCAACACCTGGAATCCATAGGGGCACAGGATCCTAGACAGCATGGGTTTACAAAAGGAAGGTCCTGTCAAACTAATCTCATAGATTTCTTTGATTGGGTAACCAGAGTGGTGGACCAAGGGGGAGCAGTTGATGTCGCCTACCTTGACTTCAGCAAAGCTTTTGACACTGTTCCGATAGAAGATTGATAAATAAGCTGGGTAGGCTAGGGTGGGTCAAAGTTGGTCAACTGGGTGGCAAACTGGTTGACGGGCAGAAAACAGAGAGTGGTGGTAAATGGTATACAGTCAGAAGAGATGCAGGTCACAAGTGGGGTACTCTAGGGATCAGTCCTGGGGCCAGTCCTCTTCAACATCTTCATTAGTAACCTTGCAGATGGACTAAAGGGTAAGGATTTGTCTGTTTGCAGATGACACCAAAATCTGCAACAGAGTAGATGATCCAGATGGGGTGGGCAGAATGAGAAGAGATCTGGATAAACTAGCAAAATGGTCAGAAGAGTGGCAACTGGGATTTAATGCAAAGAAGTGCAAGATCATGCACATAGGGAAGAGAAACCCTGAAGCCACCTATAGGCTGGGAGGGGAGTTGCTAGCAGTCACAAAGGAAGAAAGAGACTTGGGCATCATCATCACTGATGACCTGAAATCATCCAAGCAGACCACTAAAGCAGTAGGTAAGGCTAGGGGGGTGTTAGGGTGTATTAGTAGGGGTATCCAAGTCATAAGAGGGAGGTAATAATCCCTCTTTACAAGACACTGGTTAGGCCCCATCTGGAGTACTGCATGCAGTATTGGAGGCCACACCTTCACAAGGACATTAACCAAATTGAGGCAGTCCAGAGAAGGGCAACCAAAATGGTGCAGGGACTGCATCAGAAGACATATGAGGACAGATTAACAGAGCTCAATATGTATACCCTAGAGCAAAGGAGGGAGAGAGAGGTGATATGATCGAGGCATTCAAACACCTTAAGGGCATTAACAAGGTGAAAGAGTCTAACATGTTTAAATATAAGAAAAATAGCAGGACAAGAGGACACAGCATGAGATTAGAGGGGGGCCACTTAAGGGGGAATGTGAGGAAATTCTTTTTCACAGAAAGGGTGGTGGATGCATGGAATGGCCTACCTCAAGAAGTGGTGGCTATGAATACAGTGCAGGGCTTTAAACAGGCATGGGATAGACATAAGGGAGCAATACAAATAAGTATGAATAGATAGGCCACTGACAGAGCGATGGCACATTTATAAGGTAGAAAAAGGAATGGGCAGACTGGATGGGCCATGCCATCCTTATCTGCCGTCAACTTTTATGTTTCTATGTTTCTAATGAATGGTTAAGATTGATAAGGGAAGATATGAAAATTACGTACCTACTGTAATTCTTGATCTTCTCTTGTATCTTCACCATTCATTACTGATACCCGCCCACCTTCCCCTCAAGGGCCTCCTACTTCTCTGTTTCACCCTCCCTGCTTGTTCCTCCCCTCTTTTTCTTTGGCCTTTAAGCCATAACCAAAAAAAAAAATCTTGATTTTTCCATTCTTCTCTGAACGGATTCAATTTCCGGGGGAGAAAGGGGAACGAGTAGGATTTATCTCTATCCTGAGGGATCTCTTCATGATTGCCCCTAGGGGTGACCTCTTGGCTCATTCTTAGCCATGTCGTTCAATTCACAGTTAAAGAGACTGTCCCTCAAATGTCTCAGTTCCCTCTTTCTAGGTCCCCTATGGCATTCTCAATCTCCTATTGTGTCAGCTTCTACTGGTTTAACGCTGTCCTGACACTACAATTACCTCAATCTGGTGATCTTTTGCCTGGCCATCACGGAGTCTGATTGAGTTTCCTCTCTGTCCTTCACATAAAGGGTTGCCCTCTGTAGGGCTTCAAATACCCCCTTCCTACACACATCTGTGTTAGCACTTAACAAGGTGCTAGTGGGCTTCCTTCCCCTTCCTAGTTGGGCGCTCTCCTTTCAGATCAGATTTTCTGCCTTGGCAGTCTGCGAGCTTTCACCTAGAGTTTAAGGGGTTGGGGATAGCGGGAGGTATAGAGAATCTGCATTTTGAGTCCAAGCTGTGCAAGCAGTTTGGTTGAACCTTCTCTTCAGTTCTATCAAGTGGGATCCTTGCTCCTTGTTTTGGTTCCGTGCTTATAAACCTTAAACCAATCTCTCAGTTGGCAGAGCTCTCCCTCCCAACATCCATCTTCTCTTTTCCTGTCTTCTTCTTCCTTCTTCTTTCTCTCCTTTATCTGTTTCTCCCTTGGAGTCACCCCAGGAGTGAGGCCTTGCGGTCCCTTAGGGTAGGCATTCCTTTTTCTGCCCTCTACCGGCTTTTTCCTTTTTCAGTTTATGTCTTTTCCTTTTTCTATTCCTCGGCCCTCTTGGTTCACTCACTTTTTCTTGTCCTTATTTTGCCTCTCTGGCTAACACAACTGGGATGTAGGAGGAGTCTGCAGCACCTAATGGCCGCCCCTCATGCATCACGTGATGCGTCACTCTTGGGGGCGGCACCTTAATCAGCCCTTGGTTCTTCCTACCTATTTTACCAACATCCAGAATGAAGGGGAATGCACCCTTCACTCCCTGGATGTCAAGAGGGCTTTACAGTTGTACATCAACAGAACGAAAGAGATTCACAAATCCAAGCAACTCTTTCTATCATTCAGCATGGCCTGGCTGGGTCAACCTGTTGCCATCAGATGTATTTCTGCATGGTTAGTGGCCTGCCTTCACAATTGCTACTCGATGATGCAAGTAAAATTGGAAGGCTGGGTTTACACCCACTCTGCCGAAGCGGTCGTGGCTGCTGTCAGTGCCGTGAGTTGCTACAGCACCGTCTTTTTTCTCCCTCGCCTCGGGCTGTCCGCAGGCTGGCAGGAGCACGGTGCCGGGTCCAGTTCTGGAGCCATTCGCAGTGCTGAACATGGGCACGGTGCTATGAGGGGTTCAGAAGGCGCTGTCGTCAGTGCCGTTTCTGCTCTTGGTGCCGTTCGCTGCACCGTAGAGCGGGTTGGCGCCATGAGAGTTTCTGGCTTTGGCGCTGTCGGAGTCGTCATCAGTGCCGTCTCTGCTTTCGGCGCCATTCATGGTGCCATGGGGCGTGAGGGCGCCATGGCAGGTTCCGACTCCGAGGCTTCTGTTCGGGCTGGAGCTGTGTCTTCTTCAGCCACCATTCGTGGTGCTGCAGAGGGCACTGGCACCAACTCGGGTGCGGTCTCATTTTCTGGCAGCCTGTTTGGTAAGGATGGCAAAGGCACCCACCTATGGTTTGGCACAGGGCCTCGGCCCCACCTCTTCGAAGAGGAGTTGACTTGAGTCAGACGAGCAGTCTGGCTCCTTGGAACTAGCTGCTAGTGTGGATAGCCTAGTGGTGCCTTTCAACAGATCGGAGTCAGACCCCCTATGAGGAGCGGCCAGCAACTTCCGAGGCTGGGGTCAGGGGCACTGAACTGCGGGCAGTGAAGCATGCCACCATTGACCTGCAACCTGCCTTGAGGATTCATTGACCCCCAGCTGTGGTACCCCTCATGTGGTGTGCCTGGATCGCCTAACTTTGAGGCCGATCAGAGCACCTATGACCGGGAGGGTACTGTGCCTTGATAGCTCCTTTGGGTGCTGACCAGGGCTGTCAGTTACCTAGTCTGGCCATCTCGATGAGGAGGGCACTCTCGGATTCCGAGGGGTCGAGGGGCATAGGGTCTGCGCTGAGGCCTTTTTTGGGGGTCCATCCGGGCTCTGGAAGAAGCTGCAGTGTGGATCTTCGCTCTTCCCCTTTGCTTTCTTTGAGAGAGCCCCATTCTTTTGAGGTAGGAGACCATCCTTCTGGACCTATACGACCCCAGTTGCCTCACAGGGGGGATTCTTCCGGGCGCAGCCAAGGCAGTTCCAAAATGGTTGTTCAGCTGTCAACTGTGGAGTCTTCCAGAGCACCTTCATCTTCTGGCACCCTGGTCCACTCCCCAGCCCAGGCAGAGGTCAGCTGACTCTCTTCTCAGCTCTGTCCCCATCCTCTGCCACACTCTCCTGTGCTCCCAGGCATCCTTGGTCCTAGCGGGCCCCTCTCCTGGGAGCAGTCTAGAGTCGTGGCTGCTCGCTTTCCCGCTTACATCAGGGTGATGGACAGACAGGTTTTTCAACCTCCTTGCAAGCAGCCACCCTCTGAACAGTTGAGGTCCTCTGACTCTTCATCACCCTCTTCTGGGGAGAGGAGCCTTCTGTCCACATCTCCCCAGCCGCTGAGCTCGCGGAGTATCAGCGATTCCTCATGAGGATGTTGGAGGACTTACATCTCCCTACTGCCACTCAGAGCAATCTCGGGCACTTGGTGCATGCCTTTTTGGGCGACTTCAGTGAGGATACCCTTGTGGTGCCCCCCTGGCCTGCTCCCTTTAGGGATGCATCATTGTGTTCCTGGCAGAGACCCTTTTCCGGAGTTTCTGCCCCTTGGGATCTCTGCCAACGGTATTGTGCCCCCCCTGGAGTCTCCAGGTTCTGTGCCTCATCCTCAGTCAGGACTGATGCAGCTGGACACTCCTGATGGGCTTCGAGCCCTTCACCGTGACCGGCCCCCAGATCATGACTCCTCGGATTTTGACTTCTGGGGTAGGAGGACTTTCTACTAGGCACGGTTGCTGCTTTCTATTTCTGCACATCAGGCCCGCTATGCAGCCTATGATAGGTTCTTGTGGTCCAGGCTGGGTCAGCTCCTAGCCTCTTTGCCTGACATGGAACAAACCAGACAAGCCATTGCTCTCTCTGCACGTGGCCTGGAGCTAGCAAAGCACCAAGCAAGGATGTCAATGAGGTAGCTACCAGGGTCGTATGGACAGCAATCTGCACTAGGCGGATGGCATGGCTACGTCTTTTCCGGTTGTCACCCTTGGCACGGCGTAGGGTGGTTAACTCCGTGCACCAGAGGACCTATCTGTTTTCCCGTAGAGTGAGGCAGCTGTTTATATGTTAGTTTATATGCTAGTGTGCCTTTCCTGATGGCTAAAACTTTAAATAAATATAAATATTTTAATTTTATGGTTTTCTTTGGTTGTTAGTTTTGTATTATTATTCTTTTACATGTTTAACTTCAAGTGCTTGTTCCATTTGCTTTAAAATATCTGATTGTCCTCAAGTTACTGACCTCCCAATTTCTATTCCCAATCCTCTAATCTGAAGTACAAGCCCTAATATGTGTGTAGTAATCTACATCCCTTAGCTACATAAAGGGCCATTAAAGCCTCATGCAGCATTTACTAATTCACCTAGTAGACGTGCACATGCTCCCTGCCTGATCTCAACTGTTTCATAACAATGCGTGTGGAAAAGTTTTTTGGGGGGATTTGGAGCTACGTTTTCTCTTACACATGGCTGAAGATGGCCAGGGAATGGGTATCTTACCAAGGAAGGACCCTGCATTAAATGTCTCCTCTCTACCCGTGCTAACACAAACCCCTGGGCTGGGATAGTTCCCACCAGATATGTCAGCCCATGCGCAGTCCTCCTCCTTGCTATAGGATCCAGGACATGGGTCAGCAAGAAAAGGATTGTTTTACTTTGTGTTTCTCTGAGGATAAAGCTGTCCCCTTTTGGGATACCCTGTGGCTGGGATGCATCAATGTTCAGCTTGGCTTCTTCTTCTTCCATGCAATTTCTGTCCCTTTGCAGGATGCCTCATAAGTGCGCCGAGATGGCCAAGGTCAATGAATACTGTTGGCAGCGAGTCAGGCTCTGCAGCATTACATTACAGCACATCATGGGCTGTCAGTTGTGCAAATTACCTGTATGATGGCCACTGTAATGACTCTAACCTCTGTTTGTTACACCACAGTCCGCTGTCCGATTCCTGTAGCAAGAGGTACAGCGGGTTAGTCAGGGCACTTTCTGTCATCACTATTGGTAAACAACACTGATTTACAGGTGCCACAGCTAAAAGAGTACCTATGCAGATGACACTGTCTTTCACTGCAGTGGGACACATGTTGACACTGTTTGGTCAAACCTGTTGGCAGGATTTAACAATGAGCACTGCTCCCTAACCAGGAAAAGTCTGGTACTTAATTCTAATAATGCCAAGGTCATGATGTTGAGCTCAGAGTCAAAACTCAGAAAATGTAGGTCCATTCAGGATATTTCTAGCTTTGATGGTAAAATTATCAAGAAAGTACTGTATTTTGTTTTAAAAACGTGGGATCTGGTTAGATGTAAACATAAAATGGGAGAAACATTTAGGCAGACTAATTAACAAGAAGAGGCTTATATTAGGTAACTTGAACAGGCATACACACAGCCAGTCTCAAAAAGTGTGGCTAAGCCTGGTTAACAGTACCACTATCCCGCACTTTGACTATGGAGGCATTGTATATGGTAATGAATCCCTAACATTTCTTGTTGTAGTAGACTGGACACATCATTCTGTATCCCAGACAAGGACCTTTCATCCCTATTGCCTCACACAATACTCAGTGTTGTTCCTTGTAAAAGGAGGTCAGTTGGATCCTTATATTTGAATGCTGGCAGTTCCACCATATAGTTTATATATAAGTGTTTCTCCAGAAGTTTTCTTAGCATACAATATCTCAAACCTGCCAAAAGTCAGAAGCAGCAGGCAGATCTGTACCCTTCAGCTTGTCCTAAATTTGATTAATTATCTGCTAAAATAATGTAGGGAGACAGAGCTCCATTTACTGGCCCAACTGTTGGAATGTGTTACCCACAGACCTGAAGACCTGTTAGTGTCCACTACTGACCTGGTCAGTCCCTGTCTTGGAAAATCTTTGAAAGTGTGACATTATCCTGTGATCACTGCATTGCTGCCTTATTGTTTTGTATGGGGACAAACAGAAGGGCGCTCAGCTTTTCTGACCTTTTCTGAGGCCCTCCTGGTGTGGGATAAGGAAGTAGAAAGATAGGGTGAGGAGGTGGGACACTGAACAATTTAATGGGTGGTTGAAACAGGGTTTCTTTAACTCCAAAACTTGGTTAGTGTTTTTGCCTACAAAAGTGCTAAAACATTGTGAAAATGCATAGCACTTGCCTCATTGTGTTTAACAAACATAACACTTCTAGAAAACCTATTTAAATGCTTTCTGTACAGTTAGCATTGTGCCAAGATAAAACTGCTAATCAATTCAGGGTTTTAAATAATTGATTAGCAGTTTTTACTTGGGACAATGCTAACTGTACAGAAAGTATTTATATAGGTTTTCTAGAAGTATTATGTTTGTTAAACATTAGCGAGGCAAGTGCTATACATTTTCACAATGTTTTAGCACTTTTATGAGCAAAACGCTAATCAATTTTTGAGTTAAATAAATTCCTGCAATTATTTAAAACCTGTTGAAAGAATGGTGTCAGTAGGAAAGGTACCATTTGGTAGGGAACTGAGAGGCCTTCTGGGACAGGAGGCTCTTCAAGGGTAATATACATGAAAAGAGAGGGGTCCAGTGTACTTGGGCAGAAGTTTGATGTCTACATAAAGGAGGTGGACATTTGAACTGAGATGGGGATGTTTCAGAGATGGCCGCTGCTGAGATCAACTGTAATGTGAGCTCCATTGCCTCTTTTCAGAAAAACAGAGAAAACTTAAAATCTAAAGACTACAGCTATTTTGTAATCTCACCTTGTTGTCTGATGAAGACTCAGAACAATTATCACAGAAACATTTGAAGAAAGAGATACAGATTGCAGGGTAAGCTCATCCAGGTCAAAAGTGAAAAAATGCATAGTTTTCTCCAGTGGCTGTTGAGAATCTGGATGAAATAGGAAAAAGAGGCTGTATTGAGAACATCCATTCTCATACCCTGTGGGTGGTCCAGGGTCCATGGTACACAGTGATTCAGGTCGGGTGCTGCACTCTCAGGTCCCATAAAGATGGAATCAAACACTGATGGCAGAGCAAGTCCCTGATTCAACAATCAGATCGGCTGCTGATTTGACTGAAAGGAGTGGCAGTGCAAGGGCAGGCAGAACAGGGAGCCAGAGGAACAGTTTTTTACTTTTTGTAGAAGGGTGGAGTGAGCGTGAGCAAACAAAGGAGGAGTAAAGAATATAAAAGAAAATGGAACAATGTTAATGCCATCAGTAATCTACAAAATAGACAGGAAAGAGAAAATCAGCTGGTGTCATCACTTTGTATAGCTGGGGCACAGATTGAAACCCCATAATACCCCCAGAAAAAATTGTCCTCCATGAGACAGGGCGTTCAGGTACCAAACACACAGCAGAATAGCCAGTATGCACTCTTAACACAAGCAAACAAATACCTATGGGTACTGTGCCCAGGCATAGCAGCGTTCATCCACCAGACAATAGCAGACCAAAAGCAGCTCATGGAGATCAGACAGCCAGGAGGTGAAGCGTGGAAGGGAGACATGAGCCAGACAGCAGAGAGTGCAAGAGCAAGGGAGAAGAGCCATAGGTCAAGACAGAGTTGTGGCACTTGCGATATGATTTTGATGCGTGGATATTGGGCCACTACTGCCCATGGCATTGCATACCAGATGAGGAAAATGATGCAATGGTACATGACCAGAGATTTCAACTTGGGTTTCAGTGTTCTACGGAAGATGTAGATGCTCAGAGTAAGTTCAGGGAGGCTGAGGGAAAGCTGGGAGCCAGTTGCTGAGAGGATGCAGGTCCCAGAAGCACAGGGCAGTGCTGGATGGGTGGAAAGAAACAAGGATGGGGAAAAGGCCAAAGAAAATGACAAGCGAGGGATGGATGGGAGGCACACAGCAATGAGGTAGGACCCGGGGATAGGACACGAAGAAAAGCAGAACCAAGGGAGCTGGAGGGAAAAGGAGGCACACCAAACCCAAACAATGGGGATGGAGTGGGTGGGGTGGTAGAGGAACAAAACAGCAGTGAGGAGCCAGGCGGGGGTGGGACAAACAAAACAAAGGAGAGGGAGGAAAAGCAAACAAATGAACTGAGAGGGGGCATCTGCGTGATGTTCTTAGTGCTTAGTGAAGCAGTGTTGTACATAAAGCCGTTCAGCTTTATGCAAATGAAAGTACTGAAACACTCTCTCATTGGAGCTCTTCAGTCCTTTCAAGTACTTTATTTATTATTTAGGAAGTATCTTTGAGCTGAGAGCTCATTTACAAAGATTCCATGTCAAACACAGAGCTTGGACATAGGTACATAACATTAAGACAAAGTTCAGAGTAAAAGTAGCAACTCAGATCAAATTACCATAAACAGTTAAACAATTCAGGATTACAGGGTAAAAATAACACAAAATTGTGTTATTGGT
Source organism: Neoceratodus forsteri (assembly GCA_016271365.2). NCBI lineage: Eukaryota > Metazoa > Chordata > Ceratodontiformes > Ceratodontidae > Neoceratodus > Neoceratodus forsteri. The sequence continues at coordinate 1,696,950,572 of CM057450.1, forward strand.
TGAAACCCTATATTACATGTGGAGCAGCTGGGAAACAGCTTTGTCACGCATGTTGCTGTAATTGAAATTACCTGGAAACGAGGTCGAGAGAACGTCAGAGGAGAGGGTGTACATCAGGAGAGAATATTCAAGGGTAAAAAGGGTATGTTAATGCGGTGTAGGAATAGGGGGGAGAAGGTGGGGGTGGCTATAATAGGATATCGGACTGGCTTAGTCGGTAATAGAGATAGAGGGCTAGGAGGAGGACCCAGATTGCAAAGTGCAGAGTTGGGGAGATTATATAACTAGGGATGATTAGTCTAATAGAGCTGGGCTTTAGCAAATATTGATAAGTCTAGGAGCAGGGGAGGGAGATGGTAGGGGAGTAACCATAATAGGATAAGGATGACTGGCTTAGTCAGTAGTAGCGATAGAGGACTAGGAGGAGGACCAAGACTGCAAGGTGCAGAGTTGGGGAGAGTATAGTACTAGGGATAATTAGTCTAGTAGAGATGGGCCTTAGCAAATATTGATAATGTAGGAGCAGAGGAGGAAGATGGAGGTGGGGAGGTAACTATAATGGGCTAAGGAGAACTGGCTTAGTAGTAGAGATAGAGGGCCAGGAGGAGGAGGACCTAGATTGCAAGGTACAGATCTGGGGGAAAGTATATTACTAGGGATGATTAGTCGAATTGGTTAGGCCTTTGCAAATACCAAAAAATTAGGAGAGGGTGGCACCAGGAGGTGTTAGGTTCCTGGGCAGCACACACAGGTACTGTCATTAGCTAGGTGCTGCCTCAGATTATGCTTGTAAGCAGGTAGGGTCATGGTGTTAGTTGTAAGAGGCAGGGGGCTGATTCACCCAGAGTGGGGCCCTATAGGAAAACTATCTTTGTCCTAGCAATATTCTTCTGAATGGGACGCTGAGAGATCCATGGGTATCGCCTCTGGTAAAGTGCTGTGAATGGGCTGGATTAAAGATCTGGAGGATACACGGAGGGGAGAGACCCAGTAGCGCTTTTTTACCCAGTATGCAGTACTGGAATTTAGTCCTCCAGAGTTTACAGGTATGTGTGAGCTTGTCTACCCCCAGGACCAGTCTGCATGCTTTATTGAGGGCGGTGGATACTCTTTTTGAGGACTGTGTCTGATGCAGCGATGTATACCACTAGACCATAGTCTATGACTAATAGTATAGAGCTGGTTACTGAGAAATGTAGAGCTGCTGGCGTAAGATCATTTCTGTGTCTATACAGGACCCCTAATCTGGTGTTAATTGATTTAACCACATGGTCAATGTGATGTATGTATGAAAGGGTGTCATCAATTAAGACCCCCTTCAGGCTTGGATAACCCAATAGAAGCTGGTCCTCAACCTGAAAAAAACACAGGCTATGCTGTTCGGATCATCTGCTAAGATACATGCCTCTCCAGTCCCATTGCAAATCAACTGTGCAGATGGAACTCCCCTGCAAACTGTGACCTCCCTCAAATACCTCAGAGTGACACTTGACCCCCAATTGGACCTAGGGAGCCATATCCTCAATGTCTGTAGAACCGTGAACTGTAAGCTGGTCTGGCCTATAGGGCCAAACATAACCCTGACACCTGCTGCTCTGCTGGCACTTGCTAGGGGAGTGCTACTTCTCGCTAGCTATGGTCTCCGCTAATTTGCACGTATTCTTAAAGCTCTTCTTATTTGGTGCACATGACGCACATAATATCTGCCGCCTGGCCGCCCGCTCACCCACCATTGTGATCTCTATGACAAGCTAGGTTGGCTTTCTCCGACTAACCACCTAAACTTTGGTCTGGGGTGCCTCATGAGTAAAGTGATCAGTACTGGTACCCCCGGGACTGGCACAGCTTCTCTCTCCCACTGACCGTCCCTCCCACCCTCTCAGGTCCCAGGGTCCTGGGATAAAGTACCCTTCACCTGTACCTCATGGGGGACAGGGACTTCGCCAGACAGTGCCCCTAGGCTCTGGAACTCCTTTCCTGAGCAGGTTCAGACCGCCTCCCATCAGTGTTTCCGGAAATCCTGTGGGGGCATCTGAAGCTGGCCTCAGGGTGTGAGTGTCCAAAGCCCCCCTAGTATGAGGTCCCAGGTACTGGGCCGTTACGTTGGTCATTTACTCGGAACACAAACTGAATCGACCTGTTGATGATCTCGATCCAACTTTTCTCTATGCACTTGTCACGCTATGTGTGTTCAATACTATCTACTGTTTGTTCATTATGTACTCTACCAACTTCTGTCATTTAAGATCCTTACATGCCTTTTGTTTTGTGACTCAATGTACTAAGTCACTAATTGTACTTGTTTATCTACTGTGTTGCGCTGATATATCTGTAATACCTGTTGTACTCTCCCGGTCGTTCCTGAAAATAGGCATAACTTGTCTAGTGTACCCACCGGTTAACAAAAGCTAAATAAATAAAGACTCCAGATATTTGAACACGTGGACTAGTTCAAGGGTCTCCATCCTATTGTTTGTGATGGTAAGTTGGGGGTCTTTTTCTGAGTTGGTGGCTGGTGAATAGCATGTTTTTTTGTTTGTTTGTTTTTTTATAGTTGAGCAGAAGCTTCTGCTCACCGAACCAGACCCCTAACTGGTTGAAGGTAACCTGTAGATTCTTACTGAATAGTTTGAGTTGGGAGTTGCAGTTTAGTATGACAGCATCGTTTGCATATATTATGATTTACTGGGGCAGGCTTTAGGTAGGCCATTTAGGAAAAGGCTGAACAGAATGGGTCCCAGAATAGACCCTTGGGGACTCCCAATAAGACCTCTCTTGTTGCAGATATCGCCATCCCAATTTTTACGGATTGCAATCTGCAGAAGAGGCAGTCCTTTTCAACCAAGGTAGGAGGCCTAACTACTACAATTGCTGTAGCAGTAGGTGGTGGTTGACTGTGTCAAAGACCTTTGTGAGATTAATAAATATTGACCCCACAGTCTTGCCTCCATCTAGGGCCTGGTGGACGTAATCAAGAGAATTCAGCTAAGGCTATCAAAGTACATTGCTGTGGGCATTGAATGTTATACTTTTGCAGGTAGTCTGTGAGCTAGTTTGAGATTATCCTCTCAAGGCCTTGGAGGGGAGAGGATGGAGATTGGCGGTAGTTTGCTGTACTGGACCAATCTCTGTTTTTGTAGACTGGAGTGCTAAGTGCCTGTTTCCAGAGTTTGGGGAATTTGGCCAGGGTGAAGGATTTATTGAAAATTTTTGTGATGGGTGAGGGTGCAAGCATGATTGTGGACATGCTGGGCCAGCCGTCACATTAGTTTAGTCACTCCGAGTTTTTGATGTTTTATTTTATTTACTTTTTGTCATTTGTTATTCTGTTATTGTGTTTTTCTTTTTTGCTATTGTGATCTTATCCGTGTCAGTCTTCACCATTCATCACCTTTGGGTACTTGGCCAGAGGTCATGACCCTGCAGGAGCTTTTTTTTTTTGATGGGCCGAGTCGACACACCATCGGCGCCGCCCTCAAGGCCAACGCACTGCATGGCACTCATGGGTTGGCCGTTAGGTTTGCTGACTCCACCTCCCACCAGTTCTTCGCCTCCGTCATTGAGGTCACCCCATGACGCTGCCTCTGGCAATCGTCACAAGTGAGGGAGCACCAGCGCCGACTCTGGTGCAGTCTCTGGTGCCCTGTTCAGTAGGGATGGCAGCGGGCGTCCACGCATTGTTTGGCACAGGACTTCGATCTCCACCTCTTTGGAGGAGGAGTCGGACTCTGAGTCAGATGTGCAGTCTGGCTCCCTGGAGTTGGCTGCTGGCGTGGACACCCTGATAGTGCCCTCGACAGGCCAGAGTCAGCCCTCCTCTGAGGAGTGAACAGTGACTGCCGGGGCCAGGGTCAGGGGTTCTGACCAGCAGACAGTGGTGCAGGCCACCATTGCCCTGCAACCTGGCCTCGGAGGGTTCTCTGACCCCTCAGTGGTGGTACCCCTCAGGTGGTGTGCCTGGATTGCCCAACTTTGGAGCTAATCACAGCACCCATGGGGAGAGGGAGGGTGCTCCTGGATAGCCCTTCGGGGCCGACCAGGGCTGCCAGCTGCCTAGGCTGGCTCTTTTGAGGAGGAGGGCACTCTTGGATTCCGAAGGGTTAAGGGGCATGGGGTCTGTGTGGCAGTCTTTTCCTGGAACCCACCCAGGCTCTGGGAGAAACCGTAGTGTGGATCTCTGCCCTTCCCTTTCGGTTTCTTCGAGAGGGCCCCATTCTTTGGAGGTAGGGGACCGTCCTTCTGGACCTACACTGCCCTGGTCACCTCACAGGGGGGATTCTTCAGGGCACAGCCTAGGCAGTTCCAGTTTGGTTGATCAGCTGTCGGCTGTGGAGTTTTCCAGAGCTCCTTCCTTCCCTAGGGCTCCTGGTGCACTCCCTAGCCCAGGCGGAGGTCAGCCGATTCCCATTGTCAGCTCTGCCCCATCCCTCTGCCACATTCTCCTGCGCTCCCAGGTATTCTTGGTCTTAGTGGGCCTCTCTCCTAGGAGCAGTTCAGAGCTCAGGCTGCTCAGTTTCCCTTTTACGTTAGGGCTATGGACAGACAGGTTTTTCAACCTCTCCCCGAGCAGCCAGCTTCTGAACCTTCGAGGTCCTCTGACTCTTCTTCCCCCCTCTTCTGGGGGAGAGGAGCCATCTGTCCGCATCTCTCCAGTTTCTGTTCTCACTGAGTATCAGCGACTCCTCGTGAGGATGTTAGAAGACCTGCACATCACCCCGCCCACTCAACACCATCCAGAGCACTCGGCGCATGCCTTTCTGGGTGATTTCAGTGAGGACACCCTCGGTGGTGCCCCCCCGTCCTGCTCCCTTTCGGGAGGCGTTGTTGCATTTCTGGCAGAGACCCTTTTCCAGAGTTCCTGCGCCTAGGGACCTCTGCCAGCAGTATTGTGCCCCCCCCCCGGTCTCCAGGTTCCATGCCTCATCCTCAGTCGGGATTGATGCAACTGGACACTCCTGATGGGCTTCATGCCCCTCACCGTGACCGACACCCAGATCAAGACTCCTTGGATTTTGACTTCTGGGGGAGGAGGACGTTCTACTCATCACGGTTGCTGCTCTCTATTGCAGCACATCAGGCCCACTATGCAGCCTATGACAGATTCCTGTGGTCTAGGCTGGGTCAGCTCCTAGCCTCCATGCCTGACACGGAGCAAACCAGACAAGCCATTGCACTCTCTGCACATGGCCTGGAGCTAGCAAGGCACCAAGCAAGGGCATCGTGTGATGCCAATGAGGTAGCTACCAGGGTCGTAAGGGCAGCTATCTGCACTAGGCGGACGGCATGGCTGCGTCTTTCCAGGTTGTCACCCTTGGCCTGGCATAGGGCGATTAACTCCGCCCACCAGAGAACCTATCTATTCTCCCATAGGGTGAGGCGGCGTCTGTTGGGGCAACTTCCTAGCCCCTCGGGGGGTCCCCGTCTCACTCTCCCCACTCTCGGGCCTCTCCAGACCCGTGAAGGTTCTCCCTCTTAGTTTGTCACCCACTGAGAGCTAAGAGACTCAGTTCCTTAGGGTTATAGAAGGCGTCAGCGTGGCTCAGTTGGTAGCACATCCGCCTCTGGACCAGAAGGTCGTGGGTTCTCGTCCCACACTGGGATTGGACTTGCACCTAAAAATCGCTGGCATCCGAGAAGTGCAGTATTGGGGGTGCTGTACTGCTGGGGTGTGCCGTCCTTCAGATGAGACATTAAACCGAGGTCCTTCTGCCCATCCTGGTGTTGTCCTGGTGGGTGTCCAGGTGGAAGTAAAAGAACCCAGGGCACTCTTCGAAAAGAGTAGGGAACATTCCCAGTGTCCTGGCCAACATTCCCTTCCTATAAACCGTTCATACAATTATCCAGGCTGTGTGTGTGGGTGATGATGCGTTATGTCCGCACCACACATTCAGTCACTTCACTACCAGTCTAGCATTGCTTGTAAAGCGCTTTGGATGTATGAAAAGCACTATATAAATGCTGATTCTTCTTCTTCTTCTTCTTATAAACTCCCCTGCGGGGCTCGGCACTCACCCAAAGGTGATGAATGGTGAAGATCGACACAGATAAGATATGGAAATTACGTACCTACCGTAATTCTGATCTTTCTGTTTGTCTTCACCATTCATCACATTTCCACCCTCCATCCCCTGGGGCTCAGTCTCTGGGTCCCCCTTCCTCTCTGTGCCCCCTCTCTTTCCCCCCTCCTTTCTTTTAGTCAGGAGTGGGTTAAACTGGGGCACATAGGGGGATAGTTTTCTTTAGGGGTAGAGTGGTCAGGATTGGGGGCAATCCTTCTTCGGTGCTTCGGCTCCACCCCTGTGGGGTGTGGGTTGGCTGTTGCCCCCTTTTCTTTCCTTTTCCCCTTCTCCCCGTCAGTCCTAGATTTCCTTTGATTTTTTTTGTCCTGTGGAAATAACCTTAATTAATTCAAGAAACTAGGTTTCTTGCACCAAAATCTCCTTTGGGGGGGAGTTATCCCTGTTTTCCTGTCTTTTTTTTCCAGAATAGCCAATTCTGTTTATAGGAGTTTTGCTAGTAATTCTGTGCCTGCAATTCTGGCAGTTAGCCTTTTGGCTACTCCTTCGCAGTTCCTATATAAACTGGAGACAGGTCAAGGTTACAGGGTATGTTTCTTCCGTCTCCCCCGCCCCCTCTCAATTTTTCCTTCCTTCTAAAAACCTTAACCCTCCCTCCCTCCTCCTTTCTACTTCCAGAGATTGGGGCCCCTACCCAATCCCCCTTAGTCTTCAAACTTCTTCTGTCCTTTCAGTCATTTATTTCTCCTGTTAGTTTTATATTTTCCTTTGTCTGTCCCTTGGACTTCCTTGTCCCACCCTCCCAACCCTTTTCTAATCTCTCACGGTGACTCAGAACTGGCGGGAGGGCAGAGTTGACAACACCTAACACGACCAACCCCACGAGGGAGCCACGCGATCACGTCGACCTCGAGGCGACTTGCCCATCCAAAAAAGAGAAAAAAGCTCCTGCCGGGTCATGACCTCCGGCCAAGTACCCAAAGGTGATGAACGGTGAAGATAAACAGAAAAATCAGAATTACGTTAGGTACGTAATTTCCATTTTTTAGGTTGCGATTTAGACAGCTACAGCTCTGTTGCGATGGCTGTTTGATCTTTCGACTGTTGACTTTGGATGGCGACCTGCTGAAGTGGATTTTTGTGCTGGGTGCAGTGTTGTGAGAGATCCCACTTTGGCTTTCTTTTTCATGAATTGTTCATGAACTGCTGCCCTGCTATTGGTTTGGATCTCTGGCAACTGTAAGACTGTCTGCTGGGATCTGAGCTTGAAGACGGTCGACACTCTAATGCTGGATTCCTCTGGTGCCATTTTCTATCGAGGGTACTGCAGCAGTGTTTTAAACATTGAAAGGGCTGTATCCACTACCTACCCACCTGCTTTTGATAATATCTGGTGTTCGGATAAACGGAGGTCCTACCTGACAGTAGGAGAAAGAGGTGGTATAGCAGAAAGAGGGGTGGATACTGATTGAATTAAAGCACAGCTGTGTGAAACTTTTGAGAACAGAACAGACCTAAGCTCGGAGTCAGCAGCTCACCTTTAGCGCCAGTTTCTATCGAAGCTGCTGCAGCAGTGTTTTGAATACCATCTTTCTTTTCGCAGATTGTCATTTGTGCTGCTGTCTGAACCTGGCTTGAGGAAGAATTGCTGGAATTTGGGAGTGGTGATACCATTGTGGAGTGTGTCATCTTGGTTGAAATGCGGTTGAGAGTGGCGGACTGTTGACTGGTCTGGCGGCTACAGTGGTGGGTGCCTGGTTAGGGGACTCCCCGTGGGGATAGAGTGCACTAGCTGGAGGGCTGGTGGAAAACTCCTTCTCCTGCGCTACACTGTGGCCTCCTAGTTTAACTGGGTGGCACTGGTGGGCTAAATGGAGTGTCTCATTTCTAGGGCCCTATCTCTGAGCTGAACTGGGGCCAGTAATATTTGCATCCAGGTTGTTTCTCCTTCTGAACTGGCTAATCATTTGACTTCCTAAAAGTTTGCTGCTTCTCCCATTTTGGCTCCTGATCAAACTTCTGGCAGGTAGTGTAACTCTATCTTTTCATCTTGGTGACAGTGAAAGAGTCTCATTGGGAATTGAATATTTACTTTGACTCAGCTAATGTGGCAGTGAGAGGGCCACGTTTTGGACTTATTATTCGGATAAGGGTTTGTGAGAGCTACCTTTGTTGCATTAATTTTAAAGATTCTGTAAATTTTTTGAAGCAGTTCTATATAAGAAGACACTGGATAATGAACTTATATTGGACAATAATAAATTAATTTAGTGCTATAGCTGTCTTAAATCGCTACATTATTTATTTAGTGACTCTGGAGTTTGGATTGGTGTTTTTTTTTTTATTTATTGTAATTTTTTTTGTAGTATAGATTTGTTTGGGTGGGGAGGGTAGTTAGCTTGATTTAAATTGTCCGAATCTCTTCTCTTGGTGAGAGCGAGTGACGAGTTTCAGAAAACATTTTTTGGGGGGTTTATTTTTAATTTGGGAGTTTAGTTAGTTATTTAATTGGGGATTTATTCAGGGGTGTTTTAGCGTTATTGGGCCCTAGTATGTGTAGGAGGCCTGTCCCCACAGTCATGTGCTATTTGTCCTCTGCCCTTCGTGCCCTTTCTCCCCCCTCCATTACATCTATTAACATACAAGCACTGTAGAGCGCTGGGTATTGTTCGTAGGGGGAGGAGGGGAGTTGGGGAGTGTGAACAGTGGAGGACGAATGAGCGGGGCCATCATATTGGGGTAATGAGATCCAGAAGATGCCCTGGGGAAAAATGGAATCTGGAACGTGGTCCTTCCTGTCTGGTTTCCAAACCCATAGGCACTACCCATTTTGGTGGGCAAGTAGCCCGAGCAGCTCCAGAGGCCGTCCTACCGAACGGTGTTGTGTAATGCCAGATCCATCAAGAATAAGACTGCAGTTATTGCAGACCTTGTTGGGTCAGTGGATCTGGCATGATTTACCGAGACCTGGCTTGGTGAGAATGCAGGCCCCATATTAGAGGCCGCTATTCCGGCCAGGTACTGTGTTACATCGCCTGAGGTTGGACCCAAGGGGGTGTTTGCGTCTGTTTCAAGACCGAACTGGGCCACATGAGTGTACCAGTTGAGGATGAAATATTTGAGGTACTGCAGGTGTAGGTTGTAGGATCACACTCATCTACCATCCACCAGGTGATGAGAAGTGGTTCCTGCAGGAAGTAGTGGACTTCGATCGACATGGCGTTCAAGTTTCCCAGACTGATGGTCCTGGAAACTCCAATGCCTGGGTCAGTGACAGACTCTCGCAATTTAGACAATACTTATTCCAGTTGATGACATCTTTGGGCCTTACAAGTTGTTACTTCTCCACACATAAAGGTGGTCACCCCTTGACTTAGTCTTCCTCCTGGGGATCGAAGCCTTCGATTTGGGGTGGAACCTGTCGGATGGTCCGATCACTATACTGGGGGGTTCAGTTTTTGTGCCCCCTTCGTAGGCCTACCCCTGTGGAGATGGTCAGGTACTGCCCTTTGCTAGATGTGGGCTCTGAGGGCCTGGCGGTGGTGCTTGACCTATTGGAGCTTTCTGTAGTGAGCAATGACCCAGATGTCTTGGTCATGGCCTATAATAAAGCCATCTCCTTGGCTCTGGATATCATTGCTCCCGTCCGTGTTCATCCTCTCCCCCTTCACTCTAAGTGCTCATGGTTTGATGGGACTCTGAGGGAGATGCGGCGACATGGACGAAGATTAGAGCATTGCTGGCAGAGATCTGCCCTTGATGCTAACCATCTTAGATTGATGGAACATTTTCAGGTCTATCATTCCGCAATCTCCTGTAAGAAGGCAGAGTCTCTGTCTGGGGAGATTGTGACTGCTCAGAAGCAACCAGCTCAGCTCTTTCGAACTGTAGACAGACTGTGCAACCCAGCCTGCCTGTCTGCAGTCTCGAAGAGCTTTATCACAAGTAGAGTGTGAAAAGCTTGCTCGCTTCTTTGTGGCTAAGGTAGCTGACATCAGGGTAGCACTCCAACCTGCATCCTCTATGGGAGAATCTGTGGATCGGCACCCAGTCACTGTCCCTAGGCTCTCCTGGAGTTCCTTTGACCGGCTGGAGTTCATTGATGTCATGCAGATTGTCCAGGGTATGTGCCCTACATGCTGTAGTTTGGATCTGGGCCCAACTTCCCTGATAAAGGGTTGTTGTGACACCATCGATCCAGTCCTAGAACAGATAGTTTGGTGCTCCTTGGCGTGGTGATGCCCCTCCTGAAGAAAGCATCTTTGGACCCAGACAGCCATGCCAGCTACAGACCAATCTCTAACCTTCCCTTTGTAGGGAAGGTGATTGAGAAAGTAGTGGCCATACAATTGGAGAACCATTTGACCATCTATGACATCTATGAACCACTCCAGTCTGGTTTCCGAATGAGACATAGTAATGAGACTGCGCTGGTTCAGGTGCTCAGTGATCTCTTGTTGGCAAGAGATTGAAAGAGCCATTCCATCTTGGTCCTTCTTGATCTCTCCTCAGCATTTGACACTGTGGACTATGGGGTACTTCTCAAACACCTGAGGTTCATCTGTGGCCTGTCTAGTACAGTCCTCAGGTTGGTTAGATCTTTCCTCACAGGCAGAACTCAGAGGGTGGTGTCGGGGATTAATTCCTCTGGCACAGTCTCTCTCTGTCAAATGGGGTTCCTCAGGGATCGGTGTTGTCCCTCATGTTGTTCACAGTGTGCATGCTGCCCATCAGAGACATTGTAAAAGGTATGGGCTGAGGTTTCACTGCTATGCTGATGATACTCAGCTCTACCTATCTTTTGCACCTGACCGGGATAGAGCTCTCTCAGTATTTAACAACTGCCTCACTGAAATCCAGAACTGGATGAATTCAAGCTGGCTGAGGTTGAACTTGGAGAAGACGGAGGTGATGGTTGTGGACCCAGGTCGCCGGATAGAGGGGATGGGAGCTGGTTTACCCTCAGGACTTTTTCTGGTTGTCTCAAAGCTCCCTACCTCTGAATGGATGCGGAACCTGGGGGTGATTTTTTTTTTCCTCCTCCCATGCTTCGCTGGTCACCCACTCCTTCAGGCTCCACAGGTTCCACCCGGCCCCACTGTCCTTACCCAGCCCTCCTCTGGTCCTCAGATCACAGTCGATCCCCGGGATATCCTGGCGTATCCCTTTGCCGAGTGGGTGCCCCTCCTCCGAGGGGGAAGGCACCGGGGAGAGGGGCTGGCCCCAGCACACACTACTAGGGCCCAGGGATGCTGCTGAGGAACAGGAGGCCCTGGTAAGATACTGGAGGCACTCAGGGAACGGAGAGCCATCATCCGGCAGCCAGCGAGCAATTTTCCCATTTTTCTGCTGGGGGCAGTGTCGTGACGTCACGGCATATGCCGACGTCCGCTCCTCCCCCAGTTAACTTTGGGCCGTGCATCCTGTAATATTCCCAGCCTCCGCTAGGATCCAGCAGGCACTAGACCAGTCCCCTACCCCCCCCCCGGAGAAGGAGAGCTGTCCATAGGATGCTCGATTCTTCTCCCCCGGCCGGCCCTCCAGTGACCCGGGCTCGTTCCCAAACCCGGGTCGCTGGCGTCGCAAGTGGAAATCCAACCACTGCGCCAGCGGGCCGGTCTGGGGGTGATTTTTGATGACAGGCTGACACTGCGTTCACAGGTGTCGGCAGTCATCAAATCATCCTTTTACCACCTGAGGAACATCTCCAGGATTAAGCACCTAGCTCCGTCCAGTGATATGCCTACATTGGTCCACACCTGTGATCTCGCACCTTGATTACTGTAACTCCCTGTATCTAGGGCTACCAGGGGCTGATATCCACCACTTGCAGCTTGTGCAGAACGCTGCGGCACGGTTACTGACAGGTATTCCTCATACCAGTCATATTTCTCTGGTGCTGCGCGAACAGCACTGGCTGCCAATACAATGGTGGATCACCTTTAAAGTCAGTCTTCTGATTTATAAAACCCTACATGGACTGGGCCCGGACTACTTGAAAGAGCTCCTGGTACCCTACTGCCCTAGGCGATCGCTCCGCTCGGTGGATGAGGGGTTGCTAGAGCTTCTTAGGGTTTTTAAAATCTTGGGGCCTGTGCTTATGTACACGGCCCCAACCCTTTGGAATTCTTTACCCCATACACTTCGGGAGTGCACATCCATGGAGACATTTAAAGTCCTTAAAGACCCACTTAGGGTTAATGGCATATCCCTGATGATATATTTTATTGCATTTTATGAACTCAGTATTTATTGTATTTGTGTTTGTTTTATTGTTTTAAGTGATGTTTGCTGTTAAGGCGCTTTGGTTTTAGAAAGGCGTGGTACAAATAAAGAATTATTATTATTATTACTATTACCTCATCCAAGGTAAGGGCCACCATTTTCATATCTAAGTTATCACTACCTTTCCTGGTTTTCCCTAGTACACAAAGTTTACACCTATGAAACTGTGACCACCATCATAGTCAACCTGGTGACCATTGGTCTGTCAGGGACAAGCTCAATGTAGATTGCTGTGCACTGGGCTAGTCCATGACCCACCTCTGAAATGCCATTCTCTGTAAAGCAAAATGTTTCTTGCAAGGAAATATAAAAAGTTTTGTGATCCAGTTCCTCAGGTCAGGAACTGCAATAAACAAAATTTAACCACTTAGAGAAACCCTTAAAAAGTGGTTTTCTAACAGAAATTTAAATGAGTTAAGCAATTTAAATACAGTTCCCTAATGATGGGAACTACATTGCACTGACATATTCTCCAGTTCCTAGGAACTGGAGAAACCGCTAAAAGAGCACAAAATACACTCTGACTTCTTAACTAACGCAGAGTTATTTAAGAACAGCTAAATAATGAATACATAGAAACATAGAAAGTGATGACAGATAACATTTCAGCTTTAAAAAAAATAAATCATCTGGAGACCAGAAATATCGGAGCTGGGGTGACTGCAATCTTCAGGCAGAGAAACAAATCTGAGGTAATTGCCTAGAGTGGAACATGACACCAGTGCAGAGTTTGAACCTACATTCCAAATTCTATAATTTGTATAAGGTTCTATCTCCAGGGCATGTCCACAGCATAAAAGAGGCCTTTTCAGTGTACAGAGGACTGAGGGAGGTCGTCATAAATTTGAAGAATAACAAGGGACCAGATCTTCCAGGACGAGTCTTTACCATTGATTCACACCAATGGGTTCTAAAACGGAGGCACTAGGACCCTGTGGGAGCCAAAATCTTTCAGCACATACGTGGCACCGTGAGACTAGTTCACACTGCATGGCTTACCTTGGCACCAGCCCTCAACCACCTCAGTTTCTTTTTTCCCTGCTGTCGAGTGCGCTTCAGTGATGACATTGCCCGTCCACCGAGAATCAGAACTTCACTTCTATAGGACAACAGCATTCAGTTCCCTCAGTTTTAGTGCTTTAACCTAGTGTTTATTTTTGTGTCAGTTTAGGATTTAAAAAAAAAAAGAGTTTTTCTGTCAGTTCCTCACAGCCCTACCGAACAATGATCGAGGAGCAAGGACGCCGATGGCGATGGTAGGGAGCCTCTTCAGGCATACTGCTCCGCAGTGGGGCCATGTCCAGTCCACTTCCTCTCCGGGAGGGTTCAGGTTATGGGCAGTCCTGTGTTCAGGAGGGAGAACAGTTCTTCCATCAACACAAAGAGAAATGGGCATGTTCTCGATTCCAATCTGGGACCTGGCGCCACTCAACCTTGAGTTCTTCTTCTTCCTATAAGAAGGAGAAGAAGTGGTACTGCTCGAGGTCACCCTCTGGTAGGTGTGCTGCAAAGTCCTCAGCATCCAGGAGCAGAAGGCCTTCCTCAGCACTGTCAGTATCTCCAGTAGTTTCTGCTCATGGATATTCGAGGTCTTGGGCCCACAGCCCATCCCAGTTTTCCTGTAGGGAATCTAGCAGGCAGTTTTATCACTGGGCTGCTGTTGTGGAGCAGTGGGTAGAGTGTCTGGTTAAACATACTTCTCGTGGAGCCGGCTCTGGGCCCCGTGGGGCTATGGGTGCTTGAACTGCAGTCAGGACACTCTAACCAGGTAGAGCGCTTGGCACCAGCAACGGCCTCGGGGTCCTTGCTGGTGACCACACCACCAACGCCTCTTCCACTGGCCACACCCCCTTGCAGTCTCACTGTCTTGGGACCGACTCAGGTACCTTCTCTGGTTACTTCTGTGCCGGCTGGACCTCCAACGCAGCAGGTCATGCCAGGCTCGGTGCCGGGATCATGTCTTTGGGGTCTGGTCTGGCGCCAGCTCAGCACTCAAAAGAGCCCCTCGTGCTGGGCTCAGTCTCTTTGGCAATGCTGTCTCTGGTGCTGGCTCCCCTTTTTATTGTGCCGACTCCCTGTTTTCTAGCACCGGAATCTCCCTTTTCCAGCACTGGATCCAGTGCTGGCACCTTCTTTGCTGGTGCCGCCTGTCTTTCCAACTCCTAGAGCTAGGTTAGGCATATCTAGGTCCACCCCTCTCCCAGACCATCTTCCTGGAGAGGAGCTGGAGGGGGATGAATCTGACCCCGACCTCATTATTTCTGAGGACAGTGACAATGACTGTTTTTATAGCCTGGACTATTCAGTTCCAGGCCCTTACCCTGTACCAGAGGAGGATCCTTCTTTCCAGGCTCTTCTTTGCAACAGGTATACAACCCTCGCCTTTGAGCCTTCTGACACTGACCTTGGGAAACGTCTCCATCTGGAGTGGCTCAGCATTTCCACCATGCTGGTCAACCTTATACCTCCTGTTCCCCATGCTTTTGAGACCCTCTTGGATGCAGTGTGGGTCAGGCCTGCATATATTCCCTCTGTCTGTAGGCAGATAGACCATAAGTATGCAGCCTCTAAAGACAGGTCTGCTGTAGCTTCCCAGCCCATTGATGACAAGATTGTCATTCTGGTTGAGAATGACAAGGCTATTCTCCCTAAGGAGGTCACAGAACATCCCATCAATAAGGAGTGATGTAAAATAGATACAGTGGGAAAAAGAGCTTTCACTGCAGCTACCCTTAGCATGCAGATAGCTAACTAACAAGGGCATTTCTCTAAATATGAGTATGCCTTTTGGACCTTTCTCAGGTCTCTTGTGGAGACCTTGCCGAAATCAGATACTAAGCAGAAAATACTTCAGACTGTTACCCATGGTATTGAGTCAAACAGTCATCAGCTGAAGGCGGCTATGGATGCCTTTGACACTGCCTCCCATCCTGTTGCTGCAGGAATCTGCATCAGAAGGCACTCCTGGCTTCAGATGTCTGGCTTCTCCAATGATGTCCAGCAGCAGGTCATGAACGTACCCTTCAACGGCTCCTATCTGTTCGGTCAACTGGTAGAACAGTCCCTTGAAGTCTCTCAGAAGACTAGAATGGCCATTAAGATTTCCTATCCTTCCCTTTTTCACCCCCAAAGGGGAAACAGCGAGTCTTTTATCATAACAAACAGTCCTTTTGAGGCAAAGGCAAGGGAGTCCAAGTCAAGTTCCAGCCTCCGCAGCCACAGAAGAAAGTGCAACCTAAGACATAGGCCCCGAAAGTGCACAGTGCCACTCTCTGAAATTCCAGCCCTGGTCCTGCCTCAGCTGCCCAGGTCAGACCTCTCCCTCTCCGTGGGGGAGGGGGTGTCTGACTAATATTACAGTCAGTGATAATCCATCACCACAGACAAGAAGGTCTTAAGGATCATCTGGGAGGGATATTTGCTGAACTTCTCAGAGCTTCCTCCAGACCATCCTCACAGGAAGCAGCACCTCTTTCAACACCCATGTCAGACCTTCTTGTGAAGGAGATTATGGGTCTCTTGAGCAACAGGGCAGCTGAACTATTGCCGGAGGTGGAGTGCAAAACAGGCTTTTACTCCCATTACTTTCTTGTTCCAAAGAAGTGAGGGGGCATGCACCCCAGTCTCAACCTCAGGAAACTGTACTAGTTCATACACTGGGAAAAGTTCAAAATGGTCTCCTAGGACCCTACTCCCACTACTAAAGCCACAGGACTAGTTGGCTTTCCTGGACATGCAGGACACCTACCAGCATATTCCAATCCACCTCAACCACTACAAATTTCTCCACTTTGTGGCTCATGGTCAGCATTATCAATTCCAGGTCCTGCCCTATGGGTTAGCCTCAGCACCTCGAGTCTTTACAAAATGCTTTGCAGTTCTTGTGGCACACTGTTAAAAACTCAGACTCCCAAGTTTTTCCCTACCTGGATGACTGGTTACTTGCCAGCTCATCCAAGCAGGACACGGAACAAGCAGTGACTACAGCATCTCAGTTCCTGACCTCCAAGGGAGACCTGTTAAATCTAGAAAAGTCACATATTCAGCCTTCTCATCAGCTTCTGTTCATCTGAGCCCTCCTAGACACCACCAAGGTGAGGGCCTTTCTTCCAGAGGACAGAAGAAAAGCCATCCTTCAAATGGCTCAATTCATAATGGAGCACAAATCTGTTCAGGCTGTCTCCGTACAGCACATGTTAGGTCTCATAGCCTCCTCCATCTTCACAGTACTTCTGGCTTGCCTGCACATGAGGATGACCCAGTGGATGTGCAGCACACAGTGGTCTCCAGCAACGCATCCTCAGTCTTATCCTTTTATAGTGATGAAGCCTCTGCTTCAATCACTTGCAGGGTTGACACAGGAGGACAATCTTCTTCAGGGTCTCCCTTTTTCTCCCCAAGAGCCTTCGATAACCCTTACCATGGACGCATTCCTGCTGGGGTTGGGAACCCATTATTAAGGACACGGCATGGGTTCATAATGTCGCAAGATATTATGCTGCAGCAAAATACCGCATTACCAATACAGTGAAATAGATTGCCAGCAGCATATGTCTGTGTTTTGAGGGGGCTCCACCCCCGCACCTCCTGTTATGGGGGGCTTTGTCACCCCAACTAAAGTAATCAACTCTGGGGAGTTAACTTAAATTTGCACAAAATGTGAAAAATAAAAAATATTTCCATGCGTCTGGGACCGGGGATTGAAACTCGGTCCACAGATGCACTGCCTCCTTTGCTGCCTGTGACTCATCCCACCGAGTCATGGCAACTGCTTGCTGGCCCCTCGTCCCAACAGAGGTCTTATCCTCTGCCTAGGAAGAGTGAGAGGGTGCACTACCATGCATACACCATTTCACGGTTTTGCACCATCTCGCTCTTCCCTACCACGCTGTTCCTGTTGCGCAGTTTTGATGTGTGCTGTAGAGCATGGGAAATAGTGACCCGGTAGGCAAGGACACCACACTCAGGGACTCTGGAACCCTACAGAGTCCCACCTCCACATCAGTGCCTTGTTGATGAGAGCAGTCCTGTATGCTGTCTGGGCCCTAGTGAACTTCATCCATCACAAGATAATCCTCCTTCAGGCAGACAAGTCGGTCATGTACTACATCAACAAGCAGGGGGGAGCACATTCTTATCCACTCTGTGGAGAGGCAATGAGAGTGTGGGAATGGTGTCTGGAACAGGATGTTCTGATCCAGGCAATTTATCTTCCAGGGGCTGAAAACAGTCTGGCGGACTACCTCGTTAGAACTAGGGACTTCCTAGTCGAAACAGCTATTCGTTTTTTTTTCACCCCAGTTGACCGGGTCAGCCAGTTACAATCAAATGTATTCCTGCATGGATTGTCAGTTGCCTCCGCCACTGCTATTCTATGGCACAGTTCAAACTGGAGGGCCGGGTTTGTGCCCACTCCACCAGAGTGGTGACTATGTCCCTGGCAGAGATTTGCTTTGTTCCTGTTGCTGATATTTTCAGAGCTGCCACCTGGAGCACAGTACACACCTTTATCAAGCACTGCTCCCTGGATGTCCATGCCAGGCAGCATGCCTCTTTTGGCAGGACAATCCTTAATTGACTCCTGTACGGAGTGAGCTCTGGCTCCTACCTCCATGCCTGAGGGACTTGCACCTCTGCTATGTACTCTGTCTCTTTGGTGTGAATCAGTGATGAAGACTGGTCCTGGAAGGTATTAAAATTACATACTCACTGTAATTATTGTTCATCTATGATCATCTTCTCCATTGATTCACACACCCACCCTCCATCCCCCGGGCTCACTCTTACCATTTGCTGTTCTTCATCCCTTATTTTTGGTTCAGGCTGTGAAGACGCAGCTTTGGTTGTTGATCCTACTTACCTGGGTCACAAGGGCTATCTTATGCCCTTTAGTTAGGTGTGTGTTATTGTTAGTTACATTACACTGCACCTTCTCAGTAAAAAAGGTACTGAGGCAGTTGAGGGCTGGTGCCGAGCTAAGCCGTGCAGCGTGACCTAGTCTTATGGTGTCACACATGCATGCAGCCTACCTCTGCGCTGGCCCTCCTGAAAAGTTCTGGCTCTCACAGGGTCCTAACGGCTCCAGCTTAGAACATATTGGTGTGACTCAGTGGTGAAGATGGTCCTAGAAGATCAAGAATTACAGGGAGTACATAATTTTAATTTCTTTCACTGAATGACCAGGAAAATACAGTTCTGCAAAATTTCCAACCTTGTCTGCCAGTTTAATGAAAACATTTTTTAGCTGGGAAAGTTGTAAGAGTCTTTCAGCATCTGCAATGTGCATGTGAGGTTGTCAGTGTAACAGTAGTTAACAAGTGATCAGTGGCAGCGGCTGGGAGAAGTTAGGCGGCAGAGATTGTGAACCACCAAAAGTAAATGAGTTGAATTAAATGAGGATTTTACATAAATTGTCTAAGAGAGAAGTGTCAGATTGCAATATAGTGGTGTGTGTCTCTGAGGCCTCAGGGTGTTGTTTCTAGAGGCAGAGTCTGTTCAGATTTTAAAATATGGCAGTCACTGAAATTCGCCAGAACTGAACATTCTAACCTGATGCTTGATTTTCTTTTGTGCTGCGTCCAGGTTGTCAGATGTTGTTTTACCTGTGCATTAGACAGACCCAATTCACAGACAACAACCAACCAGCTTGCAGGATTTTACCTTCCCATTTTATAATCAGCTATAAATCTGCCATTAGAATGCTGGGGAAAGCAAGACCACAAAGCAGAGTTTGAACTTAAGCATTCTAAGTTCCATCTCCAGGGCAACATTTTAGTGCTGAGAGATATTAAAGATTGTTTGAATCACTAATAAACCATCTAGAAAAAACATCATTACTACACTGAGTAATTTTAATTCTGAGCTACACAGCCTACCACCGGGAAGCCCTCAAGAAAGCTGTGCTACCCTTTTGTGACAACTTGCTGTCTGATGGCACGTCACAATTGCTGCATCTGACAAAAACAGGTCTGGACACAACCAAAAGCCAGTTACAGATGGCGGGGACATACATGATAAGCCAGCTAGGGCTCTGGCAGATGCAGTGTCAACTAGAAAGTATGCATGGTTAAAAAACACAGGTTTGTCTGTGTACTAACAGAACAAGCATTTGTCAATGCCAAATATTGTCTTACTGGCATTGGCATTGGTAGTGCAGGAGTTAGACAGATGCATAATAGGAATGACAGTGAAGTACTGAACTAACGCCAACCTCACCCCCACCCTACAGAGACTGACAGGCATTGGGGTGTGCTTTGGGTCAGAGGCCATTACGCTCACACCATTTCACCTTACCCTACCTTGCAGACACCAAGTATCGCGTTGTACCTTGGGGTCTTCGGGCCTTATGCTCACCCAATTCCATAAGGAAATACGCTGAGATGGGTGCAGTACAGGAGAGTGGGGTGAACTTTGGGGCCAAAGAGTCCAAGGCACACCTCGATACCTGTCACTGGCTGCAGAGTGGGGGTGAAATGGCGTGAGCATTACAGCCGACAATCCTGTGACACCCCTGACGCCTGTCAGTCTCTACGGGTGGGTGTTACGGTTGAAACCCTGATGCCACAGGCGCTTGTTGGTATTTTCACTTCAAATTTTCAACATGGATTTTTGTGACCCCACCTCATAAACAGTGACACTATCAGTTCATTAGCCGGAAGGTGATTTTGCACAGCGACTGCGCCATTTAGTGCCACAGGTGTGAAAGCACATTTCAGGCAGGATGTGAAAAATGACAGCTATATTGTTCATGAGAAGGTGTAAAAAAAAATGGCAATGTTAAAAATCTGGAGTGGAAATATGAAAAACTGGTGAAATCACAAGCGTGTGTAGAAACTGTGCAACGCACATCCGTAACACAATTATTTGGGGTTTTTTTTAACCAAATTTCCAACATAGGCATTTTGGGACCTTTGCTCATGAATAGTGTCACTGTGATTTTGTTAATCTGTCCCGAACGTTGATTTCCCACAGTGACCACGCCATTGTGCGCCACATGTGCAAAAACACATTTCGGGCAGGATTTAAAAAATGACAGCTGTACTCTCCATAAGGAGGTGTAAAATGGCAGTGTTGAAAATCTGGAGTGAAAATATGAAAACTGGTGAAGTCACGAGCGTGAAACTGCAACGCATGCCCTTAACACAATTATTTTGGGATTTTAATTAGATTTTCAACATAGGCATTTTGGGACCTCTGCTCATGAACAGTGTCACTGTGATTTTATTAATCTGTCCTGAATGTTGATTTTCCACAGTGACCGCAAAATGACCTTTCGGGACTGAATAACGAGATGACAGTGCATGTGTTCATGAGGTGGGGTCCCAAGAAACCCATGTTGAAAATTTTGAGCCAAAATTAAAAAATATGACTGAGATATCCACCTATGTTGAATCCCCCCACCCCCCCCATTTATGCCATTATACAGCTTACCGGCATTTCTTCATTTTGCAGTTCGGCTTTGAAGAGTCCATACATGTTCCCACTCCACCGAAGATCGCAGTGCTGGACTCCAGAGGTAAGTATGGGGTGGGGGTGTGTGGAAAGGTGGGGTGCGCAGAGGGTGGGTTCGAGTTGGGGGAGAGAGCGCCGCGAACAACGAGGGACTGTTTCCTTTTTTCATGTATAGAAAAAAACGGACACCACGGACCATTTTTCTTCTTTACGAGTGAAATAAAACTAATGTTGGGCACACTGGGGTGGGCTCCCAGTGTGCCCCATAACTTTTGGGGTGTGATGTTGGCCACACTGGGATGGGCTCCCAGTGTGCCACACAATGGGGGTGGAGCGGGGCCAGGAACATGCTGACACAATCAGCTTTCTGTGAGTGGCAGCACACTTGGGTGGACTCCCAGTGTGCCACACAATGTGGGGGGTGGCAGAGATGCCAACACGGGGATTGCACCCCCGATGTCCACTTTCTTTCGGTCCTGCCACTGCCATGTTTATTGAAATGTTTCACCAGGAAAGGCACGTATGGGAGGTGTGTCATCTGTGCCGCTGCATGACAAGCTTGTCTCTGATTGCAGCGGCACATTTCTTACAAGTTGTGTCCACTTTACACAATTCTTGTGTCAGCGCTAGCATGCTGGCTAAGTGAGAAATGAGGGACACACCTACTAAAGCATGCCCTGCATTCGCCAACCCTGACACACCTCTGCATTTCTAATACTACCACAACATGTTGCTTGCGCGAGCGCAAGACAAAGTAATAAAGGAGCTGACTCCCCCATTGACAGTATATCTCTCTTTGGAAACCAGACAAGAGAGTTACATGGAGAAGGTTGATAAAAATAAGACTACTTTTAAAAATCATGTAACAAAAGAAAAGAAGTCAAGAGGGTACTGCAGACCCTGTGGCATGGGAAGGGGGTACAACAATAGACAGTACAGTACATCCAACATTCATGTAATTTACATAGAGGCTCAGGTAGAGGCCATGGTGGAGATGCAGAAAGCAAGCATCGATATCAGCATACTCATAGCACGCTAAATTCAGTCCCTTATGAGACGCAGGTTGTCACATCTCAGCTCCCGAGGTGGGGGGAGGGGCTCCTTTCTTGCCACTTGCAGCACTGGGAGTCTCTCTCAATAGACAAATGGGTGCCGGAAATTGTGAAATAAGACCCCAGTTAATTTTTCGTAACCAGACCAAAATAAATGAAATTCAAAAATGTCAAACCAAGTTCAAAAGAAGAGCTGCAACAGTTGTGACTGAAAGTCATGAAGTGGCAGGCTCTGGATGCTGTGAAGAAAGTACCAGTAAAGGAAAGGGAAAAAGGATTTATTTTTTCAAGGTATTTTCTCACAAAGAAAAAAATCAGGAGAGTGGCAGCCTATCCTTGACCTAAGATGCCTGCCTGGTACATAAAAAAAGAAAAGATTCAAAATTGTTACCTTGCAAATAGTAATCCCATCCTTGCAGCAAGAGAACTGGCTCTAAAGGATGTCTATTTCCATATCCCAGTAAAAGCAAGCCACAGGCAATACCTACAGTTAAGAGTAGGCATAGATCAGTACCAGTACTAGGGTATCACCTTTGGTCTGACCTCTGCAACAAGTGTATTCACAGAGTGTTTGGCTTTAGCACCAGCAGCACTTCAAAGAAATGGAGTCCCAGTCGATAGTACTGGTTAGTGTCTGAGGACAAGAGAACAAGACCAGTCATCAATGAGGAAAACAGTGTTTGTTATGCAGAAGCTGGGTTCTTCCTGAACCTAGAGAAATCCAGCTTGATCCCGCATAAAATCGCTACTTCACTGGAACAGAACTGACAGAGTTTGTGCAAGGAAGGGCTTCCACCCACAGGAAAGAGGTCAAACACTAATCCAGTATGCAGGCTCTTGTCAAATGGGGTAAAGAGGACTGTAAAGGAGTTTCTTAGATAACTAGGCCTCACGTCAGCTACAACATCAGTGACACCCTGGCAAGGCAGCACATGAAGGCAGTTCAGTGGTATCTGAAAAAATATTAGTCACAGCTGGGTCAAACTCTTACTGCCATGATACCAGTACAAGAAAGGCTATTAAGCTCCTGCAGTGGTGGCAGCAGGTGCAACACTTACAAAGGGTGTTCCTTTTCTCCAGTTAATGCACAGTGTGGCTTTGACTACAGACACCTTTCTTCTAGGATGAGAAAGACACATTTTACATCACTCAGTGAAGGGAGTGCTGTGCTCAGTAGTCAGACAGAAGCATACAAACCTACTAGAGCTCAGAGCAGCTTATGTCTCCATGAAGTTCTTTTCAGTATTAGACATGGATCGAGTCCTACAAATCAATACAGACGACACCATACTAATGTATTACATCAACAAGCAAGGTGGCACAAGATCCTCTAAGCCATGGAAGTAAGCACTAAAAATTTAATTGGCATACATCTAAAAGTTTAGACATCAGCAGTTCATGTGGTTGGAAAGGACAACGTCCTGGCAGACTCACTCTGCTGGATGGGTGTTGTCACGACTAATGGTCCCTGAAATACTCTGTGCTGTACCAAGTTTTCACTAGGATATGAGGTATATCAGAGGTGGATCTGTTTGCCTCAGGTAGAACAGAAAGCTTCTCTATTTTGTTGCAGAGAACCATATCTGGGTACAGTCCCAGAGGATGCGCTTGAGCCTACATGGGGGGTCCTTTATGTTTTCCCTGTTGCAAAAAGTTCTTCTGAAAGTGAGAAAGGAACAAGTTACCATGATTCCAGAAGACAGCCATGGCACTTTGTGTTACTCCAGATACCCACCAGGTCCTTCATTCTGCCACTGTGTCGGGGCCTGCTGACAATCTCCAAGGTTCAGGTGACATGTCCCAACCTTGAATCACTTCACTTGAAGGCATGGCTGCTGAAGGAGTAGACTTTTCAGAACTGAATCTCTCAGCCAAGGTTATGTAAATTCTAAAGGTGGCTAGGAAGCCATCCACCTGACAAACATATGCCTTAAAATGGAAAGGATTCACTATCTGGTGTGAGAATAATTCTCAGTCAGCTAATAATGCCAGGATATCACTAATCCTAGACTACCTGCTGCACCAAAAGTCTTAAGGTTTAAGTCCAACATCTCTAAAGGTGCATTTGTCAGCAATAGCAGCATACAAGTCCAAGACATCAGCAGAACCCGTGTTTGCACAACCAGTATTTATGAGGTTCTTAAGGACTTTTGTGCACCCTTCTGTGAGGATAACTATTCCAACATGAGACCTGAAGCTGGTCCATTCTCAGTTAATGTCCTTCCTTGCACCCATGGTGACTACTGAACTAAAGTACTTTACCTGCAAAACATTACTCCTGTGGCTATCACATCAGCAAGGAGGGTCAGTGAGTTGCAATTACTTTGCATTGATCCTTCATTTTGATTTTCCATAAACAAAAGGTTATACAATAGAAGCCACACGATTGGAATACCTTTAGGTGGTCTTTTCATTCTGATTAAGCAGACGCTCCTTTATCAGAAGCCCATTGTTCTGCCTTTGTCACATGCTGTGCAGTTTCTCCCGGTTCCTCTGATCACTTGACTAATGTCTACAGTACTCTAATGGTTTACCCCATGACAAGCTACATTTTCTGTGTATTCAGGGATCAGTCACAATCTCCTTTATGGTTTTCACCACTGCCCTCTCTGTAATATTTTGTGCCATACTCCATTACCCTCACTCATACATACAGTACTGTCTTCTCTGCACAGTCTACATCTATTACTACCACCCTCTGTGTTAAAAGTATGCTAACATCTCTCTACCCTGCCAAACAGTTTTGCTCTATGGCACTCCATTCTCCTTTCACCAACCTGTATTTTACATACATATGCTGACCTTGTGAGTGGTCAACGAGGCTCAGTCAGTTGTCTGTTCCGTTGGTCAGTCAGTTAGCAGTAACTTAGTGAGTGTGGAGATTGGTCATAAGCAGAGAAGAAAGAATGCTGGAGCTGAGCTGCAGAAGAGGTCAGTCAGCAGCAACTTAGAATCCTATAATCAGAGCTCATGGGTAAAATAATTCCGAATGTGGGGCTCGGTCACAAGGTGAGAAAAATGCTGGGGCTCCAGAAGGGACGGAGGCAAGGCGGAGCTTGACGAACAGCGTTGAGAGCCAATTCACACCTACTGTACTCGTGTGAAAAGGGATTAGAGAGGGGTTAGTAAAGACTGTGAGGGATTGGTGAGGGGCAGTGCTGGCCAATCATCCCAGATCATCCCAATTGGGCGGGGGCATCCACATTAAGCAACAACACCTTTCATAGGATTGCATTGCCAATTAACTAGTTCCCAGTGGGAAGTCCCGATAAAGCCGACATCCCGATTATCTGCACCCCAATCAAATGGCTTGTTCTGTGTTACAGACAAGTACTCAATTCCTTCCTAATGTGGTGTCAGAATTCCCTTTGAATCAGTCCATTAACTTGCCAGTGTATTTCCTCAGGCCTCATGCCAACAGGGGAGAAGAGAAAACTGCATACACTGAATGTTAGAAGGGTCCTCAATATCTATGAAACTAGAACAGAGGGTATTACAGGTGGTAACAGACAGGTATTTATCACTTATGGAGAGGTGTCACAAGGACACCTAGCGTCTAAGCAAACTATTTCATGGTGTATAGGATCCACAATAAATTTCTGTTATCCTAAGGTAGGGTGTACCCACAGATGGCATAAGGGCACAATCCACAGGAGTACATCAGCATCAGAGGCAGCAAGAAGGAATGTGTCACTGGCAGAAATTAATAGAGCTGCTACCAGATGCACAAGTCACACCTTCACATCACACTATTGTCTGGATAATCAGGCAAGAGATTATGCCAGAGTTAGGATTTCACAGCTTTTCATTTAATGGTATTACAACAGCTAGTATAACTTCCATTCCCTGCCTCCCTGTTTATGACACGTAATTAAGTTATTCAGAAACTGCTATTTTCTCAGCTTGAGACTTTGAAAATTGCTGTAGCGTGTTCTGTGTTTATAAAATAGTTTTCCTTTTAATCTGAATTGTTTTTAATTACTTTAATTGGAATATATTTCAAATCAGATCTGGATAACTCCTGAACTCTTCAGCACAAAGATCTGGTGATAGAATGCTAGGAAGCTTGAGACCTGCACAAAGGGAAGAGAATCTTTGAAAATCATTATAAGTTCTGGGGCACCATTTCACATGTAGAGATGATGCCTAAGTTATACTGGCTATTCTAACACGATTAGAAGAAAAATTGTTAATTCAGTGAGTAACTTTGACGTCTCAGTTATCAATACACTGGTCATAGTGCTACAGTGGTAATAGAGTCAGTGTTGCTCTCGGTGCTGGTGTTGGACCATTAGCAATTCCATCCTCAATGTTGTTGGCTGCACCATCCTTGGCATCCTCTACTTTTGTGGACAATGACTTTAAACATAACATAGAAACATAGAAACATAGAATTTGACGGCAGATAAGGACCGCTTGGCCCACCCAGTCTGCCCATTTCCCTACCTACTGGATAAGCTGCAGATCCTAGTTAACCAGCAGCCTACTTCTTCCTACCCCCATCCCCCAGAACTGCCTTATGCCTATCCCATGCATGCTTGAATTCCACCACTGATTTTGACTCCACAACCTCCTTCGGAAGGCCGTTCCATGCATCCACAACCCTCTCTGTAAAAAAATACTTCCTTAATTACCTCTGAGCCCCCTCTATTTTCAAATTGTGCCCTCTTGTTCTTGCACACCTCGTTTTTGAAAGATGCTACCCTCTTGGACTTTGTTGATTCCCTTGAGGTACTTGAACGTTTCTATCATGTCCCCCTCTCCTTCTTTCCTCGAGGCTATACATATTAAGCTCCTTAAGTCTCTCTTCTATGTCTTCGGTGCAGACCCTGCACCATTTTAGTTGCCCTCCTCTGGACAGCTTCCATCCTGTCTATGTCTTTGCGGAGATTGGGTCTCCAGAACTGCACACAATACTCCAGATGGGGTCTCACCAGCTGTCTGTACAGAGGGATAATAACTTCCTGTTTTCTACTGGTGATGCCTCTCCCTATGCATCCCAGTATCCCCCCAGCCCTCCTTGCTGCCCTCTCACATTGCTTGCCCGTCTTTAGGTCATCTGATATGACTACCCCCAGGTCCCTTTCCATTTTTGTTGTTGTTAGTATCTTTCCCTGGGTTTTTGTTTCCCAGGTGCATTACCTTGCACTTCTTAGCATTGAATCTAAGCTGCCATACATTTGACCATTCCTCTAACCTTGCCAAGTCCTTTCTCATCCTTTCCACCCCACCCTGTGCATCAACTCTGTTGCAGATCTTAGTGTCATCTGCAAAGAGACATACTTTTCCTTCCAGTCCTTCTGCAATGTCGCTTATAAAGACATTGAAGAGGACCGGTCCTAATACTGAACCCTCACGGTACCCACTAGTAACCCTCCTTTCTTCTGAGTGGACTCCATTTACTTATTACTCTCTGTGTCCTATTCTCCAGCCAATTCTTTACCCAGGCTGTCATCTTGGGACCCACTCCCAGGCTGGCTAACTTGCATATTAATCTTTTGTGTGGGACTGTGTCAAATGCCTTGCTAAAGTCTAGGTAGGCCATGTCCACAGCCCCTCCCTGATCTACTACTCTGGTCACCCAGTCAAAGAAATCTATCAGATCTGTCTGGCATGACCTTCCGCTGTGAATCCATGCTGCCTAGGGTCCTGTGCCCTCTGGCCTCTAGATACTCGACAATTCTTTCCTTTAGAAGTGATTCCATCATTTTCCCTATCACTGAGGTTAAACTAACAGGTCTATAGTTTCCTGCTTCTGCCTTGCTCCCACTTTTGTGAAGGGGAATCACATCTGCCCTCCTCCAGTCCTCGGTACCACCCCATCCTCCCATGATTTGTTAAAAGGGTAGTCAGTGGTGTCACTAGTTCTACCCTTAGTTCTTTTAGAATTCTGGGATGAATCCCATCAGGCCCCATTGCTTGTCCACCTTCAGTTTTAAGAGTTCTTTCAGAACCTTTGTTCTGTAAATGGGCCGTATCAACTTCTGTATCCAGAGTGTTACTACTGTTTGTTTTATGTACCTCCCCTCTTCCTTTGTAAATACTGAGCAAAAATATTTGTTTAGTATCTCTGCCTTTCACAGTCTCCCTCTGCCCACCCTCCCTCCCCTTTATTAAGCCTCACTATCCCTCCCTTGGTCTTCCTTCGCTCCCTGATGTACCTATAAAAGGTTTTATCCCCTTCTTAACTGAGTTGGCTATCTTTCCTCGGTTTGGGCCTTTGCTGTTCTGACTGCCTTCCCAGCCTCCTTTTGCTTTAACTGATACAGTTCTCTGTCCTGCTCCTTCTGCGATTCCTTGTACTTCCTGAATGCTTTCTTTTCTCTTGAACCTCTGCCACTTCCTTTGAGAACCATAGTGGTTTCTTACATCATCTTGTTTTGTTTATTTGCTTCACACAAAGGCTCATTACCTCTGTGATGGCAGTTTTATTATTCCCATTGTTCTTCCACCCTCCTTCCTGCCCATTTGCTAGTGCGTTCCTTAGGCACTCACCCATTTTGCAAAGTCAGCCCTCCTAAAGTCCAGTACTTTTGTCTTTGTATGGCTTGACTCTATTGCTGTGTTTATTGAACCATACTGTTCGATGGTCGCTAGTTCCCAGATGGCTACCCACTTCTACATCTGTAATCCTCTCACCATCTCCATTTGAGAGAATCAAGTCTAATATTGCTCCCTCTCGAGTGGGCTCCAGTACTAGTTGTCTAAAGCATGCCCTGTGGGGCATCTAGAATAACTGCACTCTTGAGTGGCAGCTGCAACTGCACTCAGTTAACATCTGGCATATTCAGATCACCCATCAGCAATATCTTCCCTTTTCTGCCATTCTAAGTATACTTTCTATCATTTCCCTGTCCATTTCCTCCCCCTGAGAAGAGGTCTGTATAAACCTCTGCGTATTGTGGTGCCATTGCCTGTCTCAAATTTACCCACAGTGCTTCTTCTCCTCCTGTGTACCTTTTTGTTCTGTTGCTTTTATTTCCTTCCCTTATGTAAAGAACTCCTCCTCCTCCCTCTTTTACCCTCCCTGTCCCTCCTGTACACAGTGTATCCTAGTATGTTTATGTCCCAGTCATGGTTTTTGTGTACCATGTTTCTGTGACTGCACGATATCCAGATGTTCTTCCTCCATCAAGGCCACTAATTCAGGAAGCTTGTTACCCAGACTACGGGCATTAGTACTCATTGCTCTCCATTTTTTGATGGCTTTACCTTCCAGTGCAGCATCCCCCACTGACCGTTCTACCTCTGTCTTTTTCTCATTTAGTACCCTGTTTTGTAGGGAGAGGCTGGGATTTTCCTGCTGCTTGTCAGTGCCTCCCCTTGACTAGTTTAAAAGCTTGTCAATGAAGCATTTAAACCGATTGCTCAAAAGACTTGTTCCCTTCCTGGACAGATGCAGACCATCCTGCCAGTATAGGCTGGTGTCCCTCCAGGTGGAACCCCAGTCCCCAATGAAGCCAAACCCTGTGCTCCACACCATTTTTCAACCATTCATTAAACTGCATGGTGCCAATTACCCTCGCCTCCCCATGCTTTTGACAGGCACACCTCTGAGAAGGAAACGGTGTGTGCTACCGTCTTAGGTCCCTCCCCAACTCTGCAATGTCCTCCTGCACTGCTCTAATCTCATGATGAGCCAAGTCATTTGTCCCTAGGTGGACAATTACGTCCAGCTCGGAATCCTTGCAGCTGTTCTCGTGATCCTGAGGTGATCGCTTCCTGTCCCTCCAAGCCATGGCACCAGGCAGGCACCTTACTTCATTTTCTTATCTCCCCAGTTCTATACCCCTAATAATTGGGTCCCCACCAGGAGCTGCTTCCTTTCCCTTTGGTGTCCTCTGCCTCCATAATCCTGATCTGGCAGACATGGAGTTACATGGTTATGATGAAAACATTCTTTATGAAGAGCCAGTTTCTCCTCAGCCACAGCTACCTGTGTATGCACTCCTGGGAGATCTTTCTTGCCAATCCCTGCTCAAGAATGTACACAGAAAATGCTACTCTCATAGCCTGGTATAGGCCAACTTTGCTGCCCACAGTACCCTGTGTGGCAGACAAAAATATTTAGCATAGAAGCTAAGAAGCACAATCTGGGCTGCTGACACACACACACACACACACACACACACACACACACACTCACTCTCTTTATGTAGCCCCAAATGATAAGTCTAGCATTCCTAAAGAGGTATCTGGACAACCACCTGACTGTGCATTATGTGAAATTGATATAATTGGGAAAAGGTATTTGCTTCAGCCACACTAGGTCTTAGTGTTGCAGATTACTACAGTAAACTCATATGGCAAAATATGACTTCTTGCTCTGATCCAAACTAAAATCTGTACTGAAAAGTTACCAGAGTTAGTGGTGAAGCAGGAATTGCTGGCACTTGTCACTCATGGCTTCAAGTCCAATAACCTCCAAATTCGAGCTGCCTTAGACATTTCCAATGCTGCAGCCAACGCAGTGGCAGCAGGAATCTGCAGTAACTGCCAGTTCTGATTTTTTTTTCTCAAACTGGGTACAACGGAGGTCAAATTATTCTGATGGTACTAGGCCTCGCACATATGGTACCCTTGCTCCATTGAATGACAATCCAGGGTCCACTGGATGTTCCATTGAGATACGGCCTACTGTCCCAGTTCAAGGGGCAGCTAGTAGATCTGAACCTTTGATCTCTACACTTCCAAGGCCTCCAAGGATGTAGAAGTCTACAGAGTCAGTATGTCTGAACGAGTGTTTCAAGTTCTGCTACCAGCAAGGGACCCCTCTTCCAGGAAAGCCTGTGTATCCAAGTGGGAGTGTTTATCTGGTGTTCAGAGACCACATGCCCCTTTAATGTTAATTTTTTTTAAATTAAGGATGTTTGGCTGGGAAAGGCACACTGAGCTAAAATTCATTTCTGGGGTCCCCGGGAACACAGAGAGGCTAAGTGACTTGTTCAGGGTCAAACAGTATGCAAGTTATGGTTGTGAGATTCAAATCCAAGTCTAATGATGTCCAGGTTCACAGCACAGTGCTCTAACCTCTAGGTTACACTGCCTTCTTGAGCAGGTTCTTAGTACCTCTTGAGCATATCCAAAACACTGGCCTAAAGTGTTCATTACTTCACTCCGAGTTCATTTGTTGGCCGTTTTGGCATACCACTTGCTAGTTAGTGGACTTCCAATGGCATAACTGTCTCTCTTCAAGAGGTTCCTCAGAGGGGTACTTCACTTGATGCCACCAGAAAGAAGCCAGTAGTCAACTGGGATGTCAGTTTGATGCTAGAAAGGCTTACCCATAAACCTTTCAGCTGCCACGTGAGCTGAAATTCCTCTTTTGGAAAACATTTTTTTCTGGTAGCCATCAGCTTGGCTTACAGTGTCAGAGCTACGAGCCTTACTGACTAATCTGTCCCTACACAGTATTGCGTAAGGATAAGGTTGTTCTCCATATATAGCCTAAAGTTCTGCCACAGGTGGTGTCAGAGTTTCATATTAAGCAATCCTTGTTACTGCCAACATTCTTCCCCATACCAATTTTGCCATTCTGTCGATGTCAGAAGAATTCTCAGATTTTACCTTGATAGAGCAAAGTGCACAGAATCATATCAGCTGTTTGCCTCTGATCCAAATTGTAAAACAGTCCCAGTTTCAAACAGTGTCTGTCCAGCTAAACTGTCAAATTCAGCACTGCTACTCCCTGATAGATAAGCAGTTGGAAGGTCCTACTGGAGCTCATTCCCCTCAAGCCATCATCACATTGGGTCCCTTTGCAAAGATACGTAGGACTGCAACCTAGAGTCGTGTTCAAATAGTCATGAAACATTATACCCTAGATGTTCGGTCTAGAACACATGCAGGTTTTGAGTTGGCTGTACTATGGGGTTTTCTCTCTTTGTGAGTCCTGTTGTCTCCAACCTCTCCAGTCCAGCACTGATACTGCTGGTCATTTCACTAAAGCGTGTTGCTCTACGGAGGGACTACGAGACAGAAAAAGTCAGCACTCCTAGCTAGGAGCAGGTTCTGGCAAACAGGAATCCAGGAAAGCATACAAGGCAAGCACTCCTGCTGAAACAGAAATATTCTATTGATAACAGTCAAAGTGCACTATGCATAATAAAATAAATAAAGTGTTGCAGCTTGACCACCAACTAATGCACCCCGGCACTTCAAGGAAAAAAACTCTTCCTCATACCCCCTGAGGGAGGGGGTCTTGGCTTAAAGTCCCAGGGCTCATTAGTTGGTGGTCAAGCTACAGCACTTGATTTATTTTTTGTATTATGCATAGTGTACTTTAACTGTTACCAATAAATCATTTCTGATTCAGCAGGAGTGCTTCCCTTGTGTTCTTTCTTTGCTCTATAGAGGACATTGACCCTAGAACGATAGGAATGATCTTATCTGTGTCAATCTTCACCATTCATCACTACTTGGGTATAGTTCACCGGAGCTAGGAAACCGCAGGAGACTTTTTTCCCCCATGGGAGGAGTCGACATCGGGTTGGCACCCCCTCGAGACCAACATTCTAAGTGGGCGCCGAGGGTTGGCAGTTAGCCATTGTCGACTCCGCCCAGCCCCAGTTCTTCTTCCCCACTGTTGAGTGAGGCTCCTGCGGCGAGACTGAAGAATTTTCTCATGCCTAGTCCGTTGTGTGTTAGTAAGGTTTCGGTTCTGACCTGCTCTGCTCGACGTTGTTTCTTCGACTCTGGTAAGATCTTTCCTTTTTGTAAAGCGTGTAGAGTACTGTGTTTTATTTAATTTTTGTACAGTCATGTCTCGACCAGGGGCAAGAAGGCATCAAAAGCAGGGCAGCCCCATGCTTTGGTGTCCCTGTGGCCGCCTTTACTCCATAACAGACCAGCATGACCGTTGCCTTCTCCTGCCTGGCCATGGACACGATATAGATAACTGTGATATCTGCTTCTCCATGGACCGCCGTGTCGTTGAGATTCAGCGGTGGAAATTCGGACGTGCGCCACCGACTTTCAGAGGATGGATTCACAGTCGCCAAGCCAAGGTCAGGACTCTTGGCCCTTCCTCCGGTTCCTCCCAGTCGATTCAAACAACATGAAGTCTTGCTGTATTCAGACATAATGCAGTTGGCCCCAGCACTTGAACTTCCCGGAGAAAGAGTTAACTCTATGCAGAAGCATAGAGCGTTGAACTCGAGCTCAGTTTTCAAACCTCTGTCTCTGGTACTTCCCAGTGTAACCATCAGATTCTTTACTCCGCCTAACAGTGAAGTCGGTCCGAGATTTCCTCTGCTCGGTCCGTATAGTAAGCGCTCGGATTAAAAACATTTCTTTACTGTTTTTCAGATTTCCAGCCTCTGTCTATGGTACAGGAAATGTTGTAGATAGGTAGTGACTGTGTTTTTTATTTTATTTAACTGTGGAAATCGTTTGTCTCTTCGGAACTGACCTTGTGAATTCTCTAATTTTAAATAATATCTTTCAAACAACATGAAGTCTTGCTGCATTCTGACATATTGCAGTGATGTCCAACCTTTGAACTGCCCCGGAGATGAAAGAGTTAACTTTCCATGCCAGACATGGAACGCTGAGCTCGAGCTTGGTTGAGACTCTGTCTGTTGCTGTTTGAAGTCAAACCGTCAGATTCTTTACTCCGCCTCACTGAACAGTCGCTCCGGAGATTTCTCCTTTGCTCGGTTCAAGTTTCTCAGTTAAAATACCGCTTTTCTCGGTTTTCGACTGAATTAATCCGTTAACCTGTCGTTCAGTCTCTGTCTGTGGTATCGTGAGTACTAGATAGGTTTATTTTCTTGTTCTGTGTGGAACTTGTAAACTTGGGATCGGTTCGGTTTGGACCGATCAGGTTGTTCAAAAAGTTTATTCTACTTCTAGAGTATGGTAACTGGTCCTTATCGGTTCTAAAAAAAACGGATTTCATTACGTTTTTTTCCACGACCCGTAACACGGTCAGGAACCAATAAGGGTGTCTTGCCTGGTGGATTGCCGAAAAAAGGGTAAGCTTTTGTTAGGACTGGCCATGTCTGAGAAACCCAAAGAAAACCGGGCCCACTGGGTTTCAACACTGTAGTGTGTGTGGGGAAGCCTTTGCTAAGGCTGATCCCCACACCACCTGTGTTTATTGTCTGGGGTTTGACCACCTCGATTCAAACTGCCAGATTTGCAAGAATTTTCCTGCAGCTACCCTGGAAAAGAGAGTTGGTAGGCTCAGGGGAAAGGGAGGCCAAGAAGTCCGCTGACCCGGATGGCCAGCCTGGTTCGGTTCCAACCGAACCAGAAGGAGTGCCCTCTGACCAGGGTGAAACTTCTTCGGGCAAAAGGAGAACTGACTCCGAGGAGTCGATTCCGGTTAAAAGAAAAAGAAGGGATAAATCAGCCGGTGCGGATCCACAAATTCTTTCTCCGACCGCTGATGAAATAGCCAAAGCAATAAGGACTGTTCAGTCGCTAACCCCGGTTATGACCGAACCGGCACCATCAGGAAGGGGCTCGGTTCGGTCGGTTCCCCCGGTTCCAGATTATAATTTAGAAGACTTTTATGAACCGGAGGAGGAGGAAGGAGAGTATGAGGATAGTGATGGTGATTACGAAAGTCTGGATGTGCCTATTGACCCGGACATCTCCCCAGACAGACCTTCAGGGGTTTCTCCTCCTAGGCTTTCTGAGTCCCCTTCCCATTTTATGTTCTACAAAAAAAAGTGGCTGAAACTCTTCAGCTTCCTATGGAAGAAGCTGTGGACGACCAGGAGGAGCCTGGCTATGTTGAAATGATGGATATCCCAGAGTCCAGGAGGCTGTCTATTCCCCTTCATAAGTCCTTTGGGAAAGAGACAATAAAAATTTTAAAGACTCCTAATTCTATACCTCCTGTGGACAAGAGAATGGACGAGAGGTATACTCTCTCAGGCTCAGATACGGAGTTCCTTACCCAGCAATGCAGCCATGTTGGGGTAGTGCAGGCTGCTGCCTGTGATAAGGCAAATATACCCTTGGCTTCACACCCCCCCAGATAAGGACTCCAGAAGGATTGATGCCATGGCAAAGAAACAATACATGGCAGCATCCTTGGGACTCAGGCAGGCTAATTATATGGCCTATACAGCTAGATATCAGAAATCTAGATGGGACACTGTAATGGCTTTAGCTAAACAGGTCCCTGGCCAGCTTGCCAAGGAGCTGGAGCAGGTGGCTGCGAATGGTATTGAGGCATCCAAGGTGCAATTCCATGCTGCAGTGGACTCCAATGATGTTTTATCTAGAGTCATGGCTACATCTGTGGCCCTTCGTAGGATGGCTTGGCTCAGATATACTAGCCTGTCTCAGGATACCCAGACTAAGGCCATGGATTTTCTTGTTGTGGGTAATTCTCTGCTTGGGGAGCAAACAGAGAACTACATGAAGAAAATGGATGAATACAGGACCACCTACAGGAGTGCTCAGGCCAAGGAAAGGCAAGCCACTCCCCAGAGGCAGCATTCCAGGGGCAGGGGCAGGCCTTTTCATAGGCCTTTCTACCAAGCCCAGGCCTCCTCTTCTGCTTATGCTCATAGGGGGTTCTTTAGAGGGAGAGGCAGATGGGGTACAAGCAGGCCTGCTTCCACCCCTCAGCCTAAAGCCCCTGCCAAACAGGCACCCTGATGGGTTTGCCAGGGCCGATTCTCCACCACCTGTAGGGGGGCAGGCTGGCTTACTTTGTCCAGGACTGGATGTCTTTAACATCTGACAAATGGGTCCTGGAAGTAGTAAGCCAGGGACTGGTTCTCAGCTTCAAAAAATTTCCAAAGATGAGAACCAGATCCTTTCCACCTGCAAATCCTTCAGAGGCACTTGCCCTAGAGGCAGAGGTCTCTTCCCTCTTGGCTCTCAGAGCCATGGAGAGGGCCCCACCCCTATACAAAGGGAAAGGTTTGTGCTCCAGGTACTTCCTAACCTCCAAAAAGACAGGAGGATGGCGGCCCATCCTGGATCTCAGATATTTAAACAAGCACCTTTTAAAGCCAAAGTTCAAAATGATGACTCTGGGAATAATTCTGCCCTCTCTAATGCCAGGGGACTGGCTAGTCTCCCTGGACCTCAAGGATGCCTATTTCCATATTCTCATGAGAAGCTCCCACCAAAAGTACCTCAGGTTCGAGCTGCCCTCGGGCCATTACCAGTTCACAGCAATGCCCTTCGGGCCTAACTTCTGCTCCAAGGGTGTTCACAAAATGCCTGGCAGTAGTAGTTGCCTTCCTAAGGAGAAAAAGGATCTCCATCTTTCCATACCTGGACGACTGGCTCATAGTAGGCCAGTCTCCAGACCAAGTCAAGTTACACTTACAGATAACTCAGCAACTGCTCACTTCTCTAGGTTTCCTTCTGAATCTTTCAAAGTCAGTTCTAGAGCCTGTGTAGCTCCTCACCTTCATAGGGGCAGAGCTGGATACAGTAAAGGCAAGAGCCTTCCTTCCCCTGGACAGGGCAAGGACCCTTATCTCACTGGCCTCTTCATTCACCCTCCAGGTGTCTCGACCAGCAAGGCATTTTCGGCAGCTCCTGGGACACATGGCTGCCTCTACAGCAGTGGTGCAGGGAGCAAGATTTCAAATGAGGAACATTCAGTTCCACTTGAGAGCCTTCTGGTCTCAGAAAAAGGACCCTCTGACCAGACTAATTCCAGGGACTCGAACCTTGATCCAGGCATTACAGTGGTGGCTGGATCAGGACAATCTAAGACAGGGAGTTCCTTTTGCCACTCAGTATCATTCTATAATCCTTACTACAGATGCCTCCCTCTTGGGGTGGGGAGCTCACTTGGGAGACCTGGCCACCCAAGGGTTGTGGTCTCCTCAGGAATCTCTGCTTCACATCAGTCTATTAGAACTCAGAGCAGTGTTTCTAGCACTTCAAGCTTTTTCTAAGTCTGTTCAGAACAAAGTAGTTCAGATGAGGACAGACAATACCACCACAATGTGGTATATCAACGAGCAAGGGGGCACTCGGTCTACAGCCTTGTGCACAGAGGCAATGAAGTTATGGTCTCTGGCCTATTCCCTGAACACCTCTCTTACAGTAGTACACCTCCCAGGCAAGGACAATGTCCTGGCAGATGCTCTCAGCAGGATATCTCAGGGCCATCATGAATGGTTCCTGGATCCCTGGTTTTGAAGGTGATCTTCTCCAGATGGGGCACCCACAGATAGATCTTTTGCAGCCCCAGACAATCACCAACTTCCTCTTTTTGCTGCAGGCCCCAGTGTTGGGCTCAGTCCCCTGGATGCCCTAGTTCTCAATTGGGAAGGGAAGTTCCTGTATGCTTTCCCCCCTTCCCTCTCCTGTTCAAGGTGTTAGTCAAAATCAGGTCTCAACCCTGCAAGGTGATTCTGATTGCTCCAGACTGGGCCAGACAGCCCGGGTACCCTCTCTTGTTTTCCTTAGCAGTCCACCTTCCCCTGTCTCTTCCCAGGAATTACAACCTGTTAACATGTGCTCAGGGCAGGGTTTGGTATCCGAATCTCAGATCTCTCAATCTCAAGGCCTGGCTCTTGAAGAGTTAGAGTTTGCTGATTTGCACCTCTCTCAAGGTGTTATGGATATCCTAAAGGCTTCTCGGATGCCTTCCACCAGAAACACTTACAACTCCAAGTGGAAAAGATTTTCTATATGGTGCTCTGAGAAGCATATTTCTCCAGAGTCTGCTGGCCTGCCCACAGTCCTTGACTATATGGTTCATCTTAATAGCTTGGGACTCAGACCAGCTACACTAAGAGTGCATCTGGCAGCTGTTTCTGCCTTCCTTTCAGCAGGCAAGCACTCTTCCCTTTCAGCCCATCCTGTATTTTCTAAATTTTCAGGGGATTGCTTCATACCAATGCTCCATTCAGGGACCCTGCCCCTGTTTGGGACCTTAATGTTTGCATTGCTCAGCTTATGCAACCCCCTTTTGAGCCTTTGTCCTCAGCAGAGCTTAAGTACTTGACTTGGAAAACTGTTTTCTTGGTGGCCATCACTTCTGCCAGACACACAAGTGAGTTACAGGCCCTGTCAGTGGAGCCTGATTTTATCTCTTTCTATAGAGATAAGGTGGTCCTCAGGACTAATAGGAAGTTTTTGCCTAAGGTGTTTCAGATTTCCACCTTAACCAGTCTATGTCTCTTCCTGTTTTCTTTACTGACCATTCCTCCTCTGGGGAGAGGAGGCTGCACAGTTTGGATGTGAAAAGGGCCCTTAGCTACTTCATAGAGCGCACCAAGGGTCACAGGTTTGACTCCCTCCAACTGTTCCTCACTTATGGTGAGGTGGGTAAGGGAAAACCTGCCACTAAGAGATCTATTGCCAGGTGGATTGTCTCTTGCATTCAATTTTGCTATGAAAAACTAGGTTGGATTCCACCCTCAGGCTTGAGGGCTCACTCTACCAGAGGTACAGCTGCTTCCTGGCTGCTGCCAGGGATATTCCTATCTTAGAGATATGTCAAGCAGCTACCTGGAAAACAGTTCACACTTTCACCAAGCATTACTCTCTGGATATCCAGGCTAGGAGTGATGCTTGGTTTGGCACAGCAGTGCTTCAGACCCTATTTCCTAAGTAGGTTCTGTCCCTCCTCCATGGAGGTACTGCTTGGTAGTTTGCAATATGTCAGAATACAGCAAGACTTCATGTTGTTTGAAGAAAAATTACTCACCTTAGTAATGTTGTTTCTTCTAATGGAGTCTTGCTGTATTCTGACCTCCCCCCGCCTCCCCTCTCAGAACCTTGGTTTTTGGGATGTGGGTGGGCAGTAGCAGTGTTGGCACTGGGAGGTGCCCCACCCTTATTTTCTCACCCTTTAGTCTGGGTGGGTGGGTGTGGTGTTTTGTTTTATTTTTGGGTTTTCTGACTTGAGTCTTTGTTTGGGACCAAAAATATGTTTATTATGTTTAGTAGCCAGTTGGCTAGTGTAAGTTTACAGTTTCCACACAGGACGCCCAGTGAGTATAACTCGTAAAGATCTGATGGTTTGACTTCAAACAGCAACAGACAGAGTCTCAACCGAGCTCGAGCTCAACGTTCCATGCCTGGCATGGAAAGTTAATTCTTTCATCTCCGGGGCAGTTCAAAGGTTGGACATCACTGCAATATGTCAGAATACAGCAAGACTCCATTAGAAGAAACAACATTACTAAGGTGAGTAATTTTTTCTTCTGGGATTAGTGTGGTGTTCCGGTACCGATCGGTTTCAAAAGAACCGGGGTTTTTCTCTGTGCTTTTCCAAACCCGTGACACGGTTGTTACTGATCGGTTGGTATTATCTGGCTTGAAAGCTTCTACAGGGTAATTTTGGTAGGTTGGCCATGTCTGAGAAACCCAAAGGAAAACTGGTCACTGGGTTTCAACACTGTACTGAGTGTGGGAGGCCTTTGCCAAGGCCGACCCCACCTCATCTGTGTTTATTGTCTGGGGTTTGACCACCTCCAGTCAGACTGCCAAATTTGCAAAACTTTCCCAAAACCACTCTAGAAAAAAATGAGTAGGTTGAGGAAAGGGAGGCCGAAGTCCGTGGATCGGGATGGCCAGCCCAGTTCGGTTGTGGCGAACCTGAGGAGGTGCCTACTAACCTGGGCAATACCTCCTCGGGCAAAAGGAGAGCTGAATCTGAGGGGTCGGTTCCGTCAAAAAAGAAGTGAATGTCTGCTGGTTCGGATCCAGTACTGCATACTCCAACTGTGGATGAGATAGCCAAAACGATAAGTATTTCCAATCGCTTTGCCCGGTTCCGTCCGAACCGGCACCACCGGTTAGGCGGTTGGTTCTGTCAGAACCGGCTCCTTCAGATTACGATCTGGATGCTTTCAATGAGGAGTGGGAGGAAGACGAAGATTATCTAGACGATGATGATGACCAGGGGGGTCTGGATGTGCCCATTAAACTGGACATCTCCCCAGACAGGCCCTCTGATATCTCTCCTCCCAGGCTCTCTGAGTCCCCTTCACACTTTTTGTTTTACAAGAAGGTGGCCCAAACCCTCCAGCTCCCTATGGTTGAAGCTGCTGAGGAGGAAGAAGAGCCTGATTTTGTGGAGATGATGGACATCCCAGAGTCCAAAAGGTTGTCTATCCCCTTCATAAGTCCTTGGGGAAACAGACACAAAAGATTCTACAGACTCCTAACTCTTTGCCTCCTGTAGATAAAAGAATGGACAGGAGGTATATGTTATCAGGCTCAGCTGTGGAGTTCTTTTATTCACATTGCAGCTATGTTGGGGTAGTGCAAGCTGCAGCCTGTGACAGGGCAAACATTCCTTTGGCTTCAGCCCCCAGACAAGGACTCCAGAAAAGTTGATGCCATGGTCAAAAACTATACTTGGCATCCTCTTTGGGACTCAGGTAGGCAAATTATATGGCCTATACATCCAGATACCAGAAGTCCAGGTGGGATACGGTTCTGAAACTGGATCAACAAGCTTCCCCCCAGCTAGCCAAAGAACTGGAGGAGGTGGCTGCAGATGGAATTGAGGCATCCAAAGTACTATTTCATGCTGCTGTGGACTCCAGCAATGTGGCATGTCTGCATCTGTGTCTCTCAGGAGGCATGCTTGGCTCAGATGTACTAGCCTATTACAGGACACCCAGTCTAAGGCTATGGATTTTCCTGTAGTTGGTAACTCTCTGTTTGGGGAGCAGACAGAAGCTTACATGAAGAAAATGGACGAATGCAGGACAACTTACAGGAGTGCACAGGCCAAGGAAAGGCAAGCCACTCCTCAAAAGCAGCAGTCCAGGGGCAGGGGCAGGCCTTTTCACAGGCCTTTTTACCAAGCCCAGGCCTCCTTTTCTTACCCACAAAGGGTTTTTTTCTGAGGAAGGGCAGGGGGATGAGCAGGGCTGCTTCCTCCTCCCAGTCTAAGGATCCTGCCAAGCAGACACCCAGAGCTGTCAGCTCGGGTCGACTCCCCAATCCCAGTAGGAGGCAGGCTGGCTTACTACTTCCAGGCCTGGAAGTCTGTGATCTCAGACCTCAGACAAATGGGTCCTGGAAGTAAGCCAGGGACTGGCCCTCAGCTTCAAAAACTTTCCAAAAGAAGGGCCAAGTCTTTTCCACCTGCATCACTCTCAGAAGCCCTTGCCCTAGAGGCAGAGGTTTCCTCTCTTCTAGCTCTCAGAGCTATAGAGAAAGTTCCTACTCAGCACAAGGGAAAAGGACTGTATTCCAGCTACTTCCTTACCCCAAAGAAAACAGGGGAGTGGCGACCCATCCTAGACCTAAGGTATCTGAACAAACACATTTCAAAGCCCAAATTCAAAATGGTAAGTTTGGGAATAATCCTTCCCTTTCTAAGGCCAGGGGATTGGCTAGCATCTCTGGAACTCAAGGATGCCTACTTCCATATTCCTATCAGGTGCTCCCACAGAAAATACCTCAGGTTTGAGTTGCCTTCAGGCCATTACCAAGGGTGTTCACAAAGTGCCTTGCAGTAGTGGTGGCTTACCTCAGAAGACAGGGTATCACCATCTTCTCGTATCTGGACAACTGGCTTTTAGTGGGTCATTCACCTTTACAGGTCAAGTTAGCTTTTCAGACTACCCAGGACCTACTCAGCTCCCTGGGGTTTCTTCTCAAATCTTCCAAAGTCTGTACTCGAATCAGTTCAACTTCTCACCTTTATAGACATAGAGTTGGACACTGTACAAGCAAAAGCCTTCCTTCCCCTGGCAAGGGTAAAGGCCCTAGTGGATCTCGCTTCTTCCTTTCGACCTCTGGTCTCCCGCCCAGCAAGACAGTTCCTTCAGCTCCTGGGCCTTATGGCAGCTTCCACGGCTGTGGTGCAGGGAGCAAGGTTCCAGATGAGGGACATTCAGTTTCATCTGAGGGCTTTTTGGTCTCAAAAGAAGAATTCACTTACCAAACTGATTCCAGTGACTCAGACTCTGGTCCAAGCTCTCCAGTGGTGGCTGGACCAGGATAACCTCAGACAAGGGGTTCCATTTCTTCCTCAAGTCTCACCAGTAGTTCTAACTATGGATGCTTTCCTCTAGGGTGGGCAGCCCACCTGGGAGCCCTGACAGCTCAAGGGCTCTGGTCTCTACAGGAGTCTCTCCTTCATATCAGTCTCCTGGAGCTCAGGGAAGTTTTCCTAGCCCTGCAGAGCTTCTTGGATTCAGTCAAGGGCAAGGTGATTCAAGTCAGAACGGACACCACCAGCACAATGTGGTACATCAACAAGCAAGGAGGCACGCAGTCCTCGGCCTAGTGCATGGAAGCCATGAGGCTGTGGTCTCTGGTCTATTCTCTTCAGACTTCTCTGGTAGCAGTCCACTTTCCGGGGAAGGACAGCATACTAGCAGATGCTCTGAGCAGAATTTCACAGGGACACCACAAATGGTCCCTGGATCCTCACATTCTGAAGGTCATATTCTCCAGGTGGGGCACTCCAGAGATAGATCTCTTTGCAGCACCGGACAATCATCAACTTCCTCTATTTTGTTGCAGACCTCCAGTCCTAGGGAAGGTTCCCCAAGATGCTCTCTTTTTGGACTGGAAGGGCAGGTTTCTCTATGCCTTCCATCCCTTCCCTCTACTGTTCAGAGTTCTGATCAAGATCAGGACTCAACCCTGCACAGTGATACTGGTGGCTCCAGATTGGGCCAGACAGCCTTGGTATCCTCTACTCGCTGTCCTTGTCAGTGTCATGTCCCTGTCTTTTGCCCAGGACATACAATCTCCTGTCCTCCTCCCAGGGGTGGATCTAGTACCCCAATCTCCAGTCTCTCCATCTCAAGGCCTGGCTCTTGAAGAGTTAGAATATGCAGCTCTGCATCTTTCTCAGGGAGTTCTGGATATTCTGAAGGTCTCTAGGAAACCTTCCACTAGAAAAACTTACAACTCCAAATGGAAAAGGTTTTTGGTGCTCTCAGAAAGGCATCCTGCCTGTTTCTGCAGACATTTCCACAACCTTAGACTATCTAGTTCATCTCAATGGTTTAGGCCTTAGGCCTGCCACTCTGAAGGTTCATCTAGCAGCTGTCTCTGCATTCCTCTCAGCAGGAAAGGGCTCTTCCCTGGCATCTCATCCTATTTTCAGAAAGTTTTTCAAAGGTCTGTTTCACATTAACCCTCCCTTTAGGAAGCCCACTCCGCCTTGGGATCTTAATGTCTGCATAGCTCATTTAATGCAGCCACCCTTTGAACCTTTGGCTTTGGCCAAATTGATGTGCTTGACCTGGAAAACTGTGTTTCTGAAAGCTATTACTTCTGCCAGGTGGATTAGTGAGTTACAGGCTCTGTCAGTGGAACCTGACTTCATCTCCTTCCATAGGGACAAAGTGGTCCTCAGAACCAATAGGAGGTTCTTGCCCAAAGTGGTATCAGATTTTCATCTGAACGTCCTGTATCTCTCCTTGTGTTTTCACTGACCATTCTTCTTCAGGTGAAAGAAGGTTACACAGTCTGGACATTAAGAGGCCCTTAGCTACTATATTGAGCATACTAAGGCACATAGAAATGACTGTCTTCAATTGTTTCTCACTTATGGTGAAGTGGGAAAAGGTAAGCCTGCCACTAAGAGAACTATTGCCAGGTGGATTGTTTCTTGTATACAATTTTG
The DNA here is from genome assembly GCA_016271365.2 of Neoceratodus forsteri. Lineage (NCBI taxonomy): Eukaryota > Metazoa > Chordata > Ceratodontiformes > Ceratodontidae > Neoceratodus > Neoceratodus forsteri. Next base: position 1,696,993,918 of record CM057450.1, read on the forward strand.
TTATAACAAGTTGGGTAGGATGCCCCCTTCAGGCCTGAGGGCTCACTCGACCAGGGATACAGCTGCTTCTCTAGCTGCAGCTAGAGATATACCTTTGTTAGAGATCTGTAAAGCAGCCACCTGGAAAACAGTACATACTTTCACTAAGCATTACTCCCTGGACATCCAGGCTAGGAGTGATGCTAGGTTTGGTACAGCAATACTGCAGAGCCTCTTCCCAAAGTAGGTTCTGCATTCCCTCCTCCATAGGGAACTGCTTGGTAGTCTGCATTATGTCTGAATATAGCAAGACTTCATGTTGTTTGAAGAAAAAATTACTCACCATAGTAATGTTGTTTCTTCTAATGGAGTCCTGCTGTATTCAGACCTCCCCCCGCCTCCCCTCTCAGAACCTGGTTTTGAGAAGTGGGCTGGCAGGTACAGTGTTGCACATTAGGGGTGTACCTTATGCCCTCCCTCTTGGGTGGGGTAAATGTTATTATTGTTATTTTTTCTGGTGTTTTACTTAAATGTTGTCACTACCTTTCCTTCTTGGGTTCTCGACTTGAATCTTTTGGGGCTCAAAAATAAATATTTTGCCCTTTGGCTATATTTTGAACAATTTCCATACTGTAGCATACTAGTTAGTTAGCTCATAAGAATCTGATGGTTACACTGGGAAGTACCACAGACAGAGGTTTGAAAACCGAGCTCAAGCTCAACGTTCTGTGCTTCTGCATAGAGTTAACTCTTTCTTCTCCGTGGCAGTTCAAGTTCTGGGGCTAACTGCATTATGTCTGAATACAGCAAGACTCCATTAGAAGAAACAACATTACTCTGGTGAGTAATTTTTCATCACGCCCATGGAGGAGGAACCCCGCCTCGTCACAGCCTTGCAGCGGTGGGGGTTTCTTCCGCGAGACTGGGAGGCCCAGGCTGACCCTCTTGGGGTCAGTCAGGAGGCACTGTCCTGGTAGTTGCTACTGTAGTGAGGTTCTCTCTGTGTCACGTCCCAGGTCCCTCGAGACTGGACCGGCACTGTCCTCGGCGCCATCCCCTGGTGTCACTTTCAGTCCCTATGCCGTTCAAGGTGCCGTGGGCTTGGAGGGCAATGCCGCGGCTGGCATCGGGCCTGTCCTTGGCACTGTCGTCCCCCCGATTCTGCTTGCAGTGTCAGGGCTTCCGGCGGCATCGAGGTTGGTAGGTTGGAGCTTTCTGGGCCTGGTTCTAGTCTTGGCGCTGCTGGCACCGCGGTGTGGGAGTCGGTGCCGTCTCTTTTCCTGGCATTGCCCGCGGCACCGGGGATGGAGTCGGCGCTGCAGTCGGTGTCGATCCTGCCTTAGGCGCCACTTGTGGCACGGTGTCGGCACCAGGCACTGTGCCGCTTCGAATTTGGCTCTCATTGGCACCGGGGAGCAGTGTGGAGCTGTGGTTGGGGTCGCGCCTGACTCCGGCACCGTTCGCGGTGCTGGGGAGCGTGTCGGCGCCGGGCATGGGGCTGTACTGTCCTCTGCTGCTATTGGGGGCTTTGAATCTCAGGGTGCTGTCCTCGTGGCCCGGGAACTGGAGGAGCCCATGGCGTGGTCTGGCATCAGACCTCGGAGTCTACCTCTTCAGAGGTGGATTCTGAGTCTGATCCAGACTGGCTTCCGGATTCCTCGGGATCTTCGGATCCTTCTGTCTCCAGCACCTCGGCCCCCACTCTCCCCCCTTCTGCAATTCAGCTCTCACCGGTAGACCTTAAGGTCAGGGGGTCTGACCAGCCAGCGGTGGCCCCTGTGGCTACTGCTGAGCAGCCTGGGGTCACTAGTGAGGCTGTTTCTTCAGTTGAGGTACCCCCCTCCTTGATGTGTTTGGACAGTCCAAGTTTGAGGCAGCCTGGGGCACATCATGAGGGGAGGGACGGTTCCCTGGTGGATTCTCGGAGCCTACTCAGGGATGCCATCTGCCTAGTTTAGTGGCAAAGAGGACGAGGTCCCTGTCCGACTCCGAAGGGTTGAGAGAGAGAGGTGTAGCGCAGTGAGCCCTTCCTAGGTCCCAGCTGGGTCCTAGTAGGAGCCGTAGTGCAGGCCCTCGCCTTTCCCTGACAGAGTCCACGAGGGGGACTTCTGCTTCTGAGGTCAGGGGCCGTCCTTCTGGACTCACACGGTCCCGGTCACCTCATGGGGGGATTTCTTCCTTGGGGCACAGCTCTGACCATTCCGACCCGGTTGAACCGCTGTTTGTTGCAGCGGCTTTGGGTTCCCCCTCCTTGCTAAGGGCTTCCTGTTGGCCTCCCTGCCCCAACAGAGACCATTCTCCTGTTGCCAGGAGCCTGCCCTCCGAGCCTCTGTCTCCATCCCCGGTAGTCCCAGGTATTCCGGACCCTCACGGGCCTCTTACTTGGGAGCAATTCAGAGGATTGGCTGCATTTTTCCACCTACCTCCATGCCCTGGACCAGCAGGTTTTCACTGTGCCTCCTGCAGCCAACCCTGAACTGGGAGCTCATCTTCCTCCTCTTCTCCCTCTACTGAGGGAGAGGAACCATGGTCCACATATCCCCAGCATCTGATCTGTCCTCCTATCAGCACTTCCTTGTAAGGATGTTGGATGAGCTCCACCTGACCCCCGTACCTATAAACAATCCCGAGCATGTGACACGTACCTTCTTGGGTGAATTCAGTGTGGCCCACTTGGTGGCTCCCACCTGGCCAATTCTTTTCAGGAAGCATCGCATCAGCTCTCGCTTTTTCCCTTCTCCACTGTTCCAGCCCCAAGGGACTTAAGCCAGCAGTACTGCACTCCCCCGGGGTCTCCAGGTTCTTTGCCTCATCCCCCTTCAGGGTTGACCTCCCTGGACACCCCCTCAGGGCCTCACGCCACCTACCATGACCGCCCTCCAGATTCAGACTCTGCGGACTTTTGATTTCTGGGGGAGACGAGTGATCTACTCGGCACGGATCTCTCTTTCAATTGCAGCACATCAGGCCCACTTTGCAGCCTATGACAGGTTCTTGTGGTCCAGGCTAGGGCAACTCCTAGCTTCGATGCCTGATTCAAAGGAAACCAGGCAAGCCATTGCCCTCTCTGCACAGGGCCTGGAGCTAGCAGGGCACCCAGCAAAGGCATCTTATGATGCCAGTGAGGTAGCTTCCAGAGTGGTAGGGACAGTGGTAGGGACAGCGATCTACCTTCGGCGGATGGTGTGGCTTCCCCTATCCTGGTTGTCACCCCTAGCCCGGCGTAGGGTGATTTACTCCGCCTACCGGAGAACCCACCTCTTCTCCCGACGGGTGGGATGGCGACTTTCGGGGTGCCTTCCTTCCCCCATGGGGGGATCCTCGACTAACCCGAATCAGTCTCAGACATCTCCAGGCCTGTAAGGGTTCTCTCCTTCAGTGCCTCACCCACTGGAGGCTAAGGGACTTAGTCCCTTAGGGTGTTCTGGGTACCCCCCTCTTTTGGGGGGGGGGGCTCGGTACTCACCCAAGTAGTGATGAATGGTGAAGATTGACACAGATAACATATGAAAATTACGCACCTCACCGTAATTGTTGATCTTCTGTGTATCTTCATCATTCATCACGAATCCACCCTCCTTCCCCTGGGGCCTCAGTCTCTGGACTCCTCCCCTTCCTGTGTGTCTTTCTTTCCTCCCTCTCCTCTTCCTTGTGTGTAGGCGGAGGGGTGTGGGGCACACAGGCACTCTAGCTTTTGAGTTTGGAAGCTCCCCTCCATCCCCCCCTTTCCAGAGGGGTTTTGGAGTGGGAAGAGGGTCATGTTTCCCCCTCTTCTATATTTTAGTTATTGGTGACCTCAAATTGAGGCCACATTGTTTCTTGAAGCCTCTGGCTGTTAAAATTTTTTTCCTTATTAATTTAGTGGGGGAATTGAGACGCAACCTCAGCCTGCACTCCTTCTGGGTGGTCTTCAGACCCACGCTGTGATTTTCGTCCTGCAGCCATCCTTTATAGTCCAGGTTTGGACCTTACCCCTAAATAAAAAAAATTGTGCATCTCCACTTCTGTGCTGCTCATCCCCCCCCCCTCCTCCTCACCCTTCTTCTCCTTCCAGAGACTGGGGCCCCCTCTCCCCAATTTCCTTTTCTAAGTCTCCTCCCTCTGTCGCCTTAGTCATTTATTTCTCCTTTTGGTTTATTCTTCCTTTCCTTTTATCTATCCCTTAGGCTCTCTTGCCTCATCCCACCCTTCCTTCCATACATTCTCCGGCGTGTCAGAACTGGGGCTGGGGTGGAGTCGACAACGGCTAACTGCCAACCCTCGAGTGCCATGTAAAACGTCGGTCTCGGGGGCGCCACCAGCCCGACGTCAACTCCTCCCATGGGAAAAAAAAAAGTCTCCTGCGAGGTCCTAGTTCCGGTGAGCTATACCCAAGTAGTGATGAATGGTGAAGATACACAGAAAGATCAACAATTACGGTAGGTACATAATTTTCATTTACTGTAGCTCTTGATCTTCTACAATATTTTCTCCATAGTGCCACACTCACCTACCCATGGTCCCTCAGACTCACTGATGTTCACTGTGTGTGTATTTGCTATCCCTCACCCCCAACAGATGTGTGAGCTACGAAGTTAAAATATGTTTTTCATCCCTTCTTACAGGGACATGTGGGCTATCTTATGCCCTTTTCCTGTTTTACTAAATTCATTAGAAAAATGTTTTAATCAATAGCTTTCCACTGTCCTCCTCAGTAGAAAAGGTATTGAGTTGACTGGGACATGTGCCCAGTAATATGCTGTAAGTGTACACATGGCCCTGTATGTTGGTGCCATGCACTGGCATCAATCATGCAAATGTGCTGGCAGAATAAAGCCTTGGGGTCTATCTGGTCTGCTCATATTGCATAGTCCTTGCTGGTCCCCAAAGTTCTGGTCCCCTTGGGGTTCTAGTGCCTAGGAACAAAAAGTGTGGCTCCATGGAGAAGATACTCTAGGATATCAAGAGTTACCATTAGAGCTGTGCAAAATAAATACTATTCGGGACAAATGCGCACAACGACTGCACTTTTTACAAATACAAATATCACTGTTAAATGTCTGTATTAGTGTTAGACCACATAGGAAGCACCAGACCTGAGATGAGGCCCAGGGTTACACATGACAACTACTGCGCATTACATGAATGTATGTTTAATTGGTTCCTCTCGAGCCCTTGGTCTTATACCCTAATTATTAAGATACACAAGTCTGAAATCTAAAAATGCACATTTCTCCTAAACACACATGCAAACAAATACAGATATAGATACAGATACCACAGATACAGATGTACAGTACATATTAAAAATCAGCCCCACGCACAGCCCTAGTTACCGTAAGTATCTTTCCATTGCATCCTCTTGCCATAAACTGTGCCCTTGCAGTGGGGTGATGCCAGCACAGGGAGTTACAAGCTCATAACTCGATAGCACTCACATTTCTTATGATAACTTCCTAAGGCCATTCTGGATTACTTTGTTAAGGGTAGGGATAACAGTATATAGGAAGACAACAGCATCAACAGTGTAGCCTCTAAAAATTTAGAGAGAAGATAGACCTTCATTTTTTTGGATTTATATCTTCTAAATTTTAAATGAGGGCATTTAAATTGTTTTGCTATTTCATTTAAAGCTGTACACTGAAATTACAGTGACAACCTTTCTTTATTACTGCTAAAGGTGGTACACTCTGAACTGTCTTTTGAAGCGGTATTATCTTTGTGAAGTCTGCGATCATCATTGAGCCTAATTAACCAAAAAAAAAAAACACTGATGATCTGTGCTGTTTAATTGGCCACTGCAACAGGCAGACTGTGAAGGAAAACTAATTAACTGCATTGCCTTTGCTGTAATCAGCAGGGATTGCATGTGAACAGCTATGGTATCTGTACATGGTTGTTCAAACATAACAAATGCCACTCTGAGACTTAAATGTTTGAGGTTAGCCAACTAATAGAAGCAGCTCTTCAAAAAAAAAAAACACCAATGCTTATTCAACTTTTTTATGACTGAAGCTGTTTTTTCCTGCATTCATTTTTTATCTTCTTGGCAAGGCTTCCTACATTGAGCTTCTCATGGTAATGCAGCAACCCTGATGCCCCCTTAGCTGCCGTGGTGCTCCCATGACTTTCCTCCATGGGGCGAGGGATGATAGGAGGAGACCCCCTTTCTCTCCTATTTAATGCACAGTGCAGTAGCAGTGGCAGGAAGTACTGAGTCTGACAGTGATGGCGCGGTCATCCTGGCAGCGGCAATTGTTTCTCTGATTTGCTCTCTTGACACATGGCATCCCTGGCACCATGTACAGCCTAGTGGCAGCTTTGCATGCATGCATGCAACAAGCATGAGCAAGCTCCCCCGGCTCTCGACCAGTGGTTGCTGTCGTGGTAGAGCACGGTTCCGACCCTTTCCAAGCTGGAGAGTGCTGCCAGGGAAAGTTCATTCCCAAGCTGGCTGCCAGATCCCCAGCCTCCGACATCTGCTCCTGAACTTGGGTGCCAGTACCGAAGCCCAGTTTACTGCTGCTGATCCCTTAGTCAGACCCTATTCATGCCTGACTGTAGCTGTTTTAACTGTAATGTCTTTTTGTCAGCCTCATCATATGAAGAGGAAAATGCTCCTCCGTGGAACTGGGAATGACAGTAATGTAATTTGATAAATATTTGGCCTTCAGTTTTAGTTCAGTGTTTGAGTGTATGTATGCATATGTGTGTGGTGCAGTGGTACCACTCACCTCTGAGTCAGGTCCTGCACTTGTGACTTGGATGTATATCCAAACTAATACAGCAGTGCAGCTAGGTCCTAGGAATATGCTGAAGTGTTAAAGGGGCCATCCTTTGGATGAAAGATTGAACCTAGATCCTGTCTGCCCATTTCTTCAGCTGTCTTTGAGTAAGTTAATGGCTCTACAGTATGTCACTTTGTGAAAAGAGGGAACTACCCTGCTACTCTAGCCCAATATGAAGTGAATATAGTGAATGGAACACATTCCGAAGAAAGGGGGGTTACTAGTGGAGTACCTCAGGGCTCAGTACTGGGTCCAATCCTCTTTAACATCTTTATAAGTGACATTGCAGAGGGTCTGAGGAAAAGTATGCCTCTTTGCAGATGACACAAAGATCTGTAACAGAGTTGATACACAAGAGGGGTAGAAAGATGAGAAGGGACTTGGCAAGGTTGGAGGAATGGTCAGACATATGGCAACTTAGATTCAATGCAAAGAAGTGCAAAGTAATGTACCTGGGAAACAAAACCCAGGAGAAGAGTACACAATAGCAGGGGAGGTACTAACAACAACAAAAATGGAAAGGGACCTGGGAGTAGTCATATCAGATGACCTAAAGGTGGGTAAGCAATGTGAGAAGTCAGTAAGGAGAGCCAGGGGGATACTGGGATGCATAGGAAGGGCATCACAAGTAGAAAAAGGAAGTGATTACCTCTTACAGACAGTTGGTGAGACCCCATCTGAGTACTGTGTGCAGTTTTGGAGACCTCATCTACGCAAGGACATAGACAGGATGGAAGCAGTCCAGAGGAGGGTAACTAAATGGTGCAGGGTCTACATCAGAAACCATATGAAGAGAGACTGGGAGAGCTTAATATGTATACCATTGATGAAAGGAGGGACAGGGGACATGATAGAAACGTTCAAGTACCTCAAGGAATCAACAAAGTCCAGGAGGGTAGCATCTTTCAGAAAAGAGATGTGTAAGAACAAGGGCACAGTTTAAAGATAATGGGGGACGGCTCAGGGGTAATGTGAGGAAATTCTTTTACGGAGAGAGTGGTGGATACATGGAACAGCCTTCCTGAGGAGGTCGTTGGGTCTAAAACAGTGGGGAATTCAAACATGCTTGGGACAGACACAAAGCAATTATAGTTAGAGGTTGCAGGAAGCAGGCTGTTGGTTAACTAGAATCTGCAGCTTATCCAGTAGGTAGGGAAATGGGCAGACTGGGTGGGCCAAGTGGTCATTTTCTGCCGTCAAAGTCTATGTTTCTATGTTTCTATGTAATATGCTCTCTCTCAGTAAGGCAGGCTCAAATAAAATGATCTATGGCTGGGTGCCGGGATGTTGATAAGCACATTAAGGGTGTTCTGTTTGTTTACACTGCTAGTGCCTATCCTATAGCTTTGCACAAAGACTAGACCTTAACATTGCTGTGAAAGGCATTATACAGATCAGCGTACTATTCTGCTCTCTTCAGTTCTGTATTCATAAATGTGTACACATATAGACTGATAAAATATTCTTTACAGATACGTTGAGAGATTAATAATTTCTTCCACTGAGTCATTTAATTATTTGTAGTTGGGGGGTGGGGGGAGAACAGGACATGAGACTACCTTATTGTAGTTAAGCACAATACCAGGGAGATGGCTCCATATAGATGAAAAATACAGTGAACTCCCGCTGGTAACAATATTGAAGTCCCCAGTAGCTTGGGATTGCTACTTGGATAAGTGAATGTCTAGGGAATAACCTGAAAACTAAAACAGCATGTTCCTGGGTTTTTCATTTTTTTGGTTATCTTACTTGAGAGAATATATCTGAACCTTCAAGCATTTAACAGTGTGTCAGCCTCGAGGGTGGTGCCGATGGTGCATCGGCTCCGCCTACCTAAAAAAAAAAAAAAAAAGCTTTCGCGGGGTCCCGACCTCCGGCCGAGTACCCAACAGTGATGAATGGTGAAGATACACAGAAAGATCATAATTACGGTAGGTACGTAATTTTCATTTTTTGTCAGTAACCTTTTATTGGAACAAGGATCAGGTGATACGTAATACACAGTTCATATAATATAGAAGCATTTGAACTATATGTAGTGGGTGCAGCCCTGCAAGCTTAGCAAGAACAGCATGTCTAACCTGTTTGATAAACATCAATGAATTGCACACACACACCATTTAGGGACAGTGTGGGGGAGGGCATTCCACACAAACAAAATTGGATTCATTACCAGTTTTCCAACATTAGAGGGAAAGTGTCTCCTGAAGGAGTGGATAGCCTTGGGGTCTGCAGTGGGGAGGGAGGGAGGTGGGAGCCAAGAAGCTGCATCCCCACCAGTCCTCCTAGTAGTACAGCTAGGTGCAGTAGATATGAAGATATCTACAGTCTGTAATCTGGGGAAGTATACCTGTAGGAAAATGTGTGGACAAGCTCAATAATGTCTATCCTTAAGGAGAATTCTAGGGAGCAAAATCTCTATCCCTTCCCATAGCGTACATAATCCAATTATTCCATCTAGAGGCACAGAGGTCAACATGGTTATCTAAAGAAGGTGTGATATTTTCTGTTTTGTATATCTGTTTAACCATGGCCCACCAGGCACCAGTCTCAGTTGGTTGTGGGGTGAGCCAAAGCCTAGTGGTAACTTTTTTACTAGCAGTGATTAAAATCCTTAAAGGATATTTAGTGTGTTTTCCATGAAAACCTAGAGGGTACTGTAGCAGCAGGTAAATTTCTTGGGTAAACTTAAGAAGTTGCTGAAAAAGTTATTCAAACTCCATCTCCGATAACTTGAAGTGGGTCATAAAACTGGGCTGTCACACATAATGTGAGTGTGCATAGTCCTAGGGTAACCACAGTGGCACCAGTAGGAGGCGCTTTGGGTAGGCAAGTAATGGGATGTGATCACAAGTGTTCTGAAGTACCCTGGACTTTGTTTCTAGATATATTGGTGTGAACTTGTGATCCAGGCAGCTGTCTGGCAAATTGTATGTTTCTCTGCTTCTGATATAAAGGGCCCAATTTCTTAACTCCAACGTTGGGATATAGCCAATGTGTTATCACCAAGGGAGACTAACAGAGCCTGTGCCGTAGTGGATATTGAGTGTTCCATAATCCCCATTCTAAGGAAAGTTAGGAAATGCTGAATTATGGCTGGAAGGGAGTCCAGCCGTTGCATTGCCCGGGGCAAATAGAGAACATAGAGATGGATTTTTAGATAACACTAAAAGTCAGCCCTGCTCCAGACCAAACTTGGTCTGCATGTCAAGAAAGGAGAGAAGAGTATTGCCTGAAAAGAGTTAATGTAGGTATTGTAGAGAGGATCTCTCACAGTGGTAGTAGATACATAGACAGTGTCGGCAGATAAGGGCCTATTGCGCACCCAGTCTGCCCATTTCAGCTTGTAAGTTCAGCTTGTTTTCCTAGAAGTCTGTTGCCCCTTACCCCTGACCTCCAGAATTCCTTTATGTCTATCCCATGCATTCTTAAATCCCGTGATTGTTTCAGCCCCCACCACTTCCTCTGGCAGGGTGTTCCACGTGTCCACCACCTGTTCTGTGAAGAAATTCTTTCTCATGTTTCCTCTGAATCGTCCTCCCTCCAACTTCATCCCATGCCCTCTAGTCCTGGAACATCTTTTTCTAAAAATAGTGTTTTCCTGCACCCTGTTCCTCCCTGTAAGATACTTGTATGTCTCTATCATATCCCTCTCTTCCTCCTCTCCTCCAGGGAGTACATGTTCAGTTCCTTCAACCTGTCTTCATAGGACTTGTGATGCAATCCATGCACCATCTTTGTTGCCCTCCTCTGAACCTTCTCTACCCTGTCTATGTCCCTTACGTAGGTATGGTCTCCAGAACTGTACACTGTACTCCAGGTGGGGCCTCACTAGTGTCTTGTATAGCGGAATTATGACCTCCTTTTCCTGCTGGTGATGCCCCTGCCTTACCATCCCAGCATCCTATTTGCTTTACCTGCTGCCTTGTCACACTGCTTCCCTACCTTGAGGTCATCAGAGATGATAACCCCAAGATCCCTTTCCTGCTTGGTGCATGCTATATCCTCACCCCCAACTGATATATTGTGCCAGGGTTTTTGTGCCCATATGCATTATCTTGCACTTCTTTGCATTGAATTTCAACTGCCAAACCCCTGACCATTCTTCAAGTTTCTGCAGTCCTTCTCATTCTGTCTACACCCTCTGGTGTGTCTACTCTGTTACAGAGCTTTGTGTCATCAGCGAACAGTGAAATTCTGCCTTCTAGGTCCCATGATGTCACTGATGAAGATGTTGAATAGGACCGGTCCCAGCACTGATCCCTGTGGTACCCCACTGGTCACTCTTCCCTCTGTGGAGTGACAGCCATTTACCACCACCCTCTGTGTCCTGCCACCCAGCCAGTTACCTACCCACCACACTACTGTCCTGCCCACGCCCATATTCCCCAGTTTGTGTAATAGTCTTCTATGTGGCACAGTGTCAAAGGCCTTGCTGAAGTCCAGATAGGCCATGTCCACCGCCCTCCCCTGATCCACCTCCCTAGTCACCCAGTCAAAAAATTCAACGAGGTTGGTCTGACATGACCTCCCCCTGGTGAAACCATGCTGCCTTGGGTCCTGTAGTCCATTGACAACCAGATGTTCTACCAATCTCTCCTTCAGTAGTGCTTCCATGATCTTCCCCACTACCGAGGTGAGGCTGACTGGTCTGTAGTTCCCTGCTTCCTCTTTGTTCCCACTTTTGTATAAGGGGACTACATCTGCTGTCCTCCAGTCTTTGGGTACCTCCCCTGTTTCCAGTGATCGGCTAAACAGGATAGCCAGAGGTTCAGCCACCACCTCTCTTAGTTCTTTAAGGACCCTGGGTGCACCCCATCTGGCCCCATTGCTTTATCAACTCTTATTACTTCCAATTCCTTCAGGACCCTTTCTCGTGTAAAGGGACTTGTGTCCATTTCTGCACCATTCTCACCTCTTGTACTTCCTTCAGACCCATTACCCTCCTCTTCCTCAGTAAAGACTGAGCAGAAGTACCTGTTCAATATGTCAGCTTTACTGTTGTCATCCTCCACGTGGCCCCCATTCTCCCCCTTCAGTCTCACTATCCCTCCCTTTGTCTTTCTTTTTTCACTTATGTACCTGTAAAGGTTTTGTCCTCTACCCACTGATTTTGCAATGTGCTCTTCTGTCTGAGCTTGGGCTTCCCTTACTGACCTCCTGCCTCCCTTTGCTTCTCCCGTACTTCTCCCTATCCCTTCTGCTCTGTGTCTTTTGTATTGCCTGAATGCAATCTTTTGGCTTTCACTTTTGCTACCTCTTTGAAAACCATAATGGTCTCTCTTCCTTTTCCTCTTGCTAACCTGCTTAATGCACAATTCTGTTGTTCTTGTAATCCCCATTTTAAATACTGCCCACTGTTCCTCAACCCCTAATTCCTGTCCATTCCCTTAATGCCTCTTTCAAGTATCTCCCATTTTCCCAAAGTCTGCCTCCTAAAATCCAGGATACATGTTTTGTGTGGTTTGGTTCTGCTCTTTCTGTGATTTCAAACCTCAATGACTGGTGGTCACTGTTTCCCAGGTGCTCCCCACTGTTACCCCCATCACACTGTCCCTGTTTGTGAGCACAAGGTCCAGTATTGCCTTCTGCCGAGTTGGTTCCATGACCAGTTGCTTGAGGAAGGCACCCTGAAGGGAGTCCAGGATAAATCTGCTCCTAGTTGATGCTGCTGCTGGGATGCTCCAGTCCACGTCTGGAATATTGAAGTCTCCAACCAGTACTAACTCACTCTTGTCTGCCATCCTTTGGATGGCTAGCATCAGCTCCCTATCTGTTTCTTCCTCTGTGCTGGTGGTCTATAGACCACACCTGTGCGGATGGCTGTCCCCATTTTCCTTTCCAGCTTAACCCACAGTATCTCTCCCCATTTTGTTCCTCCTGGATCTCTGTGGCCCTTATGTCATTTTTCACATACAGTGCCACTCCTCCTCCCTTCCTGCCTGCTCTGTCTCTTCTGAATATGTTGTAGCCAGGTATGGCCATCTCCCAGTCGTGGTTATCATTACACCAGTTTCAGTGATCGCCACAATGTCCAGGTCTGACTGCACCATGACAGCCTCCAGATCTTCCATCTTGTTGCTAAGGCTCCTGGCATTTGCACACATGGCGTTCCATGATTTGACCTCCCTAGACTGTTTCACAGTTCTACTCCAGCCCCTTCCTTGGTTGTCATTTATCCCTGGTTCTCCTTGCTGTCTGTCGCTCTGCTGAATTTGCCCCTTTTCTGCTTATCCACCTCTTGGGCACTAATCTCCATCTTTTGCACACTGCTTTGCAGAGATAGCCACTCCTCTGGTTCATTGGTTCCACTGCTAGCTGTGGGGGGTGAGCTTGTCAATGTAGCATTTAAACTTATCATTGAGTGCTTGGATTCCCCTCCAGGATGGATGCAGGCCGTCAGGCTTGAACAAACCTCCATCCCTCCAGGTGGGTCCCCAGTCACCAATGAATCCAAACCCTTCCTCACAGCACCAGTTCTTCAACCATGAGTTAAAGTTCCTGGTGCAAGCACTCCTATGCTCTCCCTTGCCTCTCACAGGTAGTACTTCTGAGAAAGTGACAGAAGTAGTTATTTGCTTGAGACCCCTCCCCAGTTTCCTAAACTCTTCCTGAACTTCCTTTGGCTCCCCATTTGCCAGGTCATTAGTACCTAGGTGGATAATGACATCCAGCTCACCCTCCCGTCTTGCCTTCCCAGTGATCCCCAGGATCTTCCTTCTATCCCTCCATGCCGTGGCACCTGGTAGGCACCTAGTAGCAGGATCTCAGACAGCCGGAAGAAAATGCCACAGGCACAAAATAGGGCAAAGCAGGGGCATAAGTGGTGTAAGCAACAAAGTTTTCCTGAGTGCATGCCAGGTCTTGTTCTCTCATCCAGGGGTTGGGATTAGCTAGGGTGGTGGCATCACCCATTACATGAAATAGCACAGGAATGAATTCCTTAATGGGAAAGATTGCTCTTTATGAAGGGCTTGGCATGCTCAACCCCTGCATTTACAATACATCTTAGTAAAATTTGTGGAGAGGCACCTGGTGTGTGACCAGACAAAAGCATACAGTTAAGGAACCAAAGCCCCCCCCACCCCCACTTTCTGCTGCTTCAAAGCCTGCAATTTTTAAAGTAACTCCCAAATTCTTACTTGTCATGCATTTTGGAGGGTTCTTCTCATCCAGCTGAATTATGATTAAGCCTGACCACTTGACAAGTGACCACCTCTATCGGTCCAGAAAAAGTATCATATTTTAATTTGCCTTGCAGAGCTGAGTTCCCCCTGCTTTCTCTGTATTTGTTTGTGGAGAAACCACTCTCCTGGCTTTATTACTTAAAATTTGTGGGGAGGCACCTGGTGTGTGACCAGACAAAAGCATATAGTTAAGGTACCAGAGCTCCCTCCCCCTTTTGCTGCTTCGAAGCCTGCAATTTTTTTTAAAGTAACTCCAATATTCTTACTTGTCACACATTTGGAGGGTTCTTGATCTCATGGCTCTTTCTAATTGAAGCCAGATTGGCAGAGTACCAGCCAGATAACAAAGACTCAAGAAGCAGCTATGGAATACCCAAAAATAGACATTCGGTTTGAGAGTGCCAGGTGTCCTGTGTCCCATGGAGAAATAGAACTTTCAGAGACACTCGAGGCCACTGGCCTGCCCACAGGAATCTGGAGATTTGTTTATAACATCGTCTCCAAGTGGATTGATGTAGTGCCAAGGGAACATTTTGGAACAAATAGAGGGCCCTGGGTAACATCACCCTCTGAATTGTGTCCACTTTACATGTGAGACTGAGAGGTAATGTATCCTAGTGAGTAAGATCCTCCGTTAGCTGAGCTGTAAAAGGCTTGCAGTTATGTTTATATAAATCCTGTGGATTGCAGGTAAGATGGATTCTGAGATATTTTTCAGTCTCTAATTCCCAATTGAAAGGGAAACATGCCTGAATGCTTGTAAAGGGTCTGTAGTGGAATATTACGGGTTCAGTTTTAGAAGTGTTCGGTTTATATAGCCAGATACCATTCCAAAGCTCTGGATAAGTCTGAAGGCTATTGGAAGAGAAATGTCAGGATCCCATAGGTAGAGCAGGCTGTCATCTGCATAAAAGCTATGCATTGCTTTTGTCGCTTGAACTTGGACACTCCTAAACTTTTGTGATTTCTGGATGGCCTGTGCAAGAGGCTTTATATAAAGTGCAAACAGTAGAAGGGATAAGAGGCAGTTTTTCCTGTTACCATGTCTAAGTGAGATTATTGTGGAGTGGTGACCATTAACATTAACTGCAGTTTGCAGCCACTTGTATATCCTCTGCAAGAGCTGTACAGAAGACCTTGGGAATCCTAGCCACTCCAGCTCCCCATTCAGAAAAGGCCAGGAGACGCAGTCAAGGTGCTTCTTGGCATCAAGACTCAGAACTACGGAAGGGAAAAGGTGAGTAGAGCTGATGGAGAATGTAAATAGTTTATTTATTTATGGAAAATTTTGGAGAATACCTTAGAACACAAGTGCTCTTTACAAAGGTTCCACGTTAATAGCAGAGATTACAAAGCAACATAACAAATACAATAAGCAAGTTCCAGTGGAATGAAGTAAAGTACAAATATTGTCAAACAAGTACAAATAAAAGGATGGATCAATTGCATACAATTTTACAATAAGCAGGTAGACAGAATTAGTGTAGATCAAGCATAGTCATGGTACATAGCCTCAGAGCCAGACACAGTTCAAAGAGCATACTGGGAGGGACTTTAGTTAGGATGATTTAGTTACAGTTGCATTGAACTGTTAGGGTCGCCTGTAGTGTTATCTTAAACTGATCAAGCTTAGGTAGATTGAGCAAGGTATCAGGCAGCTCACTTAACCAGCCAGCAGTCCTAACTGTAAATAAATGCTTGCCCAGCTGAGTATGGCGGAAAGGCAGTTCAGGGGCATTCTAAGTCATGCTCCTGGTGTTGTAGAGATTGGAGACAGAGTGGAAGCAGTGAGTTGGGGCCAGGGAGTTAAGCCCAGTAGCATCTTCTTGGCTAGCAGACATGTCTGATTAATTCTGCTAGGTAGAGTAACCAATTTTTTTGAGTGTAGAGGGTACAATTATGGGAGCGCTTGTCAGCCCCAAGCAGAAACCAACAGTCCTTAATACGGATAATATTTATTTTGCTGATAATTGGTTCACAGGCAGTTGCATAGACAAGGAGGCCATAGTCAACTAGAGACAGTATTGAGCTTGCCACTGTGAGGTGTCTAGCATCAGCAGTGAGGCTGACCCAGTTATGGAACAAGGCTCCCAATCTTCTGTTTACCAGTGATACAAGGTGATTAATGTGGGGAACAAAAGATAAGGTATTGTCCATGATCACCCTGAGGTATTTAAAGGCTTCCACCTGCTCACGTATATGTCCCAGGTCATTGCAGATGACTGGGAGGCTTTTCTTCATTTGTGGGTTTGTGAAGAGCATTGTCTTAGTTTTTTGTAATTTAGAACCAGTTTATTTTAGGAGAACCATTTTTTAAGGGCCTCAAAATTACCCTGTAGGACGGAGGTAAGGCAGCCAATGTTAGGGTTCTTGAAATCGATAAAAGCATTGTCTGCATAGAAGTACATTTGCAGAATGACAGGTATCAGGCAGTTGGTTTATGAATAAGCTATATAGTAGGGGGCCCAGAATGGAGCCTTAGGGAACACCAGTGGATACATTCTTACAAAGTCCATCACATTACAAAACTTACAATAGTGCGGTGAGTATTGTCAGTGGTAGCTCATGCTCAGACAAAACCTGTCTGGTCCAATTCCATCAAGAAGGAAGAATCTTACCTAGGTGTTTGGCATTGACTGAGATGAACTTATAGTTGGTGCTGAGGACTGTGATTGGGCGGTAAGAACTGCAGTTGGTAGGGTTTTATCTGGTTTAAGAATCACTGATATGGAGGTGTATGTCCAAAGGGAGGCTTCTGCCTGATAAGACCTCATGAAACACCTGTTAGAGCATGGGGAGTGTCTGTTCAGATGTTTCCTTGTAAAATTCAGAGCTATAGCCATCCAGTCCTGGAACTTTAATGGTTTTGGAGCCTTTGAGGACTTCCTTGATCTCTGAGAGAAGAGAGGACATCAGACATTTTTGGTGTTCCTGAGTCAATCTGGGGAGATATAATTTTTGGAAGTAAGCGTTTACAGCTTGCAGGGAAGGGTCCTTTTCTGGTGAGTACAGCACTTGGTAGAAGCTGCAGAAGGCCTCTAATGTGTCATGTAGCTGGATACATCTGGTTCCTGAAGTGGAGGTGTTGCACCTTAGCTATAGTTACTTATTGATCTTCCTGAACTAAAAGTCTTCACCATTCATTCACACTATTGGGACTACGCGGGCTATAGGACCAGCGAAACCAAAATCTTCAGGAGGGTGGAAATATGAGGTAGGGCCACACATGCATGGCACTGTGAGACTGGCTCGCACCTGTGTAGGGCTTATCTCTGTGCCAACCCTCCAACCGACTCAGTTCCTTTTTCCTCTGTCGAGTGTGCTTCAGTGATTAAATTGCTCGCCCACTGGGAATCAAGTCTTCAGGTCTATATGACAGCAGCTATAGTCGTACAGTTTCGTTTAGTTAGTTTTAGTTGATAATATTATTTTTATTTTAAAAAAGATGAAAGAAATTCTCTCAGCGTGTTATCGATGGAGTCAACCACGAATAGTATCGGTGACAGGAAGGAGACTGCTTAGAAAGCTGTTCTGGCAGTGGGACTGTGTCCAGTCCGCCACCCTTTGTGGAGGGGGTCAGACCACAGGTAGTCCAGTGTTTGGGAGGGAAGACAGTCCTCCCAAAAGGACAAAAAGAAGCGGGTCTGTTCCCGATCCTGGTCGGTACCCTGGCAGCACTTAGCCTCAAGCTCTTCTTCCTCCAGTCGGGCGAAGAAGAAATGGTACCGATCGAGGTCACCCTCTGGAACATCTGTGAGGGAATCTTGGGGTTGTGAAGAGGGGTAGGCCCACCCCAACCCCCATGGGGTCTTCGGTGGTCCCTGATCTTAATGCCCGAGATTTCTGTCACCAGAGCCCCTCTCTGTCCTCTGATGGGGCTTTCGCTGAGCAGTTTCATCACTGGGCAGCTCTTATAGAGTAGCAGGTGTGGCATCTGCCCGGTTACCCTGCTGTTGGACCCAGTTCCCGGACCTTCGGGTCTGGGAGCTGCAAACTCCAGATGGAGTCGAGTCAAGTCAGGATGTGTCTCCGGCGCCTTCTCAGGAACGGTGCTATCAATGCTCGGCTCAGGTGCCTTACCCCTCCTCTTCTTGCTTTCTACTTGACTCACGACCATTGCTCCCCTCTCCCCTTTCTTTCAGGTTTGGCAGGGGTTTTGCCAGTGATGCTGTGGCCCTCAGTAATGCCATGGATGGCATTGGATCCTCGGCGCCTCGGTGCACCGACTTAACTTCGGTGCCAGGGTCCTCGGCGCCAATCTGGGTTTTGGCGTCTACTGTGTTTTCCTGGCACGGACCTGCCTTCAGTGGTCTTCCCAAGGTAGAACTTGAGCATGATGAGTCTGACCCTGACCTACTTATGTCTGAAGATTTGGAGGATGACTCATTTTATGGGGGAGAAAGCAAACTTTCTGTGTCAGTTGAGCCCTTGGTAGAAGATCTTTCTTTCCAATCCCTCTTCAGGAATATGGGTTCATCACTGGCCCTACAGACTTCCTCTGTGGCCCCATACAAGCTTTTCCGTCTCGAGTTCCTTCATGTTCCTAACATTCCTGTGGCCCTTACTCCACCGGTGCCCCCCTCCTTTGAGACTCTGTCTCAAGAAGTGTGGGACAGACTGGCACTAATCTCTTCTGTGGCCAAGTCCACAGATAGGAATTATGTCTGCCCCCAAAGACAGACCTTTTCTGGCCTCACAGCCTAGTGCGGGTGCTCTTGTAGTGCTTGCGGAGAACGATAAAGCTGTCCTCCCTGAGGAGTCCACAGCATGGCCTATAAATAATCTCACAAGATTGACACTTTGGGGGAAATGGGCATTCTAACCCCAGGAATACTGCAAATATTCATAACTCTTGCAGTGACCCTTTAAGATAGACCTGCCCAGAGAGATGGAACATATGCAAATGATAGAATCTTTTGCACATGCAACTTTCTCAAATGCTGCCTTATACTAACTGCCTACATTCTAAACCCTTCAGATTTCTGTCTCCACCTGTCAAGACTAGATGCTTGGAGTTTTCCCTCCTCATCATGTCATTGTGACAAGAAGAACTTATAAAATACATATAAGTATCTTTTTTCTTTCATTTGCTTCCTTTTACTTTTTGTAAATTTATATTAAACCGTAGATCTTCCTGGACATAAAGTCTCCCCCACTCATTCACACTGATGGAACTTCGCCGGAGGTGCTAGGACCCAGCGGGAGCAAACTTTTTGCAAGAGGGACGGCGCCAGAGATGGAGCTGCGAGGAGTGGCACCGCAAGCTTTGGCTCGTGCAGCAATGACTATCTCGGCGTCGACCCTCCAGCCGCCTCAGTTCCTTTTTTCCCACTGTCGAGTGCGCTTCAGTGATGATGTCACTTGCCCACCGGCGGGAGTCAAACTTCAAACTAGCAGCGTAGTTTTCAGTTTATTGTTTTGTAATTTATCTACGAATAAGTACCGCTTACTTTTAAAATTTTTACTTATTAAGAAAAAGAAGTCTTCAGCCCTCCATTGACAAAGTCGACCATAAGCGGGTCAGGTGATGGTAGGGAGACGTCATATGAAAGCTGCTCTGGCGCCTTCTCCAGAGGAGTGTCCAACAATGAGCGGGTCCAATGCCGGGGATAGGCAGTCCTCGAAGCATAAAAGAAAATGGTCGCACTCTCGGCACTGTTCGGCCTTGAGCTCTTCTTCGGCCCACAGGTCTAAAAAGAGAAGGCATCACTCGAGGTCGCCTTCTGGTATGTCTGCACATCGACGGTCAGTCGTTGGGATCAGATGCCGGTCTCCTCCTCCGGAGTCACTGGTTTCTGTCACCGGTGCCTGACCTCTTCGACATCGGAGCCCTTCCTCTCCTGCTGAAAGGGCTTCCGATGAGCAATTTCATCAGTGGGCTGCTCTTATGGAGCAGTGGGCTTGGAGTTGGTCCAGCTGCCTGGCCTGGTCACTCCAGGCCTTTGGGCCCTTCAGGGAGTGGGTAGGTGGTTGGACCTTCCTGTTCATGCAGCGCTTCTTCGGTGCCGTTGACTCCGTGCTCAGGTGTCCCCCTCACATGGCTGCGGGCGCGGGGCCACACCGATGCCTTTATCTTCTGGTATTCTTCCTCCTTTTTCTTCAAATCGGAGTCTTCAGGCCCTGGATTGCTTTCGCGCCATCGGGAGCTCTCTTGGCATCAGTGGGTCTCTGTGTTGTCCTCGGCATCAGCGCTTGTTGACACTGTTCTCAGCCCTGCTGGGTTGTCGAGTGCCATCCTCGGCGCTGCTGGGGTTGTCAGCACCGCTGGGGTTGTCGGCGCTGTCCTCGGTGTCGATGCGCCTGTTGGCGCTGTGGGCTCTGTCGGCGCCACCTGCTGGGTTATTTCTGATGGTGCCATGTCCCTTGCCTTCGGCACCATGTTCTTCTTCGGCGCCGAGGCTTGGTGCACCGCTCTCCAGCCTTCAGGGGTTCTCGACCACGAATCCTTTTTCTTCTTCAATTCCTACTGATTTTCACTCCTTTCCTGTCCATGCAGTCCCTCCGGGGCTGTCAGGGGATGATATTGAGCCTGACCCAGATCTTCATCTGGGTGATGATGTTGAAGGAGCAAGGATTAATCCTGCCGCAGAGTCTGTGGTTGAAGACCTGTCATTTAAGTCTCTGCTGAAAAATTTAAATTCTACTGTTTCTCTCCAGACTACAGATATCGATCCTGGGAAGCTTTTGAGACTCCAATACCTACTTGTTCTGGAGATCCCTATGGATTTAACTCCCCCGGTACAACCATCCTTTGAGACGCTCTCTCAGATGGTGTGGAATAATCCCGCTCTCATTCCTTCTGTGGCTAAGTCCATGGACAGGAAGTATGTTGCTCCCAAGGATTGACCCATTTTGGCCTCCAAGGCCTTTGCAGACCCCATTGTAATCTTGGCAGAGAATGATAAGGCTGTTCTCCCTCTGGCATATACAGCCCAGCCTATAAACAAAGACTCTTATAAGATAGACACCTTAGGTAAGAGTGTCTTTGCTGCCTCCACCCTGGGTAGTGTATTGCCAGCTACCAGGGCTATTTCTCCCAATATGAGTATGTTCTTTGGCATTCGCTCAAACAGATGGTGGAACCTCTGCCCGAGTTGGACTCTAGTTCTGAGCTGCTTCAGACCATAACTGGGGTTTTGAGTCTAACAAACAGTAGGTTAAAGCAGCTATGGACGCCTTTGCTATGCTTCCCGAGCGGCGGCAGCGGGCATTTGTACCCGGCGTCAATCCTGGCTACGCACTTCGGGCTTCATGAATGATGCCCAACAACAGGTCATGGTGTTACCCTTTGACTATTTGTATCTGTTCGGACCTCAATTAGAGCAAACACTGGAGGCCACACAGAAGACTAGGTCGGCCATTAAAATGGCTCGACCTGCTCCCACTCACCTTCTCGGGGGTGTTAACAAATGTCAATTTCACAACCGTCAGTCCTTTCGGGGCTAGGGCAGGGGAAGTTTTAACAAAAACCAAGCCCCCCAGCCTCAAAAGAAAATGCAGCACAAGGCACAGGGGCCCAAAGCGCCCAGTGCCACCTTCTGAGTTTCTGGCCCAGGTTCCACCTCAACTCCCTGAGGGGGACTCCTCCTCAGCAGTGGGAGGACGTCTGACTCAATTCTACAACCAGTGGAAGGCTATAGCATCAGACAAATGGGTCCTCCGGATAATCCGCGAGGGGTACTCCCTTAAACTTTCAGAAGCCCCTCCGGATCGTCTCCCCAAATGACAGCCCAGGCTGTCAACAATTCAGTCAGACCTTCTTGCCTCAGAGATACAAGGCCTTCAGAACAACAGGGCAGTAGAAATAGTTCCGCTGGATCAACGAAACACAGGTTTCTACTCCCATTACTTCCTGGTCCCGAAAAAGACCGGTGGCATGCGCCCTATTCTGGACCTCAGAAAGTTAAAAAAGTTTCTTTTCAAGGAAAAGTTCAAGATGGTATCGCTCGGGACCCTGTTACCCTTGCTTCATCAACATGATTGGCTAGCTTCCCTGGATATGCAGGATGCTTACCAACATATCCCTATACACCCAAAACACCACAGATACCTGCGGTTTGTAGCTCTGGGCCAGCATTATCAGTTCAGAGTCCTGCCTTTTGGGCTATCCTCAGTGCCACGAGTTTTTACAAAGTGTTGTGCAATTCTCGCAGTGCATCTCAGAAAGATCGGAATACAAGTGTTCCCATATCTGGACAACTGGCTTCTAGCAAGTCCTTCCAGGCATGGAACTCTTGACGCCGTAGCCACAGCCTTGACCTTTCTCACGTCCATGGGAGTCCTGCTTAATCTCAAAAAAAATACAGTTACAGCCCTCCCAGAAGCTCCTTTTTATAGGAACTCTTCTGGACATCTCCTGTGTGAAAGCTTTTCTTCTAGAGGACGGAAGGAGCGATATCCTACAGATGGCCCGATACATCAGAGAGAACAGCTCAGTTTGAGATATCTCGATGCAATGGATGCTGGGTCTCATGGCATCCTCGGTGTTCACTGTACCCCTAGCACGTCTCCACATGAGAACCTCTCAATGGATCTCAGTACTCAGTGGTCTCAACCACTCACCCTCAGTCCTTTCTCATCAAGGTGACAGAACCCTGAAGAGGTCACTCACCTGGTGTCGCAAGAGGACAACCTTCTGGAAGGTATCCCTTGCTCGTTGGATTATCAAATTTCCATTACCACGACGCATCCCTGATGGGGTGGGAGCTCACTGTCAGAATCTCCACACCAAGGTTCGTGGACTCAGGACGAGTCCCAGCTTCACATAAATGTCCTAGAAATGAGAGCAGTCCTTTATGCAGTTCAGGCTTTGAAGGACATTCTCTGTCACAAGAACATTCTCCTTCAAATGGACGACAAAGCAGTGATGTATTACATCAACAAGCAGGGCGTTGCACATTCTTACCCTTTATGCAGGGAAGCGATGAGAGTCTGGGAATGGTGTTTTAGAGCACAAGGCCCTAATTCAGGCGGTCTACCTGCCAGGAGTGCAGAACGAACTGGCAGACCGTCTAAACAGAACAGAGACGGATCCTCACGAGTGGTCTCTCGACTCAACCGTAGTTCAGTCACTATTCACAGAGTGGGGAACTCCAGACCTGGACCTTTTTACATCCTCACTCAACACAAAGCTGCCTCTCTTCTGCTCCAGAAATCCAGGGCCTGGCATTTTCTGTCAGGATGCGTTCAGGCTGCAGTGGACAAAACACTTTCTATACGCCTTTCCTCCTCTTCCACTAATTCAGAGGGTACATCTCAAATTTGAGTCCTAGGGGGACAAAATAATCCTCATTGCTCCCTTCTGCCCTTGACAGATATGGTTTATGTTACTCAGCAGTATGTTGGAAACCCCTCTGAATGAGCTTCCCCTTCGGATGAACCTTCTGACCCAGGGGCCATGGTCCACCCCAATCTGAGGTCGCTTCTTCTTCACGCTTGGCTCCTGAAGAGATAGAAGTGAACAGATTCAATGTCTCTCGGAGAGTTTCAGATATTCTTTTGGCTGCGTGCAAGCCAGCCACCAGAAAAACTTACACAGCCAAATGGAAGCGTTTTTCTCTCTGGTGTGCAAAATCCTCTTTGAATCCTTTTTCCTGCTCACCAGATAAAGTTCTAGAGTATCTTTTAGACCTCTCAAATTCAGGTCTACAATACTCTACAGTCAAAGTTTACCTTTGTGCCATTTCAGCTTATCATGAGCCAGTACTTTCCTTGTCACTGGCTCAATTACCTGTAGTTAAGAGGTTTCTTAAGGGTATTCTACATACCAGACCTCCTATCAGACGTCCAGTTGCAGCCTGGGACATTAATCTTGTGTTAAACATGCTCATTTGAAACGGCCTTCCTGTTGGCCATTACCTCGGCCTGCAAAGTTCCTGAAATACATGTCTTTGTCACAGACCCTCCGTATACTGTATTTCTTAAGGATAAAGTAGTTCTCAGGACCCATCCTAAGTTCCTGCCTATGGTTCTTTCAGAATTCCACCCTTTGGTCCTACCTACTTACTTTGCTAACTTCCAAAATGAAGGAGAGCATACCCTTCATACTTTGGACATCAAAAGAGCTCTGCATTTCTATTTGGATAGAACAAAAGAAATTCACAAAGCTCAACAACTGTTTGTTTCCTTCAGCGAGACCCGGCTGGGTCAACCTGTCACCATCAGATGCATTTTGGCATGGTTGGTGGCATGCCTTCGCCACTGTTATTCCATGGTGCAAGTTAAGCTGGAGGGCAGAATGTACACTCACTCTTCTAGAGCAGTCGCGGCATCCCCGGCGGAAATCCGCAATGTGCCCATTGCAGACATTTTTACCAATGCAGCTACCTGGAGCTCAGTGCATACTTTTGTTAAGCACTATGCCCTGGATGTCCATGCCAGATGACATCTTTCATTTGGCAGGACTATCGTTAACAGACTTCTGTCCTAAATTTTTGAGCTCTTGGTTTCTCCTGCCACCCTCTCGGGGGATTATTAGCTCGGTACTCTCCCATCAGTGTGAATGAGTAGTGCAGACTTTATGTCCAGAAAGATATGGAAATTACATACCTACCATAATTCTTGATCTTCTTGGATGAAGTCTCACCACTCATTCACAGCCTCTACATCCCTGAGTTCACCTCTGTTGTTGGTCTTCACTCCCTCGATCTTTGGGTTGTGAAGACTTCTTTGTTGACCCTTCTTACATGGGTCGTTCAGACTATCTTATGTCTGGTTTTGTTAGGCTATCCTTCTAGGTTAGTTACGCTGCACCTCCTTTAGAAAAAGGTACTGAGGTGGTTGGAGGGTCAACACGAAACAGTCATTGCTGCATCGGCCGAGGCTCGCAGTGCCACTCCTCATGCTCCATCTCTGGAGACGGCCCTCTTGAAAAAGTTTGCTCCCCGCTGGTCCTAGCACCTCCGCGAAGTTCCATCAGTGTGAATGAGTGGTGGAGACTTTGTCCAAGAAGATCAAGAATTACGGTAGGTGCGTAATTTCCATTTTAGTGTTAAACGTTGTTGTTCTCAGTTTCTCTCTGTTCAGTATAACCACAGGAGAACCGGGGTTTTCTAATGATAGTTGGAGTTTCTGACTAAAAAACTTTGTTAACTTACTTGATTTTGTTTTAAATTTGTTTATTTTAGTAACCACTAACTGTGGTTACAGAACTGATAACCTCGGTTCATTCTCGCTCAGTTCCCGGTTCTGATCGGTTCATCCATTGATTCCGGAACTGACCGCAACCACTAAATAAAAACTAAAATTTAACAATTATTTAACGGTTTGTAATTTTATCAGATTTCCCTTTAAAATGTCAGAAAAACCGAAATGAAAAAACAGTGAACCTGGGTTTAAACCTTGTTCTGAATATGGGGAAGTATTTGCCAAGGCAGACAAACATACTTTGTGTTGTCTGCCTTGGCTATGAACATTTAAAAGCAGATTGTGACATCAACAAAACTTTTTCTGAGAAAGCTGTGGGGAAAAAAAATGTTCCTCCACCTAAGAGTTCCTCGAGCTCTGACCAGCCGATACCCTCTACTACTCTACTACTGTGGGTGAAACCACAAAAGATGTAACTGCTACCCCTGATACGGGTATGGGCAGTTCCTAAGAGGCTTGCTGGACTGGCTGACTCCCTGGTTCCTCAAAAAAAATCTAAGACACAGAACCCCCTGCTGTTCAGCAAATGGGGACTTCTGTAGGTGCAATAAATATGCCATCTCCTCAGGAGATTGCACAGGCCTTCAAAATCATCCAGGCCTTATAGGATCTGCCTGCTGTTCAGCAGACTGCTGTACAGACCCATTTTAGACAGTCAGTCTCCTCTGTTCAGCCTTCCTACCTAGAGGATGAGGATTATGGTGAACATTATGAAGAAGAGGAGGAAGGGAACCCATTGACCCTGAGGTTTCCCTGAACAGAACTTTGTCTCACCCCCCAGAGCCTCTGAGAATTATTCTCCATTTCACTTTTGTGCAAAGGATGGTGGTTGCTTTAGACATCACCACCAGTGAAGTGGCTGAGGATGAGGAGGAAGCAGAATATCTAGAAATAATGGGGTTAACATCCACTAAAAAGCTGCTCCTCCCAATGAATAAATTATTCAAGAAAGATACACTAAGAAAGATACAAAGAAAGATGAACTAAAGATTTTACAAACTCCTAATTCTGCTCCACCTCTTGATAAGAGGTTGGATAAGAAATACCAGCTCGACAGGGAGTGATCTGTTTTCCTTTTCTCCCACCCTGTCCATCAGGGGGTGGTACAAGTAGCAGCCTGTGACACAGCAAAAGTACCCCTGGTATCCTGCCCTCCGGAAAAAGATTCCAGAAAATTGACAGCACGGCAAAAAAATGCCCATTTGTCAGTCTATTTAGCCATAAAACAAGCAAATTTTCAAGTTTATGCTGTTCAGTACCAGACATCTCTCTGGAGTCTGTCCTGGCCATGGTTGACAAGGTCCACTTTCCAACTAACCTAGCTGAAACAGCAATATTTGGTTTGGGGCAGCCAAGTACCAATTTTAAATGGCTGCTGACTTCAATTACACTGCTGCCAGATGGATGGCAATTACTGTAGCAAAGAGAAGGTTTTCTGGTTGAGACCACAAACCTTATTCAGGACACTCAGCTAAGGCTATTGATTTCCCATTAGAGGATAATTCCCTCTTTGAGGGACAAAACAGAGGCTTACATGAAAAGGTGAATGAATGCAAACCACCTTCAAGAGCAATTAGGCCACCATCCCAACTTCAGCAGTACCCACAGCAGGGTACTTCAGGGGCAGGGGCACAAATGGTCCCAGACATGGTTCCCAGTCTCAGACCCAGTCCTAGTCCCAAGCAAAACAGACACTTTGACAGGTTGGTACAGGCTGCCTTCCACTGCCTGTAGGAGGCAGACTGTCTCACTATTTCCAGGCTTGGCATCAACTCACCACAAACAAGTGGGTCCTGGAAGTAGTGGGTCAGGGATTTCTCTAAATTCAAATCCCTCCCGTTTTAAGAGCCAGAGTTTTCAAACCATCCACCTATGCAGAAAGAAAACTCTTAGAAAAAGAGGTTTGAAACCTGCTACTGTCAAAGACAGTGGAACCTGTTCCAGTACAACAAAAGGAAAGGATTCTACTCAAGGTATTTCCTTACCACAAAGAAAAATGGGAGTGGCAGTCTATCTTAGACCTCAGGGTGTTAAACAGGCACTAACAAAGCCAAAGTTGAAAATGGTAACTTTGTCACTGATTCTGCAACACTCCAAAAGAGTAATTGTTGGCATTAGGGCTGTGTGAATACCTTTTTGAATATTAGGTATTAGGTTCGAAATATTGGATTATTATTCAGGTGACTGGGAGGGTATTTAAAATAAAGTGCACCCCCCTCCTGGCCAGCATTAAATAAATGTTTTTAGCCTTGGTGTCTAGTAGTCCCAACCCACCCCTCTGGCCGATCGTCGGTCTAAAATAAAGAATCCACCCCACCCAGACTCTCAGCAATATCCCCAGTCCCCCGTCCCCAAATGTATAAAAATAAAAATAATTCCCTAATTTCCCTGGTGTCTGGTGGACCCCCACCCTGTCAGGTAGTGCCTCCACCCCCCACCCATGACCCCAAGCCACCGGCACAGCCCTCCACTCACCTCCACAGCCCGCGGCCCGACTGAGTTTTCAATGAATTGAGTGCGTGCTTTTTACAGCTGCGTGCTCATTCATTGACACTCAGTTCAGCCACCAACAGTAATGGGACTACCAGGGGCTGGAGGGAGGGGAGTTGCTCCGTCACTGGTGGGGGCTAGGATGGGGAAATGGGGTTGTGGACCCAGGGTCCACAATGCCATTCCCCATACCCCGCTGGTGACGGGCAGCCCCCCCTCCCCTCCAGCCCTGGTAGTGCTAGTTCCTAATTTGCTGGTGGCTGAATCTGGCCAATGAATGAGCGTGTGCTTGTGCAAGCACGCACTCATTCATTGAAAGCTCAGTCGGGCTGCCGGCCGTGGGTGAGTGAAGGCTGTGCCCATGGCCCACTTGTGGTCATTGGTGGGGGAGGGGGGCACTACCTGACAGGGTGGGGGTCCACTAGACACCAGGGAAATGAGGAAATTATTATTTTTTTTATATATTTGGGGACTGGGGATACTGCCGAGAGTCTGGGCAGGGAGGGGGGGATTCTTTATTTTGGACTGGCGATCGGCCAGGGGTGGGACCTCTAGACACCAGGGCAAAAATATTAATTTATTGCTGGTCAGGAGGGTGGGAAAGACTTTTTGTCCTTACAAGATGTATCGGGTAATCAATACCAGCGTAATAGTAGACTATTCGGATTCGGTTCCGAATATTCGGATAGTCCATTATTAGTGGTATTCGGAAATTAATATTCGGTATTCGCACAGCCCTAGTTGGCATCTCTGGACTTAAAGGATGCTTATTTTCGTATCCCCATAAGGGAGTCTCACAGAAAGTATCTCAGGTTTACACTCCCATCAGGTCACTATCAGTTCTCAACCCTGCCATTGGGTTTCACTTCAGCTCCAAGAGTGTTTACAAAGTGCTTGGCAGTGGTTGTGGTACACCTGCAAAGGCTAGGTGTAACAGTCTTCCCGTACTTAGACGACTGGGTGGTGGTTGGAAACTCACCTCAGCAGGTCAGGGAACACTTACAACTCACCCAAGGACTCTTGGAGTCTCTGGGTTTCCCAATAAACCTGAAAACCTGCAACCTACACAGGTACTGCAGTTCACAGGAGCAGAGTTAAATACCCTACAGAGCAGAGCCTATCTGCCTCTGGACAGGGTAAGGGGTATTCTTCTGTTAGTAGGCTTATTCAGTCTGAACAGACCAAAAACTGCAAAGCAGTTTCTTCAGTTACTGGGCCACATGGCAGCAGCCACTGGCACAGTCATGGGGTTCAGGTTTTAGATGAGAGACATCCAGTTTCACCTTAGGGCGTACTGGTGTCAGAAAAAGAGCTTCTCTCTCAAAACTGATTCCAGTAACAAAGACATTGTTACAGGTTTTTCAGTGGTGGAAAGAGGAAGCCAACCTAAGGGAAGTGGTTCCTTTTCAGTGAGAATCCTCATCAGTTGTTCTCACAACAGATGCATCACTACTGGGGTAGAGTGGCCACATAGGGGATCACACCACACAGGGCACATGGTCAAGTACAGAGTCACTCCTACACATAAATCTGCTGGACCTAACAGCAGTGCTGCTGGCATTAAAGGCCTTCACATCACTGGTGCACGGAAAGGTGGTACAGGTCAGATCAGACAATATCACCAAAATGTACTACATAAACAAGCAGGGAGGGACCAGCAAGCCCTCTCTGCACAGAAGCCATGAAAATATGGAGTCTGGCATACTCCCTGCAGGTTTCCTGTGGGCAAGTCATATGCAGGTAAGGACAATATACTGGCAGATGTACCAAGTCCAATCAACCAGGGCCATCACGAATGGACCCTGAACAGTCAGGTGGTGAAAGTAATTTTCAAGAGGTGGGGACTCCAGAGGCAGACTTGTTTGCATCCCACCAGAACCACCACCTGCCACAGCATTGTTGCAGACCTCCAGACATGAGAACAGTCTCCCTGGATGCTCTGGATCCGAACTGATCAGGGAAGCACCTGTATGCTTTTCCTTCCTTCCCACTGGTTTACAGAGTGTTGCTCAAGCTCAGGGCCCAGTCAGCATCAATGATCTTGATAGCACCAGATTGGTCCAGGCAGCTATGGTACTCTCTACTGCTCTCCATGTCCATGCCAATACACCTCCCTTGGGGGCACAACCTGTTAATCTCCAACCAGGGGAGGCTCCTATACCCAAACCTTAGATCTCTCAGGCTCAAGGCATGGTTCTTGAGGACCTAGAGTATGCAGGTTTGCATCTTTCTGAAAGTGTTCTGAATATATTAAGGGGTTACAGGAAACCATCTACCAAGAAAACCTATTCAACCAAGGATGTGATACCAGCATAGGCAGGAGTCCCAGCTGTGCTGGATTATTTCACCTATCTGCACTCATTGAGCCTGCAGCCCACTACTTTTAAGGTCCATCTAGCTGCAGCATCTGCTTATATCTCAGCTGGTCAGAGCTTCTGTAGCTTCAGACCCTATCTTCAGAAGGTTCTTTAAGAGTCCAGCCTACTTGCACCCCCCCTCACAGGGAATCTGTGCCAGCATGGGACCTAAATGTGTGTATAGCTAAGCTCATGGGTTCCCCCTTTGAGCCCATGTCTTCAGTTAACTTGAAATATGTCACATGGAAAACAGTTTTTCTAGTGACAATGACTTCTGCTAGAAGGGTTAGTGAGCTCCAGGCTCTCTGCATTGAACAGGACTACATTTCTTCCCACAGGGACAAAGTGGTCCTGAGAACAAACTGGAAATTTCTACTTAAAGTGGTTTCTGATTTCCACCTGAACTAAACCATTACCCAAACTGTCTTTTCACTGAACACTCTCGCTCTGGTGAAAGGATACTTCACAGTCCGGATGTTAAGGGAGCTCTTAGCTACTACCTGACAGTCACTAAGAACCACAGGCAGGACAGGAAGCAGCTGTTCCTGACTTATGGGGATGTGGGAAAGGGTAACCCAGCATCGAAAAGGTCAATTTCTCGATGGATAGCACAATGCATGCAATTTATGCTACTCAAAAGCTGGGAACCACAAGGGGCACAGCTGCTATCATAGCAGCTGCCAGGGATGTTCCTCTAGTGGACACCTGTAAAGCAGCTACCTGGTAAACAGTACACACCTTTACTAACCATTACAGTCTGGACATCCAGTCCAGGGGTGATGCCAGGTTTGGCACAGCAGTCCTGCAGAGTCTTTTCCAAAGTAAGTTCTGTGCCACCTCCAAAAGTACTGCTTCTTAGTTTACAAGAGTTATTAATATTTGCAGTTTTCCTGGGGTTAGAAGAAAAAATTACTTACCATGGTAATGTTGTTTCTTCCCAGGGATACTCAAATATTCATAAATCTCCCACCCTGCCTTCCCTGCTAGAACCAGTAGCCTCTGCACTCCAGAGATTCTATATTCAGGAATATGGGTGCCACACTCTGGCACATCTGAGTTAAAAACTGTGTTCACAGTGAGTGATCTTCCTGGACACAAAGTCTCCACCACTCATTCCACACTGATGAGATCTAAGCCGGGCGCTAGGACCCAGCCAGGAGAAAACTTTTTGCAGGAGGGCCGGCGCCAGAGATGGGGCCGCGAGGAGTGGTGCCATGAGCCTCAGCTCATGCGGCAATGACTATCTTGGTGTCGACCCTCCAACTGCCTCAGTTCCTTTTTTCCCGCCGTCGAGTGCGCTTCAGTGACGACATCGCAAACTAGCAGCATAGATTTCAGTTTATTATTTTGTAATATTTTTCGAATAAAATACCGCTTACAATAATTATTCTTATTGAAGAAAGAAGTCTCAGCCTACATTGACGGAGTCGACCATGAGCGGGTCAGGTGACGGTAGGGAGACTTCGTATGAAAGCTGTTCAGTCAGCCGGGCAGGGTCCGGCCCACACCTTCTCCAGAAAGGGGGGTCTGACATTGATGGTCCACCCGAGGAGGCGGTCCCCTGGAAGCATAAAAGAAAATGGTTGGATTCTCGGCACTGTTCGCCCTCGAGCTCTTCTTCAGCCTGTAGGTCAAAAAAAAGAAGGCATCACTCGAGGTTGCCCTCTGATATGTCTGCGCATCGACGGTCAGTAATTGGGGTCAGTTGCTGGTCTCCCTGTTTGGAGACGCCGGTTTCTGAGTCTGGTCTCTGATCTCTTTGGCATTGAAGCCTTTCCCCACCTTCTGGTAGGGCTTCCGATGAACAGTTTCATCAGTGGGCCACTCTGATGGAGCAATGGGCTCGGAGGTTGGTCCAGCTGCCTCACCCGGACACTCTGGGACCCTCGGGCTCTTCAGGGGATCGGACAGGGCGGTTGGGCCTCCCTAGTCGCGTGGTGTCTTTTTCGGTGCAGTCGACTCCGCGCTCAGGTGTTTTCCCTCCTCACATGGCTGCGGCGCAGGGGGTCACACTGATGCCTCTGTCTCCTGCTACTCTTCCTTCTTGTTCCTCAATTCCTAATTTTCAGGGCCCTGGGTTGATTTTAGCATCGTTGGCATTGGTGGGTTGCTCGGCACCATTTTCAGCACCGATCGCCTGTGGCGCCATCCTCGGTGCCGACTTCAACACCGTGTGGCTTTTCGGCACGATTGAGTTCCCTCAGCACTGTGGGCCTTTCAGCGCTGTCTTCGGTACCATGTGGCTTTTCGGCTCCGTGTTCTTCGGGCGCTGTCTGCTTTGTTGGCCCATGTTCTTCTTCGGCACCGAGGCCTGACTTTTCATCTGTCAATCTTCAGGACTTCTCTTCTCCGAATTATTTTCCTTCCTCATTTCCTGCTGATTTTCATTCCTTTCCTGTCTATACAGTCCCTCCTGGACTGTCAGGAGATGATATTGAGCCTGACCCAGATCTTAGACTGAGTGATGATGTGGAAGGAACAGGACCTACTCCTGTTGCAGAGCCTGTGGTCGAGGACCTGTCATTTAAGTCTGCTGAAAAATTTGAATTCCACTCTTTCTCTCCAGACTATGGACATCGATCCTGGGAAGCTCTTAACACTCCAATACCTTCATGATCCAGACATCCCTATTGATTTAACTCCCCTGGTACAACCCTATTTTGAGACACTTTCTCAAATGGTATGGAATAATCCTGCTCTTATTTCTTCTGTGGCTAAGTCCATAGATAGGAAGTATGCTGCTCCCAAGGAGCGACCTATTTTGGCCTCTTAAGCCTTTGCGGATCCTACTGTAGTCCTGGCAGAGAATGATAAGGTCGTCCTTCCTCAAACTACTACAGCTCAACCTATAAGCAAAGAATCTCATAAAATAGATACTTTAGGTAAGAGAGTCTTTGCTGCATCGCCAGCCACCAGGGCTATTTCTCTCAATATGAGTATATTCTTTGGCATTCACTCAAACAAATGGTTGAAGCTCTACCGGAATTGGACTCTACTTCAGAGCTTCTTCAAACCATTACCAGGGGTATCAAGTCCAACAACCAGCAGATTAAATCAGTTATGGACGCCTTCGATACTGCCTCCTGAGTGGCGGCAGCGGGCATTTGTACCCGTCGCCAATTCTGGCTGCGCACTTCAGGTTTCACAAATGATGCCCAGCAAAAGGTCATGGCGTTGCCCTTTGATGGTGTGCACCTCTTCCGGCCTCAAGTAGAACAGGCTCTAGAGGCCACACAAAAAACTAGGTCAGGCATAAAATTGGCTCGACCTCCTCCCACCCCTTCTTGGGGGGGTGTTAACAAATGCCAGTTTCATAACCGTCAGTCCTTTCAGGGCAAAGGCAGGGAGGTTTAAAAAAATCAAACCCCTCAGCCTCAGAAGAAAATGCAAAGAAAGCTTGAGGGTCCAAAGCACCCAGTGCCACCTTCTGAGTTTCTGGCCCAGGTCCCACCTCAGCTGCCGAGGGGACTTCTTAGCGGTGGGAGGTCGTCTGATTCAATTCTACAGCAAGTGGAAGTCCATAACATCAGACAAATGGGTCCTCCAAATAATCCACCAGGGATATTCCCTCAATTTCTCAGAGAACCCTCCGGATTGTCCACCCAAACGGCAACCGAAACAGTCAATTCTTCAGTCAGAACTTCTCGCCTCCAAGATACAAGGCCTTCTGAACAACAGGGCAGTAGAAGTAGTTCCGCTGGATCAGTGGAACACAGGGTTCTACTCCCATTACATTCTAGTTCCAAAGAAAACCAGGGGCATGCGCCCCATTTTGAACCTCAGAAAACTGAACAAATTTCTTCCCAAGGAGAAATTCAGAATGATATCGCTAGGAACCCTGTTACCTTTGCTTTATCAACACGACTGGTTAGCCTCCCTGGATATGCAGGATGCTTACTAACATATTCCTATTCACCCAAGGCATCACAAATACCTAAGGTTCGTGGCTTTGAGCCAACATTATCAGTTCAGAGTCCTGCCCTTTGGGCTATCCTCGGCATCGCAAGGTTTTACAAAGTGTTGTGCAATCCTCGCAACACATCTCAGAAAAATAGGAATGCAGCTGTTCCCATATCTGGACGACTGGCTTCTAGCAAGCCCTTCCAGGCAGGGAACTCTCAACGCCATTGCCACAGCCTCAGACTTTCTCACGTCCATGGGAGTCCTGCTAAATCTCAAGAAATCGCAGTTGCAGCCCTCCCAGAGGCTCCATTTCATAGGGACTCTTCTGGACACCTCCTGTGCGAAAGCCTTTCTACCAGAGGACGGAAGGAGCGATATCCTACAGATGGCCTGATACATCAGGGAGAACAGCTTGGTTCGAGCTATCTCGATGCAATGGATGCTAGGTCTCATGGCATCCTCGGTGTTCACTGTACCCCTAGCATGCCCTCACATGAGAACCTCTTAATGGATGCTCAGTACTCAGTGGTCCCCAACCACTCACCCTCAGTCCTTTCTTATCAAGGTGACAGAACCTCTGAAGAAGTCTCTCACCTGGTGGTCGCAAGAGGACAATCTTCTGGAGGGGTATCCCTTTGCTCCCCCTGGATCATCAGATTTCCATTACCACAGATGCATCCCTGATGGGGTGGGGAGCTCACTGTCAGACTCTCCGTACTCAAGGTACGTGGACTCAGGATGAATCCCAGCTTCACATAAATGTATTAGTGATGAGAGCTGTCCTTTATGCAGTCTGGGCTTTGAAGGACATTCTCTAGCACAAGAACATCCTCCTTCAAACGGACACCAAAGCAGTGATGTATTACATCAACAAGCAGGGCGGTGCTCATTCTTACCCCCTTATGCAGGGGAAACGATGAGAGTGTGGGAATGGTGCTTGGAGCACAAGGCTCTAATTCAGGCAGTCTACCTGCCGGGAATGCAGAACGAACTGGCAGACCGTCTCAGCAGAACGGAGACAGATCCTCACGAATGGTCTCTCGACTCAACCGTAGTTCAGTCGCTATTCGCAGAGTGGGGAACTCCAGACCTGGACCTTTTTGCATCCCCACTCAACACAAAACTGCCTCTCTTCTGCTCCAGAAATCCAGGGCCTGGCATTTTCTGTCAGGATGCGTTCAGGCTGCAGTGGACAAAACGCTTTCTATACGCCTTTCCGCCTCTTCCTCTAATTCAGAGAGTACTCCTCAAGTTCGAGTCCGAGGGGGACAAGATGATCCTCATTGCTCCCTTCTGGCCTCGACAAATATGGTTTCCGTTACTCAACAGTATGTCAGAAATCCCTCCGAAACCGCTTCCTCTTCAGGCGAACCTTCTGGCTCAGGGTCCTGTTGTCCATCCCAATCTGAGATTGCTTCACCTTCACGCTTGGCTCCTGAAGAGATAGAAGTGAACAGGTTCAATGTCTCTTGCAGAGTTTCAGATATTCTTCTGGCTGCACGCAAGCCAGCCACTAGGAAATCTTACACAGCCAAATGGAAGCGTTTTTCTCTCTGGTGTGCAAAATCCTCTTTGAATCCTTTTTCAAACAACATGAAGTCTTGCTGTATTCTGACTATTGCAGTTAGCTCCAGCACTTGAACTGGCCTGGAGAGAGAAGGGTTACAATTCTGTGCCAGGCATAGAACGTTGAGCTCAAGCTCGGTTGAAAACTGTCTGTAGTACTTTGAAACCCAACCGTCCGATTCTTTACTCCGACTCACTGAACAGTCGCTCTGGAGATTTCTCCTTCTGCTCAGTTCAAAGTCGGTTAAAGTTGTTGGTTTTTAGTCCAATTTATTCCGCAATAAGTTCCGTTTGTCAGTTCAGGACTCTGTCTGTGGTACCGTAAGTACTTAGGATAGTTCTGGTGTGGAAATTGTAAAAAAAACTGTATTTTTCGGTTGGTTCGGCTGAACCGATCCTTTAGTAAAATCTTTTGTAAAGTTTAGTGTGTGGTTACCGGTCCGTATGGGTTTAAAAAAATGTGATTTGAATGTTTTTCCAACACCCATAATATGGTGAGAAACCAACAGGAGTCTTGCCTGCCAGTTGTCGTATAAAGTACGTTTTGTTAGGTTGGCCATGTCTAGAAACCCAAGAAAAAAGCAGACCTACTGGGTTTCAACACTGCAGTGTGTGGGAGAGGTCTTTGCTAAGGCCGATCCCCACACCACTTGTGTTTATTGTCTGGAGTTGGACCACCTCGATTCAGACTACCAAATTTGCAAGAATTTCCCTAAGTCTACTTTGGCTATTCCCCTGAAGATTTTTATGAACCGGAGTTTGATGAGGAGGGGGATTTTGAAGAGGATGATTATGACGGTGAAAGTCTGGATGTGCCTGTGGAGCTGGACATCTCCCCAGACAGACCTTCTGGTGTTTCCCCTCCTAGGCTTTCTGAGTCCCCTACCCACTTTCTGTTTTACAGAAAAGTGGCTCAGACCCTCCAGCTTCCTATAGAGGAGGATGTGGAGGATCAGGAGGAGCCTGATTTTGTTGAGATGATGGACATCCCAGAGTCTAAGAGACTGTCTATTCCCCTCCATAAGTCCTTTGGGAAACAGACACAAAAAATTCTAAAGTCTCCTAACTCTGTACCTCCTGTTGACAGGAGAATGGACAAGAGGTACACCTTATCAGGCTCACACATGGAGTTTTTCTATCAGCAATGCAGCCATGTTGGGGTAGTGCAGACTGCAGCCTGTGACAAGGCAAACATTCCCTTGGCTTCACACCCCCCAGACAAAGACTCCAGGAAGATAGATGCCATGGCAATAAGCAGTACATGGCATCATCTTTGGGACTCAGGTAGGCTAACTATATGGCCTGTACAGCCAGGTACCAGAAGTCCAGGTGGGACATTGTACTGACACTGGCAAAACAGGCTTCCCCCAGCTAGCGAAGGAGCTGGAGGGTGTGGCTGCTGATGAGATTGAGGCATCAAAGGTGCAATTTCTTGCTGCTGTGGACTCCAGTGATGTGTCATCAAGAGTCTTGGCTTCATCTGTTGCTCTTAGAGATGAGCAGCTTAAAGGTACTAGCCTTTATGGGACACCCAGGCTAAGGCCATGGATTTCCCTGTGGTGGGTAATTCTCTGTTTGGGGAGCAGACAGAGAATTACATGAAGAAAATGGATGAGTACAGGACCACTTATAGGAGTGCCCAGGCCAAGGAGAGGCAGGCAACTTCTCAAAGGCAGCAAGCTAGGGGCAGGGGCAGGCCTTTTCACTGGCCTTTCTACCAAGCGCAGGCCTCTTCTTCTTCCTTTTCACAAAGGGGGTTCTTCAGAGGGAGAGGCAGAAGGGGGATGAGTAGGGCTGCATCCACCCCTCAACCTAAGGCTCCTGCCAAGCAGACACCCTGATGTGTCAGCCCGGGTCGACTCCCCCATTCTGGTAGGTGGCAGGCTGGCTTACTTTGTCCAGGACTGAATGTCTGTTACTTCAGACAGGTGGGTCCTGGAGGTTGTAAGCCAGTGGCTGGTTCTCAGTTTCAAATATTTTCCGAAGACTGAGACCCAGATCCTTTTTACCTGCAAATACATCAGAAACCCTTGCTCTCGAGGCAGAGGTTGCCTCTCTATTGGCCTTAAGAACCATAGAGAGAGTTCCTACCCCGTACAGGGGCAAAGACCTGTACTCCAGGTACTTCCTTACCCCCAAAAAAGACAGGGGAGTAGCAACCAATCCTAGATCTAAGATACCTAAACAAGCACCTACTAAAGCCAGAATTCAAAATAGTGACTCTGGGAACAATTCTTCCCTCTCTGAGGCCAGGAGACTGGCTAGCCTCCCTGGACCTCAAGGATGCCCATTTTCACATTCCCAATCAGGTGCTCCCACAGAAAGTACCTCAGGTTCAGAATTGCCCTCAGGCCATTACCAGTTTAGAGCAATGCCCTTTGGCTAACTTCAGCTCCAAGGGTGTTAACAAAGTACCTCTAGTACTGGTGGCCTTTTTAAGAAAGAAAAGGATTTCTATCTTTCCATATCTGGATGATTGGCTCCTTGTAGGCCAGTCTCCAGACCATGTCAAGTCAGATCTGCAGGTTACCCAGCAAGTTCTCACTTCCCTGGGGTTCCTTCTCAATCTTCCCAAGTCAGTTATTGAGCCAGTACAGCTCCTCACTTTTGTAGGAGTAGAGCTGGACATGCTCAAGACAAGAGCTTTCCTTCCTCTGGAAAGGGCAAAAGCCATCTCTCAGCTGGCCTCTTCCTTCCTCCCTCCCTCTGGTTTCTCGACCAGCAAGGCATTTTCTTCAACTTTTGGGCCACATGGCAGCTTCCATGGCAGTGGTCCAAGGGGCCAGGTTTCAGATGAGGGACATTCAGTTCCATCTGAGGACCTTTTGGTCCCAAAGGAAAGATCCTCTTACCAAACTAGTTCCTGTTACTCAGACCTTAATTCAGGCCCTTCAGTGGTGGCAGGACCTGGACAATCTGAGGCAAGGTGTTCCATTTGTCACTCAGATTCACTCTGTGGTTCTTACCACAGATGCTTCCCTTTTGGGGTGGAGAGCCCATCTGGGGGCTCTCACAGCCCAGGGACTGTGGTCCCCTCAGGAATCCCTTCTTCATATCAACCTCCTGGATCTCATGGCAGTACTTCTTGCCCTACAAGCTTTCTCTCAGTCAGTACAAAACAAGGTGGTTTAGGTCAGGACGGACAACACTACCACCATGTGGTACATCACCAAGCAGGGAGGTACTCGGTCCATGGCCTTGTGCAGGAGGCTGGCTTATTCCCTACAGACCTCTCTGGTAGCAGTCCACCTCCCAGGAAAGGACAATATGCTAGCATATGCATTGAGCAGTATTTCCCAGGGCCATCACGAATGGTCTCTGGATCCTTCGGTGTTGAAAGTGATTTTCTCAAGGTGGGGCACTCCAGAGATAGATCTCTTTGCAGCCCCAGACAATCACCAACTTCCTCTCTTTTGTTGCAGACCCCCAGCCTTGGGCTCAGTCCCTCTGGATGCTCTGATTTTGAACTGGGAAGGGAAATTTCTTTATGCCTTCCCTCTACTGTTCAAGGTTCTAGTCAAGGTAAGGTCACAACCTTGCAAAGTGATTCTGATTGCTCCAGACTGGGCCAGGCAGCCTTGGTACCTC
Organism: Neoceratodus forsteri; assembly: GCA_016271365.2. NCBI lineage: Eukaryota > Metazoa > Chordata > Ceratodontiformes > Ceratodontidae > Neoceratodus > Neoceratodus forsteri. The sequence goes on from CM057450.1 coordinate 1,697,032,900, forward strand.
CTGTTGCTGTCCCTAGCAGTCCATCTTCCCCTTTCTCTTCCCAGGTATCACAACCTGTTAACCTTCTCTCAGGGGAGGATTTGGTACCCCAATCTTCGGTCACTCAATCTCAAGGCATGGCTCTTGAAGAGTTAGAGTATGCAGACTTGCATCTGTCCCAATGGGTTCTGGATATTCTCAAAGCTTCTCGAAAGCCTGCCACCAGAAAAACTTCCAACTCCAAGTGAAAAAGGTTCAGCATTTGGTGTTCCAAGAAGCATATATCCCCAGACACTGCTGAGTTGTCTGCAGTTCTGGATTTTATTGTTCACCTTAATGGTCTAGGCCTCAAACCAGCTACTTTCAATGTTCATTTGTCAGCTGTTTCTGCTTTCCTGTCAGTGGGGAAGTCTTCCTGTCTGTTATCTCACCCTGTATTCTGTAAATTGTTCAAAGGATTGTTTCATACCAGTCCCCCTTTTAGGGATCCTGCTCCTGCCTGGGATTTGAATATTTGCATTGCTCAGTTTATGCAACCCCCCTTTGAGCCTATGTCCTCAGCAAAGCTCAAGTACTTGACTTGGAAAACTGTGTTTGTGGTTGCTGTTACCTCTGCTAGACGTATTAGTGAATTGCAAGCCCTGTCAGTTGAGTCTGACTTCATTTCATTCTATACAGATGAGGTGGTCCTCAGAACCAATAGAAGGTTCTTACCCAAAGTGGTTTCTGATTTCTACTTAAACCAATGTATGTCTCTTCCTGTGTTCTTCACTGATCGTACCTCCTCAGGAGAGCAGAGACTACACAGTTTAGATGTTAAAAGGGCCCTTAGTTACTACATCAAATGTACAACGGGTCACAGGTTTGACCCCCTCCAGTTGTTCCTCACTTATGGGGAAATAGGTAAGGGCAAACCCACCACCAAGAGAACCATTGCCAGGTGGACTGTGTCCTGTATCCAATTCTGCTATGAGAAACTGGGAAAAATTTCACCCCCAGGACCGAGGGCTCATTCCACTAGAGGTACAGCTGCATCTCTGGCTGTGGCCAGGGATATTCCTTTGGCAGAAATTTGCCAAGTGACCACCTGGAAAACAGTTCATAGCCTATTCCCAAAGTAGGTTCTGTCTCTCCTCCTTGGAGGTACTGCTTAGTAGTCTGCAACTGTCAGAATACAGCAAGACTTTATGTTGTTTGAAGAAAAAATTACTCACCTTAGTAATTATGTTTCTTCTAATGGAGTCTTGCTGTATTCTGACCTCCCTCCTCCCTGCCTCCTCTCAGAACCTGTTTTGGGAAGTGGGTGGCAGGTGCAGTATTGCACCCAGGGTGTCTTCAGCCCACTTTATGTTGTGTTGGGTGTTTTGTGTTTTGATTAGTTAAGAGTTTTATGCTTTATTGCTTGGTTTTTGGTCTTTGGGTTTCCTAACTTGAGTCTTTTAGGAATCTAAAGCCTTTGTTGCAGATTGGCCAGTAGGAATTTTACAATTTCCATTATCTAGTCAGTGAGTTTTAGCTTGTAAGAATCTGATGGTTTGGTTTCAAAGTATTACAGAGTTTTCAACCAAGCTCGAGCCCAACGTTCTATGCCTGGCATAGAATTTTAACCTTCACTCTCCAGGGCAGTTCAAGTGCTGGAGCTACCTGCAATTATCAGAATACAGCAAGACTCCATTAGAAGAAACATAATTACTAAGGTGAGTAATTTTTTCTTCTGTTCTTTCCTTTCCTGTCACTTGTCTGTCTGGTTGCGCAACCAAATTTTCCGTGAGACCTAGGATTTGATCACCCTGACAGTCTTGGAATTTTCTGCCTCTCACTGTCTGTCAGTCTTCCCTTGCTTTTTCTGTCTTTTCCTCCCTTGCATATCTGCTGGTATAAACATATATTCAAATCATTATGTGGAAATGTAACTCATATTGGGATCCCTTTGTTTAGAAATATATAGTGTTACTGTTGAAATGTATGTTATTATAGTTTGAGATGATTGAAAAAGCTATTGGGAACACAAGAGGTTAACCTGAGAGCAGTTTTTAAGCCCTTTTCAGAAGCTATGGGAAGGGCCCTCAGTTCTGAGATATTGTGTTCTTGCTGCACCTGCATGAAATTGACAAGAACATTGAAATTTACAAGAACATTTTAGAAAAAACAGGATGCTTGTTAAGGAGGGGTTGCAAGGACTTAGAGAGACTGCAATGGTTTGAGACACACAGAGATTGAAGGAAAACTCAGATGGATCTTCTCGGTTTATTCTGCCTTTGTAAATAGTTATTCTGAACAATTTTTTTTATGTTACTGCTAGTACTAATAAACACTTTTTGCGAATTCTACAGCTACTCCTGGTTTTTCCTGTGCTTCTTGACCTGTGCTTCAATGACACTTCCAACCAGATGGCAGCCCAGTCTGTCCGCCTGTTAGTCACACACACACTCTGCTTCTGAGATACGGGGCCTCTGCGGGAACTGGGCAGTAAAAGTTATTCCACAGCGGAATGTAGCACAGGTTCCTATTTCCATTGCTTCTGGTTCCGAGTTAACAGGTGTCAGGTGCCCATTTGTTGACCTTGGAAGGTTAAACAAGTACCTGTTCAGAAAAGAGTTCATTAAATCTCGGAGCTCAAGTCTTCACTTCCTGGACATTTGGCTGCTAGCCAGCCCAGCCTATCCAGTTAAGAGACACAGGAAGCAGTCACCACAGCTTCTCAGTTTTTCTCTCCAGGTTCAGGGAAGGTGCCTGTTCATCTTCCCAGTAGCTACTCTTCTTAAGAGCCCTCCTGGATACCTCCAAGGCATCAGTTTCATTCCAGAGGACAGGAGAAATGACATCTTCAGATGGCTCATTACAGTATGGAAAACAACTCTATTCAGCCCCCTTTTTGTTTGAGTGGATTCTGGAATTCAGGTCATCCTCCACAGCAAGCAGTGGTCTCTGACCATGCATCCCCAATCCTCTGTACAAAATGACAGAGCCTCAGAAAAAATCCATGGGGGGCTCCCTGTCAAGGCCGCTACACTCAGGTGTGGAACCTGGAGGAACCTCATCTTGTCATAAATTTCTTAGAGATGAGAGTTATAAGCAAAGTCCTAGAGGATGCCCCCTGCCACAAAGTGTTCCTACTTCGGATAGACGACAATGCTGTGATGTATTACATCAGCAAGCAGGGCGGGGCATCCCCCTACCCTCTCTGCAGTAGGGCTGTGAGGTTGTGAGAGTGGTACCTCGAGCACGATGTGTCAGTTCAGATTTCGTGCAGTCGCTTTTGATGAGTGGGTCAGTTCGGACCTGGTCCTTTTGCATCCCCTCTCAATGCAAAACTGCCTCTGTCCTGCTTCAGAAATCCAGACCCTGGTGTTTTCTGTCAGGATGTGTTCACTGCAATAGGCAAGACACTCCCTGTTCATTTTCCTCCTCTTCCCTTAATTCTGAGGGTGCTGATCAAGTTGTATGTACAGGGGGGCAGGATGATTCTCATAGTCCTAGACTGGCCTTGGCAGATATGATTTGCATTGATATAAGGTCTGTCAAAAGTTCCCCCAAGGAGCAGACCCTCTGACACAGAGAATTTAGTCCATCCTAGCCTGCACTCCTGTCATCTCCATGCCGGTCCTGGAAGAGATGGAAGTGGGCAAGCTGTAGATTTCCCAGACCATCACTGACATCTTCTAAGCCGTGCATAGGCCTTCCACCAAGAGGGCTTACGTGGCTAAGTGGAATTCCTTCTCCATCTGGTGTGCAAGTCCCATCTGGACCCTTTGGTTGCCCACCAAGTAAGGTGTTGGAGTGCCTCTTGAACCTGTCGACATGAGTCTGCCATACTCGGCAGTAAAAGTACACCTCTGCGCATTTTTGGTCTATCTTGAGCCAGTAGACAGCATGTCACTGGCTCAGTTACTGTTAGTCAAGTTTTGCTTTGTTACCTCCAGAAGGAAGGAGAGTGCTCCCTTCATTCTCTGGATGTTAAGACAGTTCTGCAATTCTACATTGACAGAACAAAGAGATACACATCTGAGCAACTATTGTATCTTGAGCATGCCTCGGCTGGGTCAACCTGTTGCCATGAGATGTTTTCTGCTTGGTTAGTAGCATGTCTTGGATACTACTAATCCATGACACAGGCCAAGTTGGAAGGCCAGGTTCACACCACTCTTTTGGAGTGGTTGCAGCTTCCTGGTGGAGATTCATAATGTACCCATTGCAGACATCTGCAAGGCAGTGAGTTGGAGCTTAGTGCATACCTTTTTAAAGCACTATGTGCTGGATGTCCATGCCAGACAGCTCTCTTTCTTCAGCAGGAAAGTCCTTTTGGACTTCTGGCCGAGAGACTCTGTCTCCTACCACCCCTACTTGGAGGGAGGTTGATTTTAGCTCGGTACTCTCTCATTAATGTGAATGAGTGGTGGAGACTTTTAGTACAGGAAGATATGGAAATTACATACTTACCGTAATTCTTGATCTTCTTGGATGGAGTCTCCACCACTCATTTACCGCCCACCCACCCACCTTCTCCCAAGCTCACTCATTCCATTTTGGTCTTCACTACATTGTTGTTTGGGCTGTGAAGACATTGTTGAACTGACCCTTCTTACATGGGTCATCTGGGCCGTCACATGCCCTGAAGTTAGGGTTGGGTTTTCTTTCATTAGTTTACACTGCACCTCCTCGGTCGAAAAGGTACTGAGGCTGTTGGAGGGTTGACACCAAGATAGCCTATACCGTGTGAGCTAGCCTTGCAGTGGCACGCATGCATGGTCCTAGCCTGGTACCGGCCCTCCTGAAGATCTTTGGCTCATGGGGTTCTAGTGCCTCAACGTAGTCCCATTAGTGTGAATGAGTGGTGAGACTCCATTCAAGAAGATCAAGAATTATGGTAAATACGTAATCTCCATTTTCCACCGCCCTCACTATAGTCTTTTTGTGGCCAACAACCAATACCATCTTAGAAAATCTCTTCTGTCATAGCCATAGGTAGAATGGCTAAAACATATAACAACAAACCTTGAACCGTACAACTTGAAACCAAGTTCGGAACAAACAGAGATTGCAATAAACTGCTCAAGCATGCATCCCACTATGTTTTATTTATTTCACATAAAACCCTTTAGGCTGTGCCTATTTTCAAAGGGTTTAGAGTAAGATACAACAAAGGACAACAGTTAGCAGGTGTATAATACGTACATTCTCAGTTCAATCCGAGACAAAGAACAGTGAGATACACAGTTACAACATGAGCTAGTGATGTAGTGCAGGCATACGGTACAATACACTTAATACAATATAATCTGTCATACAGTGCAACCAGTGGGATACTGTGGGCTGCCAAGTTACAAGGTTTAGTAGAAGATAGTACAATATATAATATACAATACAGTACACTAATACAAGGTTTCAAGATTTCAGGTTTTATTGATCAACCGTGGCGGGTTAACACCATGGTTATTACAATATGAGAAAGTTAAAGTACATAAAAATAGATACAAATTTACAAATGTAACTCTCATTGAGCCAGCAATAGTCCAGACAAATATCTCATAAAATACAGGGATTTGTAACTGACTTTAACCATTCATAATTTATAAAATTAGCCCTTTCTTTAAAGTAGGCCTTTTTAATTTAAGAATTATATCATAAAATATAGGCCTCTAAGATTTTTACTGGTGATAATATAATAGTTCACCATATACTAGTATTCAGATTAGAGCTCAGACCTGGTGCTAACAGTGCTGTCAGCTATTAGAGCTATTATATAATCAAGCCAAACAAATCTTCCAGAACTTAGACCAATGAGGAGGCCACAAAGCATTGTACTCAGTAGAACAACCTCAAGCCCCTCACAAGAATGGGGCCACGAGCCAGATTGCAGACTCCAAACCAGTGAATAGGGTTACCACAGGTACTTCTTTGTTCCATTCAGATTAACCAACCTCTGCCTCTAGGATTGAACTGGTTTGATCATATGTTGCCAATCAGAAATTGCCACCGTAGGGGTCTGTAAAGAGCACCCTGCAGTGCATGCTGCTCTATACCCCCAACTGACCCCACGCATTTTCCAGATTGGTCTTACAGCATGGATATCCAGAATTAGTCCACAGGCCTTGGTCAGCTCACTCTCCTTGGGACATTTCATTCCCCATTCCACCCCGAAATCAGTTCATAGGTGTTGTGCAAGTTCGAGGGACATGCCCACAGAGAACTCGTCACCTACAGGCGATAGTGAAATTTCTTTTCTCCCATATAGTTATCCAGTTTGCGTTTAAATTCTGTCAAGCTATCACTTGTGACAACATCACCTGGTAGTGAATTCCAAACACGAGGCAGTCGCTGGGTATAAAAATGATTCCTCTTAGAAGTTTTGTTTACTGTAGTTTTTAGCTGTAAATTATGTGATCTGGTATTACAGCCAGATACAGTTTCTTTGAGACAAATAGCCTCACACAGGGCAGGATCTTGAAATGCCTTATGTGCCAGGCACAGGTCACCCGCTTAAAGATCTATATTCTAATGAGTTTGAAGTCTACTACTATACTCAATGTTTGTCAAACCTTTGACCTTCTTGGTAATTCTTCTTTGCACCTTTTCAATAGATGCCTTGCCTCCCAAGGAGGTGGGAGTACAAAGCACACAGAAGTCTATGTGTGACCTAACCAAACTTGTATATAGAGTTAAAACATCTGGTTCCCTATTCTAAATATGTTTCAGGATACAAGATAGTATTCTTTGGCATTTCTTAATTATATTATTGGTGTAACCCCTAGATGGCACTATCCCAGGGGCTACTACCCCTGCCTGATTTGCCACTAACAGGTTGAGGGGCCTGGATCCAATGGCGGGTGCCTCCACCCAGAGGTCAGGGTTTGCAATAGTTAAACTTACTTGGTCACAGCCCTCTGGGACACTGCAACCCCCCTTTCTTCCCACTAGTGGCCCACACAATATATCAGAATTACCTTCACAGTATACACTTACCCCCAGGACTAGTTCCGGCACTGGGACCTCCTGTGAAATAAGATACAGTGCAACAATCACAGTACAGTACTTTAACATAGACAAATACCTCAGGAAGTATAACTTTGCTGAAACAAGCAGCTCTGATTTATTTAGGGATATAACAAGGACAGGAAATCAGGTTAATTAGCTTATCACTTTACTATCTACCTATGGCTCTGTGCAGGCCTATCCCTACCAGTTACTGTCCCTGGGTACCCAAGCCCTAGTGGCTAGTCCAAACCGTGGCAGCTGGTAGGGGCCCTTTCACACAGTGAAAAGAAAAATTAGTTTAAACAGTCAGCAGTACAGTGATTCCATTTGGATTTAATGTGGCAATTCAACAGGGAGCGACCCTGAATTAGTACTCACGACCTCCAAACAAGATAGGGTCCTTCAATGTCAGCAGGGCTACTCTTGAGCTCCAAGAGACTCCTCACACATTTATATGGTAAACAGTCACAGGCAAAAGTCACTTAATGGCAGCAGGATTCCTTGAGGTACACAAACCTCTTCACACATTTATATGGTAAAAGAAAGCACTATACCAGGCAGGCTGCATCTGTATCCCGATCGCAATTACTGCACAATACCGGAGAACACACAGCAGATTCAGTTCCTGACAGACCGAGTGCAATTCAACAATTTCTCCATCTTCTACAGGGTGAGCCTGGTTTCTACTCTTCAGAGATCCTTTGATTCTTTTCACAGAATGATTCAATCCTAACAAGCAGTTACACAAGCTGCAGACCGGAACTTTGGGCCTTACACACGTTTTTGACTGAAACTGTGCACTGAAGGAGCACAGGGTTTCTTCCCTTCACTGCCAGATCTAAACTGAAACTCCAACAGACAAAACCGGGCACTTCCTTTGAGTTCCTCCCAGTTCCTGACTGGATTGGCTGTCACTCACAATAGACTGCTCCTGTTGGTCAAAATGGCGCGAAGTCTAAACTACATCTCCCAGAGTCACTGCCCATACAATCCTCTTGTGGCTGGCTCAGATTATGAGTCAAGTTCTGATTCGTCCAAGGCACCATTTTAGAGCTAGCTTACCCCACACTGATTGGTCCAGTTCAGCAGTTCAAAACCAGAATGGGGAACTAGGCAGACACAGTTCTGACTGCAAAGAAAGCAGGTTAGACAAACTGTAATTTCATTATTACTGTAAATGATTTCTGGCAAACAGTTACATTTTCAGATAGGTTCCCTTTGTACTCCTAGTGACTGCAAAATGGAGTGAATTGGCAGCAGTTCGAGTGGTACTCAAGCAGAGAAACACACAGTCCCCCATATAAACTAATTATGTCTGCAAGCAGACAGCTCTTAAGAGACAGTACCAGAGGCTCTAAAACACTCACTGATAAATGGCTTAGCATGCAAACACCATTCAGGCTTGGAGCATTCAAGCAAGCTCCTGGAAGTCTTTTGGGAACCCCCATTTGCAGGGGGTTACCCTTCCTGGCCTGGGAAAGCTTGACGTCCAGCGTCAAGCAAGTACCCATAAGTTTCAACTGCAACCATATACATTTGCATTAGGCTCACACATGTAATCATCAGTCAATACATCATTTTACCAAGAACACATTTCTGAAACATTGCAGTACGTCCTCTTTACACAGTATTACATACACATTGTACCATAACTCAAGTTATTACCTCTTGTACATGAAACCTGAAGAGGGGCCCTTCCTATCAGTTACCTTGGGGCTGGACGGGCAAGGGCACCATATGAGAGGGCAACACAAGTAACTTGGAGTTAGCACTGATGCTCAGTTTGGGCAATGAGCTCGGGGACACATACACTCCTTTATGGACAACATTGAGAGGCAAGTCCACAGGCCTCCCAAGTGAATCATAACTGAGGTGCACCACAGGCTTTACAGCTCGACCAGTCTTTCTAGGGGAACTGTTACAGTCTCTGCACTCTGAGCCTCATTTTCAGCATTGTCCTCACTTGTCAGGGAGTCTCCTGGGGGTAGAGAGGCTAGAACTTGGGGCACTTTCAGCTCCAGGAGTTACAGTTTCTGAGTCCACAACATTTGGCTTGCATGGAGAGCTTTCGGACACTGGCAGTGGACTGTCAGGGCACTCAAAATACTCTTCTTGTTCGGGTGTATCACCAGTCTGCCCCACTCTATCATTTTCCTCCCCTGAAAGCTCAAACAGTTCAACCATGCACAATGATTCCATTTCATCTGATCTGATGCTTTGCACTTCACTTTCTGGGAGCATTGGCTCCAGGGATGAAGCTGGGGCTTAGACAGTCCAGAAGGCCCAGCTTTGTCTCCAGTATTGACTAGGGATTGCCCAGAACAATTGACTCAGTTCATAAGAAGGATAGTATTCAAAGTCACTCTCACTTTCTTCTGATATGGACTGACAGTCATCCTCAACTGGGACTTGTGCAGGGAACACTTTAACTCTGCTTCTGTAGGTGCAGACTTCCTTGATCTTTTCTTAGCAGCAGCTCTAGTCACTGGTCCAGAGGGCATCTTCTGAGGGCTCAGACTCAATCAGGATTTGTCCAATGGGCAGTAAATGATTTCTTTGCATTGTTTTACATCTTTGAATTGTTCTCAGGCCTTACTTTGTACACTGGCAGATCATCTAGTTTGCCCACTACAATGTGAGGGAGATGGTGCCATCTGTCAGCAATCTTGTGTTTGCCATGCAGTCCCAGATTTCTTAGCAATACCCGATCTCCCTCCTGGAGTTCCTGTGCTTTCACCTTTTTATTATACTGTTCTTTGTTGGCCAGATTTCTTTTGGCAGCCATGGTTTGAGCCAGTTGGTACGCATGAGTTAGCTGGGCCTTTAACTTTTGCACATACTGTAAATAGTTGTCAGCTTGAACCCCATCAGGAGACCCCAAACACACATCTACTGGTAGTCGAGCTTCTCTTCCAAACATCAGGCGGTAGGGGGAGAACCCAGTGGCATCACTTTTGGTGCAGTTATAAGCATGTACCAGGGTGCTAATTTGTTGGCTCCATCTAGGCTTGTCCTTTGAGTGCAGGGTGCCTAGCATATCTAGCAAAGTGCGGTTGAAACGTTCAGGCTGTGGGTCCCCTGGGGGTGGTAAGGAGTGGTTCTGGACTTTCGCAGTCCCCACAGAGAAAGCATCTCTTTGATCAGACGACTCTCAAAGTCTCTCCCTTGATCAGAATGGATTCTTTGTGGAGCCCATAGTGAACAAAAAGTTTTCTACAAGTACTTTGGCCACAGTGGATGCTTTCTGGTCTTTGGTGGGAAAGCTTGGGCATATCTCGTGAAATGGTCAGTGACCACCGCACATTACTGATATTTCTTTGATCTGACTCCAAACTCAGAAAATCAATACAGACCAGCTCCATGGGTGCACTGGTGGTGATGTTAACAAGGGGCAGCCCTCTGGGGCAAAAGCTTTCCTCTGTAAGCAGCGACTACAAGTTCGAATGTGTTGCTCCACATCAGCCCCCATCTTAGGCCAATAGAATCTGGATCTCACCAAGTCAAGTGTTCTGTCTATACCAAGGTGCCCCATGTGGTTGTGCAAGGACCTCAGTACTGAGTCTCGAAGGCAGTGGGCAGCACTAGTTGTTGTTTGTCTACTTGTCCCCTCTGTCTACTGTTTCTCTGTATAACAGTTTATTGATCAGTTTCAACTTAGGACCATCTTTGTATAACAGTGCAGTTCTCAAATCAGTGGGCGTAATTTGGACACATCTTTTCCTGCATAGAGGGCTTCTAAAGCTGCTTTGATCATGGGATGCGAGATTGACGCCTGAATACTGTCATTGTCCAGCTGAGGCAGTGCACCAATGTCTATTGCAGAAAAGTGGCAATAAGCAGCAGGTATGCAATTCTCAGAGGGTCCCAAGCAATCCACCATGCAGTCCACTGCGTCCGTGGACATTTGTTCCTCCCTGCCAAACTTCCAGCAGAGTGCCTGAATGTCAGGTTCTGCCAATCGGACCCAATCATTCTGGGGAACAGGCCTCCGGGAGAGAGCATCAGCATCTATGTGGTTCAGACCTGCTCGGTATTCGAGAGCATAGTCATATATAGATAATGCAGAAAGCCACCTATGGCCAGTGGCATCCAACAGCTGAAGTCTGCACATAAGTCAAAGGATTATTGTCAGTTTTACTAGTATTTAGCCCCATACAAGTACTCATGGAATTGGTCAACAATAGCCCACTTCAAAGCTAGGAACTCTAACTTATGTACAGGATAGTTCTTTTCGGATGGGGTCAGGCTTCTACTGGCAAAGGCCACTGGTCTCAGGCCATTCTCGTGCTCTTAGTACAACACAGCCCCAACCCTTGAAGCTAGCATCAGTGTGCAGGACGTAAGGTTTTCTTGGATCGGCATAGGCCAGCACTGGAGCATGGGTAAGTTGATATATGATCTCATGAAAAGCAGTCTCACAATCAGGAGTCCAGCGGGCCCCAAATACTTCACTCGGATGAAAATACACTCTTTCAGTCTTGAGGGACACTGACTTTTGGTATTTTTGTGGGTTGGGGGATACCCTTGGTGGAGTTAAGTAAAGGCGGATCACTCTTGAATAGTCCTTGATGAGCGCCGATAATAACCACAGAATCCCAGGAATCTTTGCAGTTCTTTAGATTTTTGGGCTGTGGCCAGGTGGTCAAGGCCTCAACTTTACTTGGGTCGGTCTCTATTCCTCGGTGGATACTATGTGTCCCACATACTTTACTGATGTTTGAAAGAATTGACACTTATCAATGGACAGTTTAAGGCCAAAGTCCTCCAGTCGGTCCAATACCTTAAATAATCTGCTCTCATGTTCCTCCAGTGAGCTGCCAAACACAATAACATCATCTAGGTATACCAGGCACTCTAGTAAGTTCATGTCCCCACTGCACGCTCCATCAATCGTTGAAAAGTGGCTGGGGCACCTGAAATCCTTGAGGCATCCTCATGAATTCATAGAAATAGCGGACAGATAAAGGCTGTCTTCTCACGGTCCTCTGGGGCCATCGGGATCTGGTAGTACCCACTGGAATCCAACACAGAGAACCACTTGCTCCCGTTTAGGCAGTCCAAAGCATCCTGAATGCGGGGCATTGTGTACTGATCAGGGATAGTCCGCCCGGTTTAGGTGCGATAATCACACACATCCTTACTGTCCCATTCTTTTCCTCACTACCACAATGGGGGAAGCATAAGGGCTTCTGGATTCTTGTATTACACCAGCAGCTAACATCTCTTGCAGATGCCGTCTCACATCATCTATGTCAGCAGGTGCCAGGCGTCGAGACCTCTCCGCGAAATGGTCTTTCGTCATGAAGCGGATATTGTGCTCAGCTCCTTGCACGCATCCTACGTCCCATTCCTTTAAAGAAAACACCTGGTCTCTCTGGCAAGCTTCTCACTGATCCTCACTTTCCATTCAGCTGGCAACGGGGAGTCGCCGAAATCAAACAAGTCAGGCGTTACTCTGTCATTCTTCCTCGAACTCTTGCTGCTGGGTAGCACTGCAGTGTCTGCACAATGCACATTAGCCAGGATGCAACCTCTATTTACTCGAATGTCTCTTTCAGACACATTATGAACTTGGACCATTACCCTTCTGGCATAAGCATGGGCTCTAGCGGGCAAAATACTAGGCTTGACCAGCAGTCCCTCTGGCAATTTTCCATTGCCTGGTGCATCCAACATTAATATTTTATTCTTAACATCCTTTCTGATACGGACCTCTCCCTGTCAGGTACACTGGGCATTTGGCGCCAGGATCAGAGACTCAGGATCCTTCTTCCATACAATTCCGACCGGTTCCTCTGGTTCTATTTTTCAGCATCTCTCTGTGCCTCATAGGCCTTCTTAATTAAAGCTGGAACTCTTAAAGCTCTACTAGTTTTTGACCCTGTTTTTCGTAACACAACTGTGCCAGCCTTCCGAACATATGAGCATTTGTTCCAATCAACAAAGGGACACCATCACTACAGTCCAGTGGGGGGACACACTAAGGCTAGAGTCTCTACTTGTTCGCCACTCCAATCCCGGAGGTGGGAAAGACAGCCAAATTCGGATATACCGGAATAAGGGTAGGCCTTCTCACTTAACCCCATACATGCAGTCCTTCTAATGGTTGTAAGGGTACGTCTGACAAATGCTTCTGATACAATCCTGGAACATAATTGTCACTTGGGAGCCACTGTCTAATACAGCTCTTGTAGACACTCCATTCACCTTTACAGTGGTCTCCATGGAGGGACCCACTATTCTGGACCAGTCTGGAGAGGCGATAGTGGGGCCTGGGCAACTGACCTTGCCACAAAAGGACGTGAGTTAGCATTTTGGTGCCCTCACTGGGATCATTCGTGCACCTCTTAACCACTGATTTGTTCTTGAAGCTCTCCTTGTAGCCTATATGCAACTTTGTCAGTGTCTTTTGAGGACCGCATTCCTTTCATGTGCTCATCCTTCTCACAATTATAGCAAAACATACTTTCTGAGTTTGAGCTGGCCAGGCGCCACACTGGGAGCCAGGGCGGGGTATTACTAACTGGAAACCTTGGTGCCATCTCTGTCTCTGGCGTGATAAGCATTTGGAGACATCTCGTCAGTTTCTCCACTTCCATGGTCAAGGAATTGAGTTTGGAGCTGTTATCAGCAGGAGATACATGGTGGGTACCCCCACCCCATAGCAGATGCAGTCGGATATAGGTCAGGGCCCGTACTTGCAGGCGTGGCCTTCATAAAGGGACTGTTTTTGAATTCCCGGATCTCTCTCAACAGTTCGCCCCATTGTGGCATATCTTTTTCCTTGTCAGAGCACTCATTGACTGCCAACCTCTGCCCCTGAACTTCACTTGATGGGCCACCCTCAGTCACTCAGGTCGTAGCCGCAGCTATTGGTGCAGGTCCCTCCCGAGGTCGCCTTTTCTCAACTCCTCGAATTTCTCTCATTAACTCATCATAGGAGGGTGGGGATTCCAGTCGATTTGCCAGGCGTAACTGAAGCAACAGCAGTTCTGAGAAGGGGGCAGACTTAAGGATCCTGTCCAGCCTGGTTCGGTCCAGTTCAATCGCTGGCAAACTACCCTTTCTGAGGCATTCTTGCAACAATTTTTCCAACCGAGATACATACACAGACAACAACTCCCTTGGTACTGCTGTGCATTTCTTACTCTCCACCATAGATCCTCATCAGAATCTGGGCTCCCTACACATTCTCCAAGGCCTCAAGATAGACCTGTGCAGTCACTTCAGGGTTACTGGCCCGTTTAGCACAGATGGTAGCCAGGGCAGGACCTCGGAGGCTCTCACTAACCCTCTTCGCCTTGGCTTCTGAGCATTGCCATTCTAGCAATTTGGGGCAGCATAGTCTATCCAGGTCTCCCAGTCATCCTCCCTTGGGGGTGGGAGGGTGCCAGAGAAGATCCTCAACCTTCGGTGAAGTCGTGACTAATGGCAGGTGCAGAAATAGGAGTCTGCATTGGTTCAGCCACCATTACCAGGTACTGGAGCGGGAGAGGGTGTTGGGAGAGGAATACTCCCAGGTGCAAGAATAGTTTCTTCAAGTCCTCCACAGTTTTCCTTCCCCAGCAACCATTTAGCAATTTCTCCTCAAAAGTTTCAGACAGTGGTGGGGGCTCATTCCCCACCGGGTCTTTACTGTACTTAGTTATCACTCTCCAGGCAGTGAGGGCTCCCTCTGGGGTAATGGTCTGTGGCACTTTGGAGCTATCTATGGGATCCTTAAACTCTACTAGGGCCAGGAAAGTGTGGGTGAGCAGATTAGCATGCCGACCCACCACCACAGGGTTTTGTAAACCTTCCACCTTGGAAAGTACTCCCTGTACAGTGTCCGTATTGATACCCAGGGGGATGTCCAGGATAAGCATAGCATTTTGGGGGTCAATCTCCTCCCCAGTACACCACTCCACCAGCCGGTGCACAGCCACTTCTGTCGGGGTACCCATTTTTTCTTAACAGTGGTTCGTAAATATGGCCACTAGAGGACACACAATCCCAGCGGTGAGCCTCCAAGATGTAACCCCTAGATGGCACTATCCCAGGGGCTACTACCCCTGCCTGATTTGCCACTAACAGGTTGAGGGGCCTGGATCCAATGGCGGGTGCCTCCACCCAGAGGTCAGGGTTTGCAATAGTTAAACTTACTTGGTCACAGCCCTCTGGGACACTACAACCCCCCTTTCTTCCCACTGGTGGCCCACACAATATATCAGAATTACCTTCACAGTATACACTTACCCCCAGGACTAGTTCCGGCACTGGGACCTCCTGTGAAATAAGATACAGTGCAACAACCACAGTACAGTACTTTAACATGGACAAATACCTCAGGAAGTATAACTTTGCTGAAACAAGCAGCTCTGATTTATTTAGGGGATATAACAAGGACAGGGAAATCAGGTTAATTAGCTTATCACTTTACTATCTACCTATGGCTCTGTGCAGAGCCTATCCCTACCAGTTACTGTCCCTGGCACCCAAGCCCTAGTGGCTAGTCCAAACCGTGGCAGCTGGTAGGGGCCCTTTCACACAGTGAAAAGAAAAATTAGTTTAAACAGTCAGCAGTACAGTGATTCCATTTGGATTTAATGTGGCAATTCAACAGGGAGCGACCCTGAATTAGTACTCACGACCTCCAAACAGGATAGGGTCCTTCAATGTCAGCAGGTCTACTCTTGAGCTCCAAGAGACTCCTCACACATTTATATGGTAAACAGTCACAGGCAAAAGTCACTTAATGGCAGCAGGATTCACTTGAGGTACACAAACCTCTTCACATATTTATATGGTAAAAGAAAGCACTGTACCAGGCAGGCTGCATCTGTATCCCGATCGTAATTACTGCACAATACCGGGAGAACACACAGCAGATTCAGTTCCTGACAGACCGAGTGCAATTCAACAATTTCTCCAGTCTTCTACAGGGTGAGCCTGGTTTCTACTCTTCAGAGATCCTTTGATTCTTTTCACAGGGCGATTCAGTCCTAACAAGCAGTCACAAGCTGCAGACCGGAACTCTGGGCCTTAACACGTTTTTTGACTGAAACTGTGCACTGAAGGAGCACAGGGTTTCTTTCCCTTCACTGCCAGATCTAAACTGAAACTCCAACAGACAAAACCGAGCACTTCCTTTGAGTTCCTCCCAGTTCTTAACTGGATTGGCTGTCACTCACAATAGACTGCTCCTGTTGGCCCAAAAAGGCCAAGTCTAAACTACATCTCCCAGAGTCACTGCCCATACAATCCTCTTGTGGCTGGCTCAGATTATGAGTCCAAGTTCTGATTCGTCCAAGGCACCATTTTAGAGCTAGCTTACCCCACACTGATTGGTCCAGTTCAGCAGTTCAAAACCAGAATGGGGAACTAGGCAGACACAGTTCTGACTGCAAAGAAAGCAGGTTAGACAAACTGTAATTTCATTATTACTGTAAATGATTTCTGGCAAACAGTTACATCTTTCAGATATCCTAGTGACTGCAAAATGGGTGAATTGGCAGCAGTTCGAGTGGTACTCAAACAGAGAAACACACAGTCCCCATATAAACTAATTATGTCTGCAAGCAGACAGCTCTTAAAGAGACAGTACAGAGGCTTTAAAACACTCACTGATAAATGGCTAAGCCAAACACCATTCAGGCTTGGAGCATTCAAGCAAGCTCCTGAAGTCTTTTAGGAACCCCCATTTGCAGGGGTTACATTGAGTATGAGAGGTAAACTTTAAATCATTTGTAATAGTAATACCCAAATCCCTTTGGGATGTAACAGTTGTATATATGTTGTTATTTTGTTTGTAAGTAGCTAACATATTATTCCTGCCTAGATGTATCATCTTGCATTTAGCGGTCTTAAAGGTCATTTTATTTATGATTGACCATCTAGCTAAATTATCCAGATTTAACTGTAGGGAATTAACTGATTCAGAGTGATTAACGATGCAACCAAATTTGCTATTGTCTGCGTATTTATGTATCCAGACACCATTATAAGTTTGCATACTAGTAATTAGAATATTGAACAACAAAGGTCCCAGGATGGAGCCTTGAGGGACGCCACTACTAACTACACCCCATTCAGACATTTGTCCCTTAATGCTCACCTGTTGCTTCCTATCACTAAGCCAAGAGTTTATCAATTTGATAATGTTGGAATCGAATCCATATCCTTTCAATTCCTCAATCAATACTCCATGAGAGATGGTGTCAAAAGCCTTCTCAAAATCTAGGAAGGTGACATCAACTGAGAGCCCCTGGTCTTGTGCCAAGCTTACTGGTTCAAAACAATTTATTAAATTAAGCTGACATGATCTTCCCTGTATAAAACCATATTGAGATATATCTATGATGTTCATATTATTAAGGTGCACTACCATTTTCTGTTGTAGAATCCTTTCCATTAATTTACCCAGACAGGAGGTAAGGTAATAGGTGTGTAATTTTGTACATGCTGTTTGTTACCACCTTTGTGAATTGGTACCACTGTTGCCAATTTCCACTCTGATGTGGGCAATACCTTCATGGAGTGATGCATTAAATAATAAAGTGAGTACCCCTAGTAATTCAGTGGCTAGTTCTTTAATAAATTTGGCTGGAATGCCATCTGGACCAGCTGAAGATTTGACTTTGGTGGTCTTAATAGCTGTCATAACTTCCTCGGTGTAATCAGTGGATACATTGCATCCGCTAGTAAATTATCCAGACATGTAATATCCTTTGATTTATACACACTAAGAAAATAATGATTAAATTAATTAGCCATATGTAATTCATTGGCTAGCGGCCGATTATCCTTAAGCAATGGGCCAATAGTTGATTCCTTCCTTTAGTGATCCAATATAACTGTAAAACTGTTTTCTATTATCCTTGGTTATGGTAGCAAGCTTTAATTCTAGATTTTTTTTTTTTCTTGGAGTTCTGGGTCTGAGTCTCGTCCTGAATTCCCCGTTCCAGTACAGGGCAGAAAGGGTTCATTTTTAAATATGCAATAAGGCCACCTTCTTTACTGTAACTATCATAAAGAAGTTAAATTACATCAATTCCTAAGCACTAACTAGATAGCTAAGGTGGCCACTGAGCTCCTCACTTTAGTGGATTAACTACCTGCTCCAAAGACGACAGGACCAAATCCTAAGTATCAAGCCTCATACCAATGAATAAGGATATCACAGTCATTACTCTGTCCCAGTTAAATTCAACAAGCTACTACCATTGTAATCAAATAGATCTGTCTCTTGCTGCTAGTCAGAACATAACTTTTTAGAGGTCTTAGCGGGCACCCTGCAGCTCTTGCTACTCCATGCTCCTGTATCTGACCACCTGGCATTTATTCCCGACTGTCTGCAGCATCAACCTCTCAAATAAGTCCTGGGATTGAACCTGTTCCTCACATTGGGTCATTTCATTTTATGCTCTATCCTAGAATCAGAGATAGGGCCAGACCACCAGTTAAGTTTCCTGCCTCCGTGGAGGCAAAGATGAATCCACCATTGTGGATGCAATATGTCTATGGCACATTAAGCACAATGTAACAGTTCTTTCTCTGGTATATGAATGGGTATATGAATAGGTTATATATAAGATAAAATGTAAATAAAATGATAAGACTACCATATAATATAAAACTCGCACAAAATCAGACAACATATTTAGGCAAATCTTAAATCGGTTAACAGGTAATTTCCTATTATAGTAAATTGTGGTTCCAGTAAGTAAGGACTCTGTACAGTTGGAAGTCCATTAGCAAGGATCCGTAGTTAACACATATAGGCTTTCCATTGATATAGACTATCAGCTCCATTTGCAGACAAACCACTCTAATATTAGGATTCTAAAATAAGCCCTGACAGATCTTAGGAAGTTGGTAAGAACCCTCAAATTTACTGGGTAAATGCCCAAGCTTGCAGTTTTGGCTTGAATCACACGAACTTAAAAGAGATTAATATAGTTGAGAGCTCTTTAAGATCAGTAGTCTGTCAGAGCCTCAAGAAGGATATACTGTCCTTGCAAAGCATCTTATTACTGTCATTCAGCATTTTTAAATGCCAGGTCATAGCCCATTTATTTGTTCAGTATGGCCAGTCAAACAAATATAGTACAACAGTACTTTTATTGGAGCTGCTTCTAAAATTAACTCCCCACTACACTGGGAACATTACCGGCGGCTTCAATATGCTGATTAATTAATGGAGGGGAAAAACCATCCAAGCACCCAAGCACCAAAATGTCGGAAATAATTCATTCCATTAGGCCGAGTAAAGAGAACTCATTCTCTCCTTTTTTCTCCTGTTACTGCATCTCTCCCTTAGGTCAGCAGTTCAGGATCCATGGGTGCCAGAGGCCTCTGTATTCACCTCTCCCAGCAATTCCACACACCTAGTAAGGAGAAAAAAAGAGAGGAGAAAACGCTTCGCTGAGTGTAATAAAACTTCAGCAGATAGACATATCAGTTAAGATCAAATACCCCCTAGGCAAGGGCAGCATACCTCTTTTAAATTATATCTAAGCATTTCAGCACGTTTATGCTCCCGAAACTCTGCATCCTTCCAAATTGTTTTCAGCCTTTAATATTACCTGTAGAGCAGCCAATTAGCTGGGCAGTTGGCGTTCTCTTCCAGCTCTGAATTTGAGCTCCAGAGTCCTTATATTAAATCACTTCATCTGACTTTGTTCTAGTGTGACAAACTCACTTTTTTACATTAACGAACAGAGAAAACCTCCTGGCTTACTGCTCTAAATTAGGGTATTCGGAGTATCGACCAGGAAAGCAATAAAACCGTTGAAAAGATCCACAAACATCAAGCAGCATTACTGGTCAATGAAAAGCCGTCTCCGACATCTGTGTTTCAAATCCGGTTATAAAATAACACTGGTTTCATTCATAATCCATTGGAACAAAACTAAAGTTAGTTGTAATGCGAGCAGGAGTTCTTGGCAGCGGTGTGGGCGGAGCAACGAGTCGGACCATCTTGCTACTCCGCCCCTCATCCCAACACATTTGGAGCTTCAACATAGCAGTGGTCATAACAATAGCTTTCTCTATCCTTAATACAATACCATCTGCCATACAGTACAACCAGTGGGATACTGTGGGTTGCCAAGTTACAAGGTTTGGTAGAGGACAGTGGTGCAGCCACTAAACCATGGTTTAACTAATAAAAGTGCTTGTGCTAGTGTGGCAGATGGGGGGGAGAGAAGCACACAGATCAACAATAGCAATTGCAAGGGCTGGGGGGGGAGTGAGCAAACTAAGAAGTTGGGATTTAAACAGGTTTATAGAGCCAGAGGATTTTAGGGAGGGGGCAGGCTGTTTCAAAGTTTAGAGACTCTGAAAGAGAAGCAGACCTGACATAAGGATGTTCTCTCATGGGGCAGCACCAGAGAGTTTTGTCTCGACATCCCTTTGTGGCATATTTTGTTCAGCTGGATGGGGTAATGGCCTGTACACCGGGGAACAACAAGCAAAGAAGGTCTTTCATGCCAGTAACCAAGGTACAGTAGTGTAATCTTGAATCAAAGTTTAGCCAACAAAGGTTGCTATAAAGTACGCATGAGTGGGAGTCCTGCCTAGTTCAAGTACAAAGTAGCATGCTTTGTTCAGTAGACCACTGACCCTGCCAGCACACTGTCACTAGCAGCACTGTTGACCATCAGATCACAGTCGATTATGCTGAAGATGTAGCATCTAACCAGGAGTTTCTTTATCTCCCGTAGGAATCTATTCCTATGTCTGTAGAGTAGCCCAAGTCTGGAGTTGGCAGTCTTGATTAAAGTGTCAGCATGAGCTGCATAAGATAACCCAGAGTCAAGGGTGATCTCCAGGTACTTGAAGGTATTTTCCTGCTCTAGGGTGGTTCCCGAGAAAGAGGTAATTTTTAATGACAGGGAAGATGGGGCGCCAGTCAATTCAGCCCAGTAAATTCAGCCCAAGTCAATTCAGCCCCATGGCAATTCAGCCCGAGTCAGTTCAGCTCCTGTGTCAGTTCCGGCCCAGTCAATTCAGCCTTAAGCATTTCATCTTCATGTCCATTCGGCTCCTACATCAGTTCAGCCCCAGTCAATTCAGCCCTTATGTAAATTCAGCTCCTTTTGGTTCTGCACTAGAATAAACATAACTAACAACATATGTAAACATATTTAAGCTTTACTGAAAGCTTTAAAACATGTTTTTTTCGCAATTAAGTACACGTTATTGAAAATGTTAATTTGCACATACACCAATCACATACACCAGACAGAAAACAAAAGAACAGAACACAAATAAGCCTAAATATAACCTTCAATCAATCAGTCAGAATCTTTATTTAACCAGGCGGAGACATCATTGAGCAAAACTCATTTTCAAGATGGACCTGGAAAATAGTCATATTCAGTACACAGTGTAAATTACCACCATACACAGAGTAAGATATATACCCGTATACATGATCAATATGTAGAATAAGTTATAATCCCAGTACATATGTTCAAAACACAGATTGGACCGGCCGGTGTTGCTGAGGGTTGAGGCACTGGACACCACACCTCATGCCACGCTGGTGATCCAGGTTCAGGAGCGAGCTCGGATCTCCGGGGGCTGGCCAGGGAGGAGAATATCGAGTGTCTGACAACAGCTGTCCTCTCCTGGGGTGCGGGAAGGACGCGTCTCCCAGTGCTAGTGACACTCTGCACAGGCAGGGATCACTGCACTCAGGAGCATTTGCAAAAGCAAGGGAAAGCACTGTGAGAGGACGTCCTTGCCAATGTGTGCGGGAGCACGCATGCCGGAGCTAGATATCACTGCACATCCTCAGTGCTGGGAGGGAGGGGATGCAACAGAACAAAGAAACACCCAGCTCTGTGGGGTGGCGATGGCACCTGACCCACATGCCCACTGCTGGATCCCACCCACCCGCCCTTCCAGTTCCTCCACCGGGCCCTCACCTGCAGTTTGGACAGTTTCTAAGAGCACCTAAGGAGGAGGTGGCCCACCCGGAGAATCCCAAGCGGGGGTACTGGCTGCAGGAAGGGTGGGGAGAGGAGGCTCGGGATGGGGGGACCTCAGGCAGGCAGGATCAGGTCAGGATGCCTAAGAGAGGCCCTGCAGGCTGCGACCGGAGGGAAATAGAATTGAAAAAAAAAAAAAAACACAGATTGAGTTATGCATATAGAACACATGTTCAGTACATAGAGTAGGATTTAGAGACATATTTTCAGATCCCAGGGTAGGATATGCACTAAAGAGTTTACATCGGAGCAATGCCCAAGGGGTAACCATGGCTTATATACAAGTGGAATAGAGAGGGCAGATACCTAGTCACTAATAAATACAGAATATACTTGGGATTGAATGATGGCCATAGATGATAAAGACTAAGGTAAGAAAGAGGAGGGATATTCTTCACCGCAAGCCTGA
Source organism: Neoceratodus forsteri (assembly GCA_016271365.2). Classification (NCBI taxonomy): domain Eukaryota; kingdom Metazoa; phylum Chordata; order Ceratodontiformes; family Ceratodontidae; genus Neoceratodus; species Neoceratodus forsteri. The sequence goes on from CM057450.1 coordinate 1,697,055,238, forward strand.
AACAATACCAATGGGGAAGGGGTAGGAAGAGATGAAGAGCTTGCTGAGGAGTATGACCAATACAGAGACTTGGAGTGCAAAGAACAAGTGGCAGCAGTCAGTAGGATAATAGTTACAGGCCCTTGACTGAACAACTTTTAACATTCTGGGAACCGATGGAGGGGAGAAAGTAAGAGGGTCTGATAGGTAGCATGTATCTGATCGGAGACAAGTTGATACGCAGTGGAAACAACTACTAACCTTCTAACCCACACACACACAAACCACCCCGACCCTCATGTGCACATTCCAACAGCTCCAGGTGTGAATACTAGAATGGACAGTGACTAAGGATATAACTGCCATTTGGGTTTTGCCTAATGGTGGGAAGGGCAGGGTACTCCCCAACAGAAAAATGTCCTCTATAAAAAAGGAGGAAAGGCTGTAGAGTGAAACATTAAAACATATGGCCCTATTCACAAATAGACACACATGAGGCGTGTAGGGGCATCCAGCTCTCCACCCATGGGATTTCCATGCAAGGGCCACATTCACGAACACCAGTCCCTGCCTGGCTCCAGTATGCAGTCCTGCCCCCTCCCCCCCCGGCATGCAGGTTCCCTGCGGAGCTCTGCAATCTATTTCAGCAACAATATGGAGCTGATCCAGAGTTGTCACTGAATATGAGAATTTTGGCTGCACTGGCATTTTTGCCTGTACACAATGTAGTGAAAGTGTACGAGGCTTTAATGGACAATGCGTATTACGGTGAGCATGAGGATTTGCTGCATCCTATGACTGACTATTTTGAAGATGTTTGGTTGGGGAGGATGGACAGAAGACAAAGGCGATGACAGCCCAGATTTCTTTGCAGCCAGTGGAACTGCTATGATGCAACTAACCAATGCATCCCAGGGACAAACAAGGCCGTTGAAGGATGGTACAACAGTTTTGCGAGCCTCTTAAGTACTGATCACCCACAATATGGAAACTTATCGATGTTATGAAAAAGAACAGAGCCTGACAGAGACCATGATGGAGCAGTACATTGCTGGTCGCCACCACAAGGACCAAAGAAAGCGTACAAGAATTCTGCTGAAAGAATTCAGTGCATTGTCGCGAGAATACCATGCAAGGGAATTAGTGGCCACCCTGAGAGGACTTGCACATAATTTCATGTTTTAACTTAATGGATGGTTACAGTTCTCTTAATGGGCCCTATTCCCTAAAGAAAATTATGGCTCGCCCGCATGCCTCGGGTGTGTAGCCACCACGCACTGCTTGCTCTCACTGCACTTCTTCTGCCCCATTCATGACACCATTGTATCCCCACACCTGATCCCTGCCAGTCGTGGATCTCTGCGTGTGGGCAGGCCTGGGATGGTGTGGGGCGGGGGTGAGCCAGCACTCTGCGCATTCAGCTGCAGTGCTGTGCATGGGGCTGCTGGCTCTGCATCTGGAAGGCAGCCGTAAACCACGGGGCTGGTTACACCCCCGGAAAGCTGCCTCGAGACATGGTGGACAGGGTGAAGGGCATTGCCCCCCAACAATGTTGCCTCTGCAACATCAGCATGGTCAGTTCTCTGCATGCTGGCCGACATCACGGTGCCCGTTGTGCACAAGGGATCCACTGTGGGTCCTGCCTGCGCAGCAGTTAGCCACCCGCCTGGATCCGCCACTCTGCACCGCCTGCCACCTGCAGACCTGTGTGCCATGAGGGCAGGGCCAATGAGTGGGAGCTGGTGAGGACTGGTGTTTGTGAATGTGGCCCCACGCCGAAATCCCATGTGTGCAGAACTGCACACTCCTGTATGCTCTCTCATCTGTTCTGAATCGGGACCAATATGTTTTAATGCTCCACTCTTCAGCCTTTCCTCCATTTTTACAGAGGACACTTGTCTGTTGGGAGAGTACTCCACCCTTCCCACCATTAAGCAAAAACCCAAATGGCAGTTATATCCTTAGTCACTGTCTATTCTAGTTTTCACACCTGGAGCTGTTGGAATGTGCACATCAGGGTCAGGGTGGGTTAGTCGGTGTGGTTTGGGTGTTGTGTGGAGTTAGAAGATCATGTTTAAGCTTATTTGTGTTCTGTTCTTTTGTTCTTCTATCTGGTGTATGTGATCGGTGTTTGCTATGTGTACTGTATGTGCAAATTAACATTTTCAATAAAGTGTACTTAATTGCAAAAAAAATGTTTTAAAACTTTTAATAAAGCTTACGTATGTATACATATAATGTTAGATCTTACTTTGAGAGAGGCTCTTGCAGTAGGTAATTACATATAGGACTTACGCCAGCCGGCGGCAGGACCCCACGGAAACATTTCTAGCTAGCAATCTCTGGCGAGGGACCGCCCCCACGTCAGGTGACCGGCGTCATACGATGTCGGTATAAAGGGGCTGTCCCGGACGCCCACCTTCCAGTTCTTTCCCGCTGTTAGCTCATGCAGCGCCTCGCAGTAAAGTTCATGCTTTGTCAGCCCTGCCTTTCATCGTTTTTTACCGAAAAATAGTTATTCTTTTATTCAGTCGTCAGGTATATCGTTGGTGTATGTCGTCCCCTACACCCTCCGAGCACAAAAACAAGTGCGACTCGTGTGGTGCCCAACTGCCAAACAAGGACGGCCATTCCCTGTGCCTTTTCTGCCTAGGCCCCGATCACCTGGTCGAGAAGTGCCAGCATTGCCTCAACTTCAACGTTGCTACCAGAAAACGGCACCAACAGTCTCTGGAAGCCCATCTCCTCAAGAAAAAGATGTCTTCTATGGAAAAAGAATTGAAAAAGTTGAGGCAGGCGTCCACTTCCCCCAGAGGACATCGGAAAAAGAAGGACAAGGAGAGGCAGCGGGAGAAGTCCTCCTCTACCACGTCTCCCGCTGGAGGCGCGAGACAAATAGCGTCCCCGGGGACCATTGACGACCGCCTCAAGGGTTTGGAGGAGGTGTTGGCCACCATCTGGCTTAGCTCAGGTCTCTGGGCAAATGGAGCCTCCGCCCCAGTTCGTCCACAGGTTTCGGACCTACAGGGGTGGGCAAATCCTCTAAGTCGGGACGTCGGCTCTGCGTCTGCATGGAGAGGAATACTTCCCCGGACGGGACATCCCTCCTCCTCGGCCCACCTCCGGTGAAGGCTCCCATAAGCCGGATGCGGCTCCTCTGGCGCCCGCCGGAGCACGCCCCTAAGCCCGCGTGTCTGCTCCTCCGGCGTGCACGGTGGCGGAACCAACGACGGACCCTCCCACGTCCATCGTACCCCGTTCCCCGCAGCCTTCGCTGCTGTCTGGGGAGCCTGAGTCACCCCAGCCTGACCCTGGGAATTTCTCTCCTCCATCCCTGGGCAATGCGGGGGATCTTCCTCCTCCATCAGACCCTCCTCCGATGGAACCGGATCTGACGTTGGCCCCCTGGACGCTGGCACCTCCGACGCCGGTACCTCTAACACCGGCAGAGGATATCCCTCTTCCGTTGGGCCCTCCGCCCTCAGGCCCCTAATGTGGACCCGCCCGTGGGAGCCACTGACTGGGCCGTCTGCTCTGGCAGCTCCCTGGCTCCGGTACCTGCGTCTTATCCGACACTGTCATACCGGGACACGCGGTATCCAGTGCCGCAGTACCCGATGCGGTCCTTCCGGCGCCGCAGTACCCGGCGCGGGTTTCCGCGCGGGTTTCGATACTCGCCTTACGGGTACAACCCGTGACACTTTTCCCTCCTCCTCCACCTCCACTTCCCCACGGCCGCGGTGGATCTGCAGGAGACTCTGGCCTCTTGGTGGGCGAGGCAAGGCTCAACTCACTAAGGAGGTAGAGAGCCACCTTCGACGACGGTGCCGCCACCGCCCCCATACGTCCGAGACGGCGCACTCCTTCACCGCCTTCAGACTCCAGGGCTCTTTCCTCTGGATCCAGAGAGGGCAGGACATACATTCTGGTACCACCCAAAGAACCCGATCTTCCTTGTCAATCTTCACCATTCATTACTGCTTGGATGTAGCGGGCGCACCGCCCGCGAGGAGCTTTTTTTTTTTGAGTTGGCTCTAGCGGCGCGCCCTCGGTGGCAGCATTGCGTCATCAGCGGCGGCCGTTAGCAATACGGACTCCTCCTCCATCTCAGTTCTGTTTCTCCCACCGTCAAGGCTGCACCTGCTGCGCGGTTAGCGAGAAGTATACGTACATAAAAAACTTTCTTCGACTCCTCGTTGTCGTCTCAGTCTGCATTCGACGTCATACTCCGGTAAGACTGTTCTTTTATTGTTTTCTACGGCGTCGAGTGTTTTTCCTACTGTTTTTCTTAATTGTTTGTATTATGTCGGTTCTGGAGCAAAGCGTTATTGGTAATTCGGCGCCCTATGCGTTAGTGCTCCTGTGGCCGGCATTTTCTGTCTCGGACCGGCATGATGTATGTCCCGTTGCCTGGGACCCAACCATGACATGGGCGTGCAATGCTTGTTTCTCCATGGACCGTCGTGTCCTCTCAAGTCCAGCGTTCAAGCTCGGCAAGGCCGCCGACTTTCGAGGACGGCGTCGCTCAGGATTCCCAGGTAGGTCTCAGGCCCTTCCCGGGTCCCCTCCGGGCCTACTCCGGTCCACGGAGGAGGAGCTTCCTCCTCTTCTCTTGCGAAGAGGAAGCTTCTTTCAGCGGTGTCGGGGGCGTCGTTGGTCCCTCCGGGGCGCGGCAGTGACCGCCTCGGCAGTCACCTCCTTGGAGGTGCAAGCTCCCCAGTGTCGGGCCCATGATTTCTGGGCGGACACAGGTAGACCCTCGACACCGCCTTGGCGCCGTTCGGGATCCGGTGCGGTGATTGAGACAGCGCGCTCTGGCCCCGGCGCCCGTTAGCGCGCACCGTGGGCCCGGTTTCTTCTTCCTGCGGCGCCGGGTTGGGTTCCGGCGCCGGGAGCGGCGCCGTGGGCCTCACTGGTGCCGCAGGAGGGCTGGAGCTGGGTCTGGCTGTTGCGGGTGTGCGGGGTTGTCGGCTGCCTCTGGCACCCGGCCATTCCGCGGTGCCGTTGCCCGGAGACCTGGGTTGCCAGTATCGAGGTCCTGCTGGTCTCGTCTTCTTCGGAAGCCAATGACTCGGATGTGGACCCATCCTGGCACCCTCACTCCTTGGAGTCGGGGTCTCCGGTGGCACGGAGTCCCAGGTGGCGCGGCGGGCCCCTCCCACTGTCTCCCCTCCCGTCCTCCCCTGAGGGCTCTCCGGCTAGGGGTGGCCCTGAGTCCCAGAGGGGTGATGTGGTGGGGACTAAGGAAGAGGCTCCCCCTCTTGGGGGACCGGTGACTGCAGCCCTCCCAGGTGCTGTTGCTCCCTCTGGGGGTGCGGGAACGCTGCGGTTGAGGAGGAGGGCTCTCTCGAGGTCCGAGGGTTGAGGGCGGGCGGGGCCCGGTCTCTGTCGGCCACCTCTGGTGGGGTGGCTAGGAGCCGTGGCTGAACCCCCTTCCTCCTGGGCTCTAGGGTGCCCTCTGGTGGCGTTGCTGTGGACTGCCCTTCTGGAACCATGCAGTCACAGGGGAGGTTCTCCCCCTTGGCTCTTCCAGGCATCGCTTCCTCAGGGTTCCGTCTTGCGGCCTGGTTTGCTGTCCGGGATCCCACCAGCTCGGGCTCCGTTCCCCGGATTTCAGAGTCCTGGCAGAGGTCATTTGCCTCTTCGTAGGCGCCCTTCTCCTATATCTCTGCCTCCACCCCGCTTCGGGCCATGTCGGTCCTATGGGTCCGTTATCCTGGGAGCAGTTCAGGGGTTCTGCAGCGCCTTCCCTCATCGTTAGATGTATGCATGGCGGGTCTTTCGACTCTCCCCACCGCCGCAGGAATCCTCTGGGCATTCGAGCTCTCCATCATCCTCGTCTCCCTCCTCCTTGCTCACCTTCCTTCCGACGCTGATTTCACTGAATATCAGCGATTCCTTTCGAGGATGGTGAGGGACCTTCGGATCTCTTATGTAAGGAGAGACAATACCGAACAGGAGACGCGTGAATTCCTTGGAGAATTCAGTGCCCAGCACTTGGTGGTACCTTCCTGGCCTATCCCCTTCCAGGAGGCGTCTATCCGTTCCTGGCAGTCGCCAGCCACCCTTTCTCCAGCCCGGCTGACTGCGTCGCCAGGTATTGTGCCTCGGAGTCCACAAGTGCATTGTACCCTCGGCTTGGTGTGCCTAGAGACTCCTTCCGGGCGCCGCTGCCTGGCGCACGACCGCCCACTGGATCCGGATTCTCTACAGTTCGACCGGTGGGGGCGAAGAGTGTTCTCTTCTTCTCGTGCGGTGGCTTGTATCGCATCTCATCAGGCTCACCACGCTGCCTATAATCGGCATCTGTGGTCGATGCTCTCTCAGCTCCTAGCATCAATGCCTGATACGGAGCAAACCAGACAAGCTGTTGCCCTCTCCGCTACAGGCCTGGAGCTGGCAAGACACCAAGCAAGGGCATCTTACAATGCCAATGAGGTGGCTTCCAGGCTTGCGGGGACAGCGATCTGCATTAGGCGGACGGCATGGCTTCGTCTATCCAGGTTGTCACCCCTGGCCCGGCATAGGGTGATGTGCTCTGCTTTCCGGGGGACCCGTCTCTTTTCCTCCAGAGCTAGGAGACTTTTGCAGGGGCTTCCTCCGTCTCCCCGTCCTCGGGAGGCACCTCCTAGCTCTTCTCCCACATAGGCTTTTCTCTGTACTAGCCAGGGTCTTCCCTTCTGTTTCTCACCAACAGGAGGCTGGGGTCTTGTTCCCTCAGGGTTCTGACCTTCCCCCTTCTAAGGGAAGGGCGCAATACTCACCCAAGCAGTAATGAATGGTGCAGATTGACAAGGAAGATATGAAAATTATGTACCTACCATAATTCTTGATCTTCTCTTGTATCTTCACCATTCATTACTGATACCCACCCACCTTCCCCTCAGTGGCCTCCTTCTGTGCCTCCCTCCCGCCTCTGTTCCTCTCACTTCTTGGCCTTTATGCCAAAAAAAACACATTTTCCGTTTTCCCATTCTTGTTGAATGGATCCCAGGGATTACTTTACTCTAAGATTCACTGGCATTTGCTTGTAGAAGTGCTGGGTCGTGAGGGGATGCCTGACTCTTGCACCGCCCGTGTTGACAGGCGAGGCACTTCTAGGGACTCTGTGTAATACTGTCTGTGCAGTTAGTATAGTCCCAGAAACAACTGCTAATTAATTACTAAACCCTGGAACCCCTCTTTCTTTTTTCTCAAGGTGAAGAGGAGCGAGTACGGTTACAAAAATTTTCCTTAATTCTGAGGGAACTCTTTTGGACTGCTCTATAGTGCAATCCCTTGCCTTCTTAGGTCATGTTGCCTCACAGCCTGGTGGCCATGCTCTGCCTCGACACATTTTGCTAGGATCCTTGGCAGGCATTACTGCAAGAAAAGCCCTTACAGCTGCTGGCTAACCTTGTCAGCTTCAAGTCTCTATCTGCCTTGACCATAGAAAGTCTGATTGAGTCCCTCTATATTTTCTTACAAACTGCCTTCGAGAAGGCTCAGTTTTCTTCCTGTACTCTTCTAGAGTAGCTCTTATCAAGCTGCTTGAAACTTAGCCCTCTTCCTAGATAGGCTCTTCGGGAACAGGTTCTGCTCAATCAGTCCAGGAGCCCTCAACTAGGATGAAGAGACTTGGCATGTTGAGAGTCCAGAGGCTCTGCCCTCCCTTGGTCTGTCTAGCGGGTTCGGTGAACCTTCTCTTCAGCTCTACCAACGGGGATTCTTGCCCCCTCATTAATTCGAGCCTTAAGCCTCTCAACCAACAATGCTCGGTGGGCACTATTGCCTCCTCAACATGCCACTCTTTTCTTTCTCTCTGCTTCCTTCATTCCTTTCTTTCTCCTTCCCTTTCTCTCTCTGTTCCTCCCTAGAGCCGCCCCGGAAAGGAGGCCCTGCGATCCCTTAGGGCAGGAATTCTCTCTCCTCTGTCTATTCTCCATCGGCTTATTCCTTTTTCAGTTTATTTCCTTCCTTTGCTATCCCTTGGCTAGCTTGCCTCGCTTTCTTTTCTCACACTTTATTTTGCCTCTCGGACTAACAGAACTGAGATGGAGGAGGAGTCCGTGGCTGCTAACGGCCGCCTCGCACAGCTGATTTGTAAGGCCGCCCTTGAGGGCGCGCTAGAGCCAACTCTAAAAAAAAAAGTCCTGCGTGTGGTGCGCACCTCCAGCTTACACCCAAGCAGTAATGAATGGTGAAGATACAAAGAAGATCAAGAATTATGGTAGGTGCGTAATTTTCATTTCCTCCCTAGTTAAGTAAAGGAGTCTTATTCTTCCTTCTTCTCTCTCCTCTCGGATTCCTCGGACTCTTCCGAGGATGCTGCGAGAGAGCACGAGCCCTGCTCTCCGTCAAAACCCGGCCGAGGACCCTCCAAGTCTCCTCCGAGGATCCATCTTTCATGGAGTTGCTTAGAAAATCCAGGAAGTCCACCAGTGGCACTCTCTGGAACCAGATCCTCAGTGACTTAAACTGCTGAACATCCGGATCTGCCCGTGACAGCTCCAACTTTAGTGCCACCCTGGATCGAGCCTCACGCCCACCTTGTTACCATGATTTGGAAACAACCGTCAGGCTAGCCCACTTCTCAGGAAGTCTAGCAGGCTATACCAGGCTCTTGAGGTGTAGACTACCTTGACTCTCACCCTTGTGTCGACTCAGTCGTGATTAGCACCACTCACGGCCGGTCGGCACATCCAAAACATCTGAGCTCGTCTCGTCCGGATAAGGAATCTGGCCTCCTGGACCAGTATGGAAGAAAGATCTATGCCTCCTCCACACTGGGAATTCAGGCCCTGAATTACGTCACCCATATGGGGGATTACCAGAAGGCCATCCTTACCCAGGCGGAATCCAAGCTGGACTCCTTACCTGACTCCCAAGTCAAACAGGAGTTAGCCGACCTCGTCCGTTCTGCTCATTCGACCAGTTGCCACATTTTGCGGGCGACGTACGATGCAGTGGACACTGCCGGGCGGAGCTCCGCTTTCGCCGTGAGTCTACGGCGTCATGCCTGGCTCTGTGTGTCAGGTTTGGTCCTGGAGGTGCAATCCGCTATTCAGGAGGCACCTTTCAGGGTATCGGTGCTTTTCGGCGGTGTTGTCAAAGACATCATCACCGACTTGCAAGAGAAGGGGATGGCAGTGGATTCCATGTGCCATCCCCAACACCAGCAGCGCCATCCCTTTCGCAGACGGAGTCGGCCACAAGCGAAACCCCAGGGAAGGCGGGCCACTAAATGTCGGGCCCCCACAGCTCCCAGGCTCCCTCCGCCCAAAAAATCAGCAGGTGCTTCAGCAGCAGTGCTGCCCCACACCACCTGACTCCTTTTCTCTCCCACCGCCTCTGGACCCCCCGGAGGAACCGGTAGGAGGGAGGTTTTCCCTCCACCTGCCAGGATGGGAGAGGATAACCACGGATTCTTGGGTGCTCCAGCTTATAGTGGAAGGACACTCCATAGAGTTTCTTCAGAAACCACCCCGTCACCCCCCTCTGAAGTCATCCTATTCAAGGGAACACCTTCCTTTGGTCCGGGAAGAAATCTCAACTCTTCTCATGAAGCAGGCGATAGAACCCATCCCCCCTCATCTTCAAGGGACGGGTTACTATTCCCATTTCTTCCTGGTCCCAAAGAAGATGGGAGATCTCAGACCCATTCTGGATCTCAGTTCCCTGAATCTTTATATAGAATACACAAGGTTTGGGATGCTCTCTCTGCAGAGCCTTCTGCCCCTCCTTCGGCTGGGTCAATGGCTTTGTGCACTGGATATGCAGGATGCCTATCTGCACATTCCCATTCGCCTTTCTCACTGCAAGTATCTTCGTTTTGCATTTCAGGGGGACCACTACCAATTCAAGGCGCTCCCCTTTGGTCTATCCTCAGCCCCCCGGGTATTTACCAAATGCCTGGCTGTGGTAGCGGCCCACCTGCGTACAATGGGAGTACAGGTGTTCCCTTACCTGGATGACTGGCTCCTGGTGGCCTCGTCCAGAGAGGAACTCCTGCATTTTCTCTCCCTCACCCAGCAGGTTTTCACTTGCCTGGGTATTACCATCAACCATTCCAAGTCTCATCTGGACCCTTCCCAAAGGCTACAGTTCATTGGAGCTATCCTCAATACGACTGTGAGCAAGGCCTTCCTGCCTCCAGACAGGGCGGCTTCTCTTCAATCCCAGATTTTCCTGCTATCAGAATGCAGGAGGGTCCCGGCGAGGTCGATCCTCCGTCTTCTGGGGCTCATGGCAGCTGCTATTCCGACGGTCCCCCAAGCTCGACTCCACATGAGGATCTCTCAGTGGACTCTTCGCTCCCAGTGGGATCAACTTGTGGACGACCTAGATCAATTAGTTCTGATCTCATCGCTGATGGTACGAGACTTGCAATGGTGGATGGTTCGAGAGAACCTGTTTCGGGGGATCCCCTTCTTTCATCCTCCCCCCTCCCAGACTCTGACTACAGACACATCAGGCGAAGGTTGGGGAGCCCATCTAGGTCCTCATCGGACCCAGGGCTTATGGTCCAGCCTGGAACAAGCTCTCCACATCAACGTGCTCGAGCTTCTAGCTGTGCTATACGCTCTCCAAGCCCTTCACCAATACATTCTTCCCGGCCACCTAGCCGTCCAGATGGACAACATGTGCGTAGTGTGGTACATCAACAAACAGGGAGGAACTTGCTCCTACCCTCTATGCAGGGAAGCAGTGAGGGTTTGGGATTGGGCAACTCAACACGACCTTCACCTCACGGTGATTCATGTTCCAGGAGTCGACAACACTCTGGCAGACAAGCTAAGCCACTCCTCTGCTCTGGCGCACGAGTGGGAATTGGACCAAGGGGTGCTAGACAATATCTTTCAGCTTTGGGGGACTCCACAGGTAGACCTGTTTGCCTCTCCCCAAAACGCAAAACTTCCCACCTTTTGCTCGATCGTTCCAGAGCGAGGCGCTTTCTGGAGTGATGCTCTGTCTCTAGACTGGAAGGACAGATTCGTCTATGCTTTTCCCCCAATTCCTTTGATCCCACGAGTGTTGCAGAAACTAACCACAGAAGGAGCGAGAATGATTCTGATCGCTCCTTTCTGGCCCAGGCAAATCTGGTTCTCTCTTCTACAATGATATTCAGAGGTTCCTCCTCTTTCTCTTCCTCTATCTCGAGGTTTACTGACCCAGGATCAGGGGACCCTGGTCCACCCAGGCCTCAAATCCCTTCAACTACATGCATGGCTCCTGCAGACCTAGCCTAATCCCATTTTGGCGTCTCTCCAAAAGTGGCAGAAATTTTGGTGGAGGCTAGAAAACCCTCCACCAGGTCCACTTATGCCATGAAGTGGAAGAGATTCTGTATTTGGGCAGCCTCCAAGAACGTGGAGCTTTTCTCCTGTTCAGTGGCTTTTCTGCTGGAGTACTTACGTCATCTCTTCAACCTGGGTCTCAGCCATTCCTCCTTGAAGGTTCACATGGCTGCTATTTCAGCCTACCATGTTCCCTTCACAGATAAAACTTTCACTCAACTAGAGGTCTCTAAGACCTTTCTCAGAGGAGTCCTTCATCTAAGGCCCCCCGTCCGTACCCCTGCTCCCCCTTGGGACTTGAATTTTGTTCTCGAGAAACTTACTCTCCCTTCCTTCGAACCTGCAGCTTCTGCAGATCTGAAGTTTCTTTCATGGAAGACGCTCTTCTTGGTGGCCATTACTTCGGGTTGAAGAATTTCCGAGCTCCAGACCCTTATGTGTAAAATCCCCTATTGGATTTTTCACAAAGAACGAGTTGCTCTTCGCATGAATCCTAAGTTTCTACCTAAAGTAGTAGCAGAGTCTACTTTAAATCAGTCCATAGAGCTACCTGCCTTTTTTACGCAGTACCCTAACCAAGGGAAATATTTACTCCATACCATGGATGTTCACCGGATTCTGAGATACTACACCAACAGGACGAAGGATCTCAGAAAGACTGATCAGTTGTTCATTTCTTTTGCCCACAAAAGGGAAGGCAATGCTGTTTCCAAGCAATGCCTGTCAAAGTGGTTGGCTCATTGCATCACTTTCTGTTATGACAAGTACAAGACCCTTCCGGGTCAGGTTAGAGGCCACTCCACAAGAGGAGTAGCGGCCTCTGCAGCTTGTTTCAAGAATGTGTCTGCGGCAGACATATGCGCTGCCACCACCTGGACTTCCGTCCATACCTTTACGAAACAGTACAGTTTGGACATTGCCTCTCGCCGTAGAGCAGGCTTCAGGCTGGCTGTTTTGCAAGGCCTCCTGTCTTGATGCTTGCAAGGCTAGTGCTACTTTCTGGAGTAGTTTCCTCCTCCCGGTGCCTTTTATTTGTTCCAGACTGCTTGGGATTCAGTCCTATATGTAATTATCTACTGCAAGAGCCCTCTCGAAGTAAGATAGTACAGTTACGTAAGAACTTACCGTAACAGTAGATCTTCGAGAGAGGCTCTTGCAATAGGTAATACCTTCTCGCCCTCCATCCCCCTAGGCTTTTTCAGCTCCTTTTCCATTGAGGGAAATATCCGCTCCTCTCTCGTCTGGCCTCTTTCGGCCTGTGGCAGGAAAGAACTGGAAGGCGGGTGTCCGGGACCGCCCCTTTATACCAACATCGTATGATGCCGGTCACCTGGCGTGGCGGCCCTCGCCAGGTCTGAAGCTAGAAATTTTTCCTGGGGTCCTGCCGCCAGTCAAGGCCAGTCCCATATGTAATTACCTACTGCAAGAGCCTCTCTGAAGATCTACTGTTACGGTAAGTTCTTACATAACTGTACTTTATGTTTATTCTAGTGCAGAACGAAAAGAAGCTGAATTTACATCAGGGCTGAACTGACATGGAAGTGAACTGACTGGGGCAGAATTGACATAGTAGCTGAATTGACTTGGGCTGAATTGCCATGGGGCTGAATTCACCTGGCTGAACTGTCTCAGGCTGAATTGACTGGGCTGAATTGACAGGTGTTCAGATGGGGACTTACTGAGGGTGGCAAAAGCATAGATTTGGTTTTCTTAGTGTTCATAACAAGCAGATTGAAAGTGAACCAATCCTGGATTGCAGAAATGTTAGTGTGTAGCCTCTGCTGTAGTTTCCCCAGGAACTTATCAGTGGAGGTGATCATGGCATTATCAGCATATAGAAGGATATTAGTGGAGTTACAGGCTGTGGGGAGGCCCAAGATTGACCCTTGTGGGACACCAACAGTAACTGGTCTATATTCAGAAAGAGAGCCACAGCATTTTACAGACCAAGTTCAATCAGCCAGATAGCTGGTAAGCCACTGGATAGCATCAGTGGAGAGGCACAATTTGATTAGTTTCTGGCAAAGTAAGGCATGGTTGACAAGGTTGAAGGCCTTGGTAAGGTCAGTGAATATGGAGCCTGCAATGTCACCTCTGTCCAGTGCTCAGTGAAGCACATCTGTAAATTCCAGTACTGCTGTCACTGTGCCATGTTTTTTTCTGAAGCTATGCTGCTTCAGGTACTGAGTGAGCTTGTCATTTGCCACCCTTTCTAGTGTTTTTGAAAGGGGGGTAGGACTGCGATAGGGTGGTAATTTGAGAGCAGGCCACGGTCACCCTTTTGAATACAGGGATTATATGTGCTACTTTCCAGAGCCTTGGTACAGTACTTCAGTTCAGTTCAGTTTGTTTATTATACTAGAAAAGCATGTGAGCAAAACTGCCCATTTTCACAAGCGTCCAGTTGTGGACAAATACTACAGAAAGTTACATTTTTCATTTTTTTCATTTATTCTTTGGTAACTGGGAAAAGGTTCTGGGCCAAAGGTCCCTTTTCAGGCCCGACCCGGACAAAAAACATACAAAAATACACAAATACAATCAACAGCAATACAAAACAAAAAATACAAATTACAAATTGCAGTTACAAACAGATTTATGTAATAAATAACTTTTTAACCTTTGTTTAAAAGTTAAAACAGAGGGAGCAATCCTAACATCAAGTGGGAGTGAATTCCAATACAATGGTGCTGCTATTGAAAAAGCTCTAGAGCTTAATCTAAGCCGAGACCTGGGGACAAAATATAGGGAGCCTTCAGCCAACCTTAGGCTGAGAAGCAATTCTGTCATTACAGCAAGCTCAGAAAGAGGAAAAAGGGAGCCAAAGTAAAAACATTTATACATCAGACAGCCAACAAAATATTGTATTCTGCAACTAGGGGAAAACCACCTCAACCGTGAATAAAGATTACACCGATGTGTCCTACTGGGGGCTCCTAAAATAAATCTACAAATATTTTTATACTCCACAGTTAGTGCTTGCAATTTTTTTGTACCTATGTTGTAATATAAACAAGAACTATAATCAAAATATGGAAGAAGAGAACCAATAGCAATTGCCAGTCTAGTTACTTGTGAGAAGAATGACTTGAATTTGTATAACACCCATATTCTTTGATTTACTTTCTTAATCATTGACTGAATCTGAGGTGAAAAGGTCAAACTGGGATCCAATGGTGTGCCCAAATACTGTACTTAAATTGAGACACTTGTTCAATCAGATATCCTCAGTTCTGGGGTGTCCACCAACATAAATTGCATGCCAAATAACATAACTTTTGTTTTAGCTGAGTTCAAAACCATAGCATTTAAAGTAAGCCAAGACCAAATGGCACCAAAATCCTTTTGTAAGGAACAAGAACGTTCAGACACAGAATTTGACTGATCACAAATTATAAGATCATCTGCATAAAGCAGTGATTCACTAAACTTACAAACTCCAGGAAGCTGATTAATAAAAACAGAAAATAACAGGGGTCCCAAAATTAAAGGCAGTCATTAAAAGGTACACAAATTGGGGAAAAGGAGAACAAGGGGACACGATTTGGAACATTGAGTAAGGTGTGATACAACAGTTTAAAATAGACCTTTAGAACACTGAGTAAAGATAAGTTACAACAGTTTAAAATATACATTACAAGTGCATTGGTAGAAACAGTGCTTGACAAGGTTTGTGACAATTGAGCACTGGTGTGTAACTTAACAATGTGGTACCCTGTTGAGAGGGATAAATTAAAGATGATTTGAGGGGCGGCAACTCTCCAGTATTAATTGAAGGAGCTCCATATCTGTGTGTGTCTGGACCTATCCTAGTTGTAATGTTGATTTGGGCAAGGTAGGTGTATGTCTGAGCCCAGGTTAACCTTCTAAGATAGAAGCTGGGTCTTTGTGGGAGGTCGCATGTCTCATCACACCCAGCAGTGAGGGAATTCAGGTCCGGAATGTAGGCAGATAGATCACTAAAAGTTATGTTAAAGGAGTTTGCAAGGTTCTTCTCTCCTTCAGTCGTAGCGCTGTCCATTGTGATAGAAGGGGGAGAGGTTTCCTTGTGTTGCCTAGAATTTCATCAATCCCACTTCACTGCTGTTTAGGTTGGGTGAGGAGGGTCTTTTGCCTGTTTTTATGATGTTAGCCTTGGCAGGTTTTTTTTTTTTGTCTTATCTGTTTATGCTCCTCCCTCTGGCACCCCGCCGGCCACTCCTTCAGAGCCAGTGACCACCACACCACCACCTTGACCCTACACCACCATCTCCTGACCCTGTCTCATGACCTTGCCAGGATATTCTGACATTTCCCTGTGCTGGGAGGGTCCCTCTCCTTCGAGGGAGGTGCAACACATATCCCCAGAGGCTGCACTGGTCGGTCCAGGCTGTCTGGGACTTTGTGGCAGTGTGGGCTGGGTGCTCATCATCTGGTCTTTAGGGGCCCATTTTCATGTTTTCTGTGGCTGCCCCACATGGTAGCCTGCATAAGGATGGCATCCTGAGGTAGGGACATATGGAGGGCGTGTCGGGCTTCACGCCTCCCTAAGCTCATCCCAATCCACTTCCAGGAGCTAGACTTGACCCCTGGAGGGACGATCCAATGGATGCTTGTAAATCACCTCCTGCCGGGTCTGTGCTCCTGGTACCTGGGCTCGTGCGAACCCGGTCGCCAGCATGCCAAGTAAACCCTTCACTCAAGCTCATGGAACCAGCAGCCTTGGCTGTTTTAATTTGAGTTTTGATTGTGTTCTGAGCTCTTGTATTTTTGGAGAAAAGTGTGATGATTATACTCTTTAAACAGGACCCAGGCTCTATCACGCTTTCTGGTTAAGCACTTGATTTGGGGGGTAAACCATGCTTGGATGTTCCTTTGCTGACAAGGGTCTTGTAAGGGGCATAATGTGACAGATTCTATTGAACTGTGTAATCCATAATAAAAAAATACCTCATTGTGTGCTACAACTGACCAATAGCCTCTCTGGCCAGGTATGGAGAATTAGTAACAACCTCTGATTGCACTCGATACCCTCCTCCCACCCCCAAGACAGACACCTGAATTAAATTTCATATGCTATGTAATTGCTGCAAGTCACTGTGCGTCCCCTGTCATTGCAGAATACAACCCAACCCAAAACTGGGTGTCCTCAATAAGGGCACGACAATGCTGTTGGGAGGAGGCTACCCTCGTCCCTCATTGTGAGAGCCATAGCAAGGACTCTTAAGTGGGTGGCACAATGCTACGCCACCCAGAACAAATTGTGGAACTTAAAGGGGAAGAACCCCCACCATGATGTCTTGCACCTCAGAGCTAACTGCAGTGTGAGACAATAGCCTAGAGCAGCATGGCCTCAGCTATATTAATTCCTAAAAAATAACTGCCGACCTCAAGTACCTCTATCAGACAGAGACTCTTTCCAACCCTACAGGTGCCTTCCCTCCTCCTATACCCATTCCCTCCCAAGCACCTGATGGTGCCACAGTTGTGTAGAAGACCCAGGCCACAAGACTTCCCCCCAGTCACCAGAAGCAAACCACCACTGTCCTTCCATGTAACTCTTCAGCCCCCGCTACCTGTCCCCTCAACTTCTGCCCTGAACTCCCATGATGGCAAATTGTTCTTCAACTCAGCATTAATGGTGAGTCCTCTGAAGTTGGCAGCATATATTATAGCAGTCCTTGTCACTATCTTCCAATGCAGCCCAGGAGGCAAAGCAGGAGAGAAACTGCACCATCCCTATACATAACATGTGGTGTCTTGCCCCCCCAAGCTCACCTTACCTGGTCTGACTGCTCATCATTGCCACAGGCTCTCCGCTGCTTATGTCTCGATTAAGAAGGCCATTCAGACTGAAACCACATGGTTGTAGTTGCATGCAGGGCCCAGTCTTCAACTTGGCGCTGTAGTATAGTATCGCTCAACTGGCACCCATGTAAGAACAGTCTGATTGACAATCCTGCAGCAACCAGGGAGGCAAAAGCAGCATGAGTCCAAAGGTCCTAGTTCCTCCATCAACAGGGCACATCCAAATGTAGTCCTAGGGGAGTATGGGGCCAAGGGAGCTGGAAATTGAGGCAGCAGTGTCCCCTGGGATATTATAGCCCAGATCAGTCACAGTTCATGAAAACAGGAGAATTAGCATAAACAGAAAACATCATTACTAGCGGTGTAGAACCACATCCAAAGTCATCTGTGTTTTTTGTCCAGCTCTTGCACAAATGATATATAACTTTCTCAGCCTCCCAAAAGGCGAATGTAGCTCCCTCATGATGAATTTTTAGAACGCCACATAGGAGAAGGTGAAATCAAGCTTCCGCTCCTTAATAAGTCCAGAATAGGACTGAAAATCTTCTGCTTCTTCTGAAGCCTCTTGGAAACATCCTGATGCAGGTACAGCCTTGCTCCTTCAGAAGGAAGCTCTTGCAGATTGTGGTATGCGGACAACAGTGCCTGCCTATCCCCATTATGATGTAGATGGAGAATAATCTGTCTGGACAGCTGGCTATCTGGAGGCCATGGTGCCAGGGCCCTGTGCGCCCACTAAATCTTCACTCTGCCTTCCTTAGGAGAAATTCCCAGGAGCTTAGGTAGCGTGACTGCACAGAATTCCACCGCACTGGCACCCTTCTCTGTATATATTGTTTCTACTACTACTAGTTAGGATGCTCCAAAGATAGTTCATGATGCTGTACTATTCTTATGATGATGTTTTTCAAATAGAGACTATGTGTTCTTCTGTTACTGTACTTTTGTTATACACTGTGCTTGGGTCTTGTAAGTGTGACCCTTTGTTTATATTTGTTTTATTTATGCATATACCTATGTAACCCAGTCCCTGAGTCGCACCTAGAAATGAGCCTTGGCTCAGTGGTGCCCTTCCCAGTTACCAACTTAAAAAAAAATAATTCTTTGCCCACTGGGAGCCCTCGTAGCTTCAAATTGTTGTGGCGGTTGTAATTCTCCTGGTAATACAAGAGCTCCTTCAGGTCCTCCAGTTCCCACTTAAGCCACTTCACTTTTCTCACAGAGGGGCCAGCGCATCTTCCAGCATGGATACCTCTGCCACGTCACCCAGCTGCTTTGAGTGTGCCGCATACTGAAACAATATTTCTTCCAGCTTGCCCTCCAACTTGTCCAGTTTCTGATTCAAAGCTTCCAGAACGTGTTCTGTAATTGTTCTGCCCAGCACACCCATTTCTGCCACTGAGAGCAAGATTGGCACTGGGCCTTCAGCGGGCTGTTTTGTCATCCCCTTTTTGGCCAGTTTTGCTGTATTACATGGTGGTTTCCCTGAGGAATTTACAAAAACTCCTCCATAACAGCTTAGATTGCAGAAGATTCACTTTGGGCAGGATTTGCAGAGTTTACCAATGGAATTTACGTGTTTTAAATTCTGATGGAATGGAGTTTGAGAGAGTCACAACTTGCTGGCTAGCTGCTCATTAACACCCTCCCCCGACTTCATTATTTCTCTAGGCGGTAATGATGACTTCTTCTGTAGTCTAGACACCTTGGGCCCAGTCTCTGTGCCTCAGGAGTATTTTTATTTCCAGTCACTGCTCAAAAATATTACAAAGCAGAAATGTGGCACTCAATTCAGGAGAAAACTCAGCACTTGAAAAATAAGAAAAAGTGGTAAGTTTATTTAAGCCACAGATGCTGACAAGCAAATGCCCGTGCTGTGACCACATGGGTCTCCTCAGGGGCATGTCAGTACAGACACACACACACACATATACACACTTAATTTATAGTACAACTTTAAAGTGATATAGACCATGAAAAGAATATAAATACAATATAAATACATAGAAATGTTTTAAAAACTTTGGAACAATATTTAAAGAAGGTATGCACAAACCCTGTTGTGCAAACTGATATAGGAAACTCAGTAGCAAGGTAATTACATTCAATTTATATATACATAAAAAATTGCGGCAGAATTGAATTCATGAGAGTTGTGACTTGCTGGCTAGCTGCTCATTAACCCTCCCCCCCACTTCATTATTTCTGAAGGCGGTAAGGATGACTCCTTCTATAGTCTAGACACCTCTGACCCAGTCCCTGCATCTGTGCTCTCTTGAGTATTTTTCTTTGCAGGCTCTGCTCAGAAATATGCACTCAACACTGAATTTCGAGCCTGCAGCCCTTGACCAGGCTAAGCACTTCCAATTGGAGTTCCTAAATGTGCCTAATAATGCTGGTCAGTTTGGTTCATCCAACCTTCCACATTTGAGACCCTGTCTGATGTGGTTTGGCAAAGACCAGCTTTGGTGGCAGCTGTCCCCTAAGCAGGCAGACAGAAAATACACTGCCCCAAAGATAAGCCAGTGCACATTATGTCACTCAGTCCATTGCTGATGCTGTTGTCTTTCTTGCTAAGAATGACAAGGCCATTGTCACTAAAGAGGTCACTGCACACCCAATAATCAGGAGTTGCACAAGGTTGACTGTATGAGCAATCGAGCTTATGCTTCAGGCACCCTGGGCACGAAGATAGCCAGCTACCAAGGGCATTTTTCTAAGTACAAATATACCCTTTGGAGCAAGCTGAAATCTCTGGCAGTCTCTGCCAAATCCTGAACCTAAACAAGAGATTCTGCAGACTGTCAAGCAAGATACTGACTCCAGCAGTCACCATCTTAAATCCTCTATGGATGCTTTTGATACTGCATCTTGTTCTGCTGCAGCAGGCATTTGCATCAGGTGGCATTCCTGGCTGTGGACTTCTGACTTCAGCCAAGATGTTTAACAACAGGTTATGAATATTCCCTTTGATGGAACTTACCTGTTTGGACAGCAGGTGGAGCAGTCTCTTAAGGCATCAAATGAAACTATAATGACCCTTAACAGTTCCAGACCACCTCCATTCAGCCTTCAGAAAAGCAAGAGACATAGTTCTTTTCAAAACAAGCAGACCTTCGGTGGCAAGGGCAGGGGAGCCCAAAATAAAAGTCAGCCTCCCCAGCCTCAAAAGGAGGCAGACACTGAAAGCACCTAGTGCCACTGTCTGAAGTTCTAGTTCCAGTCCTACCTAAGCTGCCCAATGCAGACCTATCCTCTCCAATGGAAGAGCACTTGACCAAGTTTTACCATCAATAGGAATCCATCATGACAAACAAGTGAGTCCTAAGATCATCCAAGAGGGATACTCCCTGGATTTTACAGAATTCCCTCTGGACCCTCCACCCAGAAGAGAACCCTATTTGTAATCACATATGTTGGAGCTTCTGGTGCAGGAGACTGTAGGCCTTCTGAGCAGCAGGGCAGTGGAAATTGTGCCAGAGTCAGAACAAAACAAAGGCTTCTACTCCCACTACTTCCTCATTCCAAAGAAACCAGGAGACATGCGCCCCATTCTTGACATCAGCAGTCTGAAAAAATTAGTGGATTGAAAAAGATTAAAAAATGATTTCTCTGGGATCTCCGCTACCCCTTCTGAAGCCTCAGGATTGGCTAGTATTCCCAAATATGTAGGATACATACCAGCATATACTACTACTACTACATCTCAGCCATGTCATGTACTGTATTTCAAAGAACAAGGAGGAGCACACTCTTACCCTCTCTGTAGGGAGGAGATAAGAGCGTTGGAATGGTGCCTGGAGCAAGGGATCCTACTATAAGCCATCTACTTGCCAGGAGTCCAGAACACTTTGCAGACAAGCTCAGTCAAACAGAGGCCAATCCTTGCGAGCATTCACTAGCTCCAGATGTTTTGAAATTGCTATTTAATGAGTGGAGTACCCCAGATGTGAACCTTTCAATGCCAAACTGCCTCAGTTCTGCTCCAGAAATCCAGGACATGGTTCTTTCTGTCAAGATGCATTCAGACTGCAGTAGCAAAATTATTTCCATATACATTCCTTCCAATCCTTCTCATTCAGAGGGTATTGCTCAAATTCGAGGTGCAAGAGGGCAAGATGATACTAGTGGCCTCTAGCTGGCCTCGACAGATATGGTTTCCTCTGAACAGACATTCAGTCAGGGGAGTGAGTAGTCCACCAATCAGGACAGACTTACTGACTCAGGGTTACATGGTCCATCCCAACCTGCATTCCCTTCACCTTCAGGCCTTGCTCTTGAAGTCATAGAAGTGAATAGGTAGAAGATACCACTGAGGGTTTCTGAAATACTTTGGACTGCATGTAAACCTTCCACTAGGAAGACATACACAGCCAAATGGAAAGATTCTCCATCTGGTGCTACAAAATACGCATGGACCTTTCAAGTGACCACCTGACAACGTTTTGGAGTACCTGCTCGACCTTTCTGATGTTGGCCTGCAGTATTCCACAGTAAAGGTCCATCTATGTGCTATTTCTGCATACCATGAGCCTGTTGGTATCCTTTACCTGGCATAGCTGCCACTGTTCAAGAGGTACCTCAAGAGCATTTTACTTACATGGTCCCTCATCAGGAAGCCAGTGACTGCCTGGAATATCAGTCTTGTGTGAGATGTACTCACTGCAAGCCATTGAGCACCCTATATGTATGACTTGAAGTTTTTAACATGGAAAGCAGCATTTCTAGTGGCAGTATATCTGCTTACAGAGTGTCTAAAACCCATGCCCTGGTCACAGATACTTCACATGCTGTTTTCCATCAAGATAAGATAGTTCTTCACACACACCCCAAGTTTCTACCGAAAGTGGCTTTTGAGTTCCATTTTAACTAGTCACTAGTGCCGCCTACCTATTTTGCCAACTTTGAGAATGATAAAGGACTCTACACTCACTGGATGTTAAGAGGGTCCTTAGGTTTTATCTGGACAGAACTAAGGACTTCAGACAATCCAGACAGCTCTTTGTCTCCTTCGATCCTAATCAGAAGAGACAGCCTGTTACAGTCAGGTGCATTTTTGCCTGAAGTGTGAATTGCCTGAGCCACTCCTATGCCATGGCTCAGGTTAAATTGGAGGGCCAGATATGAGCCCACTCTACAGCACTCCAGAAACCCATATGAAGAACCACATTTGCACAGTGATTTTAACGAAGGGTTTTTCACATTTATTACTGCAAAATACAGTCCAAGCAAGCTTTACATTTCACTCTGCGCAGACAGCCTCAGCGCTTCAGCATGAAGCCTCTAGAGAGCATTAGATTCACCCTCCCAGAAGGCTTCATGCCAAGGCACTAAGGGCTGTCTGCACAGGTGAAATGTAAGTTTGCTTGACTGTATTTTCAGTAATCAAATGTAAAAGCTCTTTGTTAAAATCACTGCAAGCGTGGTTCATCATATGGGTTTTTGAGCACTGCAACTTGGAACCTTTGAGCTTTGTTTGGGCTGGCTACCCTTTACAGCACACTCTCTCCATTCTTGAGTGCAGGTACTACTTGTTTGGAACTTTTTGTTGACCCCACTCTATCAGTGTAGTTTCCACATCGCTGGCAGATATTTGCTCTGTACCTATTGGAGACATTTGCAGAGCTGGAACCTGGAGCACAGTGCATGCTTTTATTAAGCACGTTGCCCTGGATGTCCATGCCAGGCAGCATGACACCTTTGGCAGCGCAATCCCAAATGGATTACTGTCTTCATGTGCCCTCAGCTCCTACCACCCTAGTCCAGGGTACTTTGGGCTTGGCACTCTGGCCCACTAGTGTGAATCAATGGTAAGACTGATTGTTGGAAGATTTTAAGTTACATACTCATCGTAATTTTTGATCTTCTAAGAATATCTTCACCATTGATTCACACACTTGCCTGCCATCCCCAGGCTCACTCCAGTATGGTTGTGTTGTGGTCTTCATCCCTTTGTGCTTGTTTGGGCTGTGAAGACACTGTTTACTGGATTTGGTGACCCTTCTTATACAGGCCACTGAGGCTATCTAATGCCCTTAGGT
The DNA here is from genome assembly GCA_016271365.2 of Neoceratodus forsteri. Lineage (NCBI taxonomy): Eukaryota > Metazoa > Chordata > Ceratodontiformes > Ceratodontidae > Neoceratodus > Neoceratodus forsteri. The sequence continues at coordinate 1,697,078,321 of CM057450.1, forward strand.
TAAATGTGCATAGATGCTTGTTAGGTTATGCAGCACCTCCTTAGTAAAAAGGTATTGAGGTGGTTGGGGCTGGCACCGATGTAAATAGTTAGCTGCATGTGCTTATTCACAGAGCCCTGCATTCACATTGCTTACCTGGATGCCAGCCCTCTGAAAAGTTCTGTCCCCACACAGTCATAGCGCCCTGCTCAGACCCACTCATGGAATGAATGGTGAAGATATTCTTTGAAAATCAAGAATTACTGTGAGTGCATAATTTGAATTTACATCAGTAGCTTCACCAAGCATGGCTTTCATTATAAATGTCTGCAGATCTGCAACATTGAGTAGTTTTCACGCTTTTACTGAGCACTACACCTTAGATTTCAGTCCATAAAACAGGCAAGTTCTGGGCTGGCAGTACTACAGTATTTTACATTCCTTGTGAGTCCTGTTGTCCCACTGAATACCCCTTATCTGGGAGATTTTGCTGCCTGCCACTTGACCAGTGTTGTGCTCTATAAAGGAGATTGACTCTTAGAAGATAGGAAAGTTACTGACCTGTAACTTTGGTGTTTCAGAGTATCTCATCTATAAATCCATAGTCATGCTCCCACCATCCCAAGAGATCACTGTACGCTGATTGTCTGCCCCTTTATTCATCACAATGTAGGGGCTACTGTATATTAACACCATGGGGCAAGTTGGTTGTCTTACAGTATGCCTCACCACGGCATTTGACTTGGTAAATCATCAGCAGCTTATCACTAAACTAACATCTCTTGGTCTTGATCATCTGTCCACTCAGTGGTTCACAGACTACCTTAATGGCAGATCACAAATTGTCAAATGGCATGGCGCAACGTCCAACAAATGCCCTATCACAGATGGTGTGCCCCAAGGTTCAAGACTGGGACCTCTCCTGTTTTCCCTGTTTATTAATGATTTGCCTCAACATTGTGGAGGGGCCAAGGTAACCTTATATGCAGATGATGCCGTACTTTATAGGTCCTTCCGAGACACTGTCCAAATAAACAGCCTTCTTAGTCAAGACCTTGGTCTACTTGAGAATTGGTTTCTTGCTAATAAATTAGTTCTGAATAGTAAAAAGACCAAAGCCATGCTATTTGGCCCTAAAAGCCTAGGCCCAACGCATTTACATTTATTGTCCCCAGCTCTTTCCAATGGCTCAAAAATTTAAGTGATCAGTTGTTTCAAATACCTAGGTGTGTACTTAGACCAAGACTGCTCCTTTAAAAGCCACATTGACCATCTGACCAAGAAACTCAACCAAAAGTTAGGTCTATTATATCGCTTCAGCCCTTTCCTCACTCTTGAATCCAAACTCAAGGCTTCCATTGGTATACTCCTTCCAACCTTGCTATATGGGGCCCCTTTACTACAATTTGTAAGAAGTTCTGAAATGCAAAGGCTAAAAATACTGTATCACAGGACAGGGTGCTTTGCTGCAGGGGTGTCACCATGGGAGCATCACTGCAAGGTACAACTATCTCTTAGGTGGCCTTCTCTAGATGGCAGATTATCATATCCATCACTCTGCTTGCATTTAAACTCCAGCAAAATGGCACCCCTCCTAGCCTAATTAACACATTAGCTCCCAAAAAGAATGGGAGAACACTAAGGTCCTCTGGCTGCCAGCTTCTCCATGTCCCTAGTTTTAGGACTTCCCTAGGACTCCGGTCCTATGCTGCCTTCATTCCTCCTACCTGGAATGGTCTCCCTAGTAATCTCCAGGAATGTACCTCCCTTGGGGGCTTCAAGAAGGGTCTTAAAGCCCACCTGTTGGACCTGAGCCTCAGCAACTGCTACCACTGAGTCTATCAGACTCCCTGCTGCCAATCTAACCTTATTGGGACATCAGTCTGATTGTGATTGTCTTGTGTATAACAGTACTTCTACTCCTATTGATATTGATTGTAATTAACCTGTTATTGTATCCTTGACTGGGTCAATATGTCTATATTGATTGTTAATTGTGAAATTACATTTATGTATTTTGTTATGTTTATAGATGTATGTAATTAATTCCGGGTCGCCCCTGAAAAAGGGACTGTTTCTGTCTCAGTGGGCCTACCCGGTCACCAAAATTTAAAAAAATACATAAAATAAAATTTTGTCATGTTAGTTTAGTCTTTTAAATGTTTTAAATTTAAAAAGCTCAAGTCACCTGTGCTTCGGCAGCTTTTCCTATCTCTCTTTCCCAGTAACAAAGGTACTGAGATAGACAGGGCCGATGCTGCTTTATAGAAAAGCACAGTAAATGTCGACTAATAAAGGCCTGTCAGCCCATTTAGTCTGCCAAAGCCTGCCTAGATATGGGAGTGTGGTCCCTGGCAGTCCTTCTTTCTTTCCTTACACCAACTGATATGCTGCAAGTTTGTGCACAGTACCGTATTTTGGTGACGTATACTAATGTCACCAGCACCAAATGCTCTGGTTCCCTTTGAAGTCTTAGTGTCCCAGCTCTAAGACCTTAGAGTTTCTATATGGAGGGATATTCTGGAAGAATTACAGGTAAGTAACTTTTTATTTCCGTAAGTCATATACTAACACATTCCAGCACACTTGACTAAAAACCAGGTGACACACTAACAACTATTAAATTAATAACTAATGTATTGCAAAAGAAAAATTTATATTACAAAATAGTGAAGGTAAAAGCAATGGAAGTGGTGATCCAGGCTCCTTATTGCCCAATAAACCCTATCTGGCAAGCATTATGACTTGCCCAGCATTGCTGAGCAACCACGACATGAACATGTATATAATCTTTAATGTGTAATATGTTTGGAGTTAATAATAACATAGCACTATACTATGGTATAGTAACTGGTTTGATGCCTTTCTAGAATCTGTGCAAAAAATGGACTGTACTCAACCCTGTTTTAATTTTTGTTATGTCATATGCAAATCAGAAATAAACCTCCAACATTTCCCTGATAGCCCAACTTCCTCAGAGAGAATTTGATGTGTGTATATTCAGTCTGTATTTCATTTTATTTTGGTTCATGACCTTTGTTAAACGCTCTCCTTGTCATTTGTATTTTAAGAAGATAAGCATTCCCTCATCTTTCCTTTAGTGTCTGTTCTTCTTCATAAACCCTTTTTATGTCCATTTCCTCAGTAACTGCTCAGCTCAGTAACTGGGAGTGTCCCCAGAGAAAGAGACATAAATAAGTGATTTTTAAAAGATACATGCAACTGCAGAAGGGCTGAGTAGTTACTGAAGATAACTTGATGTCTCAGGTCTGGTGTCCCTTTAAGAAAAATGATACTAGCCAGCTTGAAAAAGTAAAAGGAGAATGATAGAACAAATGCAGAGGCTTAGGGATTTACATTATTGCGAAAAACTGGACAGACTAAATCTAATGTCTCTCGAGACTAGAGAGTTAAGGGGTGATTTATTGCTTATGTGGGATATTGTCAAGTATCTCTTTTTGATGAGTGATGAAATGGGGTTTGAATTTAAATAAGATATTGCTGGCACTAGAGGTCACTTGTTTCAAATAAGGTGCCAAAAAGTTAATAGCACAAGAAGAAAATGTTTCTTTTCACATAGGGTGGTAAATCCCTGGAACTCTCTCCTTTTTTAAATTATTATTAGCAAAAGCAAACCTATTTCTAAAACAAACTGGACAACTGAATCGTGGCAAATGCCAGTGTACATTATTATGGGCAGTGAGAGAGGAGCTCTGTATGGGTATTTGCCTTCTACTTCTGTTTTCACCTCAGTATGAACTTAAAAGGACATAAAAAGGGTTTATAAAGAAGTAACCTGAAGAACAGAGACTTAGAGGGAACGCTCATGGTTTGAAATAAAAATGACAAGGAGAGAGGTTTAATGAAGCTCATGAGCCAAAATAAAATGAAATACAGACTGAATGTATGTAGATCATATTCTCCCTTGGGAAGCTGGGTTACCATCGAAATGTTGGAGATTTATTTCTGACTTGTATATGAAACAAAAATAAATACAGAGTAGAGTGCAGTCCCTTTTTTGCATTGATTCTAATTATAGATTTTTGTGGGCTGTATACTCCTCAGGTCTTTATAATCACAGGACCCAGTTGCTCCAGGTGCAGACAGAGTTTGATGCATTTCTAACCATTTTTCAGAATCTGTATATTGTCATTATACACAGGTGTGATATCACAAATCCCTTTATGCACAGTTGCGATGTTATACCTATTTATTAAGTAAGCAATATCACATGACTAGGTGTGTAGTTATTATACTGAAAGATCCCCACACTCAGGTTGGAGGCATGAGGCATTAGCCGAGTGCCCTCCAACCACAGGGTGGGGAAGTTCAGTAATTGCCCAGTAATTGCAAAACCTGGAGCATGTATTGCATTTTTTTTTTTTGACAACCTGGTAAGGCCCACTAGGTACAAGGCTTGTTTTCATTGGCAACCCAGGAGCAAAGTGGAGGTTAGGTTTGCCCAGAGTCACACAGTATGCAAGTGGAGGTTGTGGGAATCAAACCCAGGTCTGCTGGATGTAACAAGATCATTCATAGCTTGTTACAGCTCATTACTCTTACCTCTAGGCTATACTGCCAAAATTTATAAAATGGCACCAAATAATAAAAAACACAAGACTTTAGCCGCTCAGTAGTTCTGTACCTGTCATACTGCTGTATGTACTGGGTCGGCTACTACTGGTTGTTTTTATCTGTTTGTTGTTTTTTTTTTGTATTACAAAACTAATAAAACTTATTAAATTTGAAAAAAAAAACATAAGATTAAATAAATCTTTAAATTAAGAATAAATAAATCTTCATCATTTGTAAATCATTTCTTACACCAAATAGCTGTGTTTCCCGTCAAAGGAGGTCAACTTGGCCAACAATTAAGTCACTCATGTTGTTAGTTGAACTTTTTTTCCCCCAACTGCCACAGCTACTGAGAATCCCAAAGCAGTACAGTAATAGTTCTATGCAGTTAGGTTAGCCTAGAAAACAAGCTCCAAGACTTGCAAGGCACAATCCAAACCCATGTGGTTATTGGTCAGTTAACCACAGGTCTAAGTAGCTATTGACCAGTCAGATCACTGGATTTTTCTTGCCCATTTTATAAGAGATCTTTGAGATAATGAAAATGTGTCTGCTGGCATTTTCTCTCTCCCCTTTCCTGCTTTCTTTTACATATTCATCATTATATGCACTCCTATCAATTTCCCCTACCCAGTTATGGTTCCCAGACTCATTGTGATCTACAAATTTAACTGTGTGCTACTGGTACCGTACAATAACTAACTGCAATAACTCAATAGTTGCTTCAATTACTATTGAAGAAACTTTAAGGGCACTCCAATATCTAAATGCTAATTCCTCAGCTGGGCCTGATGGAATTCATCTTAGGTTCCTTAAGGAAATTGCAACACAAATTTCAGGCCCTTTGTGTAAATTATTTAATCTATCCTTAGATATAGGTGAAAGTGTCTCATCATGGAAAGATGCTGTGGTCATCCTATATGTAAATCAGAAACAAAACAGAAGTATCAAATTACAGACCAATAAGCTTGACATCCATTATAGGGAAAACTTTAGAAAGGCTAATCTTACATAGATTAGAACAAAATATAAATCTCAACAACCTACAAGATATTACACAGCGTGGGTTTACTCAGGGGAAGGTCATGTTTGACTAATCATTTACATTTCTTTGAAAATGTTTGTTCAGCATTAGATGTGGGCCTACCTGTGGACATAGTTTTCTTAGATTTTGCAAATGCATTCGACAAAGTCTCTCATAAAATTTTATTAGCGCATATGACAAAGCTGGAATTCCCCCAAAATCTAATAACCTGGATAGAATCATGGCTATATAATCGCCAACAATGCACATCAATAAAAGGGTATTCATCTGCATGGGCAGAAGTGACGAGTGGTGTGCCTCCAGGCTCAGTATTGGGCCCTGTACTGTTTAACATCTTGATATCATCAATGCAGTCATCAAACAATGTTTGGATGTCAAAGTATGCCCGATGACTGCAAGATAGGTTGCATAGTCAACTCCCATGAGGCAGTAGTAAACTTTCAAAAAGAGATAGCATCACTGGAACTATGGGCTCAAAAGAACAAAATGACATTCAGTGTTCAAAAGTGCAAGGTTATGCATTTAGGATATAATAACTTGAAAAACAGTTATCTACTAAACCAAGTGGTACTACAAGAAACTGATAACGAAAGAGACTTGGGAGTAAATATAGATAACAAAATTAACTTTGATAACAGTACAATAATAAAAGTTAAGAAATGTCAATGAATCCTGGGATGTATCTTGAAACATATAAAAAGTAGACAACCAAGAGTCATTTTGCCACTTTACACGAGTTTAGTTAGATCGCACTTGGACTACTGTGCACCTAACACAAACAGAGGTAGGAGATTAATTGAGGGTGTTCAAAGAAAAATGACAAAAAGAATTTCAGGTATGGCAGATAAGACCGATGGGGAAAGGTTGCAACAGTTGGAAGTATACTCCATGAATTATAGACAACTTCGAGGAGACCTTTGCTTAACATATAAGGCTATAAGAGACCCAGTTCTCATAGAAACACTTGGCTTAGAAACTAACTTTACTAAAACTCAAACAAGGTCTCATAATCTTAAACTAAGAGGCGACCACTGTAGAACCAAAAAGAGAAGCCAGTGGTACACACAAAGAATAGTCAACATATGGAACATATTACCATGTTCAGTTGTTGAGAAGTAACACTATGGATACATTTAAATGTCAGTTAGATCAATATATGGATAATACAAAATTGTAATATATATAAAAATATTTCCACCCTACGGTGGTGAGCTCATAAAAGGCTATGCCTCCTGAGCTTGTAATATGCTATGAGCCTGTGATCCTATGATTTTGTATTTTTTAAACCTCATACAGTTTTTTGATGGCCACGCAAACCACTCAAGGTTTGTTCTTGTTTTTATAAGGTCCTCACAGTCCTCAGGTGTATAAAATACTTAGTTATACACAGCCCCTATACATTATTCTGTATATTCTACATTAAACATTTACAGTTATTTCACAGCCAATCTTTCATTGCTTATAAAGTGTTTTGAGACAGAATGCATGAGATGCAATATATAAATGCAATTTATTATTATTCTACTATTATGATTGACAAATCCAGTTATTCTTCTTTGTTTTTAGGTAAATTATGCATTGAATCATATGAATAGAAAGCTGACCCTTGAACCGAAGGTGACCATCAATGCCCAAATTGTTGTCGTTGGAGCCTCGGATGTTGGCATCTCCTTCCTTGAAACTCTGTTTTTTTGGTAAGTTGTACATTTTTCTTATATTACTGTAGACTGAGTTCATGCAACCTTTGATTTTAGTGATTCTGTATGCAAGCAAATTGGTCAGTCTGCTTAGCATCATCAGGGGAAAGTATGCCTCTTTGCAGATAACACCAAGCTGTGTAACAGGGTGAACACACAGGAAGGGGCCATAGCGATGGAATCAGACCTAACAAAACTGGAGGAATGGTCCAGAACTTGGCAATTGAAGTTCAACACCAAGAAGTGTAAGGTCATTCACCTAGGGAAAAGAAACCCAGGAAAGAACTACTATCTAGGGGGCGAACAATTAGCCATCACGAACCTAGAATGGGACCTAGGGGTCATGCTATCCAATGGCCTAAAGGTAGGGAGACAATGTGAGAAGGTGGCACAGAAAGCCAGTAACCTTCTCGGTTGCATCGGAAGAGGGATCACAAGCAGAAAGCATGAAGTGATAATCCCACTTTACAGATCATTAGTGAGGTCACACCTGGAATACTGTGTCCAGTTCTGGAGACCCCACCTTAAAAAGGATATAGACCATCCAGAAACTGTGCAAAGAAGAGCTACAAAGATGGTTCAGGACCTCCACCATGAATAGAGGAGACATGATAGAAACCTTTAAATACCTAAAGGGTATCAACTCAGCGCAGAATCAGAACCTCTTCCAAGAAAATAAGGAGGCACGTACTAGAGGCCACAACAGATGTCTAACGGGAGGAGATTTCAGAGCAACATTAGAAGTTTTTTTTCATTGAAAGGGTGGGGAGCCAATGAACAGGCTGCTGCAGGAAGTCATGGATGACAAGACAGTTAAGGAGTTCAAAATATATTGGACAGACATAGAGGAATATTGAAATAAGGAATACACTTTTGGGGAGTAGGTCAAATAACAGGCAGACTAGATGGATCACACGGTCCCCATCTGCTGTCATGTTTTTATGTTCTATCAATGATTTCATACGCCCCGTCCCTTCCTTCTTTCCTTCCTCCTAGGTGCGCATGTACTCTGTTTGTCAGTGGGACGGTCGGGAGCACCACAGGTTGGGGAAGGGGCAATTATGCTAGCAAACTATTGAACTGTTGGCCCCCAAATCACTGATCAGGGATTGGGGGGCCCCCTACAAAAAATGATATGCGGGGATCCTGCGGAGGGGTAGGGTAGGGAGGAGGGGATAGTATAGAGTGATGGTGCCGGCTACAAGTATTGTGCCAGGGTCCAGAATTTCAAGAGGAGCCATTTTAAACAGTGTTCTCCAGCCCCAAATCATGAATCAGGAGTCAGGAAGGGGGAATTATGCTAAAGTAAAATTATTTGAACTTTGCTAAAAAATTTTATTTGGCCGTCTTTGGGGAGCATCAGACAATGAAGGGGTAATCTGAGCCAGTGTTTGCTTGTGTGCGTAGGTTCACATTTTCTTTTCAACTATGCAGCTGCTGTGGACAGACAATACTTTCATTTCAGATGATATGTTACATTTTACATATATTATGTACACATTTTGACAAGTTGTTCAGCTAGTGTTTTGTTTAAAATGCTATTATTACGCAGAATGTCTCTTTTCAATATGTTCAGGTGGAATTATGGAAGATATGTAAGTAGGAAAGGATAGGGATTTAACCATTCATGTGTCATACTTGAGTGTACTTTATGAGCACGGGAAAAGAAGATGCTGCTCAGTGAGTCTAACTCCGGCACAAAAAGACAAAGGGTTCAACTCAGGAGGTAGACATGAAAGTCAAGGCATTAAGGTTTATAAAATAAAACCAGTTTCCACTGAGGCACACCTGGAAGTCTTATGTCTTAAATTCTTATCAGAAGTCAGTGACCTGGACAGCACCAGAAGTACCGGCTAAGGGATCGCAAGTGGACTAAATGAGCTAGTTGGAGATGATTTTATAGCTTTTTGGAAGCGTGTTTTATTAATTTAGAAACGTTTCAACAGGAAAGACAACATGAGCAGTAAACAGCTCATTTCCAGAAGTGGCCTGGGTGAGGGGGTTACATAAGGGGAGAGCACAAATAAAACAAAGATAGCGTAAAATCAAATACAGTGCAAAACAAGCCAGTAAAAATACGTTAGCAATATGATAATGTGAACAGGTTGCCAAAAATCAACATAGGACATAGTGTGTAATCAAAATACAGGGCAAGACAAGCCAGTACAAGTACAATCTAAGAACATGATAATGTAGACAGGTAGCCAGGTAAATGGCATATGCTTCGTAAGTGCTAAATGAGAGTGTTGGAGGGAGGGAGAGAAAGAGAGAAGGGAACTAAGTGTTATATTGAGGAATAATAAGACGGTAAAACCAGCAGGGTAGGGGAGGGGGTGGAGGACGTGTGGAGAATGGGAGAAAAAGCAGCCAAAACGACTCCCCACCAGGATGCTGAGAACCCTACGAGGGGACTGGGAGCTGGCAAGTAACTGGAGAGAAAGAGAGTGAGGGGGAGAAGTAGCAAGGGTGAGACAGGAGGTGGAAGGTGGAGAATGGGAGAAAATGCAGTCAAAGCTTATTCCCCACCAGGATACTGAGAACCCTGTGAGGGGAATGGGTGCTGGCATGTTATTGAAGAGAAAGAGATCGATGGGGAGAAGTAGCAAGGGTGAGACAGAAGGTGGATGGTAAAACCAGCAGTGTGGGGGAAGGGGGTGGAGGATTTGTGGAGAATGGGAGAAAAGGCAGCCAAAACCTACTCCCCTAGGGATGCTGAGAACTCTGCAGGGAACTGGGAGCTGGCAAGTAATTGGAGAGAAAGAGAGTGAGGGGAGAAGTAGCAATGGTGTGACAGAAGGTGGAAGGTGGAGAATGGGAGAAAGGGAGTCAAACCTACTCCCCACCAGGATGCAGAGAATGCTGTGAGGGGACTGGGAGCCGACAAGTTATTGGAGAGAAAGAGAATGAGGGGGAGAAGTAGCAAGGGTGAGATGGAGGGTGGAGGGAAGGCATAGTCAGGAGGATAATTGGGAGGTTTAGTAGGTAAAGATGGGCTGAGGAAGGTCAGAATAGGGGGGCCAATAGGGGACTTTAGGTAGAGGTGGGCTTAGGAAAGGGCAAAGTGGGGAGTTGATAGGCAAGGTGGGCTAGGGATGGTGAGGGGGGATTACAAGGGATTAATTGCAGTTGCAGAAGAGAACAATGTGTCTGCAAAGTAGGGGAGCAGGGGAATAGAGGGGAAGGGAAGAGTAGGGAGGGAGGATGACTGTGAGGTCGAAAGGTAGGGTGGGCTGGGTGGTGAGGTTTGCAAGGGATTAATTACAGTTGCAGCAGTGAATAGTGTGTCTGTGAAGGAGGATAGCAAGGCAATGGTGAGATTGGGTAGCACGAATATCGGGGGGAGTTCCAGATATTAGGGAATTTGTACAAGAAGGTGGCATGACCAGATGAAATACACCGAGGTGGCAGGGCAGGCATTCAGTAAGTGGAAGACCTGAGGGAATAGCAGGAAGGGGAGGGATAGAAAAGAGGGAGGAAAAAAAAGTACTTGGAATTTGTCAAGCATTCTGTCCTCTGGGGTTAATTCCTTAGCCTGAATGGCAATATCGCTCCCCCAATCTCTGTATATATGGGATACACAATGGCACTACTCTAAATACCCAATTTACCTTCATGAGTGAGGAGGCAGGAAAATAACTCATGAGTGGCAAATCTGTGACTGAGTAATGATAGTTTACTCACCTGGTAAAGGTGATTGTGGGAGAGTGAATCCCTGAGGCACTCCACATTCCTGTCATCATGGGTTGTATACACCTGATAGGTTGTCTGATGCACATGTGACGTAAAAATAATCCTTCCCCTTCTGGTGGTCACTGGGCTCCTATGGTCAGTTCGATGTATTCCAAAGCTGTATCTGAAATGAAATCTGTTAGGATCCTCCCTTTTTGCCCATAGTAACAGTATGGAAAGTAGCGTGTAAATGTTTTGGCATTGACATTTTTTTTAATGGTAAGCATATTTACAAATATCTTATCATGTTTTGCCTAAGACTGTAAAATTCTTTTGAAATGGCAAGTAAATGCTGATCTTATCTGTGTCAGTCTTCACCATTCATCACAGATAGGTATCTGCCGGAGGTCAGGACCCCACGGAGCTTTTTTTTTTTTTTGCTTTTTTTTAAAGGTAGGCGGAGCCGACACACCATCGGGCGCTTGCCCTCGGGGCCGACGACCGCGCGGGTACCCACGGGTTGGCCGTTAGGTTGTGTCAACTCCGCCTGCCTGCCAGTTCTTCGTCTCCCGCTGTAGAGGTCACCTGGTGTGGAAGCTGAAGAAAGTTTGAGGCCTGCTTCGCAGTTTCTCTCCCTACAAATTTCTCATGCCGAAGTCCGTCGGTTCCAGCTGCCGGTTCTGTGTTGCCTTACTCGACGTCGCCCGGTAAGATCTTTCCATTGTTATATTTTTCTGCGACGTCGAGTCTGTTTTTGGTGGTTTTTTTCCCGTAGGTCGTGTCTCAGTTGGAGGGCAAGAAGTCTTCAAAGACGGGTCTGCCCCCATGTGACGGTGCCCATGCGGCCGAAAGTTTTCCGTCACCGACCAACATGACTGGTGTCTTTTGTGTCTTGACCCGCTTCACAACATGGATTCATGCGACGCCTGTTTCTCCATGGACCGCTGGTCATCGAAAGCAACACGCTGTGGAAAGGGGGCGAGTCTCACCACTTTTGGGGGTCAGGTGCACACTGCCGGGCTGCACTCTCTCTCTCGGCTCTTTCCTCCGGGTCCCCTCCCAGTTCTATATGGACTGAGGAGGAGGGAGCCTCGGCTACTTGTAGCCTAGCCATTGCTGAGGCTTCTTCTGTGGCGCAGGGGGCCCATTCCGCTCCTTCCTGGGGGTGGGCGGGAGGCGCCGCCATGGCAGTTGCCCCTTCGGGGGTGAAGGCTCCCGTGTTGGTCCCGCTGGTCACAAGGCCTGGTCGGCACCATCCTCGACGCCCGCTTTGTCGGTGCCATTGTGGGCCTCGTGCCATTCGCGCGCCATGGGTCCCGACGGAGGTCGCTGCAGCAGACTGTCATGCAGTGTCGGTCTCTGTTGGAGCCGCTTATGCACCGATATCACTGTAGTGGCACCATGGGAGATGCTATGGCGCGTTTTTTTTCCATGTCTCGCCTCGGCGCCATCCTCGGCGCTGAGGTTGAGCACGGTGCTGTGTCTTTGAGGCTCGGCACCGTGGGGCCTTCAGATTCCTCTGTTGGCGCCGTCCTCAGCACCATGTCCACCGTCAACACCATCCTCAGAGCTGCCCCTGCGTTCTCGGCGCTGCTCATGCATTGGGGAGCCGGCAGCGACGCCGCCGGGCGCCGATGATGCCGCTGGGCTGTCATTAGCATCGACTCCGCCATCTGGCGCCGTGGGACCGGATGGCACCATGACTGGTCCCAGCTCTGGACCTCTTGTTGGGGCTAGGGCTGTGCCTCCTGCGGATTCCGCTCACGGGGCTGTGGGAGGCACTGGCACTGGCTCGGACACAGGTTTGGTCTCTGGGCCTGTTGGCAAGGATGGCACTGCCCGCTCTCCCATGGTTTGGCACAGGGCCTCGGACTCTATCTCCTCGGAGGCGGAGTCGAGCTCTGAGTCAGACGTGCAGTCTGACCCTTTGGGGTTGGCTATTGAGGTGGGTAACCCAGTAGTCTCCTCGACAAGCCGGAGTCAGCCCCCTTGTGAGGTGGGGTCAGTGGCTACCAAGACTAGGGTCAGGGTTGCTGACCGGCAGGCAGTGGTGCAGCCAACCATAGCTCTGCAGCCTGGTCTTGGCAGTTTCACTGACCCCTCAGTAGTGGTACCCCCACCAGTGGTGTGCCTAGATCACCCAACTTTGGTGCCGATCAGAGCACCTACAGGAGGGGAGGGTACTGCACCCTGGATAGCCCCTTTCGGGAGCTGCCCAGAGATGCCAGCTACCTAGGCTGGCCCTCTCGAGGATGATGGCTGTTTCAGACTTCAAGGGGTCGAGGGGTGTGGGGTCAACACGTCAGCCTTTTTCTGGGGTCCACCCAGGCTCTGGGAGAAGCCGTTGTGTGGATCTCCGCTGTTCCTCCTCAGACTCTTTGAGAGAGTCTCATTCTTTTGAGGTTGGGGACTGTCCTTCTGGACCTGTACGGCCCCGGTCGCCTCACAGGGGGGATTCTTCCGGGCACAGCCAAGGCAGTACCGATATGGTTGTTCAGCTGTCGGCTGTGGGGTCTTCCGGGGCACCTTCTTCAGTGGGTGCCCACGGTCCGCTCCTTAGCCCAGGTGGAGGTCAGCCGACATCTCTTCTGGGCTCTGTCCCCATCCCTCTGCCACACTCTCCCGTGCTCCCAGGCATCCTGGGTCCTAGCAGGCCTCTCACCTGGGAACAGTTCAGAGCGGTGGCTGCTCGGTTCCCTGCTTAAATTAGGGCCATGGACAGCCAGTTTTTTCAACCTCCCCCGTTATAGCCACCCACTGAACAGCCGGTGACCTCCAGCTCCTCATCCCCCTCTTCTGGGGTAGAGGAAACTTCTGTCCACATCTCTCCAGCTGCTGATCTCGCTGAGTATCAGCGATTCCTCGTGAGGATGTTGGATGGCTTGCACCTTACTCCTTCCACTACCAGCAATCCTGAGCACTCGGTGCATGCCTTTCTAGGTGATTTTGGTGAGGCCACCCTTGTGGTGCCGCCCTGGCTGGCTCCCTTTCGGGAGGCGTCGTTGCGTTCCTGGCAGAGGCCATTCTCTGGAGTTCCTGCCCCAAGGGATCTCAGCCAGAGGTATTGCGCACCCCCGGAGTCTCCAGGTTCCACGCCTCATCCACAGTCTGGATTGACACAGTTGGATACTTCTGGTGGGCTTCACGCCCTTCACCGTGACCGGCCCCCAGATCAAGACTCCTCGGATTTTGACTTCTGGGGTAGGAGGACTTTCTACTCGGAACGGTTACTTCTTTCTATCTCTGCACATCAGGCCCACTATGCAGCCTATGACAGGTTCTTGTGGTCCAGGCTGGGTCAGCTCCTAGCCTCGTTGCCTGACACGGAGCAAACCAGACAAGCCATTGCACTCTCTGTACGTGGCCTGGAGCTAGCAAGGCACCAAGCGAGGGCATCCTATGATGCGAATGAGGTAGCTACCAGGGTCCTAGGGACAGCGATCTGCACTAGGCGGATGGCATGGCTGCGTCTTTCCCGGTTGTCACCCTTGGCCCGGCGTAGGGTGATTAACTCCACTCACCAGGGAACCTATCTCTTCTCCCGCAGAGTGAGACGGCACTTGTCGGGGCAACTTCCTTCCCACTCTGGGGGGACTTCCTCTCTCTCTCCCCACTCTCGGGCCTCTCCAGGCCCTGAAGTTCCCCTTAGTGTGTCACCCACTGAGGGCTAAGGATTTTATCCTTAGGGTGTAAATGAAACCCCTTCGAGGGGGATCGGTATTATTTCAATAGTGATGAATGGTGAAGATTGACACAGATAAGATATGAAAATTACGCACTCTACTGTAATTATGATCTTTCTGTGTATCTTCACCATTCATCACAATCCCACCCTCCATCCCCTGGGGCCTCAGTCTCTGGGTCCTCCCTATCTGTGCCTCTTCCCTCCTGCCTTTCTCCTTAGGAGGTAAAACAGGGGCACACAGGGGAGTTAATGTTCCAGGAGAGTGGACAGCTCGAGGGCACCTTCTCCAGTGCCTTTGCTCCACCCTGTGGGGTGGAGTTGCAGTTGCCCTCCTTTCTCTCCTCCTCCCTGTTTCTGTCCAACCTATTTCTCCTTGAAAAAAAAAGAAATTCCCTTTTTTTCACCAAAAATATTTCCTTGAGAGGGTGTTGAATCTCTGTACCCTGTCCTTCTTCCAGAATAGCCGACTCTGCTTATCTGGAGTTTTTGCCAGCTATTCTGTGCCTTGAATTCTGTCAGAAAGCCTTTGCTACTCCTTGCAGTTCCTACAGAATCTGGAGACGGACCAGGGTCTGGGATGTGTTAACCTTCTCCCCTCTCTTCCTCAATTCTTTACCCACCCTACCTCCCTCTTCCTTTTCCAGAGATTGGGGCCCCTCCCAATCCCCTTTAGTTTCCAGCTCTTCTCTTTTCTGTCCCCTCAGTCATTATTTCTCCTTTTAGTTCATACATCTTTTCCTTTTTCTATCCCTTGGACTTCCTTGTCCCACTCTCCACCCTTCCTCTTACCTCTCTGGCGACTCAGAACTGGCAGGCAGGCGGAGTCGACACAGCCTAATCGGCCAGCCCGCGAGCGCCACACAGTGCTGGGCCTCAAGGCGGCGCCACGGTGTGTCGGCTCCTACTTACCTTAAAAAAAATCTCCCACGGGGTCCTCTGACCTCCCGCAGATACCCAACAGTGATGAATGGTGAAGATACACAGAAAGATCATAATTATGGTAGGTACGTAATTTTCATTTCTTGTGAGGTAGGTTGTGAGAACTCTCTTCATTCCCAGCATTTTTAGTTGTGGATCTACTTGGATGTGTGCCAAAGGTAGTTCTGCTGGTATCTCAATGGTCTGACTGAGGTGAAAGTTTGAGATTATTTTTGGTGTGAATGATGCAATGGGACGCAGGGAAATTCGGTCGTTGTAGAACTGTAGGAATTGTTCTTTCAAACAACATGAAGTCTTGCTATATTATAGACCTTAGCAGTTTGATCCAGCTCTAGAACTGCCCCGGAGTGAAATGGTTAAAACCATTCCAAAACAGAATTTTGGCACGAGAGCAGCTCTATCTGTGTCATTTCAAACTTGAACTGTCAGATTCTTTACTCCACCTCAGTGAACAGTCGCCCGGAGATTTCTCCTTCTGCTCGGTTCATTTCTCGGTTTAAAGTGTTTTCTCGGTTGGATTTAACGAGAATAGTTTTATTTTAACCGCAAACCGCTCGGTTCAAGCTCTATCTGTGGTAACCGTAAGTAAATGAAGGTTTTGTCTGTGTGGAACTTGTAAGTTATCGGTTCGGTTTTGAACCGATCAGTGGGTTTAAAACTCATTTAAAACTAAAAGTTACTATTTTAGAGTGCGGTTCTGGTTCTTATCGGTTCTAAAAACGGATTTATTACGGTTTTTCCAATACCTGCGACACGTTAGGAACCGATAAGGGTGTTCGCCTGGCACTGCCGGGCAAAAGGGCAAGTTTTTGGTTAGGCTGGCATTATGTCTGAGAAACCCAAAAGAAAAACGGGCCCACTGTTTCAACACTGTGATGTTTGTGGGGAAGTCTTTGCCAAGGCTGACCCACACACCACATGTGTTTATTGTCTGGGGTTTGACCACCTCCAGTCAGACTGCCAGGTATAAGAATTTCCCTGCAGCCACCCTGAAAAAGATTGGGCAGGCTCAGGGAACGAGAGGCCAAAAGTCCGCTGACCCGATGTACAGCCCGGTTCGGTGCCAACCGAACCAGAGGGAGTGCCTCTGACCAGGGCCAGACTTCCTCGGCAAAGAAAAGCTGGTTCTGAGGAACCAATTCCAGTAAAGAAAACAAGAAAATCAGCGGTCTGGAGTCCAAAGTTCCTTCCAACTGCTGCAGAGATAGCAAAAGCTATACAAATTGTCCAGTTTACTGTTCAGGTCCGTCCGAACCACCACTATCTGGTAAAAGGTCGGTTCGTCCGTCCCAGTGGTTCAGGATTATGATATTGAGGAATTCTATGAACCAGAGGAGGGGAGGAGGATTATGAACAGTATGAATGTGGCTGGGAAGGTCTGGGTGTGCCATTGAACCAGACATCTCCCCAGACAGACCTTTAGAATCTCCCCTATGCTGTCTGAGTCCCCATCTCATTTTATGTTTTATAAAAGTTGCTGAAACCTCCAGCTTCCTTTAGAAGAGGCTGTTGATGAGCAAGAGGAGCCTGATTTTGTAGAAATGATGGATATTCCAGAGTCTAGGAGATTGTCTATTCTTTACATAAGTCTTTAGGAAACAAACAATTAAAATTTTAAAAGCTCCTAATTCTGTGCCTCCTGTAGATAAAAAGATGGATAGAAGGTATACATTGTTAGGCCCTGATACAGAATTCCTTTCTCAGCAATGCAGTCATGTTGGAGTAGTTCAGGCTGCTGCCTGTGATAAAGCTAATATTCCCTTGGCTTCACATCTTCCTGACAAGGATTCCAGGAAGATTGATGCCATGGCAAAAAAACAGTATATGGCAGCCTCTCTGGGACTCAGGCAAGCAAATTATATGCTTATGTAGCTAGGTATCAGAAATCTAGATGGGATACTGTTATGCAGTTGGCTAACAGGCCCATGGCCAGCTGGCTAGTGAACTAGAACAGGTGGCTGCTGATGGCATTGAAGCCTCTAAGGTTCAGTTTCATGCTGCTGTGGATGTTAATGATGTTTCCTCTAGGGTCATGGCCACATCTGTAGCTTTTCGTAGGCTGGCCTGGCTCAGGTGTACTAGTTTGTCACAGGATACCCGGACTAAGGCTATGGATTTTCCTGTGGTGGAAATTCTCTTTTGAGAGCAGACAGCGAATTACATGAAGAAGATGGATGAATATAGGACTACTTACAAGAGTGCCTAGGCTAAGGAGCGCAAGCCACCCTCAAAGGCATGCCCCAGGGGTAGGGGTAGGCCTTTCACAGGCCTTCTACTCAGACTCAGGCCTCCTCTGCCTATGCTCAGAGGGTTCTTCAGAGGCAGGGGCAGACGAGGGGTGGGCAGACCTGCTCCCACCCCCCAGCCTAAACCTCCTGAGAAACAGGCACCCTGATCGGGTGCCCAGGGCCGATTCTCCTGTACCAGTGGGGGGCAGGCTGGCTTATTTCAGTCAGAATTGGGCTTCTTTAACCTCAGACAAGTGGGTTCTGGAAGTAGTAAGCCAGGGTCTGGTTCTCAGCTTCAAAAAGTTTCCCAAGTTGAGAAGCAGACTTTTTCTACCTGCAAGTGCTTCAGAGACCCTTGCTCTGGAAACAGAGGTCTCATCCCTGTTAGCTCTCAGAGCAGTAGAAAGGGTTCCTCCCTGCATCAGGGCAGGGGTCTGTATTCCAGATACTTCCTTACCCCAAAAAGACAGGAGAATGGCGCCATTTTAGACCTCAGATATCTGAACAAGCATCTTTGAAACCAAAGTTCAAAATGGTAACTCTGGCAATGATTTTACCTTCCCTAAGGCCAGGGACTGGCTAGCCTCCCTGGACCTCAAGGATGCCTATTTCCATGTCCTAGTCAGAAGATCCCATCAAAAGTACCTCAGATCTCAACTGCCCCCAGGTCATTACCAGTTCAGAGCAATGCCCTCGGCCTTACCTCTGCTCCAAGGGTATTCACAAAGTGTCTAGCAGTGGCAGTGGCCTACTTAAGGAGGCAGAGGATTGCTGTTTTTCCATCTGACTGACTGGCTCATTGTAGGCCAGTCCCCAGAACAGGTAAAATCTCACCTGCAGGTCACCCAGCAGCTTCTCACCTCCCTGGTTTTCTGCAAACCTACCAAAGTCGGTTCTGGAACCAGTCCAGGTACTCACCTTTATAGGGGCAGAATTGGACACAAAGCTAGCCAGAACCTTTCTTCCCCAGAAAGGGTAAGGAATTTAGTGGTCTGGCCTCTTCCTTCACTCTGCAGGTCTCTCGACCAGCAAGCACTTTCTGCAGCTCCTGGGGCACATGGCTGCATCCACAGCTGTTGTGCAGGGAGCCAGATTTCAGATGAGAGACATTCAGTTTCACTTGAGAACCTTTTGGTCTCAGAGAAGAGACCCCTTCCAAGTTGGTCCCAGTGACTTAACCTTGATCCTAGCTCTCCAGTGGTGGCAGGATCAGAGCAATTAAGAGCGGGCCCTTCATTTCCCCTTCTCACGACTTGACTCTCACTACAGATGCTTCCTCTGGGTGGGAGCCCACATGGGCGACCTTTCCACTCAGGGAGTTTGGTCCCCAGGAATCTCTGCTCCACATCAATTTGCTGGAACTCAGAGCTGTCTTTTAGCTCTTCAAGCTTTTTCTGCATCTGTCCACACAAGGTGATACAAGTCAGAACAGACAACACCACAACAATGTGGTACATCAACAAACGGGGCACTCGGTCTTCGCCTTGTGCACCGAGGCAATGAAGTTGTGGTCTCTGGCCTATTCCCTGACACTTCCTCATAGCAGTTCATCTTCCAGGGAAGGACAATGTCCTAGCGGATGCCCTCATCAGGATTTCCAGGGCCATCACGAATGGTCCCTGGATCCTCAAGTGCTGGGGATAGTTTTGCCAGGTGGGGCATCCCTCAGATAGATCTTTTGCAGCCCCAGACAATCACAAACTTCCTCTGTTCTGTTGCAGACCTCCAGTGCTGGGCCCAGTTCCCTGGATGCCCTTCCCTGGATTGGGAGGGAAGTTCCTCTATGCTTCCCCTTCCTCTCCTATTCAAAGTACTAGTCAAAATCAGATCTCAGCCTTGCAGGGTGATTCTGATTGCCCGATTGGGCCAGGCAGCCCTGGTACCCACTCCTTCCGTCTCTGACAGTCCATCTTCCCTGTGCCTCCCAGGAATCACAATCTGTTGACTTGTGCCCAAGGAAGGGTTTGGTATCCGATCTCAATCCCTCAACCTCAAGGCCTGGCTCTTGAGGAGTTAGAGTTTGCTGATTTACACCTCTCTCAGGGTGTTCTTGAGATCCTAAAGGCTTCCAGAAAGCCTTCCACTAGGGCTACTTATAGTTCTAAATGGAAAAGGTTTTCAATTTGTGTGCTGGGAAAATATTTCCCAGAATCTGCTGAATTGCCCATTTTGTTAGATTACATGGTACATCTTAATTCCTGGGTCTCAGACCAGCTACCCTGAGGGTTCATTTGGCAGCTGTGTCGCTTTTGTGTCAGCAGGAAAGTCATCCCTCTTTCCTCTCATCCTGTGTTTTCCAAGTTTTTTAAGGATTACTCATACTAATCTCTCCTCGGGAACCGCCCCTGCTCGGGACCTTAATGTTTGCATTGCCCAGTTAATGCAACCTTTGAACCTCTGTCTTCTGCAGCTTTAGGCACCTAACTTGGAAAACTGTTTTCTAGTGGCTATCACTTCTGCCAGACGATAAGTGAATTGTGCCTTGTCAGTGGAGACTGACTTTATTTCTTTCCACAGGGATAAGGTAGTCCTTAGGACTAATAGGAAGTTTTGCCCAAGGTGGTTTCAGATTTCCATCTTAATCAATCTATCTCCTTCCAGTATTTTTCACTGATCACCTCTTCGGGTGAGAGGAGGTTGCACAGCCTGGATGTTAAGAGAGCTCAGTTATTATATAGAGCGCACTAAAGGTCACAGGTTCGAATCCTCCAACTTTCCTTACCTATGGTGAAGTTGGGAAAGGCAACCTGCCACTAAGAGATCAATAGCCAGGTGGATTGTCTCTTGTATCCAATTTTGTTATCAGAAAGTGGGCAGAGCCCCGACCCTGGTTTGAGGGCTCATTCTACCAGGGGTACAGCTGCGCTCTAGCTGCTGCCAGAGATATCCCTTTATTAGAGATTTGCCAGGCTGCTACTTGAAAACGGTACACACTTTTACCAAGCATTACTCCCTGGATGTCCAGGCCAGAGAGATGCTCTGTTTGGCACAGCTGTTCTTCAGAGCCTATTCCTAAGTAGGTTCTGCCTCCTCCATGGAGGTACTGCTGTGTATTCTGTTAATGTCATAATATAGCAAGACTTCATGTTGTTTGAAGAAAAAATACTCACCTTAGTAATGTTGTTTCTTCTAATGGAGTCTTGCTATATTATAGACCTCCACCCCCAACCTGCCCTCTCAGAACCTCTACTTGGTGGGGTGCGGCAACTTAGTGTGGCACTACTTATGTCCTGTTAGCATTTTGTCCCCTTTGGGACTTTGGGGTGTATGTATGTACGCTGTGTGTGTTTTATTATACTTATGTTCCATTTTCATATTATTAGAATGGTGTTAGTATTTCTGGTCCCCTGACTTGAGTCTTGGGTGTTGGGACCATCAATGATTGTTATTATTTAGGTAGCCATTTGGCTAGTGTAGGTTACAGCTTCCACACAGACCTTAGTGAGTTTGGCTCAGAAGATCTGACAGTTCAAGTTTGAAATGACACAGATAGAGCTGCTCTCGTGCAAAATTCTATTTTGGAATGGTTTTAACCATTTCACCCGGGCAGTTCTAGAGCTGGATCAAACTGCTAATGTCTATAATATAGCAAGACTCATTAGAAGAAACAACATTACTAAGGTGAGTAATTTTTTCTGACATGATAGGGCCTGTAGTTCACCTACTCTTCTGGCTGACGCAATAGCTGTTAGGAAGATGGCATTGAGCTGTAACCATTTCAAGGAAATGGAGTCTATAGGTTCAAATGGAGGCATAGTCATTGCCTTTAAAACGGTGGTTAAGTCCCAAGGTGCCAATATTGGTTTCTTGGGGGGAAGTATGTTGGTGGCTGCCTTTAGGAATCGTACTACGTCTTGGTGTGACCCTGGTATAATGCCTTGTATTTGCCCTCTGGCTGCCCCTATAGCTGCAACTTGTACTTTTAATGACGACAGTGAAAGTCCCAGTTGTTGTCCTTCTTGAAGGAACAAAAGGATCTGGGCTATAGTGCATGATTTGGCCTTTATTTTGTGGTGAGTGCACCATTTGTTGAATATGTCCCATTGGCGTTGGTAGGTAGTAATAGTGGACTGTTGTCGTGATGAGGCCATAGTGGTTATGACTGAAGGGTGATAACCTGCTTTTAGCAGTCTCTCCCTTTCAGGAGCCATGCCACCAGTTGGAGGTGTTGCGGGTTTGGATGCAGTATAGGGCCTTGTGATAATAGGTCCGATCTGAGTGGCAGTTTCCATGGGCCATTGAAACTATTGTTGCAAACCATGATCGTCTTGGCCAGTGTGGGGCTACCAAGATGACTCGTGCTCTCGAGATGCGTATTTTCCTGAGAACTTGTGCTAGGAGTGGGGGGGGGGCATAGGCTACTTGGAATGCCCACTTGGCTGACAGTGCGTCCACCCCCATGGCTTTGTGGTCCTTTAACCTAGACCAATTTTTTGTGCATTGGTGGTTCTTGTGTGATGCCATGAGGTCTATTTCTATTGGATCCCATCTGTGGTGTAGTTGTAGGAACACTTGAGCATGTAATTTCCACTCCCCGGGATGAATCATTTGGCAGCTCAGCCAGTCTGCCGTTAAGTTCAGTTTTCCGGCAAGATGTATAGCTGTTATTGATTGTAAGTGTCTTTGTGCCCATGCCATGAGTTTTGATGTTTCTGCCATCATTGCTCTGCTTTTTGTGCCGCCTTGCTTGTTTATGTGTGTTACCATAACTTGGTTGTCTGATTTTATTTGTATGTATTTGTGTTGAGTTAGGTGTGAGAAGTGTAGCAATGCTTTGAAGACTGCCTTAATCTCTAGCACATTTATTGTTTGTTTTGCTTCCATTAATGACAATTTCCCTTGAATGGTGTGTTTTCCAGATACTGCTCCCCAACCAGTTAGGCTGGCATCTGTCTCTATTATGATCTCTGGGGGTATGTCTAGGGGCATCCCTTTTGTAAGTTTGCATCTGTCTGTCCACCATGTGAGACTTGATCTTACTTGAGGGGGTAGATTGACAGTTTGTGAGAGATTTAAGTCATGCGTGGGTCCCTGATTTAGGATGAATGACATGAGGGGCCTGGCATGCCATCTTGCCCAGGGGACCATGTCTGTTGTTGAGGACATAAGACCTAACATTTGAGATATAAGTAGAAGCATAGGTTGGTGAGAATTCTGTAGTCATTGTGTGGTCGATGCAATTGATTGAATCCTTGCGTGTGATGGGAATGCTAGACCCTTGTCCATGTCAATGAGTGTGCCTAGGTGTTCTGTGGAATGAGTGGGTATTAGTTGGCTTTTCTTGTGTTTGTTTACCCAGCCGTGTTGTTGTAAGCAATTTATCACTATTTGAGTTTCCCTGGCAGATTGCTGTTGTGATCTTGCCTTGATGATCTTGCCCTGATGAGTCAGTCGTCTAAGTATGGTATGACATGTACCCCTTTCTCTTGAAGTTTGGCTGCCAGTGCTATCGATACTTTTGTGAACACTCTCGGGGCTGAGGCCAGACCAAATGGAAGAACTTTGTATTGTAAGTGCTGTCCCAGTATGCAGAAGCTCAGGAAGTGTGAGTGGCTGGGTCGCATGGGAACATGAAGATATGCGTCTTTTAGATCTATTGAGGTGAGATAGTGTCCCTGTCTGATTGCCCGGAGTGTTGATCTGATCGTCTCCATTTTGAATGGAGTGTATCTCACTGATCTGTTGACAAATTTTAGGTCTGGAACTGGTCTTGTGCCCCCTGTCTTTTTTGGCACCAAGAAGAAGATGGAGTATATTCCTTGTCCTTCCCGTGGAACGGGTACTGTAGCATTGTTTGTGCGAAGGTCTTGTATAGTTGTTAAGATCTGACTTATTGTGGTTTTGTGTCTGGATGCAGGAGATTGGGTCATTCTGCTTTCATGTGAAGTTTATGTGAACTCGATTGTGTAACCTTTTTTAATTATTTCCTGTAGCCACTTGTCTGATGTTGATGTTTCCCAGTGATGCAGGAATTGTGTGAGCCTTGCTCTCACTGCTGTCTTGGGATTTAGCAGCGAGTGTGGATAGTCAGGATCTGGCATGATTTCGGTGAGTGAAATTTCCTCTACCTCTTTGTGTTGTTCCTCGGCCCCAGTACCTGTTGTAATGATAGGGAGTGGTACAGTTCTGTCTATATGAGTTGCCCCTGAAGATGGAAGTCCCCCTTTTCTTGTCCCAAAAGGAGTGAAATCTACTCCTTGGGCGAGACGGTAAATAGGCAGATCTGGATTGGTCTCTGGCTAGTGTTTTACCCTCTTCCTTTCCCTTGAGATATTTTTCTAGACCTTCCCCAAATATCATGTCTCCTTCAAACGGTAATTTTTGTAGGGTAACCTTTGATTCCTTGTCTGCATCCCGTATTTTTAGCCATAGTGATCTGTGAGCTCTGTTGGTGATGGCTGGTGATCTAGCATTAATTTTTAATGAGTCTACTGCCATTTCTGCCAGATATTTGGTGGATAATATGGCCTGTTCCAGTAGTATGGATTGGGTTGATTTTGGCGGGTTGAGTTTCTGAAACTCTTGGAGCCAGGTTAGCTGCGCCCTAGTGGAGTAGATGGCGATGGAAGCAGCTCTGCTGCCCAAGCCGGCCAGCTCCGCATTCTTTTTTAGATTGTCTTCTATTTTTCTGTCTATTGGGTCCTTTAGACCGGAAGTGGACTCAGTGGATATGACAGTCTTTTTACTTAAAGCGTCTATTTGGGGAACCACTGAAGGAGGGGTGCACCAGAGAGCGAGTTTTTCCACTTGTAGTGGATACATTTTATCCCATGATTTTTTCTCTGGGATTCTAGCTGGTTCAGAAGATGACCATTCTTTCTGTACGAGCTCTTCTACAGCCTTGCAGACTGGAAAGACGTCCGCGTGCTTGGACAAGGGCTGTAGTGAATGGAGTAGTTTGGACATGGGGGTGGGAGTTGAAGTTTCAAAACCCGCAGCATCCATAATGCGATGGACCAGTGAAGGGATTTGGTCTGGGAAGTACCACTTTGCAGTGAGAGTTTGTGGCTTTTGCTCCATCTCCTCCTCATCCTCTTCAGAGGCATCACCTGTGTCTGCAGGCAACGAGGAGGTGGTAGCGGCAGGGTAGT
Organism: Neoceratodus forsteri; assembly: GCA_016271365.2. NCBI lineage: Eukaryota > Metazoa > Chordata > Ceratodontiformes > Ceratodontidae > Neoceratodus > Neoceratodus forsteri. Next base: position 1,697,103,229 of record CM057450.1, read on the forward strand.
CCGTAGGATTATAGTTAGGCAAAGTGATTATTTTCTTTGCTGGAGGTGGATTAACCACCTGTTGTTTTGATAATTCTGTTAGTTGTTGTAGCATGGCTACTAGCACTTGTTGTGCTTGCATGAGTTGGTTGTTGTGGAGTAAGGCTTTAGTGGTGTCTGACTGATGATCATTGCCTTGTGTGTGGGTAGGGGTAATATTGTCATCCTCAGCCTGTTGAACATCAGTGTGTGAGGTGGAGTCTTCTGTGCAGGATGCATATAGCCTTCCTAGTTGTTGGGGTGGAATTGGTACATTGCACTGCGTGCAACACTTTGTTTTGGGCATTGTTACCTGGTAAGTAAACAGAGGGACAGTATGAGAATCTGAAAGAATTTGGCTGCTTGATAGTAAGACTTAATTAAATGATGATTTTAAATTGTATCCCACTATCATTGTCTGTTACTGTATTGTTATTGTGCTGAAAAATGTAGTGGTATGTGGATAAATACAGTATGCGTGTGGCCCTTTAAGTGAAGTGAATGTGTTTCTTATATGGCTTCCGGAATGTGCCCTGTGTCTTTAAGAGGTGGTGGTGGTGGGGGGGGCTTGCTGATGAATAGGCTGATAACGTGCTGAATTTGAACTATATCCAATGAGGCGTGATAAGGACTCGCTGTGCGTTTCATGAGGATACTAATTTGAGGGAGAAGCGAACCGCTGCAAGCATATTGTCATTCTGTTTGCAGAACGATCAGCATGATGTAGGACAGACTGTAGGCTGACAGCCGATGTCATCGCATGAGTGAGGTGTGCGTGCGGTCTCGCGAGAGAGTAATCTTCAATTGGAGAGCTGGAACTGCGAGGTGCAAGAGTTAGACAGTGGAACAGGAAGAGACGGAGACATGGAGGCCAGATAATTATGGGCCATAAATAAACATGTTTGTCGTCTCCAATTTTGGGTCCATAGAGGTATTGCCTCACACTGCTGCTGTCCTGGCAAGTAGGGATTTGTCTTTTTCTCAATCACTGGAATCATGCATGCATAATGATAAGAGTCTGGGACCGCTGATAGTGGTGTCCAGAGCACTCCGGGAAGTGGGAGCAGAAAGTCAAAGTTATTATAGTTATTTTGAGAGTTTGGGACCACTAGTAGGGGTGTCCAGAGCACTCATGAATAAAATTGATGATTGCAGTAGGTGTATCTCTAGTTCTGCTAGATTGAAGCTAGAGAGGTTGTTAAGGTCGGAATTCAGTGCACTGTGATCCGCTAGTTGGGGACTCCTCGTGCAGTGAGGATGTGGGATGTTTTTGTGTGACTGGTAACTAGAGGTAGCAGAAGCACTGCAAGTGTGTCCAATCATTTAAAGTGTTATACTTTTTCTTCCCATGCTTCTTAAATTTATTTGTTGGAGCAGCTTTAGGTAGCATGTGGCTGGTATTGCCAATCAGAGATTTTCCTATTGCCCTATGCCTGAAATTCCCGACGTGGTAATAGATGCATACAGTTGTAGTCTGAATAATATTACATTTTGAGTGCAGTAGTTGCTGAATATTGCAATATGCATTTGGCATCATTTTGGCACACTTTGGGCATACAAGTATATTATTTCTTACCTTGTTGATGACTGATATTGATAGTTGAAGACTGGATCTCTGTAGGAGTGCGACAACCTGATTCAGATGCACAATTAGAACTGACCATAGGATCCCAGTGACCACCAGAAGGGGAAGGATTATTTTTACGTCACATGTGCATCAGACAACCTATCAGGTGTATACAACCCATGATGTCAGGAATGTGGAGTCCCTCAGAGATCATCCCCCACAATGTAAGTCCTGGTCCCACACAATTGATGATAAATTGTGTATTTTGAGACAGGCCATTTGCATTCAATTTATACAACACCAGTTTAAAGTTATAACTTTTAAATCACCTGTTTATGTGAAGATTTAACTTTCTCTTAGAGTTCAGCAGCTAGCTTCAGGGCAGGACAGTGCTATTGTGATGTCGTCAGCACTGTGAAAGATGTCTGACTGAAACACAGAAACACAGATACTGTCAGCAGAAAAAGTCCAGTGGTCCTTCCAGTTTGCCTGTAAAGGTCGGTTCTGAGAAAAGCTTTAAGCTTTAGAATGTGTGGTTGTAAGCTGGCCCGCTGGTACAGTGGTAGCGCTACCACTCACGATGCCAACAATGTGGGTTAGAGAATGAGCCCAAGTCATCGTAGGGCTAGCCAGGGGAGGTGAGCAGAGCGTCCCATGCAGGAAGAGGGCAAAGCTTTTGGTGGGTGAAGTCAAACGCTGATTTCAAGATAAAAAAAACAGGAAAACGTGGTTATTGTGATGAACTTGTTTTTTTTTATCTTTATTTACTAGAATTTAGAAAGGAATAGAGCTGTAGTTTAAATAAATCCGCTGCATACACAGAGATGGATTGACCAGCAGTCTGATTTCTGGATATTGTTACTCACCCATATAGTATCAGGCTAGATTTCATCCAGAGTGCAGCAGCACAGAGGCAGGATATAAAACTGGCACTTTGGTATAAATAAGCATCTCTACTTAGACTTTGGGGGCAATTCTATTTAAACTGGGATTGCATTTTAGACTGTAGCAGTGCAGAGGATGGATCTTTTTACGTTTTTTCTTTGGCACCAAATTAAACAGAACAACTGCCTTGTAGACTGCAGCAGTGTAGAGGATGGAAATAGTTCATGCACTGTATTTTGAAATGATAAACTGATTTGCAGAGTGCAAACAATACAGACTGGACAGGTTTTTTTTTCTGGAAATGAATGCTTTGCTGGACTATGTACTTAAAAAATGTGGGGGGGAGGCTTTGAGTACCTCTGGGTTTTTGGAGGAGGGGAGAGAGTAAAGATGTCTGTATTTCAACCTGGAAGAGCAATACATTTGTTTACAGTAAGTAATCATTGTTCCTCATAGTTCATCTTTTTTCAGTTTCTTTATTAATTTCATTATTTGGACAAAGTAGGGGAAAATCAAAATACACAGTATGTAAGCAGTAAGTGAAAGTCATTGCAGTTCATTCAAAGACAAGATGATAATGCTCAAACTGAAGCATCAGTCAATTTAAGAAGCAGCATATTTGAATAAATTTGCTAACCCTGTGATCTCATTTACATTCTGAGTTTTAAGGAATGTGCTTGCAATAGCAATGTCAGCATTTCTGTAAGTCTCAAGCATTTAAAACAGGTTAATAAGATGTCACATTTCAATGAAGTGGCAGCAAAGACTTGCTTATCTGAACAATTTCAGTTGAAATACTTGGATTGTCATTTGAAGATTGTATTAAGTGCTTCTGGGCTGAGTGATTGGTAAAACTGCACATTGTTTGCACCTACATGTCCCCAGTTTCCTGCAAACATGGGCTCTAGGAGTTCCTGGCTTTTCTCCCCCGGGTCACCAAAAACAATGAAGTAATTTGTCTAGGTGATTTCAGTCAGAATTGGCTAGGCCCAAACCCCCCTGTCCTTGAATATAATATAAGCAAGACCAACCTAACCCAGCTTGTGTCAGTGCCTGTGCAACATTCTAACAATGGTAATAGTCACACCCTCCTTGACTGGGTACTTACCAACAGGCTGGACAGAATGTCTTCCGCGACCAGTCACCTTTAACCTATGTCTAGGATGCCAGCCCCCGTCCACCCACCCACCCAAAATCATCTCCATGTCTGACTTCTCTGACCTCGACACCTCAGCTTTCTAAGGGATCTTCAGCATGTCGACTGGTCCCCCATATTCGTGACAAATAACATTGACTTGACTTTAGAATACTTTACCAACTCTGCGCTCCTTGCAGTCCAAGCACATTCCTTCCATCAGGCGCAGGGTACAGGGCCTGCCTACCAAATGGTTAACTAGCCCTCTTCTACGTATGCTTAAAGCATGGGAGAAACTCTGAACCAAATGGAAAACCTCCTCGCTGCTCTCTGACTTCATCGCATATCGCTCCCTTCGTAACTCTTGTAAGAAGCACTATGGACTGCCAAAAGCAATTACTATAGAGGCCTTCTTCACGCCACCTTTAGTAACCCAAAAAGGTACTGGGTACAAATAAACCACATAATAGGACGTTTCACGTCCCAAAACCCCAATGACTTTCTAATAAATAATGTCTCCTGTAACAATCCTAACACCATAGCTAATGCTTTCAGTTCACTCTTTACTGCCCTCTCTAGTTTTGATGCTGACGGTCCCCTCACCACATCTCCCCGACCTCCCCCATCCCATCCTTCCCTGATTCTCCACCTGGCCTCCAGGCTGGATGTCCTACAAGCTCTTAACATGATGTCTCCCCATGGCAGTGCAGGCCCTGATGGACTGGAACCCAGAATTCTCATATTAGGCATGTCTCTTCTTGCCAGCCCCATCATGCGATTGTTCAACCTCTCCATTAGCTTGGGTACTGTGCCCCTCTCCTGGAAAAATGCCAGGGTTATCCCAGTCTTCAAAAAGGCTGATCCAAAAAACCTAACAAACTACCGTCCTTTTGCGCTCTTACCGACCCTCAGTAAACTCCTGGAGAAGCTTATCCATCACCAGGTGTCCAACTTCATTGCCAACTTTAACCTGCAATCTCCTGCTCAGCATTGCTTTAGGCCAAACCACGACGGCCCTAGTGCAATTCACCAGTGACATCAAATCTGCTATGGAACAAGGCCAGCTTACTGGGGCTGTTTTTATTGACATGTCAAAAGCGTTTGACTCGGTTAACCACAACCTGCTCCTGCATCAACTAGGCTCTATTGGCACCTCCCAGTCCACACTTGTCTGGTTTGCCAGCTATCTGTGGAGCCGCTCCCAGTCTATCTCCTGTCATAAAGTTCTGTCTGACCCTGCCCCTGCTTCGTTTGGGTGTCCCACAGGGTTCCATACTTGGGCCCCCGCTCTCTTCTTTGTTCGTCAATAACCTACCTTCAGTGCCCTCCCACAGTCTCTTCTTACTCTATGCCAATGACTTGGTTCTCTATGTCTCCTCCAGCTCTATTCATGAAATTAACTTCCACCTCACCTCTGATCTTCATTGTATCCAAACTTGGCTTATGTCCCACCGCCTGGTGCTAAGTGCTGCCAAGACCCAGGCTATGCTCTTTGGGTCACAAAGGAAATCTGTCACTTTCAACTCTGTCTCTCCAGGTTTCTTGTCTTGATGGCTTCCTTGTGGAAGTAAATCAGTCCTTCAAATACTTAGGGGTCATGCTGGATCCATCTCTTAACTTCTCTCTGCATGTCAAAGCTATCTGCAAATCAGTCAATGTCAAAATTGGACTGGCTTACCGAGTTCATCAGTTTCCGACCCCTGCTGCCAGGATCTCTGTCTCCCAAGACCTTCTCCTCCCTGGACTCTGCTACGCTCTGCCTGTCTTCGCTATGGCACAGGCAAGCATCTTACAAATGTGGGATGTTGCCTACAACAATGTCTGTAGATTTGAACTATCTGCTCCTCATCTTAAGCACCACTGTACTCTCTACTGTGACCTCCACTGGTTGTCTCCTTCCTCGCATTGGGCTTATTCATTAGGTTGTCTGACTGACAACATTATTTGTTCTTCTATCCCTTTCACACTCGCTGCTATGCTCACCCCCATGGACTGCCTTTGTTCCCTCCGTTCCATGTCTTTAGCTGTTATCTGTCCCAAAATGCTCTACCAGGATGGGTGAACTTGCCTTCTCCTTCTATGCCCCCACATTTTGGAACTCTTTCCCAGTTGATCTTAGGCACTCCAAATCCCACCTCACTTTCAAGAAAGGCCTCTCCAATTACCTCACCTCCCTTGACATTTGCAATGTCCCTAGCTTCACTAGTCATGCAAATCTACCATTGTCCTGCACTTAAATGTCCTTGTGGCCTCTTGATTCCTCCCATCCCCACTCTTCTTCAGCTGCAGCTACGCACTTTGTTCCCTGTCTCTGCCTGGGAATTGTCTCCTTGCTGACTTACCAACAGCACTGTCATGTTTTGTACATTATTAACAGTAAATTGTGCCTTTTTGTCTGTTTTGTTCCTATTATACTGTGTGATATGTACCTCCTCTATGTACTTTGTTACTTGCACCTCTGTATAACTGTTTGAAATCTCCTATTGTACAACACTGTATATGTATTTGTTTTTACCTGTTCCTTGATTTGTACTCTCCGGGTTGTGCCTGAAAATAGGCAGTTCTGTCTAGTGCACTTACCCGGTTACCAAAACCAAATAAATAAATAAATGTTTTTGTGCTGTAGTTTGTATCCCTGCACTTCTGGGCATGTGACATGCCATCATAGATCACTGAATTGGGCTTAGCCAAACAGAATAGTCCATTTATTATTGCGTTTAACACTCTTACATCCATAAGAGTGCTTCACACTCATCATGTTATCCACATTACACTTGTGCTACAACATTCCCTGCAAAATGCATTCACAGCAGAAAAAAGTGTCAGGGTTGCCCTGGCAACAGAAGTGACACCACGCTCTGCTTGAACAGCTGCACATCCCTGTAAACCTCAGACTGCCTGGTTGGCCTATATACTTCACCGATTAATGTTAAGACTAGAACTATATAAAAAAAAAATAAAGTCTTTAGATCTTCTAGGAATCAATCTTCACCATTGAGTCACACTAGTGGGCCTGAGCCAGAGGTGCCTGGGCCAAGTGGGCTCCAGAACTTTTCAGGTGGTCGGTGCAGAGGTAAGTTGCTTGTGACCACAGGCTACCTCAATGCCAGCCCTCAACCACCTCGGTTACTCTTTTCCTGCCACGGACTGTGCATCAGTGATGACGTCCCTCACTGTCTGGGAGTCAAAACTTCAAGTCTGTATGACAAGAGTGTTCAGTTAGTGTTTAAAGCAAGAGTTTTCTATTTTGTGTCAACTTAGAGTTTTGTAACAAAACAAAAACAGTTTCTGTCACTTTCTCTTAGACCTACCGAGTATCAACAGTCAAAGGCTATGGAGTACAGTAGGGAGACTAAAGATGCAGGCTGCTCCAGCACCAGGGCTGTGTCCAGGCACTTTCCTTATCAGTGAAGGGTTCTGACTACAGGTGGTCCAGTGCCAGGGAGGAAGGGCAGTACTCCTGTAAACACAAAAAAGTGGACCCGATTCCAACTACGTTCAGGATCCCAGCGCTGACTCCTTACCCGACCCCCCTACTCCAGCGGAATCTGTGGGGGAAGTGGAAGGGGATCTGCCTCCTTTATCTAGAAGAGTGGGCCAGAATTACTTTGGACACCTGGGTCCTTCAGATTGTCAAAAGGGGTTATGCTCTGTAGCTTCTCCAGATCCCTTCAGACAACCCCCAGATACCTTCCCATTACTCCCCCTCCCATGCCTCTCTCATTTGGGATGAATTAATCACTCTGCTCTCAAAGAGAGCCATCAAACCCATAACTCCTTCACAAATGGAGACAGGATTTTACTCTCATGTTTTCCTAGTCCCCAAGGAGACTGTGGACCTCTGTCCCATCTTGGACCTGATCCTCTTGAACACATACATAAGAGTACAAGAGGTTCCGGATGGTGACGCTGCTTGGTCGCATTCCTATGTTGCACCAAGGCAACTGACTTTGTTCCCTTGACATGCAGGATGCTTACCTGCATATCCAGGTACTTCCGGCACATAGAAGGTTCCCCTTCCAGGACAGGTGCTGCCAGTTCTCGGACATGCCCTTCAGCCTTTCCTCAGCACCTCGAATCTTCATGAAGTGCCTCGCCATCATGGCAGCTGCCCTTCAGCACAAGGACCACTTTGTCTATCCATACCTAGATGACTGGCTCCTGGTGGCTGGGTCAAGAGACCAACTCTTGTTTACCCTGTCTGACATGTTCTGAACGTTCCAGAGTCTGGGCACAAGCTGAACATCGCCAAGTCATGTCCCTGGCCAACCCAGTATCTGCAGTTCATAGGGACAATTCTGGACTCAGAGCAAGGCAGAGCCTTTCTTCTTTCAAACAGACTGCTCTGCTTTCGAGCCTTGGCCCACAGAGTTTCCTCGTCCCGCCAGGTCACAGCCAGAACAATGCGTCAGCTACTGGGTCATATGGCAGTTGCTATCGAAAATATGCCATTAGCCCAGCTACACATGAAGATTCCTCAGTGGACTCTCTGTGTCTAGTGGGATCAGAGATAGGATAATCTGGATCAGCCTATCTTGATCTCCAAAGCAGTGTCTCAGACTATGTCCTGGTGGCTGTCCTCCCAGTCTAGAGCAGGGAGTACCTTTCCAGGCAGCTCCTCCCCAACAGACCTTAATGACGATGCATCGGGTCTGGGCTGGGGGCTTATTTTCAGAACTGCAGAACACAGGGCATGTGGTCTGTGGCTGAACAAGTGCTCCACATCAACATCCTTTCAGGCCTTCCAATCAGACCTTCGTCCGAGTCCCTTGCTGATTCAGACCAACAACATGTTGGTAGTCTTTTACATCAACATGCAAGGGGGGGGACTCACTCATACCCTCATTGTCGAGAGGCCATGTGGGTGTGGAATTGGGCCATAGAGCAAGGCCTCACCCTCACTGTGGTCCATGTTGCAGGAGTCCAAACCACTTTGGCCGATGCTGTCAGCAGATCTCGATCCAAGGCCCACAAGTGTGAACTTCTGCAGGAAGTGGCAGACGACCTATTCAGAAGGTGGGGACATCCTGAATTGGACCTCTTTGTGTCCCTGTGCAACGCCAAACTAACCAATTTCTGCTCACTAGATCCAGGGCCTGGTGTTTTCTGGTGAGACGCATTGTTCCTTTGCTGAGCAGGGAGGTTTCTGTATGCCTTCCCTTCCTTTCCCCTGCTGCAGCAAGTCCTTCTCAAGCTGCAGGCAGAAGAGGCAGAAAAGATTCTGATCTCTCCTCTGTGGCAGCGCCAGATTTAGTTCCCCCTGCTACAACAACTAGCAGTGGAACCGCCACTTCCTCTCCCCCTTTCCTGGCAATTGCTGTCCCAGGAACTGGGCATTCTAGTGCACCAGAAGTTTAGAGTGCTGCACCTTCATGCATGGCCCCTGCAGACCTAGCCACTACCCGTTTTGGTGTCTCCCAAAGAGTGGTGAAGGTCCTGGTTGCTGCCCGGAAACTTTCCATGAGGGCCATGAATGCCATGAAGTGGAAGTGTTTCCGCATATAGGCGTCTGCTCATTCCCTGGACCCCTTCACATGCCCAGTGAATGGTGTCCTGGAATATCTCCTTCAAACAACATGAAGTCTTGCTATATTATAGACATTAGCAGTTTGATCCAGCTCTAGAACTGCCCCGGAGTGAAATGGTTAAAACCATTCCAAAATAGAATTTTGGCACGAGAGCAGCTCTATCTGTGTCATTTCAAACTTGAACTGTCAGATTCTTTACTCCGCCTCAGTGAACAGTCGCTCCGGAGATTTCTCCTTCTGCTCGGTTCATTTCTCGGTTTAAAAGTGTTTTCTCAGTTGGATTTAACGAGAATAGTTTTATTTTAACCTAAAACCGTTCGGTTCAAGCTTTCCATTCGTGGTAAATCGTAAGTAAATGAAGGTTTTGTCTGTGTGGAACTTGTAAGTTATCGGTTCGGTTTTGAACCGATCAGTGGGTTTAAAACTCATTTAAAACTAAAAGTTACTATTTTAGAGTGCGGTTCCTGGTTCTTATCGGTTCTAAAAAAAACCGGATTTATTACGTTTTTTTCCAATACCCGTGACACGGTTAGGAACCGATAAGGGTGTCTTGCCTGGCACTGCCGTTAAAAGGGCAAGTTTTTGGTTAGGCTGGCATTATGTCTGAGAAACCCAAAAGAAAACCGGCCCATTGGGTTTCAACACTGTGATGTTTGTGGGAAGTCTTTGCCAAGGCTGACCCACACACCATGTGTTTATTGTCTGAGGTTTGACCACCTCCAGTCAGACTGCCAGGTATGTAAGAATTTCCCTGCAGCCACCCTGGAAAAAAGATTGGGCAGGCTCAGGGAACGAGAGGCCAAAAAGTCAGCTGACCCGGATGGCCAGCCCGGATCGGTGCCAACCGAACCAGAGGGAGTGCCCTCTGACCAGGGCCAGACTTCCGGCAAAAGAAAAGCTGGTTCTGAGGAACCAATTCCAGTAAAGAAAACAAGAAAATCAGCAGGTCTGGAGTCCAAATTTCCTTCTTCAACTGCTGCAGAGATAGCAAAAGCCATACAAATTGTCCAGTCATTGCCAGGGTCCGTCCAACCACCACTATCTGGTAAAAGGTCGGTTCGTCCGTCCCAGTGGTTCAGGATTATGATATTGAGGAATTCTATGAACCAGAGGAGGAGGAGGAGGATTATGAACAGTATGAATGTGGCTGGGAAGGTCTGGGTGTGCCCATTGAACGGACATCTCCCCAGACAGACCTTTAGAATCTCCCCTATACTGTCTGAGTCCCCATCTCATTTTATGTTTTATAAAAGTTGCTGAAACCCTCCAGCTTCCTTTAGAAGAGGCTGTGGATGAGCAAGAGGAGCCTGATTTTGTAGAAATGATGGATATTCCAGAGTCTAGGAGATTGTCTATTCCTTTACATAAGTCTTTTAGGAAACAAACAATTAAAATTTTAAAAGCTCCTAATTCTGTGCCTCCTGTAGATAAAAAGATGGACAGAAGGTACACATTGTCAGGCCCTGATACAGAATTCCTTTCTCAGCAGTGCCGTCATGTTAGTAGTTCAGGCTGCTGCCTGTGATAAAGCTAATATTCCTTGGCTTCACATCCTCCTGACAAGGATTCCAGGAAGATTGATGCCATGGCAAAAACAGTATATGGCAGCCTCTCTGGGACTCAGGCAAGCAAATTTTATGGCTTATGTAGCTAGGTATCAGAAATCTAGATGGGATACTGTTATGCATTGGCCAAGCAGGCCCATGGCCAGCTGGCTAGTGAACTAGAACAGGTGGCTGCTGATGGCATTGAAGCCTCTAAGGTTCAGTTTCATGCTGCTGTGGATGTTAATGATGTTTCCTCTAGGTCATGGCCACATCTGTAGCTTTCAGAGGTTGGCCTCGCCAGGTATATTAGTTTGTCACAGGATACCCAGACTAAGGCTATGGATTTTCCTGTGGTGGGAAATTCTCTGTTTGGAGAGCAGACAGAGAATTACATGAAGAAGATGGATGAATATAGGACTACTTACAAGAGTGCCCAGGCTAAGGAGCGGCAAGCCACTCCTCAAAGGCATGCCCCCAGGGGTAGGGGTAGGCCTTTTCACAGGCCTTTCTACCAGACTCAGGCCTCCTCTGCCTATGCTCAGAGGGGCTTCTTCAGAGGCAGGGGCAGACGAGGGGTGGGCAGACCTGCTCCCACCCCCCAGCCTAAACCTCCTGCGAAACAGGCACCCTGATGGGGTGCCCAGGGCCGATTCTCCTGTACCAGTGGGGGGCAGGCTGGCTTACTTCAGTCAGAATTGGGCTTCTTTAACCTCAGACAAGTGGGTTCTGGAAGTAGTAAGCCAGGGTCTGGTTCTCAGCTTCAAAAAGTTTCCCAGGTTGAGAAGCAGACTTTTTCTACCTGCAAGTGCTTTAGAGACCCTCGCTCTGGAAACAGAGGTCTCATCCCTGTTAGCTCTCAGAGCAGTAGAAAGGGTTCCTCCCCTTCATCAGGGCAGGGGTCTGTATTCCAGATACTTCCTTATCCCAAAAAAGACAGGAGAATGGTGGACCATTTTAGATCTCAGATATCTGAACAAGCATCTTTTGAAACCAAAGTTCAAAATGGTAACTCTGGCAATGATTTTACCTTCCCTAAGGCCAGGGGACTGGCTAGCCTCCCTGGACCTCAAGGATGCCTATTTCCATGTCCTGATCAGAAGATCCCATCGAAAGTACCTCAGATTCAAACTGCCCTCAGGTCATTACCAGTTCAGAGCAATGCCCTTCGGCCTTACCTCTGCTCCAAGGATATTCACAAAATGTCTAGCAGTGGCAGTGGCCTACTTAAGGAGGCAGAGGATTGCTGTTTTTCCCTATCTAGACGACTGGCTCATTGTAGGCCAGTCCCCAGAACAGGTAAAATCACTGAAGGTCACCCAGCAGCTTTCACCTCCCTGGTTTTCTGCTAAACCTACTAAAGTCGGGTTCTGGAACCAGTCCAGGTACTCACCTTTATAGGGGCAGAATTGGACACAAAGCTAGCCAGAGCCTTTCTTCCCCAGAAAGGGTAAGGAATTTAGTGGCTCTGGCCTCTTCCTTCACTCTGCAGGTCTCTCGACCAGCAAGACACTTCTGCAGCTCCTGGGGCACATGGCTGCATCCACAGCTGTTGTGCAGGGAGCCAGATTTCAGATGAGAGACATTCAGTTTCACTTGAGAACCTTTTGGTCTCAGAGAAGAGACCCCTTTCCAAGTTGGTCCCAGTGACTCTAACCTTGATCCTAGCTCTCCAGTGGTGGCAGGATCAGAGCAATTAAGAGCGGGGCTCCTTCATTTCCCTTCTCACGACTTGACTCTCACTACAGATGCTTCCCTTTCTGGGTTGGGGAGCCCACATGGGCGACCTTTCCACTCAGGGAGTTTGGTCCCCCAGGAATCTCTGCTCCACATCAGTTTGCTGGAACTCAGAGCTGTCTTTTTAGCTCTTCAAGCTTTTCTGCATCTGTCCACGACAAGGTGATACAAGTCAGAACAGACAACACCACAACAATGTGGTACATCAACAAACAGGGCACTCGGTCTTCGCCTTGTGCACCGAGGCAATGAAGTTGTGGTCTCTGGCCTATTCCCTGAACACTTCCCTCATAGCAGTTCATCTTCCAGGGAAGGACAATGTCCTAGCGGATGCCCTCATCAGATTTCCCAGGGCCATCACGAATGGTCCCTGGATCCTCAATGCTGGGGATAGTTTTTGCCAGGTGGGGCATCCTCAGATAGATCTTTTGCAGCCCCAGACAATCACAAACTTCCTCTGTTCTGTTGCAGGCCTCCAGTGCTGGGCTCAGTTCCCTGGATGCCCTTCTCCTGGATTGGGAGGGAAGTTCCTCTATGCTTTCCCCTTTCCTCTCCTATTCAAAGTACTAGTCAAAATCAGATCTCAGCCTTGCAGGGTGATTCTGATTGCCTCGGATTGGGCCAGGCAGCCCTGGTACCCACTCCTTCTGTCTCTGACAGTCCATCTTCCCTTGCCTCCCCAGGAATCACAATCTGTTGACTTGTGCCCAGGGAAGGGTTTGGTATCGGACCTCAAATCCTCAACCTCAAGGCCTGGCTCTTGAGGAGTTAGAGTTGCTGATTTACACCTCTCTCAGGGTGTTCTTGAGATCCTAAAGGCTTCCAGAAGCCTTCCACTAGGGCTACTTATAGTTCTAAATGGAAAAGGTTTTCATTTGGAATGCTGGGAAAAATATTTCCCCAGAATCTGCTGAATTGCCCATTTTGTTAGATTACATGGTACATCTTAATTCCTTGGGTCTCAGACCAGCTACCCTGAAAGTTCATTTGGCAGCTGTGTCTGCTTTTGTGTCAGCAGGAAAGTCATCCCTCTTTCCTCTCATCCTGTGTTTTCCAAGTTTTTAAGGGATTACTCCATACTAATCCTCCTTTCGAACTGGCCCTGCTTGGGACCTTAACGCTTGCATTGCCCAGTTAATGCAACCCCTTGAACCTCTGTCTTCTGCCAGAGCTTAAGTACCTAACTTGGAAAACTGTTTTTCTAGTGGCTATCACTTCTGCCAGACGCATAGTGAATTGTAAGCCTTGTCAGTGGAGACTGACTTTATTTCTTTCCACAGGGATAAGGTAGCCCTTAGGACTAATAGGAAGTTTTTGCCTAAGGTGGTTTCAGATTTCCATCTTAATCAATCTATCTCCCTTCCAGTATTTTTCACTGATCACTCCTCTTCGGGTGAGAGGAGGTTGCACAACCTGGATGTTAAGAGAGCTCTTAGTTATTATATAGAGCGTACAAAGGTCACAGGTTGAATCCTCCAACTTTTCCTTACCTATGGTGAAGTTGGGAAAGGCAAACCTGCCACTAAGAGATCAATAGCCAGGTGGATTGTCTCTTGTATCCATTTTGTTATCAGAAAGTGGGCAGAGCCCCCTGGTTTGAGGGCTCATTCTACCAGGGTACAGCTGCATCTCTAGCTGCTGCCAGAGATATCCCTTTATTAGAGATTTGCCAGGCTGCTACTTGGAAAGCGGGTACACACTTTTACCAAACTTACTCCTGGATGTCCAGGCCAGGAGAGATGCTCGGTTTGGCACAGCTGTTCTTCAGAGCCTATTCCCTAAGTAGGTTCTGCCCTCCTCCATGGAGGTACTGCTGTGTGCTTGTTATGTCTATAATATAGCAAGACTTCATGTTGTTTGAAGAAAAATTACTCACCTTAGTAATGTTGTTTCTTCTAATGGAGTCTTGCTATATTATAGACCTCCCCCAACCTGCCCCTCTCAGAACCTCTACTTGGTGGGGTGTGGGCAACTTAGTGTGGGCACTACTTATGTCCTGTTAGCATTTTGTCCCATTTGGGACTTTGGGGAGTGTGTGTGTGCAGCGTGTGTGTTTTATTATACTTATGTTCCTTTTTCATATTATTAGAATGGTGTTAGTATTTCTGGTCCCTGATTTGAGTCTTGGTGTTGGGACCATCAATGGTTGTTATTATTTAGGTAGCCATTTGGCTAGTGTAGGTTACAGCTTCCACACAGACCTTAGTGAGTTTGGCTCGTAAAGATCTGACAGTTCAAGTTTGAAATGACACAGATAGAGCTGCTCTCGTGCCAAAATTCTATTTTGGAATGGTTTTAACCATTTCACTCCGGGGCAGTTCTAGAGCTGGATCAAACTGCTAATGTCTATAATATAGCAAGACTCCATTAGAAGAAACAACATTACTAAGGTGAGTAATTTTTTCTTTCCTGTCAGACTCTGGGCTCCGATATTCCTCCATTAAGGTACACTTTTCTCTCATTTCAGCTTACCACGCACCTGGCAATTACCTGGCACAGCTGTATTTGCTATGCACCTTTTTGCGACGCATCCTCCATGTGAAACCTCCCGTCAGGTACCCTGTTCCCCATGGGATTTGTTAGTCTTGTTGGAGAAGCTTATTTTGCCTCCCTTTGAGCCAGCTGCAGAGTCAGAGCTATGATTTCTGTGATGGAAGGCGTTATTTTTAGTTGCTGTTACTTCTGCTCAGAGGATTTCCGTGCTTCAGGCCCTCATGTGTAAGGAGCCTTACTTGGTTTTTCATAAAGACAGGGTGTCCTTGCAAACCAGCCCTAAGTTTCTTCCTAAAGTGGTGTCTGGGTTTACACTCAATCAGGACATCCACTTGCCCAAGTATTACCCTAAGTACTTTAATCGTGGGGAGGCATTGCTTCATTCTTTAGATGTTCATAGAATCCTTAGCTACTACATGGACCGCACCCGTTCCTTTCACAAAGCAAACCAGTTTGTTTCATTTGCCCCTAAATCTTAGGGGCTCCAGTTACCAAGCAGACGCTGTCTCGATGGTTGGTTAACTGTATTACTTTCTGCTACAAAAAGTACAACAAAACCTTGCCGGGCTGTGTCAAGGATCACTCCACCAGAGGGCTGCTGCCTCTTTCACAGCTCTACGTAACATCTTGTGACAGGGTAGAATATGACCCTGTCCCATTTGTTTTAAGAAAGTGTTTAAATGCAAGGATCTGTATTCTTTCCTCTTCTGTCTCTTCGATCTGGTTGCACAATCAAATTTTCCTGTGAGACTTCAGACTTGATCAACCCGAACAATTCTTTGCCTCTCACTGTCTCTCAGTTTTCTCTTGCTGTCTTTCTTCCTTGCATATTTATATCTGCTAATATAAAATATATGAGAATCAATGTATGGAAATGTAGCTGATACTGGGATCACTTTTGTTTAGAAAAGTGTGTTACTGTTGAAATGTATATATTTATAATTTGAGATGACTGTAAAAAGCTAGCAGTTACTTGGGTGCAAATGCCTGAGTCTTTTGTGCATGCATGATCTCTGGACTGCGGGATGAGGTAACCAGACTCAGAGCGGAAGTAAACTGGGTCAGGAGTACCATCACCCCTATCCAGGGACCACCCAGTCCAATGCAGCTGCCTCAAAGGATGCCGAGAACGAGGAGCACTTGGATGACAGTGGGCTCAGGGAGGGTTAGAGCAGTCAGGCAGAGGCACATCCCAGATCCTATTCCTCTCAAGAACTCATATGCCACACTGGCAAATGAGGACAACCAAATAGAGGTACCCAGAGAAGTGGAAGGAAAGGATGTGGAGGTTAGCCAAGGAGGTGGCCTCAGTGGGGAAAGCAGTGGAAACCAGAGGAGGAGGAAGCGAATCCTGGTGGGGGACTCCATCGTAAGAGGGATCCAGCTAGGAACACAGGAGGGAGAGGACAGGGTGGTGAGGTGCCTACCAGGTGCCACGGCATGGAAGGATGGAAGGAAGATACTGGGGATCACTGGGAAGGCAAGACGGGAGGGTGAGCTGGATGTCATTATCCACCTAGGTACTAATGACTTGGCAAATGGGGAGCCAAAGGAAGTTCAGGAAAAGTTTAGGAAACTGGGGAGGGTCTCAAGCAAGTAGCTACTTCTGTCACTTTCTCAGAAGTACTACCTGTGAGAGGCAAGGAGAGCATAGAGAGTGCATGCACCAGGAACTTTAACTCATGGTTGAAGAACTGGTGCTGTGGAGGAAGGGTTTGGATTCATTGGTGACTGGGGACCCACCTGGAGGGATGGAGGTTTGTTCAAGCCTGACGGCCTGCATCCATCCTGGAGGGAATCCAAGTACTGAATGATAAGTTTAAATGCTACATTGACAAGCAGTTAAACTAGCAAAGGGGGGTGGCAGGCCAGCAAGGAGGGTACCTACTTGCTCACCCCCCACAGCTAGCAGTGGAACCAGTGAACCAGAGGAGTGGCTATCTCTGCAAAGCGGTGCAAAAGATGGAGATTAGTGTCCAAAAGGTGGATAAGCAGAAAAGGGCAAAATTTAGCAGAAGGGCAGAACAGCAAGGAGAACCAGGGATAAATGACAACCAAGGAAGGGCTGGAGTAGAACAGTGAAGCAGACTAGGGAGGTCAAATCATGGAAAGCCATGTGTGCAAATGCCAGGAGCCTTAGCAACAAGATGGAAGATCTGGAGGCTGTCATGGTACAGTCAGACCTGGACATTGTGGCCATCACTGAAACCTGGTGTAATGATAACCATGACTGGGAGATGGCCATACCTGGCTACAACATATTCAGAAAGAGACAGAGCAGGCAGGAAGGGAGGAGGATGGCACTGTATGTAAAAATGACATAAGGCCACAGAGATCCAGGAGGAACAAAATGGGGAGAGATACTGTGGGTTAAGCTAGAAAGGAAAATGGGGCCAGCCATCCGCACAGGTGTGGTCTATAGACCACCAGGCCCAGGAGGAAGAAACAGATAGGGAGTTGATGCTAGCCATCCAAAGGATGGCAGAGAACGTGAAGTAGTACTGGTTGGAGACTTCAATATTCCAGACGTGGACTGGAGCATCCCAGCAACAGCATCAACTAGGAGCAGATTTATCCTGGACTGCTTTCAGGGTGCCTTCCTCAAGCAACTGGTCATGGAACCAACTCGGCGAGAGGCAATACTGGACCTTGTGCTCACAAACAGGGACAGTGTGATGGGGGGTAACAGTGGGGAGCACCTGGGTAACAGTGACCACCAGTCATTGTGGTTTGAAATCACAGAAAGAGCAGAACCAAACCACACAAAACACGTATCCTGGATTTTAGGGGGCAGACTTTGGGAAAATGGGAAATACTTGAAAGAGGCTAAGGGAATGGGACAGGAATCAGGGGTTGAGGAACAGTGAGAGTATTTAAAATGGGATTATAAGAACAACAGAATTATGCATTAAGCAGGTTAGCAAGAGGAAAAGGAAGAGGAGACCATTATGGTTTTCCAAAGAGGTAGCAAAGAAAGTGAAAGCCAAAAGATAGCATTCAGGCAATACAAAAGACACAGGCAGAAGGGGATAGGGAGAAGTACGGAGAAACAAAGGAGGCAGGGAAGTCAGTAAGGAAGCCAAAGCTCAGACAGAAGAACACATTGCAAAATCAGTGGTTAAAAGGACAAAAACCTTTTTACAGGTACATAAGTGAAAAAGAAAGACAAAGGGAGGGATAGTGAGACTGAAGGGGAGGATGGGAGTCGTGGAGGATGACAACAGTAAAACTGACATATTGAACAGGTATTTCTGCTCAGTCTTTACTGAGGAAGAGGGGGTAATGGGTCTGAAGGGAGTACAAGGGTGAGAATGTTGCAGAAATGGACACAAGTCCTTTACACGAGAAAGGGTCCTGAAGGAACTGGAAGTAATAAGAGTTGACAAAGTAATGGGGCCAGATGGGGTGCACCCCAGGGTCCTTAAAGAACTAAGAGAGGTGGTGGCTGAACTCTGGCTATCCTGTTTAGCCAATCACTGGAAACAGGGAGGTACCCAAAGACTGGAGGACAGCAGATGTAGTTCCCTTATACAAAGCGGGAACAAAGAGGAAGCAGGGAACTACAGACCAGTCAGCCTCACCTCGGTAGTGGGAAAGATCATGGAAGCACTTCTGAAGGAGAGTTGGTGGAACATCTAGTTTGCCAATGAACTACAGGACCCAAGGCAGCATGGTTTCACCAGGAGAGTCATGTCAGACCAATCTCATTGAATTTTTGACTGGGTGACTAGGGAGGTGGATCGGGAGGGCAGTGGACATAGCCTATCTGGACTTCAGCAAGGCCTTTGACACTGTGCCACATAGAAGACTATTACACAAACTGGGAATATGGGTGTGGGCAGGACAGTAGTGTGGTGGGTAGGTAACTGGCTGGGTGGCAGGACACAGAGGGTGGTGGTAAATGGCTGTCCTCCACAGAGGAAGAGTGACAGTGGGGTACCACAGGGATCAGTGCTGGACGGTCCTATTCAACATCTTCATCAGTGACATTGCGCAGGATCTAGAAGGCAGAATTTCACTGTTCGCTGATGACACAAAGCTCTGTAACAGAGTAGACACACCAGAGGGTGTAGACAGAATGAGAAGGGACCTGCAGAAACTTGAAGAATGGTCAAGGGTTTGGCAGTTGAAATTCAATGCAAAGAAGTGCAAGATAATGCATATGGACTAAAAACCCTGGCACAATATATCAGTTGGGGGGTGAGGATATAGCATGCACCAAGCAGGAAAGGGATCTTGGGGTTGTCATCTCTGATGACCTCAAGGTAGGGAAACAGTGTGACAAGGCATCAGGTAAAGCAAATAGGATGCTGGGATGTATAGGCAGGGGCATCACCAGCAGGAAAAGGGAGGTCATAATTCCGCTATACAAGACACTAGTGAGGCCCCACCTGGAGTACAGTGTACAGTTCTGGAGACCATACCTACGTAAGGACATAGACAGGGTAGAGAAGGTTCAGAGGAGGGCAACAAAGGTGGTGCATGGATTGCATCACAAGTCCTATGAAGACAGGTTGAAGGAACTGAACATGTACTCCCTGGAGGAGAGGAGGGAGAGAAGGGATATGATAGAGACATACAAGTATCTTACAGGGAGAAACAGAGTGCAGGAAAACACTATTTTTAAGCGAAAAAGATGTTCCAGGACTAGAGGGCATGGGATGAAGTTGGAGGGAGGACGATTCAGAGGAAACATGAGAAAGAATTTCTTCACAGAACGGGTGATGGACAAGTGGAACACCCTGCCAGAGGAAGTGGTGGGGGGGCTGAAACAATCACGGGATTTAAGAATGCATGGGATAGACATAAAGGAATTCTAGAGGTCAGGGGTAAGGGGAAACAGACTTCTAGGAAAACATAAACTGAACTTACAAGCTCAAATGGGCAGACTGGGTGGGCCATAGGCCCTTATCTGCCGACACTGTCTATGTATCTATGTAGTTGCTGTGGGGACCTCAGGTTGTTCTCAATGTTCTAGCAGCTCTGAAATTTACAAAGAACAGGATGCTTGCAAAGGATGGGGGTCGAACAGAGTTATAAAAACAGCTAACCTGAGCTGCAAGGGAGATTTTTTCCAAGATATTTTATTTTGCTTCTGTATATAGTTATTCTGAACAGGTTTA
The DNA here is from genome assembly GCA_016271365.2 of Neoceratodus forsteri. NCBI lineage: Eukaryota > Metazoa > Chordata > Ceratodontiformes > Ceratodontidae > Neoceratodus > Neoceratodus forsteri. Next base: position 1,697,123,259 of record CM057450.1, read on the forward strand.
TTTTATTTTATGTTACTGCAACTAAAAATAAACAGTTTTGTGGAATTTTACAACTGCTCCTGGGTTTTCTCTATGCTTCCTGACCTGTGCCTCGATGACACATCTCTGCAGCAGATATTTGTGCAGCAGCCACTTGGAGCTCAGTGCATACTTTCATGAAACACTGCAGCCTGGACATTGCCTCAAGGAGGAGAGTGGGATTTAACCTGGCAGATCTTCCTTTGTCAGTCTTCACCATTCATTACTACTGGGTGTAAGCTGGAAGTGTGCGCACCCACTACGGGAGTTTTGTTTTGGAGGGAGGAGTCGACATCAACAGCACTGCTCATGAGAGTGACACACCACGAGGTGCATGAGGGGTGGCCATTAGGTGCCGCAGACTCCTCCTCCATCCCAGTTCTGTTTCTCCCGCCATCGAGGCTGCACCTGCTACATGAGTTCAGTTCTTCTATACGCCATTCAGCCTAGTTTGTCGACGCCATTCTTCGATGACTCCTCATCCAGGTTCTCCATCCCGACGCTGTTAGTGGCTGGTAAGTTCATTCCAGTTTTTTGTTTAACAGCGCCAGGATCTTTTGCTGTGTTTTACTTTATTTCACATCATGTCTGGTTCGGGAGCCAAGCATAAATGGAAAGCGGGCCGTGCCCCTATGCATCGATGCTCCCGTGGCCGGCATTTTTCCGTGACGGACTGGCATGATGTCTGCCTCCGGTGCCTGGGACCTAACCATGATATGGATAGATGTGATGCCTGTTTTTCCATGGATTGCTGTGTTCTGGAAATCTGCATTTTTTAAAGTCGGAAGGGCTCCGCCAACTTTCGGAGGATGACATTGCTGTCAGGCCTCCCAGGCCAGGTCTTCAGACGCTTCCTCCGTGTCCCCTCTCAGATCTATACGGTCTGGTGAGGAGGAGGCCTCCTCATCTTCAAGCCTTGCCGTGGAGGAGGCTTCTTTTGTGGCATCGGAGGAGCGTTGTAGTCCCTCCTGGGGTCGCATCATCGACGCTGCCTCAGCAGTCACCTCTCCTGAGGTGCAGGCTCTCCCAGTGTCGCGGCCTACGATTGCTGGGCCTGGCACTGGTGGATCTTCGATGCTGCCTCGCAGTGCTGTTTCAGATCCTGGTGCCATTCGCAGCACCGGTGATCGGGGCAGAGCCGTTTCGGTTCTTGGCACTACTTGTGGTGCCTGTGACCTGTGTGACTCCGCTGGCGGTGCCATTTTGGGTTCCGTTACGTGTGCGGCACTGGGGGCCTGGCCGGGGCCGTGGATGAGTCTGCATTGGGTTCCGGGGCTGTGGGTGGTGCGGTGGGAATGGCTGGCACCACTGGAGATGCCCGGCACCGTCTCTCAGGGTGTTCTTGGGGTGGCCAGTATTGAGGTCCTGTTGGTTGACTCCTCTTCGGAGGGTGTCGATTCAGATGTGGACCTGGACTGGCCGTCTGATTCCTCGGAATCAGAGATCTCTGTGGGACACGGTGTCAGGTGGCCCAGCACCCCGATTCCTGACTCTCCGGAGCAGTCTGCCTCCGAGGACCCCCTGGCCAGGGGGCTGGCCTGGGGTCCATTGGGGAGGATAGCTCTGGGGTTGTCTCCTCTGGAGAGGCTGCGGCAGCTGCCAGTCTTAGTGCTGCTGTGCCCTCCCAGGGGGGGGATTGGAGGCCCTAGCTTCGGTGGCCTCCCTTAGGAGCCTCTGCATCAGGGACTCTTTGCTGGGGTCCAGGAGGAGGGCCTCGGAATCTGAGGGGTTAGGGCAGGGGTGGCAGCACCTCTGCCACTCCACTGTTTGCAGGCAGGAGCCATAGTGCCGAGCCCCACCTCTCTTTCTCGGGCTCCGGGGTCCCCTCTGGTGGCACCACCGAGGGTTGCCCTTCTGGACTCATGCAACCCCAGGTGCGTCACGGGGAGATTCCCCATCTGGGCTCTTCCGGAGTTCACATACCCAGGGTTCTGCCATGCGACCCGGTCTGATCTCATGGATCCCTGTAGCTCAGGCACCATTCCCTGGATTCCAGAGCCCTGGCAGAGGACAGCCACCTTCTTGCAGGTGCCTTCTCTCATTCCTCTGTAGCCACCCCCCCCCAGGCCACCTGGGTCCTACAGGGCCTTTATCCTGGGAGAAGTTCAGAGGCACTGCAGCGGCCTTCCTGTCATACATTAGGTACATGCATAAACGGGTCTTTCACCTGTCCCCACTGCCGCAGGAGTCTTCTGGACATTCAAGTTCCCCATCCTCCTCGACTCCCTCCTCAGAGGGAGAGGAACCTACCATTCACCTCTCTTCCAGTGCTGACTTCACTGAATATCAGCACTTCCTATCGAGGATGGTTCAGGATCTCCGTATCTCTTTTGTCAGACGGGACAATACCGATCGGGAGATACGTGAATTCCTCAGTGAATTCAGTGCCCTACATCTGGTGGTGCCATCCTGGCCTATTCCCTTTCAGGAAGCATCTATCCGCATCTGGCAGTCTCCAGCCGATCCTTTCCCAGCCAGGGCAGGCTGCAGGAGGAGGTATTCGAACAACATGAAGTCTTGCTATATTATGACATATGCAGTGAGTCCCAACCTTCGAACTGCTCCCAACCTTCAAACTGCTCCGGAGGTGAAAGAGTTAACTTTCCATGCCAGGCATGGAACGCTGAGCTCGAGCGCAGTTGAAACTCTGTCTGTTGTTCTTCAAACTCAAACCGTCGGATTCTTTACTCCGCCTCACTGAACAGTCGCTCCGGAGATTTCTTCTTCTGCTCGGTTCATTTTGTCGGTTAAAGTATTGTTTTTCTCGGTTTTCGACTGAAATTAAACCGCAACCGGTCGGTTCAGACTCTGTCTGTGGTATTTGTGAGTACTAGATAGGCTTTACATTGATTTCTATTCTGTGTGGAACTTGTAAACGGTTTATCAGTTCGGTTTGAACCGATCAGGTTGTTTAAAATATATTAATCTGTAATTTAGAGTGTGGTTACCGGTTCTTATCGGTTCTAAAAAATACGGATTTTATTACGTTTTTTTCCACGACCCGTGACACGATTGGGAACCGAGAAGGGGGTCTTACCTGGAGGATTGCCGTAAATAGGTAAGTTTGGTTAGGACTGGCACTATGTCTGAGAAACCCAAAAGAAAACCGGGCCCACTGGGTTTCAACACTGCAGTGTCTGTGGGAAGTCTTTGCCAAGGCTGACCCACACCACCTGTGTTTATTGTCTGGGGTTTGACCACCCAATGCAGACTGCCAGATTTGTAAAATTTTCCTGCAGCTACCCTGGAAAGAGAGTTGGTAGGCTCAGGGAAAGGAGGCCAAAAGTCCGCTGAACCGGATGGCCAGCCGGTTCGGTTCCACCGAACTGGAGGGAGAGCCCTCTGACCAGGCGCGAGACTTCCTCGGCAAAGGAGATCCGACTCTGAGGGGGTTCCAGCAAAAGGACTAGGAAATTAGCTGGTGTGGAGCCAAACTTTCCTCTCTAACCGCTGAAGAAATAGCCAAAGCGATTAAAATTGTCCAGCTGTTTCCCCGGTTCCGACCGAACCGGCACCATCAGGTAAGCGGCTGGTTCGGCCAGTTCCACTGGTTCAAGAGTATGATGTAGAGGAATATTATGAACCGGAGGAGGGGGAAGAGGAGTATGAGGAGAGTGAATGTGGATTTGAAAGTCTGGATGTGCCCATTGACCCGGACATCTCCCCAGACAGACCTTCAGGAGTGCCTCCTCCTAGGCTTTCTGAGTCCCCTTCTCATTTTAAGTTTTATAAGAAAGTGACTGAAACCCTCCAGCTCCCTATGGAGGAAGCTGTGGATGATCAAGAGGAGCCTGACTATGTGGAAATGATGGATATCCCAGAGTCAAAGAGGCTGTCTATTCCTTTGCATAAATCTTTTGGGAAACAGACAGTAAAATTTTAAAACTCCTCACACTATACCTGCTGTCGATAAGAGAATGGACAAGAGGTACACATTGTCAGGCTCTGATATGGAGTTCCTTACACAACAATGCAGCCATGTTGGAGTAGTGCAGGCTGCAGCCTGTGACAAGGCAAATATTCCCTTGGCTTCACACCCCTGACAAGGACTCCAGGAGGATTGATGCCATGGCAAAGAAACAGTACATGGCAGCATCCTTGGGACTCAGACAGGCAAATTATATGGCTTATGTTGCTAGGTATCAGAACCAGATGGGATACTGTTATGGCTCTAGCAAAACAGGTCCCTGGCCAGCTTGCCAAGGAGCTGGAGCAGGTGGCTGCTGATGGTATTGAGGCATCCAAGGTGCAATTCCATGCTGCAGTGGACTCTAATGATGTGTCATCAAGAGTCATGTCTACATCTGTGGCACTTCGCAGAATGGCTTGGCTCAGATGTACTAGCCTGTCACAGGATACCCAGACTAAGGCCATGGATTTTCCTGTTGTGGGTAATTCTTTGTTTGCGGAGCAGACAGAGAATTACATGAAGAAATGGATAAGTATGGACCACCTATAGGAGTGCACAGGCCAAGGAAAGGCAGGCCACTCCTCAAAGGCAGCTTTCCAGGGGCAGGGGCAGGCCTTTTCATAGGCCTTTTTACCTAGCCCAGGCCTCCCCTTCTGCTTATGCCCAGAGAGGGTTCTTGAGAGGGAGAGGCAGATGGGGTACAAGCAGGCCTGCTTCCACCCCTCAGTCCAAAGCCCCTGCCAAGCAGGCACCCTGATGGGGTTGCCAGGGCCGATTCTCAACTACCTGTAGGGGCAGGCTGGCTTACTTTGTCCAGGACTGGAAGTCTCTGACATCAGACAAGTGGGTCCTGGAAGTAGTAAGCCAGGGACTGGTTCTCAGCTTCAAAATTTCCAAAGATGAGAACCAGATCCTTTCCACCTGCAAATCCACCAGAGGCACTTGCCCTAGAGGCAGAGGTCTCTTCCCTCCTGGCTCTCAGAGCTGTGGAAAGGGTTCCACCCCTACACCAGGGCAAAGGGTTGTACTCCAGGTACTTCCTTACCCCAAAAAAGACAGGAGAATGGCGGCCCATCCTGGATCTCAGATACTTAAACAAGCACCTTTTAAAACCAAAATTCAAAATGGTGACTCTGGGAATTATTCTACCCTCTCTAAGGCCAGGGGACTGGCTAGCGTCCCTGGACCTCAAGGATGCCTACTTCCATATTCTCATCAGAAGCTCCCATCGAAAGTACCTCAGGTTCGAGCTGCCCTCAGGCCATTACCAGTTCAGAGCAGTGCCCTTTGGCCTCACCTCTGCTCCAAGGGTATTCACAAAATGCCTGGCAGTAGCAGTTGCTTCCTAAGAAGGCAAAAAATTGCCATCTTCCCTTATCTGGATGATTGCCTCATAGTAGGCCAGTCTCCAGACCAAGTCAAGTTATATCTACAGATAACTCAGCAACTGCTCACCTCTCTAGGTTTCCTTCTGAATCTTTCAAAGTCAGTTCTAGAGCCTGTCCAGCTCCTCACCTTCATAGGCGCAGAGCTGAAGACAGAGAAAGCCAGAGCCTTCCTTCCTTTGGACAGGGCAAGGACCCTGGTCTCTCTGGCTTCCTCATTCACCCTGCAGGTGTCTCGACCAGCAAGGCATTTTCTACAGCTCCTAGGGCACATGGCTGCTTCTACATGTAACCCCCCTGCAAATGGGGGTTTCCAAAAGACTTCCAGGAGCTTGCTTGAATGCTCCAAGCCTGAATGGTGTTTGGCGTTTTAGCCATTTATCTGTGAGTGTTTTTAGATCCTCTGGTATTGTCTTTAAGAGCTGTCTGCTTGCAGACATAATTAGTTTGTATGGGGGACTGTGTGTTTCTTTGCTTGAGTACCACTGGAGCTGCTGCCAATCTACTCTATTTTGCAGTCACTAGGGAGCAAAGGAACCTATCTGAAAGATGTAACTGTTTGCCAGAAATCATTTAGAGTAATAATGAAAATACAGTTTGTCTAACCTGCTTTCTTGCAGTCAGAACTGTGTTTGCCTAGTTCCCATTCTAGTTTTGAACTGCTGAACTGGACCAATCAGTGTGGGGTTAAGGTAGCTCTAAAATGGTGCCTTGGACGAATCAGAACTTGGACTCGAATTTGAGCCAGCCACAAGAGGATTGTATGGGCAGTGACTCTGGGAGATGTAGTTTGGACTTGCGCCTTTTGGACCAACAGGGGCAATCTATTGTGAGTGACAGCCAATTCAGCCAAGAACTGGGAGGAACTCAAAGGAAGTGCCGGTTTTGTCTGCTGGAGTTTCAGTTGAGCTCTGGCAGTGAAGAGGGAAGGAGCCCTGTGCTTTTTCGGTGTGCAGTTTTAGTCTGGAAACGTTGGTAAGGCCCTGAGTTCCGGTCTGCAGCTTGTGTAACTGCTTGTTAGGACTGAATCCGTCCTGTGAAGAGAATCAAAGGATATCTGAAGAGTAGAAACCAGGCTCACCCTGTAGAAGACTGGAGAAATTGCTGAATTGCGCTTGGTCTGTCAGGAACTGAATCTGCTGTGTGTTCTCCGGTATTGTGTAGTAATGCGATCCGGATACAGAAGCAGCCTGCCTGGTATAGTACTTTCTGTTTACCATATAAATGTGTGAGGAGGCTGTGTAGCTCAAGTGAATCCTGCTGCCATTAAAGGACTTTTGCCTGTTACTGTTTACCATATAAATGTGTGAAGAGGCTTGTAGCTCAAGTGAATCCTGCTGCCATTAAAGGACTTTTTGCCTGTTGCAGTTTGTCATATAAATGTGTGAGGAGTCTCGTGGAGCTCAAGAGTAGCCCTGCTGACATTGAAGGACCCTATCTTGTTTGGAGGTCGTGAGTACTAATTCAGGGTCGCTCCCTGTTGAATTGCCACATTAAATCCAAATGGAATTACTGTACTGCTGACTGTTTAACTCATTTTTCTTTTCTCTGTGTGAAAGGGCCCCTACCAGCTGCCACGGTTTGGACTAGCCACTAGGGCTTGGGTACCCAGGGACAGTAACTGGTAGGGATAGGCCTGTGCACAGAGCCATAGGTAGATGAGTAAAGTGATAAGCTAATTAACCTGATTTCCCCCTGTCCTTGTTATATTCCCCTAAATAAATCAGAACTGCTTGTTTCAGCAAAGTTATACTGCCTGAGGTATTTGTCTATGTTAAAGTATTGTACTGTGATTGTTGCACTGTATCTTATTTTACAGGAGGTCCCAGTGCCTGAACCAGTCCTGGGGGTAAGTGTATACTGTGAAGGTAATTCTGATATATTGTGTGGGCCACTAGTGGGAAGAAAGGGGGGTTGCAGTGTCCCAGAGGGCTGTGACCAAGTTAGTTTAACTGTTGCAAACCCTGACCTCTGGGTGGAGGCACCCGCCATCGGATCCAGGCCCCTCAACCTGCTAGTGGCAAATCAGGCAGGGGTAGTAGCCCCTGGGATAGCGCCATCTAGGAGTTACATACAGCAGTAGTGCAGGGAGCAAGATTTCAGATGAGAGACATCTAGTTCCATTTGAGAGCCTTTTGGTCTCAAAGGAAAGACCGTCTAACCAAATTGATCCCAGTAACTCGAACCCTGATCCAAGCCCTACAGTGGTGGCAGGATCAGAGCAATCTGAGACAAGGGGTTCCCTTTGTCACTCAGTCTCACTCCTTAATCCTTACTACAGATGCATCCCTCTTGGGGTGGGGAGCTCACATGGGCTACCTCACTACCCAGGGATTGTGGTCCCCTCAGGAATCTCTGCTCCACATCAATCTGTTGGAACTCAGAGCAGTTTTCTAGCACTTCAAGTTTTCCAAATCTGTTCAGAACAAAGTTGTACAGGTCAGAACAGACAACACCACCACAATGTGGTACATCAACAAGCAAGGGGGCACTCGGTCTACGGCCTTGTGCACCGAAGCAATGAAGTTGTGGTCTCTGGCTTACTCCCTGAACACCTCCCTTACGGCAGTTCACCTCCCAGGCAAGGACAATGTCCTGGCAGATGCTCTCAGCAGGATTTCCCAGGGCCATCACGAATGGTCACTGGACCCCCTGGTCCTGGAGGTGATATTTGCCAGATGGGGCAACCCGCAGATAGATCTTTTTGCAGCCCCAGACAATCACCAACTTCCCCTTTTTTGCTGCAGGCCCCCAATGATGGGCTCAGTCCCTCTGGATGCCTTAGTTCTCATTTGGGAAGGGAAGTTTCTCTATGCTTCCCCCCCTTCCCTCTCCTGTTCAAAATGTTAGTCAAAATCAGATCTCAGTCCTGCAAGATGATCCTGATTGCTCCAGATTGGGCCAGACAACCCTGGTATCCACTCCTACTGTCCTTAGCAGTCCATCTTCCCCTGTGTCTTCCCAGGAATCACAACCTGTTAACCTGTGCTCAGGGGAGGGTTTGGTACCCGAACCTCAAATCTCTCAATCTCAAGGCCTGGCTCTTGAAGAGTTAGAGTTTGCTGATCTACACCTCTCCTAAGGTGTAATGGATATACTAAAGGCTTCTAGGAAGCCTTCCACCAGGGTTACCTGTAATTCCAAAAGGAAGAGGTTTTCCATATGGTGCTCTGGGAAGCATATTTCCCCAGAATCTGCTGATTTACCCAGAGTCCTGGATTATATGGTCCATTTAAATACCTTGGGGCTGAGACCAGCCACCCTAAAAGTACATTTGGCAGCTGTGTCTGCTTTTATTTCAGCAGGTAAACCCTCTTCTCTTTCAGCTCATCCTGTATTCTCCAAGTTTTTTAAGGGATTGCTTCACACCAACCCTCCATGCAGGGACCCTGCCTTTGCCTGGGATCTTAATGTTTGCATTGCTCAGCTTATGCAACCACCCTTTGAGCCTTTGTCTTCAGCAGAGCTTAAGTACTTGACTTGGAAGACTGTGTTTCTGGTAGCCATCACTTCTGCCAGACGCATAAGTGAATTACAAGCCTTGTCAGTGGAGTCTGATTTTATCTCCTTTCATAAAGATAAGGTGGTCCTCAGGACTAACAGGAAGTTCTTGCCTAAGGTGGTTTCAGATTTCCACCTTAATCAATCTGTCTCTTCCAGTGTACTTCACTGACCATTCCTCCTCTGGTGAGAGGAGGCTGCACAGCTTAGATGTGAAGAGAGCCCTTAGCTACTACATAGAGCGTACCAAAGGTCACAGGTTTGACTCCCTCCAACTGTTCCTCACTTACGGTGAGGTTGGCAAAGGGAAACCTGCCACTAAAAGATCCATTGCCAGGTGGATTGTCTCTTGTATCCAATTTTGTTATGAAAAACTAGGTAAGGTTCCTCCTTCAGGCCTGAGGGCTCACTCTACCAGAGGTACAGCTGCTTCCCTGGCTGCTGCCAGGGATATCCCTATCCTAGAGCTATGTCAAGCAGCTCCCTGGAAAACAGTTCACACCTTTACCAAGCACTACTCCCTGGACATCCAGGCTAGGAGTGATGCTCAGTTTGGCACAGCTGTGCTTCAGAGCCTTTTTCCTAAGTAGGTTCTGTTCCTCCTCCATGGAGGTACTGCTGTGTAGTCTGCATATGTCATAATATAGCAAGACTTCATGTTGTTTGAATAAAAATTACTCACCTTAGTAATGTTGTTTCTTCGAATGGAGTCTTGCTATATTATGACCTCCCTCTGCCTGCCCTCTCAGAACCTTTGTTTTGGGATGTGGGTGGGCAGTGCAGTGTTGGCACTTAGTAGATGCCCACCTTGTTGTTTCACCCTCCTTTTGGGGTGACTTGGTGTTGTGTTTTTCATTTTTGGGTCTCCTGACTTGAGTCTTTGTTTTGGGACCAAAAATGTGTTCTTATGTTTAGTAGCCAGTTGGCTAGTGTGGTTTACAGCTTCCACACAGGACCTCAGTGAGTTTGGCTCGTAAGATCTGACGGTTTGAGTTTGAAGAACAACAGACAGAGTTTCAACCGAGCTCGAGCTCAGCGTCCGTGCCTGGCATGGAAAGTTAACTTTTCACCTCTGGAGCAGTTCGAAGGTTGGGACTCACTGCATATGTCATAATATAGCAAGACTCCATTAGAAGAAACAACATTACTAAGGTGAGTAATTTTTCTTGTGCTCCATTGGAGTCTCTAGGTTCTCCTCACTCACCTCCTCCTCGCTGGGTATTCGAGACCTTCCGGGCGTTGGCACTCATGATGACCGACAACCCACCCGAACTCAGATTCCCTACAATTCCACTGGTGGGGGTGAAGAGTTTTCTCTTCTTCTCGTGCGATGTTGTGCATTGCATCACATCAGGCACACCATGCTGCCTACAACAGGCACTTGTAGTCAATGCTGGCTCAGGTGCTAGCGTTGATGCCTGATTTGGAGCAATCTCGACAAGCCATTGCTGTCTCCGCCATTGGCCTGGAACTGGCAAGGCACCAAGCAAGGGCATCTTATGACGCCAATGAGGTGGCTTGCAGGGGCAGCGATCTGCATTAGATGGACAGCATGGCTTTGTCTATCGAGGTTGTCACCCCTGGCCGGCGTAGGGTGATCTGCTTCGCCTTCCGAGGGACCCGCCTTTTTTCCACCAGGGCTAGGAGACTTCTGCAGGGGCTTCCTCCATCCCCTCATCTTCAGGGGACACCTTCTAGCTCTCCTCAGCCTTAGACTTCCAGTCTAGTACGGCAAGGGTCTCTTCTTCCTGTTTTCCAACAGTAGGAGGCTGAGGGTCCTGCTCCCTCAGGACTGTGCTAGACCCCCTTTGGGGGGCTTGGTACTCACCCAGCATTAATAAATGGTGAAGATTGACAAGGGAAGATATGAAAATGACGTACCGACCGTAATTCAAACAACATGAAGTCTTGCTATATTATGACATATGCAGTGAAGTCCCAACCTTCGAACTGCACTGGAGGTGAAAGAGTTAACTTTCCATGCCAGGCATGGAATGCTGAGCTCGAGCTCGGTTGCAACTCTGTCAGTTGTTCTTCAAACTCAAACCGTCAGATTCTTTACTCCGCCTCACTGAACAGTCGCTCCGGAGATTTCTCCTTCTGCTCGGTTCATTTTGTCAGTTAAAGTATTGTTTTTCTCGGTTTTCGACTAAATTTAAACCACAGCCGGTCGGTTCACACTCTGTCTGTGGTATTGTGAGTTCTAGATAGGTTTTACATTAATTTCTATTCTGTGTGGAACTTGTAAACGGTTTATCGGTTCGGTTTGAACCGATCAGGTTGTTTAAAATACATTAATCTGTCATTTAGAGTGTGGTTACTGGTTCTTATCGGTTCTAAAACGGATTTTATTACGTTTTTTTCCACGACCCGTGACACGGTTGGGAACCGATAAGAGGGTCTTACCTGGCGGATTGCCATAAATGGTAAGTTTGGTTAGGCTGGCACTATGTCTGAGAAACCCAAAAGAAAAACCGGCCCACTGGGTTTCAACACTGCAGTGTCTGTGGGGAAGTCTTTGCCAAGGCTGACCCCCACACCACCTGTGTTTATTGTCTGGGGTTTGACCACCTCAATGCAGACTGCCAGATTTGTAAAAATTTTCCTGCAGCTAACCTGGAAAAGTGAGTTGGTAGGCTCAGGGAAAGGGAGGCCAAAAAGTCAGCTGAACCGGATGGCCAGCCCGGTTCGGTTGAAACCGAACCGGAGGGAGTGCCTTCTGACCAGGGCAAGACTTCCTCGGGCACAAGGAGATCCGACTCTGAGGAGTCGGTTCCAGCAAAAGGACTAGGAAATCAGCTGGTGTGGAGCCAAACTTTCTCTCCAACCGCTGAAGAAATAGCCAAAGTGATTAAAATTGTCCAGTCGCTTTCCGTTCCGACCAAACCAGCACCATCAGTAAGCGTCCGTTCGGCGTTCCACCGGTTCAAGAGTATGATTTAGAGGAATATTATGAACTGGAGGAGGGGGAAGAGGAGTATGAGGAGAGTGAATGTGGATTTGAAAGTCTGGATGTGCCCACTGACCCGGACATCTCCCCAGACAGACCTTCAGGAGTGTCTTCCCCCTAGGCTTTCTGAGTCTCCTTCTCATTTTATGTTTTATAAAAAAGTGGCTGAAACCCTCCAGCTCCCCATGGAGGAAGCTGTGGATGATCAAGAAGAGCCTGACTATGTGGAAATGATGGATATCCCAGAGTTGAGGAGACTGTCTATTCCTTTGCATAAATCTTTTGGAAAACAGACAGTTAAAATTCTAAAACTCCTCACACTATACCTCCTGTGGATAAGAGAATGGACAAGAGGTACACATTGTCAGGCTCTGATGCGGAGTTCTACACAACAATGCAGCCATGTTGGGGTAGTGCAGGCTGCAGCCTGTGACAGGCAAATATTCCCTTGGCTTCACACCCCCGACAAGGACTCCAGGAGGATTGATGCCATGGCAAAGAAACAGTACATGGCAGCATCCTTGGGACTCAGAAAGGCAAATTATATGGCTTATGTTGCTAGATATCAGAAATCCAGATGGGATACTGTTATGGCTCTAGCAAAACAGGTCCCTGGCCAGCTTGCCAAGGAGCTGGAGCAGGTGGCTGCTGATGGTATTGAGGCATCCAAGGTGCAATTCCACGCTGCAGTGGACTCTAATGATATGTCATCAAGAGTCATGGCTACATCTGTGGCACTTCGCAGAATGGCTTGGCTCAGATGTACTAGCCTGTCACAGGATACCCAGACTAAGGCCATGGATTTTCCTGTTGTGGATAATTCTCTGTTTGGGGAGCAGACAGAGAATTACATGAAGAAAATGGATGAGTATAGGACCACCTATAGGAGTGCACAGGCCAAGGAAAGGCAGGCCACTCCTCAAAGGCAGCTTTCCAGGGGCAGAGGCAGGCCTTTTCATAGGCCTTTTTACCAAGCCCAGGCCTCCTCTTTTGCTTATGCCCAGAGGGGGTTCTTTAGAGGGAGAGGCAGATGGGGTACAAGCAGGCCTGCTTCCACCCCTCAGCCCAAAGCCCCTGCCAAGCAGGCACCCTGATGGGGTTCCCAGGGCTGATTCTCAGCTTCCTATAGGGGGCAGGCTGGCTCACTTTTTCCAGGACTGGAAGTCTCTGACATCAGACAAGTGGATCCTGGAAGTAGTAAGCCAGGGACTGGTTCTCAGTTTCAAAAAATTCCCAAAGATGAGAACCAGATCCTTTCCACCTGCAAATCCACCAGAGGCACTTGCCCTAGAGGCAGAGGTCTCTTCCCTCCTGGCTCTCAGAGCTGTGGAAAGGGTTCCACCCCTACACCAGGGCAAAGGGTTGTACTCCAGGTACTTCCTTACCCCAAAAAAGACAGGAGAATGGCGGCCCATCCTGGATCTCAGATATTTAAACAAGCACCTTTTAAAACCAAAATTCAAAATGGTGACTCTGGGAATTATTCTACCCTCTCTAAGGCCAGGGGACTGGCTAGCGTCCCTGGACCTCAAGGATGCCTACTTCCATATTCTCATCAGAAGCTCCCATCGAAAGTACCTCAGGTTCGAGCTGCCCTCAGGCCATTACCAGTTCAGAGCAATGCCCTTTGGCCTCACCTCTGCTCCAAGGGTATTCACAAAATGCCTGGCAGTAGCAGTTGCTTCCCTAAGAAGGCAAAAAATTGCCATCTTCCCTTACCTGGATGATTGGCTCATAGTAGGCCAGTCTCCAGACCAAGTCAGGTTACATCTACAGATAACTCAACAACTGCTCACCTCTCTAGGCTTCCTTCTGAACCTTTCAAAGTCAGTTCTAGAGCCTGTCCAGCTCCTCACCTTCATAGGCGCAGAGCTGAAGACAGAGAAAGCCAGAGCCTTCCTTCCTTTGGACAGGGCAAGGACCCTGGTCTCTGGCCTCCTCATTCACCTGCAGGTCTTTCGACCAGCAAGGCATTTTCTACAGCTCCTAGGGCACATGGCTGCTTCTACAGCAGTAGTGCAGGGAGCAAGATTTCAGATGAGGGACATCCAGTTCCATTTGAGAGCCTTTTGGTCTCAAAGGAAAGACCCTCTAACCAAATTGATCCCTGTAACTCGAACCCTGATCCAAGCCCTTCAGTGGTGGCAGGATCAGAGCAATCTGAGACAAGGGGTTCCCTTTGTCACTCAGTCTCTCTCCTTAATCCTTACTACAGATGCATCCCTCTTGGGGTGGGGAGCTCACATGGGCGACCTCATTACCCAAGGATTGTGGTCCCCTCAGGAATCTCTGCTCCACATCAATCTGTTGGAACTCAGAGCAGTTTTTCTAGCACTTCAAGTCTTTTCCAAATCTGTTCAGAACAAAGTTGTACAGGTCAGAACAGACAACACCACCACAATGTGGTACATCAACAAGCAAGGAGGCACTCGGTCTATGGCCTTGTGCACCAAAGCAATGAAGCTGTGGTCTCTGGCTTACTCCCTGAACACCTCCCTTATGGCAGTTCACCTCCCAGGCAAGGACAATGTCCTGGTAGATGCTCTCAGCAGGATTTCCCAGGGCCATCACGAATGGTCACTGGACCCCCTGGTCCTGGAGGTAATTTTGCCAGATGGGGCACCCCGCAGATAGATCTTTTTGCAGCCCCAGACAATCACCAACTTCCCCTTTTTTGCTGCAGGCCCCCAGTGTTGGGCTCAGCCTCTCTGGATGCCCTAGTTCTCAGTTGGGAAGGGAAGTTTCTCTATGCTTTCCCCCCTTCCCTCTCCTGTTCAAAGTGTTAGTCAAAATCAGATCTCAATCCTGCAAGATGATCCTAATTGCTCCAGATTGGGCCAGACAACCCTGGTATCCACTCCTACTGTCCTTAGCAGACCATCTTCTCCTGTGTCTTCCCAGGAAACACAACCTGTTAACCTGTGCTCAGGGGAAGGTTTGGTACCCGAACCTCAAATCTCTCAATCTCAAGGCCTGGCTCTTGAAGAGTTAGAGTTTGCTGATCTACACCTCTCCCAAGGTGTAATGGATATATTGAAGGCTTCTAGGAAACCTTCCACCAGGGCTACCTATAATTCCAAATGGAAGAGGTTTTCCATATGGTGCTCTGGGAAGCATATTTCCCCAGAATCTACCCACAGTCCTGGATTATATGGTCCAGTTGAATACCTTGGGGCTGAGACCAGCTACCCTAAAAGTACATTTGGCAGCTGTGTCTGCTTTTATTTCAGCAGGTAAACCCTCTTCTCTTTCAGCTCATCCTGTATTCTCTAAGTTTTTTAAGGGATTGCTTCACACCAGCCCTCCATTCAGGGACCCTGCCCCTGCCTGGGATCTTAATGTTTGCATTGCTCAGCTTATGCAACCCCTTTGAGCCCTTGTCTTCAGCAGAGCTTAAGTACTTGACTTGGAAGACTGTGTTTCTGGTAGCTATCACTTCTGCCAGGCCATATAAGAATTATTACAAGCTTTGTCAGTGGAGCCTGATTTTATCTCCTTTCATACAGATAAGGTCGTCCTCAGGACTAACAGGAAGTGCTTGCCTAAGGTGGTTTCAGATTTCCGCCTTAATCAATCTATATCTCTTCCAGTGTACTTCACTGACCATTCCTCCTCTGGCGAGAGGAGGCTGCACAACAGATATGAGAGAGCCCTTAGTTACTACATAGGGCGTACCAAGGGTCACAGGTTTGACTCCCTCCAACTGTTCCTCACTTATGGTAAGGTTGGTAAGGAAAACCTGCCACTAAAGATCCATTGCCAGGTGGATTGTCTCTTGTATCCAATTCTGTTATGAAAAGCTGGTGGTTCCTCCCTCAGGCCTGAGAGCTCACTCTACCAGAGGTACAGCTGCTTCCCTGGCTGCTGCCAGGGACATCCTATTCTAGAGATATGTCAAGCAGCTACCTGGAAAACAGTTCACACTTTTACCAAGCATTACTCCTTGGACATCCTGGCTAGGAGTGATGCTCAGTTTAGCACAACTGTGCTTCAGAGCCTATTTCCTAAGTAGTTTCTAACCCTCCTCCATGGAGGTACTGCTGTGTAGTCTGCATATGTCATAATATAGCAAGACTTCATGTTGTTTGAAGAAAAAATTACTCACCTTAGTAATGTTGTTTCTTCTAATGGAGTCTTGCTATATTATGATCTCCCCCCCTGCCTGCCCCTCTCAGAACCTCTGTTTTTGGGATGTGGGTGGGCAGTTCATTGTTGGCACTTAGTAGATGCCCACCTTGTTGTTTCACCCCTTCTTTTTTGGGGTGACTTGGTGTTGTATTTTTCATTTTTTAGGTCTCCTGACTTGAGTCTTTGTTTTGGGACCAAAAAATGTGTCCTTATGTTTAGTAGCCAGTTGTCTAGTGTAGGTTTACAGCTTCCACACAGGACCTCAGTGAGTTTAGCTCGTAAAGATCTGACAGTTTGAGTTTGAAGAACAACAGACAGAGTTTCAACCGAGCTCGAGCTCAGCGTTCCATGCCTGGCATGGAAAGTTAACTCTTTCACCTCCGGAGCAGTTCGAAGGTTGGGACTCACTGCATATGTCAGAATATAGCAAGACTCCATTAGAAGAAATAACATTACTAAGGTGAGTAATTTTTTCTTCTTGATCATCTCTTGTATCTTCACCATTCATTACTGAATCCTGCCCACCTTCCCCTCATGGTCCTCGTTTCTTGGGCATCTCCCCCGCCTTGCTCGCCCTCCTCCCCCCTCTCGAGGCCGTTCAGAGGCTAAATCCCCTGGTTCTTCAGGACCTTCTGTTCTTCTCTATGGAAAAGCAGTGAAGGATTTGGAGAAGGAGGAGAGCGAGTGGAGCTTTGTCCTTTCCTTTTGAATGAACTCTTTCTGATTTTCCTGGTAGGTGTTCCCTTCACGGGCCTTTCCTTCAGGCCAGGTTAGTTCAATCACCAGCCAACAGGGCTAGTTTCTTAGACAGTCCTCTCCCCTCGGTCTTCAGATCTAGCTGGTGTCCCTGTATCTTTCCTTGTGTATGCCAGACTGGGGCTAGTTAACATCTGTTCTAGCTGTTCTAGCCCGATTCAGAAATTACCTTCTTGAACTGGTGGTCTGGTTCCATTGGCCCCTGCCTCCTCCAAGGGGTCAGAATGAGTTTTCTTCTCTGTCACTGTCCATCTTGCGAAGAGGTTGCCCTCTCTTAGGGCTCCCCCCAATACTAACACGTGTCTGTGTGTGCTAGTGGGGTCTTTTCCCTTTACCTAGTTGGGGGCTCTTCCTCCCTGGAACAGATTATTTGCCTTGGCAGTCTGTGAGCTCTCAGCTTGAGTGATGGGTAATAGGATAGCGGGATGTGTAGGGAAATCTACGTCTCTTGTACCAAGCTGTGCAAAACGTTCGGTCGAATCATCTAAACCAGTTTTGTCTGAAGGGATCCTTGCTCCCTTGCCTTAAGTTCCGAACTGATAAGCCTTAAACCAATTTCACTTACGACTCATGGCAGAATCTTTCCCTCCTCCCAATATCCCCTTCTCTTCTTCCTCTTCCTTCTTCCTCTCCCTTATCTGTTCCTCCCTCACAGCCGCCCAAGGAGTGAGGTCCTGCGGTCCCTTAGGGTAGGGTTCTCCTCTTTCCTGTCCTCTTTTCGGCTTATTCCTTTTTCAGTTTGTTTTCTTTCCTTTATCTATCCCTTGGCTTTCTTGCCTTGCTCTTATCTTTCCAAATTCTTTATTTCGCCTCTCTGGCTTACAGAATTGGGAAGGAGGAGGAGTCTGCTGTGCCTAAAGGCCACCCTTCACGCACCACGCGGTGCGTCACTCTTGTGGGTGGCACCGTCGGCGTCGACTCCTCCCTCAAATAAAAAAAACTCCCGTAGCGGTTGCATGCTTTTGGCTTACACCCAGCAGTAATGAATGGTGAAGATACAAGAGAAGATCAAGAATTACAGTAGGTACGTAATTTTTTATTTCTTCAATGCCTTCTTAAGATTCCTGATCTCTCTTTCTCTCCTGCCTCCCTGTGGTACACTTTCATTATATTTCACTGCTTGGGACTCAGTCCTAAGGGTTAGTGCCTGCTGCAAGAGCTCCAACTCGAAGTAAGATAGTACAGTTACGTAAGAACTTACTGTAACAGTAGATCTTCGAGAAGAGCTCTTGCAGCAGGCGCTGCTTTCCCTCCCTCCTTCCCCCTGGTCTTACCTTGCCTTATTCGGGAACTTGGGAACCTCCTTGGCTCTCCAGTTGTGATCTGCCCAGTCTCCGGTGGGAGAACTGAGGTGTGGTCAGGGACAGGCCATTTTATACCACTGGCCGACGTTGGAGGTGGTCCGATGTCAGGGGGTGATCCCTGCTGGGTACTGCTAACTAGAAGTTTTCTATGGGGTCCTAATTCCTGGTGGCATAGTCCTAATGGTTAGTGCCTGCTACAAGAGCTCTTCTCGAAGATCTACTGTTATGGTAAGTTCTTACGTGACTGTACTTTAGCAATGCTTTGTGACACAGAAAACTCAAAACCCAAAGGTCATTCAAATGAAAAACTGGCTGGCCAAGTCCAATAAATGCTTTGCCAACTAGTTGACAGGTTTTGTGGCAAGGCAAGCCCGGTGTCTACTCACAGTTCCTAATCCAAGGATCTCCTTCGCTGTGCAGGGAATTGATGGCAGAATCTGCAGCAATCCTTCTATGGCTGTTTTCTGGTTGTTCTTCATCTCTCCTCTCTCATTCTTGCTCTGGGATGGCATTGATGTCACAGAGCTTCAGCTGTCATTCATGGCAGGTCAGGCCTCCTCTGGGTTCAATAATCGGTGGCTCACAGGATGGCTTTTGTGCCTTGTGCCAGTATACTGGGATTTGCCTCATTTTACATATCATGGCAGGGCCCCTACTTTTCTGCGGCACAGTGGGACCAAGTTCTGCGGCAAGACTACCATTTGCCGCAGAACTTCTGCATGGTTTGTAATTTCTGCGGAAGTTCTGCGGCACTAACAAACTACCGTATCACAGTGTCAGCTTGTCATCCTGACTTCACTTTCATGGCAGTTTTTTATAGCAATCAGGATGGAGGAAAGCACAGTAACACTAGTTCAAAAAATAACAGAATTATAAAAATAATTTTATGCCTAAAAAAGCAAAACAAATGTCTCTCCCTTAAGGTCATAGCCTGTTAAATAAATGACATATGCAGAGGGGAGCTTATGTGATAAATAAGGTATTTCTATATGCATGCTATCTATCCCACTAATGAGGTCTCCACTGTCTGTCACTTACATATTTGTATGTGCTTTCTACACCACTCATGAGGTTTCCACTGTGTATCACTTATATATTTATATGCAAACTATAACATACATACAAATGTGTGTGTGTGTGTGTATATATATATATATATATATATATATATTTTTTTTTTTAATTTCCATGAACTTGCATCCTCATTCATACAGGTCCCATTAGAAATGGAATAGAGGAGTTATTGCAAAACTTGTTTTTGATGTTAACCTGCTTTCCCTAACACACTGCGTAACACCATCAGGCCATGACATGCATGTGAACCGATTGTAAGATAGAGCTCTCCAGACCAGCACAATGTGTCCACCATGTGACAGAACACTGCACCATACCTTCCCAGGCTCCGAGCAATGATGTGTTCCACCAATCCTTGTGCTGCCCAGCCAGCTCCCAGAGCTAATCTCTGAACCTGAGTTGCCGGCACGGAAACACAGCATGCTACCCTCTGGCCCAACAGCTGTCCCTGCACATGACATTTCTCCCTAACTTTTAGGTGATTCTATCAACCAATGACAATATGTTATCAATAACCCTGGCAAAAATGCGTACAGTGCAATTATTTATTTAACAGGTCTATTCTTTCAACAGGTCTACACATTATTATATTCGACTTTTCTGGGCATAATTACTTTATTTTTCTTACAAATGACAGTTAAATTTATTTTACCAGTTATTCATTTCAGATGGCATCTCTATACCTTAAAGGCACAAATAGGTTTGTACAAAGTGAGGATTGGACTTAACAGGTCTGTGCTATTGACAAGGTTTTGTTTAAGTTGGCCCTAGTGCAATAATGTAAGACTGAAAACTGTATTAGGCTGTAGTGCAGGTTGAGCAAATATCACCATGCATGATGTGCTGTGCCACCGTCTCTGGCAGTGGGAGCTGTGGTAGATAAGTGACTGTTCATTTCTGTGGCAGAATGCAGCCATTTCATTACCTAATGTATGATGTTATAGCAATGATAACATCACATTCTGAGCATAAAGGGGGGTTTAGGATATAAAAAGAGGGGAAGGGAACCAGATTCTATGGAAAAACAGAAATATTAATAAAAAATCAACAAGAAGAGTGACTTCTGCGGCACCGCAGTTCTGCGGTAGATTGCAAGTTCTGTGCAAAATTCTGCGGCCGCAGAATTCCAGGGGACTTGATCATGGCATCCAGGACAGCAGGGTTGGTAATGACCAACACCTGCAGTAGTGCTGATCAGGTGGATTGAGTCACAGGTTCGTCTACAGCTTCAGCTTCAGCAAAGGCTGAGGTGCCTATCAATTTGTAGCTTCCAGCTTCTCACTCTGGTTAATTTCACAGACAGATGCCCAGTCTGTCTCTGCTGCATAAGCTGTCAGCAGCACTCAGCTCCCAGTCCGTTTAGCAGTCTCAGGCAGACTGTAAAGCTTCTGACTCCGGCTCTGTCGTTCATTGGAGAATCAGCACCTCCAGCTGATTGGCTGAAATGGCAATCTGTTTAGGCAGTCCTCGAGGTCTGTCACTCGACAGGTGACTGGCAGCTGGAAAGGTGCCTGAATTGATGTCCATTTCAAGTACAAGAGCCCCTGTAGCTCTCTCCTCATGCAGAATTGCTTGATTGGGTGGCCAGTCACCCTCTGATCCTGTCACTATGGCAGGGTGGATCAGAGGCGACATAAATAACTGCCAAGTTGTGGTCCAAAGGCAGTTTTGCACCAAAGTCCTTATTTACACACATCTCTCAGTTTTAAACACTAATTCACACCTGAACCAGTCCTGCATGAGTACAAGCTCATATACAGTTCCATCTGTATAATTATCGGACAATGCCAGGTCATGTCAGAAGCATGGCAAGGTCAGCTCTGTCAGCAGTGGCAGATACCTGTGATGTGCAAAATTCAAGAGAATCTGTTTTATACAGCTTTTTACTCCTTAGGCAGCTTGTTCAGCACCTGTCCCCATGTTCCTTTGGCCAGCACCTACCTCCCCCAGCCTTACCTGGAGTGACTGCCTCATGAATTACACCCCCCCCCATGGCGGGACAGGAGGGGAGGGCCATTCGACTCTCCTAGAATACATATCCAGATGGCTACAGGAATCTATTTGGTGGTGTGGGTCCAGAAATCCAGAAAGGTGCACAAAGTATTATTTAACCCTTGGTACCCTGTTGCCATTTTCTCCCCAAGCCTCTGCCACAGTGTCACAACAGGGTGTGCGAGTGGAAGCACACTTGCCCTGCCTGTTGAGCAGCTCACTGCCTGCACTACCACTGGGCCTCCAACTGGTGGCAGTCAGAGGCTATGATGGCTGGCCACCCCTCCCCAGGAGAGGAGAGCAGTCCTTGGGATGCGCGACTATCTCCCACCCCATTGACCCCCGGCAACCCGTGCTTGTTCCTGAACATGCGTTGCCAGTGTGGCAGGAGGTAAGGCATTCAACACATTATCCCTCCATGACACCGGGCTGGCTCAGAAACAAGGGAGGCTTAAAGGTATTGTAGACCCATACGGGTTACATAAGGGATCACCTGTGACTACTCCTCTTCTCCTTTTATACAGGAACTCCTGACATAGGGTGTACACAGCAGTGCTCATATACATGGCAACATACACAGACACCTTCATGCATGGTACCACTATGTTTGCAAATGTATAAAATGCAGAGGACCACAATTGTGATCAAAACAGATATGCATGGCACCGGCATACAATCCATTCAATTGGCTGTTTTATTTTTCAATAAACCTATAAGCAACTAGTACTACATTGCATTTTAGAGCACCCTTTTCCCAGTTTTGCATCTGCTTTGCAGTAACATTTTCTAAATCTGAAATAATCAAAATAATAAAAGGAGCACTTTTTAATATGGTTATCCCCAGGTTTTCATCATTATTCTCAGCTATTTTCGAACATCCATTGTTGAACATAATTATCTTGTGACTATGTTGACCTAAAATGCAACAGACACTGCCCCAACCTTATTGGAGTGCTCAAAGACAGCTGAGAATAATGATGAAGTCCTACAGATTTTACTGTTTCAAGTACAAAGAAAATGTTAACGCAAACTCAAAATAGGGAAAAAAGGCTCTCTAATACAGAATCAAAAGGTATAGGTACTTTTTCAAAGTAATATATGCTGCTGCTTTAAAGAGGCATCACATTTGTGCTCATTAGTATATGTTATTGTAACCCCTAGGTAGCACTATCCCAAGGGCTACTACTCCTGCCTGTTTGGCTAGTAGCAGGTTAATGGGCCTGGGTAATGAAACGGGTGCCTCCACCTAGAGGTCAGGGTTGTTAGTGGTCAAGCTAACCTGGGCACAGCCCTCTGGGACACTGTAACCCCCCTCTTTTCCTTCTATGGCCGGAACAATACACAATAATTACTTTCACAATGACCCTTATTCACCAGGCAATTACCCACACTTTTTGCACTTACCACCAGGACTGGTTCCTCTAGCTTGACCCTGGGGACCCCTTGTAAAACAAGGTTAAACACAGCAAATAACAACAGTATAAACTCTTGGCACAAACTGGAACCTCAGTCAGGTTAAATGCAAACAAAGTTAAATCTGATTTATTCAGGGCCTTGAACGGGGTGTAATCAGGTTGATTTGCTTAAAAGCTATATTAATCAGACAGTTATGCATGCATTTCAGAGTCCCTACACAGTCACACACCTGGGTACCCAGGTAGGAAAATGATGGGCTAGCCAGGAACATTGCAGCTGGTTGGGGCCCTGTGATGGAAGGAAGCAACATGCACAACACACACTATTTGTAATCCGGAGCCGGAGGGCTCAGTTCATGAAAGAAAAGGCAACAAGACAATCAGATGACAACACTTTTAGATTTAGCTGTTGTTGCAGGGAGCTACCCTGATGTTTACTCACAATATCCAATACTAGACACAGGCAGGACAAAATCGAGACTGCAGGCTGTTGAGCTGGAGTGCCCAGAGAAGCAGGGCCCACACGAATCACTGAAGTGTCGTTCCTGTTTATTTATTTCGTTTTTGTTAACTGGGTAGGTGCACTAGCCATAAAATGTCTATTTTCAGGCACGACCCGGGAGAGTACAACAAAAGAGAACAATTGAACAACAGCAAAATGGGTACAATACTACAAATAGAGGAACAGTACAGCAGTGATACAAAAATACAATGGGTAGAAACAACAAAAAATAATGGCAAGCATTATACAGATAATGGCAGTAAGATATATAATAAGTGCAGAAACCACGGACCCGACCTGTGGAGTGAAAGGGTTAATAAGATAGTAAGGTTATATAGAGAGAAATGTGAGGAATGTTCAAACATAACAAGAAGGACTGACAGAAGGAAGGTCAGGGGTGGTAACTGGCAAAACAACAGTGGATGGTCAGCAACAAGGTTCGAGAAGGAAGAGAGCTAGTAGTCAAGAAGTTATTTACAAAGAGAAGGAAAAATATGGGGAGGGGAAGAGGAGACAGTCTTGGAGCTGGATTAGAGCAGGGGTGACATTACTGTTCAAGGCGTTGAGCAGGGGGCTGATCCCCAGGCCGGTCTTGTCAATGACTTTCTCTGCATAGCAAGTATTCTGGCTGGGCCAGTGTAGCAGGGTCCAGGCAAACGGAAATGGATACAGATTCAGTCCGTGGAGCTGGATACAGCCTCCAGCAAACAAAACACAGTTCAGACATACAGTGGGGAACCAAATCACAACCCACTATAAGCACACAGCACATTCACATGTAAGGAAATTCCACTGTACCAGGCAAATGGCTCTCCGGTCGCAATTACAGAGTCTCTGTACAATCCGAGAGTTCAGAGGTAGCTGGAAGTCCTGACAGGCTGATTGCATTCAGCAAATCTTTGGTCTTCTTCAGGTTAAAGCCTGGTCACAATTCAGTGGCTTAATTCGCTCTCCAAATTCGGATTCAGTTCAAAAAAAGCACAAGTTCCCTCTCAGGAACAGCAGGCAGGCATGCAAGCCAAACTCAGGCCTTTCCACAGTTCTCCTGCGCGAATCCACTAAGGATTGCTGCTCGAACTGTCTCGAGCTGATACTGCTTCACTCCCCAGCTCAGATCTAACTAAAACTGCAAGCAGTGTGGGACTTTCCCCAAGATCCAAAAGGTCTGGTTGGTTGATCTGTCTGTCAGTCACAACAAGGGCCCCCCTCCAGGTTATTTTAGGCACCAAAAGCCCCAAACTACAATTCCTACAAGTTTTGGCCCCACCAAGCCCCTGTAGGCAGGCTCCATTTTAGAGTCCCAAATGTACTGATTGGCCCATTCTGCAGTCCAGGACCAAGATGATGGAAATAAACAGAACTGTTCATGCTGCAAAGAAGGCAGGTTAGAACAAACTGCAGTATTATTACTACTCTAACAAATGATCAGCAAACAAGTACATCTAACAGAGCTCCCTCTCAGATTAATTATGACTGCAATCCAGGCAGCTCTTAAAAAGACAGTACACAGAGGCTGTACAGGCACTCTCTGGCAATACATTTAAACTGCTAAAGTGCAGAACACCAGCCTGGCAATGAGCATTTAGGCAAGCTCAAGGAAGACTTTTTGGAAACCCTCATTTGTAGGGGGGTTACATTATTTTCCTCTAAGAGGAAATCTCCTCCATAAAGCCCCAAGCTTTGGACTTAGAGCTGGAAAGACTGGTACGCTATGGGAACTAGAACATGTAGCGCTGATGATACCAGTGCATGGCAATGACATACAGTGCCATGCTTGTTCCTACATCTTATAAAGAAACAATGACTTCAGCTGTCTCATTTTCTTCTTTGTTGACAATATAGCACACAGTCTGCCTCATTGAGGATCCAAACTTCTTGTTGCTTCAAATGGATTTTGTGTCTAGTTGTTTATTATCGTTTTGTTTTCTTGCACTGTACTAAATTTAAAATTGCTTTACAAATAACTTTTAAATTTGCTGTCACCATTATCTTGTTGGCTTTGGTGCCATGGCATTCCTGTTTTTTTTTTTTGGTCGTGAGACCCCCTTATTCTCAGACCTGCCCCTGCCCGCCGCCCCCATGCCCAGACTTGCTCCCCTTGTTCGATGACCATCATATCAGTTAAGGCTTCTTTCAGATCTTGTCACTGTGGGAACAAGACAAGAATTCTGCTCAGGACCCCCACTTAAATGGAGTGTTTCCATGTGGAGCATAAGGTGTAACATAACCCTAGCTGCCGGGCCCATGTGGACGAACTCACTTGTATGAGGTCAGCTGAGTGAGGCCATGAGAAAAAGAATTGGTCTCACTGGTGGTCATACTTGGCATTGACCTCATGGAGAGACCTTTCTACATCTTCATATTCTCATAAGAAAAAGAAAAGACACAGGTCCCATTCTAGTTGCTGTTACTCTATTTGTGGATCCCCAGACATCAACGTTGTAGTCATAGCACCATTGTTACCTTCAACACTGCTACCATTGTCGTCTATGATGTAGATGGTACTAACCTTGGTGCCCACTACTTTGTCTTGTCCAGTACCTCCGTCTCTGACTCCCCTGCTCCCAGATGGTGAGATTTCAGATGAACAGTTTGGCAGGTGGACAACGCTTAGGGAGCAGTGACTCTTGAGCTTTGTCTAGTAACACAAAAACAAAGGGAAGTTAAGCAGACTCACTCACATGAACTGACTCAGGATTTCAAAATAAAGGCCAAAAACACCTGCAAAACTTTACTGAGTGCTCAAATAGTGCAAAAGTTAAAAACATTTGCTGGACCAAGACAACTGACATAATGACACAGCAACCAGCACCAGTCCTGTCATCTGTGCCATCCTGGTGGCAGATGTCAGTGTTGTCTTCAGAAGCAGTCCCATGCTAATACTTCTGTGTGCGCGATTATGTGTTCTACATTGTTAGATGAGGAATTTGAATATAATGATCATGATCTCACTGACACAGAGGTAGAAGATGATGAAGAGGGATTCTTGTACGAAGAATTAGCCCCTACCCAAAAGGTAGCTTTACCAGTACAGTGCACCTTAAGAAGATCTCGCCTTACAGTCCCTGCTCAGAAACACCCATTAAGTTTTGCAGTTTGAGATAGTGGCCTTGGATGAGACAAAAAAGTTGAGTTGCAGTACTTTAATGTTCCAACTTTACCTATTATCTGTAGTGCCCCCTTTGCAGCCTGCCCTAGAGAATTCTGCTGTAGTTGTCAGGAATAGGCCTGCTTTGGAGACCGCAGAAACCCACCTTGTGGAGAACTAGAATATGACACCAAAGCTCAAATAAGGTGACTACATGCAGTCTATAGTTGGCTCTTTTCTAATTATGGCTGCAAATGATACGTAACACCACAAGGAAGTGTCTATGCCTCCAGCTAACTATAAGCCATGCAAGAAAGACTGAGTCCCATTGGGATTCAAACTTCAGTTCAGCTGTGCTGAAGTTCTTGTTTCCAAAAATATCTTCAGTACTTTCCTCCTCCCAGTTTGTACTGCTAGTAGTTATTGCAAAGTGTGTGGGTATGGATGAATCCTCATGAGAAGAAAAGGTTACTTACCCTTAACTGTGTTTTATTTCTTCTAGAGAAGTATTCAACAGTAGCCACACACCATCCACATAACCTTGTCTGTACTGAAGTGGTATATCTCCATGTCCTACCCCCTTCTCCCTTAATCACAACCCATACTCATACATGGAGTTTAAATGGTGGCATTATATGTTTATTAATGTTATTAATGTTATCACCTTAAGGCTCTTGATATATTGTGGTGAACCCATTAAAATAAAAAACTATTCTGGCTTAAAGTTGGACCAGCATAACATTCTGTGGTGATTTGTATATGCAGCCCATGATGCTTTGCATTGTGGGGGCATGTGTGATTTTGTATTTTCTTGAAACTTGGCTTCCCAGCCAAATGCCCTTTGGGTAACCTTGCCTCAGTGTTTGCACACAGAGGTTCTTTGTCTTTAAATAGTTTTTATTTTAATGGGTTCACCACAATATATCCAAGGCACACTGCCTCTAGGGTAGCTGGTCCAGTCCACTGGGGTGTCAAACAGACGAGGCATACTGATGAGTCCTGGTAGGACAAACACGTGTTATGTCTTTGTTAGCACCCTTTGCAAACTGTGTGAGAGGCCTTTCCACCATGCAATTCTGCTTAAAGTTGGACCAGCATAACATTCTGTGGTGATTTGCATATGCAGCCCATGATGCTTTGCATTGTGGGGCATGTGTGATTTTGTATTTTCTTGAAACTTGGCTTCCCAGCCAAATGCCCTTTGGGGTAACCCTTGCCTCAATGTTTGCAGACAGAGGTTCTTTGTCTTTAAATAGTTTTTTATTTTAATGGGTTCACCACTATATCCAAGGCACACTGCCTCTAGGGTAGCTGGTCCAGTCCACTGGGGTGTCAAACAGACGAGGCATACTAATGAGTCCTGGTAGGACGAAACACGTGTCTATGTCTTCTGTTAGCACCCTTTGCAAACTGTGTGAGAGGCCTTTCGGCACCATGCAATTCTGCTTAAAGTTGGACCAGCATAACATTCTGTGGTGATTTGCATATGCAGCCCATGATGCTTTGCATTGTGGGGGCATGTGTGATTTTGTATTTACATATAACTAGTTGCTTTCCATTTAGGGTACCTGACACAATAATCCATCTCCCTGTGCTATCTTTAATTTCTGATTCCATGGAAAAGTTTAGATTTGTTCTGAGAAGAATTGATACCCCAGGCTTGTTACTTTTAAAGGTGCTATGCAATTCCTGACCCACCCACCATCACGTAAGTTTTACAGCTTCTGCATCCGTCAGGCGTATCTTCTGCAGAAAAGCAATGTCAGTCTTATGGTAATTTAACTTTTTTAGAACTCCAGACCTTTTAACCTGGGAGCCAAGGCCTTCTACATTCCAAGAAGATATAGCTATGTTGAACATACTCAAATCACTGATACTTGCAATGCAAGAGACCAAAAAAACTGGATAAAAGGATTAAAACCCCAACAAGAATATAAATAATCAAGAACAGATGCAAACTCAAGTAATACCTAAATCTATACCCCAGTTTTTCTACTATGTTACAATAATAGCTATATTTAGAATCAGATAAGAAGAGCAAGAATTCCTTGAAACTGTTCCTATAGGCACACTTGGGCCCTGTCCACACTAAATACAGTTCAGCCACAACATTTTTAAAAACGTTTTAAAAACATACCATGCTTGTGTGTCTACACCTGTCCTACCATGTTTTACCATGGTTACTACATGGTTTCCATCCGATCCATGTTTCATTGAGGAAGCAGTGAATTATGGCTAAAGGAAGACCACAATGGTAGCAGAGACTACAACACA
Organism: Neoceratodus forsteri; assembly: GCA_016271365.2. Classification (NCBI taxonomy): domain Eukaryota; kingdom Metazoa; phylum Chordata; order Ceratodontiformes; family Ceratodontidae; genus Neoceratodus; species Neoceratodus forsteri. The sequence goes on from CM057450.1 coordinate 1,697,151,556, forward strand.
GTACCGACTCCCGTCCATAATGATGAGGTAAGCCTGCTTGTTTTCAAATCATGTTGGAAACCATGCTAAACCCCTGATACAATCAGGGTTTAAACACAGTTGTCAAACACGGTTTGAAAATGTTACTGGTGTGGATGCAAACCATGTTTCGGAGTGCCTGTAATGTTATACCGTACCTATAAGTTATAATGTTACGGGAGCTCTATTGTGGACAGAGCCTTGAGTTCTTACTTTCTTTTCATCCCACATCAGTTTGATACATGCAGCGGGCGCATTAAGGGTGAATTCTACTTAAACTTACAGCAAACTTATAAAAACATTTGAAATGATTTACAAACATACGAATGTGCCAGCAGAAACAGACCATCCGGTCTATCTAAGTCTGCTCAAGTGTGCAGCTAGCATCCTAATTTGCAGCTGTCCCACCCCCCCCATTTGTCATCCCACTGCCACTACCCACCTCCCCCACCCTCACTCTCCCCTATTCCGTGTCCCATGCCCTTTTGAAACTGTTCAGAGATTTACATGATACCACCCATTCTGGTAGGGCATTTCATTTTGCTACCCCTCTCTGTGAAATAGTGTCTCCTCATTTCCTTCCTAAATCTTCCCTCTACCCTTAGTACATTCCCCCTGGTGACCCTCCCCCTCCTTAACTTAAAGACCCCATCTGCTCCATCCTTATTGATTCCCCTCAGATACTTGAATGTCACTATCATGTCCCCCCCATCCCTACTATCCTCCAGGGTGTACATATTCAGGTCTCTTAGCCTGCTGTCATAGTCTGTCCCTTCCATTCCACATATCATCTTTGTTGCCCTCCTCTGCACCCTCTCCAGTAGCCTGATATCACGCTTTAGGTATGGCCTCCAAAACTACACACAATACTCCAAGTGCAGCCCTACCAGTGACCTGTAGTGGGGCAAGATCACCTCTCTTTGCCTGAATGAAAACCCCCTCGCTATGCACCCCAGCATTCTGTTTGTTTTTGCAGCTGCTCTTCTGCACTGGGCATTGTTGTCCATGGTCCCTGTTACCATTACTCCTAGGTCCTTCTCCTCCTCATTGATCCCCAGCTTAACCCCTCCCAGCCAGTATTCTCTCCTTGGGTTCTTCACCCCAAAGTGCATAACCTTACACTTCTTTGCATTGAACCCCAGCTGCCACCTCTCTGACCACTCCTCTAGCTTGCTTAGGTCCCCCTGCAGCTGCTTCCATCCCTCCTTTCCATTCACCACTGCTCCGATTTTGGTGTCATCAGCGAACAGACTTATCTTGCTCACCACCCCATGTGCAATGTCTGATATGAAGAGCCCGAACAATACTGGCCCCAATACAGAGCCCTGTGGCACCCCACTCATCAACAGCCTTGGAGTTGAGAGCTCCCCTCTAACCACCACCCATTACAGCCTCCCACTCAGCCAGCTTGTAATCCAGTTCATCATTTTTGGCCCTAATCCTACACCACTTAGCTTCCCCCCAAGCCGCCCATGAGGCACAGAATCAAAGGTCTTGCTGAAGTCCAAGTAAAGAACATCCACCGCATGACCCTTATCCAGCTCACTTGTCACCCAGTCATAATATTGTATCAGGTTGGTTTGACAAGACTTCCCTGAAACAAACCCATGCTGCCTCACATTCTGGAGGCCATTGTCTTCCAGGTACGACACCAGTCTTTCCTTTAGTATTGTCTCCATGAGTTTGCACACTATGGAGGTGAGACTTACCGGGCAATAATTACCCCATTCATCCCTTGGTCCGCTCTTGTGTAATGGTACTACATGTGCCATCCTCCAGTCCAGTGGCACACATCCCGACTCCAATGAGGTGCTGTACAGATCCACCAGCGGCTCCACCAACACCTCCGCCATCTCCCTCAGCACCCTGGGGTGGATACCATCCGACCCTGGTGCCTTGTCTACCTTCAGTGCCCTCAGTCCCTCTAGGACTCTACTTGCCTCAGTTCTTCCATCTGTTGCCTCCTCTCCCCCTGTCCCCACTCTCCCAGCCCATGGTGGTAGCGGTCCCCCCTTTTCTTCCATGAACACTGAGCAAAAGTATTCATTCAGTGCTTCTGCCTGCTCCTCACCCTTTCCGTCCCACTCCCACCCTTCTTATCCTCACTATTGTCTCCTTGCCTCCTTTTCTCCTGATGTATCTGAAAAGTCTTTCTCCCCGTTAATTCCCTGTGCTAATCTCAGCTCCCTCTGGGCCTTGGCTTCTCTACTTTTCTTGTCACCTCCTGGACAGTCCTGCATACTCCTCCTGTCCACTTCCTTCCCTGTCCTTCTATACCTCTGGTGTGCCTCTCATTTTGCTCTCACCACCTCCACTACCTCGCTGTTCAACCAGCATAGTTTTCTTGTTCTGCTCCTCTTACTCTGTCTTGGTGCAGGCTTCTGTTGCTTCTGTAATCCCTTTTAATAATATCCCATTTCTGCTCTGCATCCATCTCCTGCCTTATGCCTTCTAGTTTCCCTTTCAGTACTTCCTGCATCCTCCCAAAGTCTGCCCCTGAAGTTTACTACCTGAGTAACTGATTTATCTGGCTCCCCGCACATTGTGATATTAAACCACACCGTTTGGTGATCGCTGTCGGCTAGTGGGTCCTCCACCTTTATTTCCCTTACTGCCTCCCCATTCGACAACACCAGATCTAAAGTGTTCTTTAGCCTAGTAGGTACACTAATCAACTGTGTCAGGAGACCCTCCTGGATTGCATCCAGGAGAACTTGCTCCCTAGCACTGGAGGTGACTGGAATGCTCCAGTCAACCCCCGACAAGTTGAAATCCCCCACAATGACCACCTTCCCTTTTCTACATACCTTTCTGATTTGTCCTGCTAATTCCCTATCAAGCTCCTCAGACTGGGATGGTGGCCTGTATACCACCCCAAACCTCAGTTTCCTACCCCTTGAGTCTAGGAGCTGCAGCCAGATCGCCTCTGTTCTCCTTTCTTCCCCGTCATCCCTTGTGCATTTGATCCCATCCCTCACATAGACTGCCACCCTACTGCCCCTCCCTTCCTTACAGTTCTTCCTGTATACTTTGTATCCTGGGATTGCCAGATCCCAGTCCTGGTGCTCAGTTGCCCACATTTCTGTGACAGCTGCAATATCCACCCTCCACACTGCTAAGAGTGCCTGTAGCTCAGCAGATTTGTTCCCTAAGCGTCTTGCATTCAGCGAGACCACCCTCCATCCGGCCCCCTTCCCTTCATTGGCCTCCATTTCTTTACTTCTACACCCTCCTTTATCGGCCACTCCGAGTCCTTCTCTGCTAGCCTGGGGTAGACTGTGACTCCACTCTATCAGATCCCTGCCTACCTACTGTCCACTTGCCACCCCCCATCTAGTTTAAATCCACCTTTGTCGCAATATACCTCCCCAGTCTTTGCTTTAATACCTCCTTCCCCTTCCCATTCAGGTGCAGCCTATCCTTTGCAAACAGATTGTTATTATCCCAGGTACTGCCCTAGCCACCCACAACCCCATATCCCTTAGTTTGACACCATTCTACCAACCATGTGTTCAACTCCCTAATCCTCTCCTTTCTCACTGTGCTTGCGCAGGGTACTGGAAGCACTTCGGGGAATGCCACAGACTCCCCAGTCTCCTCACACAACCTTCCCACTTCCTCAATCCTCTCCTTTGTTACCTCCACCGTTTCCCCCACTAGGTCATTTGTCCCCACATGTACCACAATGCGTGGTTTCCTCCTACCCCTCTTTACACACCTTAGGATTGCCTGTCCTGCCTTGTCTGCCTTTAATCCTGGTATGGACTCTACCCATATCTGACTGTACCTCTCCCCCTTGCTGCCCCATCTGATCTCCTTGAGTATGGAGTCCCCCAACACTAGTACACCTCCCTCCTCTTTCCTTATGCCCTGCCACCCCCACCCAGGTTCTCATTTCTGGGGCCACTCAAGATGGTGCTTTACAGTGTGTACCAGTGTCTTCCCCAGCCCTTCTCAATTGAGACTCCTTCCTCCTCCTGTTTGACTGCCAACCTTCCGCCTCCCTCCTCACCTCTCCGAGTATTATTCCTCCCTTGCCATGCCATACTCGGTCTCTCCACTAGTAATGCCCCTCTTTTCCTTCTCTTTGTGAGTACTATCCCTTGTGCAATCTCCTCCTGCGTCATCTTTCCCATGTGTTGCTAGTACAGCAAACATGTTCCCTCCTCCCTTTGCCTTATTGTGTGTTTCCTCCTCCCTCCTGCCTACTGCTGCTCCTCTTTTTCTAGGTCCTACTAGAGTCCACCCTTCATCAACTGGTTTCCTAACTACTGTGCCTCCTCCCCCTGACTTCTTCCTTGCCCCGCTGTTCCTTTCCTGTGGTGCCCCACAATACTCTCAGATGTCAGCCATCCTACCAACTCAGTCCTCCCTCCTCCCTCAACCTCCAGCTCCCTGCCAAGCCACTGAACCTCTTCCTCAAGCCTCCTTAGCCTGTGGCATATTGGACACCCTCCCAGCCTCCACAGTATGTTCATCTGCATTGCTGCCCCACAACCATTGACCTACAATCCTACTCATGGTCCACACTACCTATACAGCTTCTCCACACCACTCTCCCTACATCAAGTAGAATCCTAACCCTAAACTAATCCTAGGCCAGCCTGTAACTGAAATTGTTATCCTAAATGCCCTTGCATGCAGCATAAGGCAGTCAACTACAATACTAACTGGAAACCACAATCCTACTCATAAGGACTATAGATCTACTCACACATTTTGTGTATTTATATGTCCTTAAGACTTAGCTCATATGGCTGTTCCTTGTTTCCTCCTTCCTGGCCTCTTCTGAGGCTCAGATCAGTTTGCAGCTCCCAAGCTCCTCGCTCACAGCCTTCAAACCTAACCCCAGTAGTATTTCAGTATTTAAGAAAGGCTGGTGGAAGGGGTCACTGGAAGGGCTTTTATAGTCACTCCAGCCACAGAAGCCTTTAAGCTAAATTCTACTTTAAGCTAAATTAAAAGACAATAAAACAATATCAAAACTTAGAAAATACTCTATACATTAACTCCCTCAATAGCAAGTAGAATTAACTAATCGTTCTTTCCTGTAGTTTAAAAACAATAGCAAAACTTACAGAAATCTTCTCCACAGCCAGCAAGCAGACTTAACAATCCTTCTCCTATGGAAGGTTGCCATAGCAAATGGAGAAGTAGCCTGTAGGAGTTGTGAATCAGTCTCCTACCATTCAAACTGCCAAAAGTGCTGTTTTCCATGAAAATAAATCCTTTTATTTCTGTGCTCTGCTTCATTTGCATAACCTTGCCCCTTTTTTTTCCCAGTGCTGCAACCCCTAACCGTGACATCATTCAAGGGAAACAAAGTTTTTAAAGGGACACTGTCAGTTTTTAGCTGGCTGTTTACATTGTTTGCAAATAGCTGTGTCTAACATTGTAAAGTGCAGAAAATGTCTATTGATTTCATTAGCTGAAAGCAGCTCAGAGTGTGTAATCATTGACCCATAATTACACTCCTGAACTACTTACCGCCATTCAAACCTTATAACATAAACATAGAAAAGTGTCATCACACTCCCACATTCTGACAGGAGCTCTCACTTCACCAGCAGGCAGTAAAAGTGAAACAACATCTACACAGAATGGCAAATGATCTTTTGGCCTACTTGTATCACAGAAATATTTTTCCAGAAACTTTTCTACACATTGTACTGCTGTAAACACTACCAAAATAGGAGACTGCACTTTGATTAGAGAGATAGAAAACCATGTATTTACTGTACTCACAATGCCTCACTATGTAAATTAGTATACAGGCTATATATTTCTGTGCTAACTACAGAAATAGGGAGACTACATCTCTCAGTAAGGAAGTCTTGTCAGTTAGATACTGTGTGCATAATGTCTTGTTTTGAAAATAAACATATGAGAGCTTATATTGTTGAAGCCACCACAGAAATAAGAGACTGCACCTCACAGTAAGGAAACTGGAAAGCAGCTTCTTATTGTACCCACAATGCCTAGCAATGTACATCTACATATTAAGTGCTATATTGTAGTCACCACTACCAAAATATGAGACTGCACCTCTGAGTAAGGAACATTTAAGTCAAATTTATAATTCACCCAGAATCCCTTGTTGCTGTATGTAAAACATTGACAGCTGCCTTGCAATGACATCATGCAGGGGTGTGGCCACACACAGAAAACTGGAGGCGGGCAGAAACTAAGTGTTGATAAAATGTTAAAAAATGACTATGACAGATTGTTTTACAAAAACAAATTGCAGCTTCCACATCTGAAACATGGCTGGCAATGGCATACTATGTGAAAAGGTATTTGGGAACGCCTATAAATCACTTTAGGAGATCAATGTATAACTGACAAGTGAATTACTAGAGTTTTTAAAACATTAACAATGGGTGGGGTAGGAACTACGTACAGTGGGGGGGGGGTGTTCATGAAGAGGTGGCCAGTGATATAGAGACAGAGCACATCAAATAACAGCATATTAACAATATATTAGCAATAGTTCAATGTCAAATTATGAGTTTGAATACTCAAGTTGTATGAATCCTTGTAGAATTTGTAGGAAGCAGCAGCAGGAAGTTCCCATATGTTCTGTATGCTGATATCTCATCAGTATTTGAGAGCATTAGTTAATAAGCTGGATCAGAGACAGACATACTGTACGGTAGGTCACTAATGAAATCAGGCTAATGGCATGCCAACGCAACATATGTTATAATGCAGAGCACCTCTTAAAAAGTGGGGTGGGGGGAATTAAGGAGAAGATAGAAGTCTGGTGGGATTGGAGAGGGGAGGATAATGGGGGGAGGTGAGCGCCCAAGTATTACGTTACAGTATATCACCTCCAGATATTTGGTCCTGTTTGTTAAGGTGTTAGGTATTTAACCCTCCATTATAAATCTACAGACTCGGTTAGATTTATAGGTTACAGTAGATGTGGTTCCAAGGGACTAATCCGTATTAACAGACTCTTTCTCAGATGCACTATTGATTCAGCCTGACACTTAAATCAGTTTTACATAATGAATTCTCCAGAGCTTAAAACAAAACAGGATATATCTGTTCAGAAGATCATAGGTAAGCATAGGAGGTTTATTAAGAACTATAGACTATATTGTCCAAAAAAGGTTAGTTAGATGTTGCCAAATATTAAAAAGACATAGCACCTATGAACAAATCTCAAGCCAGATCTGATGCAATATTACTTATTATAAAAAGACTCTCAGAAATGCTGCAATCTGATTGGCTGTTAGGATTCCAACAGCCTTACATTAATCCATGTTATACTATCATGTACAGCCTGATCATCATGGCACATGGATTCTTCCTGTCAGCATTCCATCCTCTAGCACTGCTGAATGTGTGGTATGATGCATTCTGATTTTGAACCAGCATTCTTAAACTGTTGGTGGAAGAACTATTTTATTAAAAGACTCCCTCTAAATGAGGAAAACATTCATAAAGGATACTTTTAACACTTTCCTTTTGGAATAATTTTTTTATAATAGCAATAAAGCAGTCCCAGGAGTTAGATTAACAGTCAGTTAATCACCCCTTAGGGGCAATATGGCACTTGGCTGCACCTCGTGCCACATTACACCCCTAGGGGGTGATTAACAGACTGTTAATCTAACCCCTGGTCATACCTTATTGCTTAACTGTATATCTAGGTTAATATTACGCCAATAAAATGTTCTTTACTCATGAGGTACAGCAGTGTTAGTTCAATGCACAGATTTAAACAATACAGTTTTCTTTTTTTTTAAGTGAACCATAAAACCTCGTTAGAACTAGATTATGGTTAGGAAAGGCTGTAAATTGTTACTTTGAACTTAATTACACTGAGCACTGTGTAAAGAGATAAAAAAAATTTGGATTTTTCAGTGAGTACAGTAACAGTGATGTATTATTTTCCTTTCTCCTCAGGGGGATTGCCTTCAGTGAAAGGACAGCATATGCACATGTCCATCTCAAAGACGGGGGGGCCTCTTCCTTCAGGATGGAACAAACTGTGCTACCTAACAGGAAATTATCATGGGAGCCTCCCAAGATGAATGATTTGTCCTTTACTATGTGTTGATTCCTGTCTCTATAACTACTTGTAGCGGGAGAGAATCTTTGTTACTTTGCTCCTCCCTCTTGATTTCTGCTCCTCCTTCCTAATAGACTTTGAATGGAGAGGGAAAGACTGCTTCATCTTTTTTGTTTTGGGCTGATTGGGTAGTGATGTTAACGCCTCACTAGAAGTGGCATAATTTTTTTTATATCTTTTCTGGTTGGGAAGGGTTCAGTGTGTTGTTTTGTAGACATGTAGGAGTTAAGTAGGAGCTGCTGCCAGAATGTTATTTGTGCAAGCTACTGCTGAGGTATAGGGCCAGTGTTTGTTAAGAAATCCATGACCTCATTGGGGTCTGAAAATGCTTGATCTGCTTCATTCTTGGAGAATACTATTGCCTCTGGGTATTTTATATAATACCTTACTGCCAGTTGCTGCAGGGCCTGCCTAACCGATGTGAACTTTTTCCTCCTGGTAGTAATTTCAGAGGAGAAATTCTGAAAAATGTGTATTCTTTACCTTGCCAATTTCAGTTTTTATTGTTTCTGGCCACTTTTGGCAGTGCTTCATTTTGAGAACACCGCAGGAAGTAAGCTTTTAAGGCACATGGCTTCTCATGCTACATCGGGTGAGGAGCAACAGATCTGCACACTCTTTCATTTAACATGGGTGGTTCTGAGCTCAGATTTAGTATTCTGGAAAGAAAGTTCAATAAAAACCTTGAGTCTCCCTTTTCTACCCCCTAAGCCATTTGGAGTTTGGTCTGATTCTGGTGTGTTACTGGGCTCTTAACAGCCTGCTTTAATTAAAACAAATTAAATGCAGCATAATTATGTTAATCGAAAACAAGAAACTGCCATTCACTACAATGGAGACTTGAGGGTGTGTGTGCGGAAACAACAACAGGTACTTAACATTTGATTGACCAGCAACTACACCGCTTTGCACCTAGTTATGTACTATGGCACCCACTCCTAGCCGAGCTACTTACATTTAAATCACACACCAGCTTCACCATTAGAAAATTATACCTGATCGCTAACAAAGTTATTTCATTTCAGGGAGCTGTCGCAATTGTCAGTGTTTTCTCTCCACATTTAAATCACACACCAATTTCACCATTAGGAAAATATGCCTGATCACTAACAAAGCACTTGCAATTGGCAGCATTTTTTCTCCACTGCGGCACATAAAATCCATACTGATACCCCTGATCGCCAACAAAGTAAATCACATTGATAAACCAACAACGGGCTGACAAAGAAATGTCATACCTATGGCATTTTCATTTCAATCTTCAGCATGTTCTCTCCATATGGCTTAGCTTGCAGCATGCAGTAATGCGACAATATCCCCGATTGCAAACAGAGTAAACCACACTGTAAAAAATCAAGTAATTACACAGCAAATCCACATTTTCTATTACAACAAGGCATTTTTGATGTTCAGTGTGACTCGCACATGTGAATACGTATAGGAGCAAACGGAAAATGGAAGAGACGCAGACCTTAATAGTTGAGGAATTAAAGAGATAGTACATTTTTATAAAAAAAGTTCAGCTTTCAAAAAATCTCTTGGGGGGCCGCAGAAAAACATGTTGTGGGCTACAAATGGCCCACGGGCTGCAGGTTGTCCACCAGTGCTCTATGGTATACCCACAATGTCGAGATTGTGCTGCCTATTGCAGTTTCGAGGTTGTTGATTTTGTCCAACAAATAATGAATTTTTTATAGCACGTTTTCATCCCTATGTTGCTGGATGGGGCTCGGTGGTGGCATACAGCCGATCCGGAACTTCATCTCCTCTGACAGGGATCATGCTGCATGGCAAAGGGTAGTGGGGTTTTTGTATAGTTATGGAGGTAGCTGCATAATCCCGTATCTCCGCCCCTGAGGACACTAGTGTGTAGGACCAATGTCCAGGCATGGAGCTGTGCTAAGAACACAGCTCCAGTCTAGCCAAGTGCCTAATGGCATCCCCCCCCACACCGCACACCGGCGGGGCAGTGCCTAACCCACCCCAAGAGAGAAGAGCTGCTGTACAGTGGCTCAGTCCAACTCCCGACCTCCACCAGGCCAACCCTTGACAACCCAGGCTCGTTCTTGAACCCAGGTCGCCGGCATAGCTTGAGGTGTGGCGTCCAGTGCCTCAACCCTTAGTGCTGCCAGGCTGGCTAAATTCATTTGTTTTGATTGGTTGTGCACAATGTCTTCTAATTTGCACAATGTATCCTCAGGCCAAGGGAACCTTGATTCAGTGGCCTCAATTCTTAAAGCTAGTATCTTTTACACTAATTTCTAACTTGGACATTGAAATTTTAATTTCTTTTATTCCTTTATAGAGAGAAGCAGATCTCAAAGTGTTAGCAACATAGAAACATAGAATTTTCTTTCAGAAAAGAATAGCTAGGCCCACCCAGACTGTTCAGACGTTCCTGCCTAATCTGGCTCCACAGACCCTAACTGGTTTCCAGTGACCCCCATTTTCTAATATACCCTATGTCTATTCCACACATGACTTAAGACCCCCACTGTTTTTGCCTCCACCACTTCCACTGACAGTCCTTTCCAGGCATCTACCACTCTTTCAGTGAAAAATATTTCCTCCATCTCTTAAACTCCCTCATTCAGCTTCACTGAATGCTCCTGGTTCTAGTGCTCTTTCTCATTTGAAACAGACTTCCCTCCTGTATCCTGTTCACTCTTGTGAGATAATTACAGGTCTGTATCATGTTACCCTCTCTTCTCCTCCAGGGTGTACATGTTGAAATCCTCAGTGTCTCCTCATAGGGCTTCTCATGCAACCCCTACAACATTTTAGTTGCCCTCATCTGGACTGCCTGCACCCTGTCTAGGTCCCTTCTGAGCTGCAGCTTCCAAAACTGGGCACAGTACTCCAGGTTGGGTCTCACCACTGAGCAATACAGTAGCAACACCACCTCCTCCTTTTGCTGGAGATACCACTCCATATGCATCCTAGCATCCCACTAGCCCTACCCACTGCTTTGTCACATTGCAGTTTGTAGTTAAATGTGACCGCACCAAGGACACCCATGTTGTGGTCAGTTAAACTGAGACAATAAAAAAGGGAAGGACCCGCACCTCTACCAAAGCTTAACGGAGATATCTCCCTGATCCAAAAATAGTCACAGGTTTAAAACACTCACCAGCTCCAGATTTTGCCTGTGTAGTGCAAATACAAATCCTTTATTTCTTTGTGCAAACAGTACAGATAATCCAAAGGTAATGATGAGGCACACTAGCATGCCCCCTACCCCATGAGCAGCTTCCTACTTCCTGGTAGCGTCCTTGGTCACCTGACACATTTTGCTCAATAGGAGCTCTCTTAAAGATATGTCACACTGCCCTACATTTTGAGGTCATCAGCTATGATAACCCCGAGGTCTCTTCCCTGTTAAGTGACTGAGAATACCTCCCACCCCCTTCTATACTTAGCTCCTCGGTTCCTATGCCCTAGGTGCATGATTTTGCACTGTTTGGCATTGAACCCCCTCCCTGCCGCTGTCTCTGACTCTCCCACTTTAGCATGCTTTAAATACAGACTCAGAAAGCACCTGCTCCTTTCACGCAGATGCAGCTGCCGCTAAAGTTTTTGGAGAAAAAAAATAAAAAAATTAAAACTGACAATGCTCGCTGAGGTGCTCTCCCCCCACAATCTCCCTCTCTATACTTTCTACACCCTTTTTCCCAGGCACTAACCTTTTCCCCAAGCACTAAACTATTTGTTTTGAACTGACTGTAACCTTGAATGACACTTACTCTGCTCCTGTTTTAACTGTTGATCATGTTTCTGTTCTTATTTGTTGTCTCCCGCACCACTGTCTGTGTCCTCTATGTGACGAGGTACCTTTGTAAATGAGCCCCCGGCTCAAAGGTTGTAAACTGATGTTTAAATAAATAAATAAAATAAATAAACTACCATGCTCTTGGCCACTCCTCGAGTTTTGCAAGATCTCTGTACTTTAACAGTACCAAGCCCTGGCCCGACAATATTAATGCTTCATTATTAAAACATGCTGCTTCATCTCTTGCGTATCCCTTATCACTCGTATTTAACCTATCATTAAAAAAAGGTGTTTTGCCCCAGGACTGGAGAAAAACCATAGCTGTGCCAATCTTTAAAAAAGGCAACAAAAGTAATATTGAGAACTACAGACCAATAAATCTTACATCTCAATCAATCAATCAATCAATCAAGTCTTTATTTATCCAGGCGAACACCACTGAGCAGGCTCATTTACAAGGTGGACCTTCGTTACACAAGGTCAAGAACAACACTTTTATATACAGATAATAAATAGACATAATTATACAGAAATAGAAAAAAAAATACACAGAGCAATAACAAGTATTTCAGGTATAAGGTTAACAAGGTTAGGGAGAATGGTATGAGAAGGGGAATTAAAACATTCTGAAACAGCCAGCATATTAAAACATTTTCAAACAGCACAGCATATCATTGGTCAGGACATATACAAACTTAAGGGGCAGATATGGAGGGGAGGAGTACAGGACTGCAGCTGTTCTAGGAGGGGTGCTACGGTAGATGGGCTGAGGACATATATGTTAGGAGTCTGAGGGTAAGAAAGGTAGTGGATTAGCAGAAAAAAGGGGGGGTATAGGTGGAGACAATCAAGGGGCCGGGTTAGGTGGAGATGTAGTGGGCAGATAAGCAGTAGGCACAATAGCATGCTATGCATGCTGGAAACAGCTGCTTAGCTCCTTAACAGCGTTAGCATATAAGGTCTTGAAGGTGGTAAGACTAACAGGGAGACTCCGTATCATAGATTTCTGTAGTTTGTTCCAGAGTGAGGGTAACACAAAGCCTATGGCCGCTCTCCCAAAGCATGTATTGGCCCTAGGTACCTTCAGTAGAAACAGAGAATGGCTTCTTAGTGCGTAGTTGCCTACCACGTATAACGGCAAACAGTCGGAAATGTATTGGGGTAATTTGTTGGTAATAGCTCTGTAAGTCCACAGAGCCGCATTTCTATTCCTTCTGTACTGAAGGGAGGCATACCCAACAGCTGCATATAAGGAGCAGTGGTGGGTGGTGATAGGTAGGCCAGTTATGAATCTCAAGGCTTTGTGGTATAAGGTGTTCAGTTTAGTAAGACAGGAGGCATTACACTGACTATAAATGAAATTGGCATAATCAATTAGGGATAGCAACGTGGATTGAACTAACTACATCTTGGCATCTTTGGTCAGGACGCGGTTTATTCTAAAGAAGAGACCAAGCCCCTGCCTCAGCGCTTTAAGCAGATCCTCGTCATGCTCAATGAAGGAGAGTCTGTCGTCTAGCCAGACCCCTAGGTACTTGAATTTCATAATAGATTCCAACCTCTCTCCTAGTAAAGTGTTTATGGGAGGAAAGGAGCCAGAGATAGCAGGGTTTGCCTAATGAGTAGCCGGAGAGAACAGCATAGCTTTTGTTTTTTTGGCTTTGAGTAAGAGTTTTTTTATTCAGGAGCTGATTCTACAACAAGTTGAATTCTGTTTGTAAATCTCCACAGGCGGCTTCTGGAGTTGGGCGGCTTAGGTACAACACCATATCATCAGCGAACAGGTGAATATTGCCCTCCTTGATGCCAACATCAATATTGTTTATATAAATGGCAAAAAATAGAGGCCCCAGGATGGATCCCTGTGGAATGCCTCTTTTTAGTGGTTTGAGTGGAGAGAGCTCCCCTTTGGCCTTGACCTGCTGAAGCCTATCTGTAAGGTAATTATTGAACCAGCACAGAGAGGTCGGGTCCAGACCTATCATTTTTAGGGTGGAAAGAAGCAGGCAGTGGTCAACAGTGTCAAAGGCCTTGCTAAGGTCCAGGAACATGGCACATACAATTTTTTTGTTTTCCAGCTCTCGTTGCTAGTCATCAGTCACTTTGACCAGAGCCGTAATGGTACCGTGCTTGGCTCTGAAACCAGACTGCATAGAATTTAGAAGGTTCTTGTTATCTAGGTAGGTTCTCAACCGAGCATTCACATTTTTTTCCAGCAGTTTAGACAATATTGGTAAGAGAGATATTGGCCTGTAATTATTTAGGTCGCAAGGATCCCCTGATTTAAACAGAGGAATGATGTGGGATGCTGGTGAATTGTTGAATGCTAGGCCTGCCATAACAAAGTGGTTGTTGAAGGCCTGGAGAATCTCCTTGCTATCGTTGATAGTAACATTGTCAGAGATGATTTTCAGGGGAAGTACATTTCCAGCTGTATGACCAGACAGCTCTTTGATTGTGGACCAAACTTTAGCTGGGCACCTTGAGGTAGAGTCGAGCTCAGAACGGTAGAAGCTGGCCTTAGCCCCTCTAACCAATTCGGTGCAGGAGTTCCTAGCCTTCATGAAGTGGCACCAATCCTTGGCATTTTTTGATTTGCAGGCTTTTTTCCAGAGTTTATCTCTCACTAGTAATGCAGCCTTGCGTTCAGCAGAGAACCAATGGCAAGTTCTGGTCTTTACGCAGACTTTTACCAAGGTGCAAGATTATTTATGGCACAAGACACTATTTCATGAAAAATGTCATATGCCATACTGACCGATTTGGCTAGGTAAATGTTCTGCCAGTGTACAGACGATTTTAGCTCATCGATGTAGGCAAATGGGTCAAAGTTGCGTCTGGACCTTCTGGTGGAGAACTTTGATGTGGAGGGGGGGATTGGAGTCAGATCTTACACTGGTAATGAAGCAGTGATCGTTGACATCTGAGAAAAATATTCCAGCGTGGGAAAAGGTCTGTGGCTTGCTTGTAAGAAAGACATCCAATAGGGTGCTATTCTTGGGGGTTTTCTTGTTAGGACATTAGGTTCTTCAATGAGTTGTGTGAGCCCAAGAGAGTCACAGAAGGATTTGAGGGGGAAAGGAAGCCTTGGATAACCAGTCGTAATTGAGATCCCCTAGTATAATAGTGTTGAGGGTGTCATGTCCCATAATAGTTGATAGGTGAGACAGGAGCTGGGACCCAGCAGATGGAGACCTGTAACACCCTATAACCCTGATAGTCATTGAGCAGGATGTTTCAACCTTAAGGGACAGACATTCAAAGCCATTTGCAATAGAGGAGGAGTCAATGATAGTGACTGTATATTTGTCCTTGACATAAATGTCTACCCCACCACCCCTAGTCTGCCTGTCGACTCTGAACAGCCAATAGTTAGGGATGTTAACCTCCCTGTCAGGAGTAGAAGATCTGAGCCAGGATTCCAAGACTACCAGCACACCTGGTTCGGTATAAATGATTCAGGTCTGGATCGATGTAAGAGACTGCAACATTTATGCGCATAAAAGCTCATTCCTCTTAGCATTGTAAGGTCGGACAGAGATGACAAGACTTCTATAGAACCAGGGTTAAGTTCAACATTGCCTGAGCACAATAGGAGGAGAAACACAATTTTCTTTAGGGCAGTCAGAGATAATTTGAAAGCTCTAATTCTTCTATGACTGCTTGGAATGACAGAACGAGAGTGCTGGGCCCCGTTATTTTTTATTTTTTTATTTTTAGTCGTTGATAACCGGGTAAGGCCCACTAGGCACAAATGCCTGTTTTCAGTGATGACCTGAGAGCACTGGGCAGTTAAGTGACTTGCTCAGAGTCACACAGTATGCAAGTGGAGGTTGTGAGAATCAAACACAGGTCTGGTCTGCTGGATGTATCAAGCTCGTTCACACCTCGTTCCTCTAACCTCTAGGCTATACTGCCAGCCCATTTACGTAGTGCTGTCCTAAAGAGGCAGCTACTAAAACCCTTGCCACATGGCACCAAATGGCATTATTACTGGGGATATAGGGGGCATACCCTGTATGGGGAGGGAGGTGCAGGTCCCACCCCCAGAAGCTACCTCAGACTGATGCAAATATGGGAGCGCAGGGGTGCAACAAAAGCTATGAGATGAGTTGCTGTACAAATAATACTGTTACAGAGGGGTTATTGTGAATTATTTCAGCCCAGGTGATACACTACATAAGGCACCAGCCATAGGAGGATGAAGAGAGGGAGCCAGGTATCAGACCTCATGTTGACGCCTTATAGTGAAAAACAGTAAGCTATGACTATGGCAAAGTGTTTTATCCGTAGATGGCATAGCTGGATTACAAACTCCTAGATAATCACCAGGCAGAACAAGACAAGTCAGTGTGTGCAGGTATTTTGGGACTTCGCGGGGCTGAGCAAGATAGCAGATGGCAGCAAGCCTATATGATCACTGAAGATGTGCGGTCTCCCTCGGTAGCTGGTACTTTAAAAGGAGGAAGGATGTTACTGAAGTAGGCTGCACCAATGTGGTCTTACACCGCTGTATGAAATGGTAATGTGCAGTGCTGTTAGCCTATGGAGAGCGTCGATGTGAGAGGCATTTTAGATAGACGGAAAGGAGTAGACCAAAGAATGAGAGGGGGTTGGGGAAGGCTGTCTATATAATAATGAGTCTAGAGGGGGGATGGGCGGGTGGGAGAAAAAAATGCTGCTTTGCTGTACCTCTCTGTTGGAAGAGTCCATGTTTGTGGTCTCAGGCAACGGCTAAGGATGCACCATCCGCCCGGTGGCCACGTGTCCCACAACGGATGAGCTGGGAGCCCTGGAGGGATAAGTCTACTGATAGGTAATAAGAGCAGGGTAGATG
Source organism: Neoceratodus forsteri (assembly GCA_016271365.2). NCBI lineage: Eukaryota > Metazoa > Chordata > Ceratodontiformes > Ceratodontidae > Neoceratodus > Neoceratodus forsteri. The sequence goes on from CM057450.1 coordinate 1,697,168,260, forward strand.
AGAACTGGGCAGTACCCTTGGGGATTTAATAGAGATCGGGGATGTGGTGGGTGGGCGTGGCTGGCAGTAACCTGTAGGAGTGAGCTAGAAAGCCAGGGTGGGGTTTAAGTGTATTTAATCAGGAGCGGGGGCTGGGTGAGTGGGCAAAAAAGTCAGGCAGCTAGGGCTCCCTTCCTGGAGGTAATCAGTCCCTGAGGGCAAGTCCGTACCTGAGCTTCTGTGAGGGGCTGGTGGCTTCAGACCTGGACTGCGGATGGCAGTCTGGCAGGTCGGGTTCATCAGAGAACCATGGCTATAGCGCTCAGACTACCTGAAAGAGAAAGACAGAGGAGAATTAAATAAGAAGGCGGGGGCTGCTCGTGGGAGTTAAAAAGAAATGCAAAATGGCTTAAATGGGGGGATATTGCAGACCAAAATCGTAGGCAAGGTGCCACAAAGTATGAGAGAGCAAGAACAGGACTATTTAAAACACCATACTATACTAAAAAGGTGAAATGGGGGGGTTCAAAGGCCTGAGCTGAGATCGCTACTGGGTCTTATAAGAAAACACACTACAGGCATTTAGATTAAATCAGCAAACTTCAACTATAAAATGCTGGCAAGACAGTTTTAACAGAAATCATAATCTAATACAATATAATTCAAGCATTAACAGTGCAGAGCTATATGGATCCAATCGGAGTGCTCCTGGGGCTGACTGCAACCAATGGGTCACAGCAGTAACAGACTTTGGATTTAAACCCAGAAACAACAGTCTTCATGTAAAAAAGGAAAATCAGGAAGCTTGAGCTCCCTTCCTGGAGGTAATCAGTCCCTGAAGGCAAGTCCGTACCTGAGCTTCTGCTAGGGGCTGGTGGCTTCAGACCTGAAGTGCGGATGGCAGTCTGGCAGGATGGGTTCATCAGAGAACCACGGCTGTGGCTCTCAGACTACCTGAAAAAAGAAGGACAGAAGGGAATTAAATAAGAAAGGTGGGGGGGTGGGGCTGCTCATGGAGCTAAAAAGAAATGCAAAATGGCTTAAACGGGGGGGTGTTGCAAACCAAAATCATAGGCAAGGTGCCACAAAGCCTGAGAGAGCAAGAACAGGGTTATTTAAAACACAATACTAGATGGGGTGTATTATTAAAAACTATGGCCCAGATATTCAAACTGCACCCAAAAAGTGCGCAATAGCAGGAGCAAGCACAAGTCTATTGCGCCCATGCGCAACAGACACGATATTCAAAAAAGAAGCAAGCCAAATTGCGCCTACAGCCAACATCTGAATGTCGCACAACCTGTGCCATAGTGCAACTAGGGAGGGGAAGCTGAGCAGATATGATGCGCTATGGTGCAACAAGGGATGTCCAGCTGAGCAGTCCAGAGGCGCCATAGCGCAAGCAGGGAGCCCCCCAGCTGCAGAGCAATGTAACTGTACAACCAGGGAGGTAGGGGCCCACCACCCATGCCACAAATGGGCACAGGAACACACAGCAGAACTGACATCATCCCCCCACACCCCAAGCACAGCACAACTGGGGGAGGGCTGGAATAACCACCGGCCCATGGAGACTAGCAAACAACCCACAGCCGGGCCATGGTGCCCCATCACACCCACTGGCAAGCTGAGACTGCCACACAAGGAGGCGGACCACCCCATGCCACACCATCCCCCACCAGTGCACAGCACACCCTGAGCCGTGACCCCAGACACCCCCATAAGCAGTGACCACCACTGCAGGAAACCCCATGCATACCACCACCCCACTGTGACAGTGCAACCTGTAGCACCACAGAACCATACAAGCCAGCCCCACCATGAGCACCCAGCAGTGTGTGGCAGCACACGGCAATGCAACAATGGCAGACACAGTGCCACCATGCACAATCCCCCCAAGGCACAGCTGAGAGACCGACCATGCATCGGCACAAGAGGTACCCCACACGGGACAGGGCATGCCCCTGACACCACCACCAGTGATACAGCACCCTGCACAGTAGTTCAGTGACACACCCCAACCCACCACTGGCCACAACAGCCAGCACAGACACCCACAGTGGTGCGTGGAAGCATGCACCACACCGGATGCAACACAGTGCAGGGACAAACACCCACCCATACCCAAGGGGACAATAACACAGGGATGCAGTAGCGTGGCAGCCCAAGCCCCAGTGTGGGCCAATGGAAACCATGTACACACAGCCTGCAGTCCTCCATGGCACAGGAGTGCCAGCCACCCTGCGCAGGCACTGTGGACCCGTACGCCACCATCATATGCCTGGAGCACAAGTCACAGACAGTGGTGCACATCCCCTGCAACACACACAAGCCACAGCATGGAGGTGGGACAACAACCGCAGAGGCCACAGTGTCACCTGAGGCAAACATGCACCACACCAGTGACAGGAGCCATCTCAGCATTGTGACGGTTACAGTGGCTGACCTGCATGGACAGCCACCAGTGACATGGCAGCAGACCTTGCAGGTCACAGACATGCAAGGGTGTCAGCTGCACAGGCCATGGATGGGTTGACAGGGGCACCATGGACACACAGCATGCACCATGGACCACTGCACACAGTAATCCAATGCACAGGGAACAACACTCACACCACAGACACCGACTGATAGCTACTCCCACACCACAGTCACTTCCCCACGGACATACACACATACCCATGACTGCACCACCCCAGACGCCATGCACACCACTGCAGCTGAGCACCTATAGCCCACTGCAAATCAGAGACCACCACAGTATTCATATCAAAATAGATGTATTGTAATATTCAAAAATAACTATATACAGAATTAAATACAAACATGGGGGTGAGGGACATAAACAAGGTGGGGTTGGGTAAGGGGCAGGGGTGAACATATGGGAGAGGGAAGAAGGGGTGTGAGAGTGGGTCAAAGGGGGGAAGGTGGTAGTTGGGGCATGGGGACATTAACGGCCACCCCAGTCCTCCTCCTCCTCCTGGTGCTGATGTCTGCTCCTCCGTCTCCTCCTGACCCCATGGTGGTGTATTTGCTGAAGGAACTGCAGAGTCTCCCTGGCCACCTGGAGCAGCTCATTAATGTCCTGCTGAATTTGCAGGAGCCTCTGGTCACCTAGGACAAGGGAGCAGAGTCAATAGGTGTGACTGTCCATCCCCCTGCAGCCCACCCATTGTGCATGGCATACAGCCATGTGCCACGCCCCTGTGATGGTGTGCGACCATCCACAGTGACCGTGTCCACAAGACCTGCCCACCCAGGCAGCCACAGCCATGTGGACCACTGCACACACCCACCGCCCATGTTCTGCACAGCACCACCATGGCCGTACAGTAACGTGGCTATGCGGTGTGAAGGCAGTGCCACAGCCATGTGCCCGGTGCATGCATGGACCATCACTGACGCACTCCCAGACATGCAGTGCCACTGGACAGTGCTGACTGTCACAAGTCACGTGCATGGCAGTGGTGTCCATGGATGGTGGCCATGCCCCGATGCCCACCCTGTTACACAGCATGCAATAGTAATCATGGAGTTATGGAACTCACCCTCATCGGGCTGGTCAGGTCAGCAGTGATGGTCCCCGTCCCGCCTGGACGCTCTGTCCTCCTCCCTCCGCCGCTCCTCCCTCATCCGGTGACGCTCGTCCACACTTGTGGAGGAAACATGGAGAGAAGAACATCAGTACAATCCCAAAGCAAAGTCCCCCTGCCCCAATGTGTGTGCCCACCCACCCAGCCAGACCCACCCACCCTACACCCTGTAAACACCACCACAGCCAACCCTAGACTAGCCCTCCCCTATGTGCTGGACACATACAACACTGTTACCCACATGGACAATACAAGTGCGTTGACGGATCCCCCACCTGGACGTGGCACCATGCCCCTCCTGGCACGCGACTGCAGATGGGCTAGTAGGTCCGGCTCCCTCCTCCTGAGGTCCCCATAACAGTGCCTGCACTGCTCCATGGTCCTCTTCCATCCGGTGGCCTCCTCCAGCTCAGTGGCCACCTCCTGCCACACCTGGGTCCTGGCCCTGTCCAGTGGCGCCTCCCCAAACAGAGGCCCATGGTGTGGCTCGACAATAGCCACAAGGTTGGCCAACTCTATGGCAGTCCACTGTGGGGCTGTTCTGTGTGCCATCACAATGGCTATAGTAGGCAATATGGCGCTCTGCAGCACGGTACCCCATGTGCAAATGCTGCGCGGTACAGTGCTGCCATCCCCTATCGTGCTGTTACCGAACAGCGCGATAGAGGTGCACCCATGCCTGATGCATGGCGCCAAGGGGGCCAAGGTCGGGTACAGGGTCAAGGGTCTCTGGCACAAGGCCACGTACAGCACCATCAGACGACTATGCGTATAGCGCGATTGGTTGCCTGTTTGCCAGCACCACAGTGAACTATCAGGCAGTTGTGCCATTGCACCTATGGAGGCCCATTGTCACAGCACCATGTACTGACCTTCGCTATAGCACCACTGGCACAATGGTGGCCATGCCCTGCATTGACCATCATGCACAGCACGTCAGCAGCGCGGCAGATGCCAGCGTCAGCAGCCTGGGCATGTGCAGTGAGGTGTACTACGCATGCCACGGAACTGCACCATTGGCTCAGCACATTCAACACAATTGCGCACAGCGCAAAAGCACGATATTCAGCCGTCATATGCTAATCATCCGATCAGCCATTCAATGGCGCAGCACCGCGATTTGCATCTAATTAAAGTTGCTCCTCACCTAATTTGCATGGATTGCGCTATAAAGGTGCGACAAAGTGCTGCAGTGGCCATACTCGGTTACTGCAGTTTATTGGTGAGTTGCATGCTGTGTGTGAGTGTGGACTGTGGATTTAGGGACATGCTGTGGACTGCACAGTCACAGGTAACCACTGCCATCCTTACAGACTGAATAATGACAGAGCAAGTTCTGGGTGAGGAGGACAATGATGATGGGCGGAAGAGGAGGCCCAATTTCACGAATACCGAGACCGAGGCACTTTTCGAGGCCTACCTGGATCAGGAGCCACTGCTCAGTGGACGGCAGGGCACCCCTCCGGCCCATGCTGCTGCATGGGAGGAGGTGGCACATGCCGTGAACCTGCATGGCAGCCACCAGCGCTCCATGCAGGAGTGTAAGAAAAAGATGGGTACTGACAGGAGGAGGGTGAAGGAGAAGGTGGCTGCCATCAGGGCGGCACATGCTGCAACAGGCAGGGGACAGCCGGAGGTGGTGCAGCTCACACCAGCAGAGGACAGGCTTGCTGCAAGCATGCACCGCAGTGCCATAGAGGGAGTTCCGGGCGGTGGCTTCCAGACGGGTGGTGGCCCATCTCTGCATGGTAAGCCATGGTCTGCCTTGGGGGGGGGCTGGGTAGGTTACATGCAGTAACGTGGCTTTGCTTTCCCTTACAGATCCTGAGCGTCTGCATGGGTCAACGTTGGTGGGCCTGTCCACTGAGGACAGTCGGCCAGAGTCGGAGTTTGGAACATCCACCTCCACAGGTTTCTGTGGATCAGCATGACAGTGGGGCCGCCCGGCTGTCCACACTGATGTCATTGAGACAGGTGTGGGGGAAGCCCTTCCTCTGTCTCAGCATTCTGGCGTCCAAGGATGCCAGCACGCTGTGGCTGTGGCTGGGGCAGAGACCTGCACCAGTGATGAAGACACGACCATCATGGGCAGTGACATGTGTGTGCCATGGAATGGACACACAGCAGGTCACCTCGCACCCATGGCTCTGGCTGGTGCTGCCGTGTGGGTCAGCGTGTCAGCACAGTCCCAGACTGTGCCTGTCAGCACCAGTGGGGCAGCACCAGTGTCTGGTCAGGACAGTGGAACTGTTGTGGCCACAGCGGTAGCACTACTGAGCCCTTGGGTGCAGCGGACAGAGGGGCGGCAGCAGCAGTCGCCCATCAGGACTGGGGGTTCAGGGTTCAGCGGCGGTGTCTGTGCACCACCAGTCGACTTGCCCACACCTGGCCCTGGTGTGCAGCACCCACCCTCAAGGGGTGCTGAACATCAGGCCCGTGCACACCCTGAGGGACAGGATGCCGAGGAGGTAGACGACCTCTTGGACGAGCACACCCACCTACTGCGGGCATCGGTCCAGCAGCAGATGTAGCTTGCAATGTCCGTGGAGGCACTGTGTGTGGCTCTGGAGTGGGCAGAGGAGTGTCACAGCAGGGACACTGATAGGATCGTGTCACGGATGGACCATTTATGGGAGGATGTGACCGCTGCCATTGACAGGCGTGCACAGCCATTAATTGCTGTCATGGCCACAATGCATCGCTCACACCACGTAGTGCGCTATCCACTCGCCGTTCCCGGCGTCGTGCGACACCCACCCTGTCGATGCCGGGTTCAGCTGTGGGCATCCTGAGCACTCCTGGTGCAGGCATGTTCGGTGTGCTGCAGACCCTGCGCGGGCATGGTCGCTTTCGTGCAGTGGAACCCCTGGGGGACCATTGGTGCCACCCCATGAGGCCTGTAGTCAGCCTGCCAGTGCTGGCGGGTCTCGGCGGGGCCACCCACGCATCTGAGGTGGCAGTGGCACTGTGCTGCGAGACTGACCTGTCTCCCAGAGTGGGCACTGTCTGGTGCTGCCCTGTGTGCATTGTGTGTTTTGGTGGGCAGTGCACAGGTGGGTGCCCAGCCCTGCACGCAGACACACGGTCCACCTGCACACCCTCCCGGCTGCTGTCCGCAGGTACATGTGCATGATGATGCCTGAATTGCACTGTACAGCAAAGTGTGATGGTGCCCAGCATCTGACACGCGCACATGGACAGACAGTGGATGTGGTGGCCTGTGGACATGTGTGTTGCTAGGGTTGGTGTTCTGGGTCGGTGTTCCTCCTGCCCTCTGTGCACGTTTGGTGCATTGTGTGTGTGCATGTGTGTGTGTCCGTCATGTGGCGTGTTGATGTTCACCCATCCCTGGTTGTGTGTGTGTGCTTCTGTGCCCTGCCACATCCCTTGCCAGCATGCACCCCTGGTGTGTTTCCATGCGTGTTTGTGGGTTGTGCCTTAGCCACTGGTGGTTGTGCATGGCACCATGACTTACCTGGGTTGGCTGAAGTGCTCCTCTGTGATGGTGTCCCGGTGCAGCTGTGCTAGCCGGATCAGTTGGGGGTCCCATCGGCCAAGGGGGGCTGCCTGTCACCGGTGTCCCCATCGTCCCCATCGCTGTCCCCCTCTTCGACCTGTACGGCTATCCCACATTCTTTGGCCATGTTGTGCAGGATGCAACAGGCCAGGAATATCCCACAGGCCTTTGAGGGGCTGTACTGTAGGGCACTGCCAGAGGTGTCCAGGCAATGGAAACATGCCTTCAGCATCCCGAACACCCGCTCAATGACATTGCGTGTGGTGGCATGTGCCTCATTGTAGCGTTGCTGCGATGGGGTTGTGGGCCACTGGTAGGGTGTGAGCAGCCAGGGACGGAGTGGGTATCCACTGTCATCTGTGTGCAGAGGGTGGAGGTTAGTTTCGTGTTCAGCTTCGGCCTACCCCAAGCCCTGTGGACCACACCCATAGCACCTCTGGCCATGCCCCCCAGGCCCGCGATATAGCCATTTGGTTTGCATACTCACCCACTAGGTGTCCTGTGGGGATGTCCCCATTCTCAAATCGGTGGCACAGTGCCGACTGGTGCCAGATGTATGAATCATGTGCTCCCCCAGGGTGCGTGGCACAGACATTGATGATGCACCCACTGGCATCGCACACCACCTGGCAGTTGATGCTGGAATAGCCCTTGTGGTTCATGTATGAGGCCCCGTCCTCGCCAGGTGGTGTGCGTATGGCCACATGGGTGCAGTCTAGTGCCGCTAGCATGCCAGGCATACGTGCTACCCTGTAGAACTCCTGAATGTTTGCTGTGCGCTCCGCTGCAGTGCTGGGGAAATGGATGTACTCCACAGCATGTGGCAGCAGTGCACTGAGGAACTGGGTGAGGATGTGTGATGTGGCCGACTGGGTTATGCCTGTGGTGTCCCCGGTTGGTCTCTGGAAGGTACCCATGGCGAGCAAGCACATGCAGGCTGTTACCTTTGTCTCCACTGACAGGTCATGACTCCGTCGTGTGGGTGCCTGCATCACATCACATCACTGCACAGCTCACAGAGCTGCCTCAGTATTTTCCTGTTCAGGCGGCACCGGCCCACAATCTCGGTATCTGTATACAGCTCAAAGCTGGTGCGGGCTCGGTACTGCCTGTTGGGGGCATACTGCCGACGGGCCCTTCCACGGCCACGTCCCCCTGCTGCCTGCCTTCTCAGTGGCACTGGCCATGTCCCTGGCTTGTGTTCCCCAGCAGCTGTTGCTTTGTTCCCCTCGCTGTTCTGACTGCTACCTCCACTGCACCGGGTACACCTGTCTGTGCTGGCCTCTGGAATGTGTGGCTCCACACACCTTCCCTGCGCCTCTCTTCTGCTGTTTGTTTTCCCTGGCCTGCCCTCTTTCTCACACTTTCCCTGTGCCTGCCTCTCTCCCTGTATCATGTGGCTTCCCTGTAGCGTTCTTGCGCCTCTTCCTTGCTCCTTTTTATTTTGGCTCATTTCCGCTATGGCGCAACATCCGCTTGCTCCATTGTTGCGCATTGCGCAAGTCTTTGAACATCATACTGCGCCCTTTATGCATGGTTCCTCCCCCTTCGGTTGCGCATGCCTTCATTATCATTGCACTGTTGCTCAGCATGTTTTCGGTAGTACAACTGCCTCCTGCTGAATATCGCAGAATGGCGCAATTTCGGACTTGCACGAGTACAAGCCTATTGCATTTGGCTCAACTATTTTGAATATCTGGGCCTATCTTGAGGTCTCCCTTGAACATTTAGCCTTTAAAAATTCCAGGCAACATGGCTTTACAAAAGGGAGATCATGTCCAATTAATTTGATTTCATTTTATAATCAAATTAGTAAAAACTGGACAAGGGTGTGCCATCTGATGTAATCTTGCTTGACTTCTCAAAAGCATTTGATAAGGTCCCACAAGGGAGACTAAATGGAAAACTCCTTGAATTTGGTCTAAATAGCACTATTGTTAAATGGATCAAAGCTTGGCTCTCAAACAGGACTCAGCGTGCACATATTAATGACATTACTTCCAATGAAGGAGTTGTTGGTGGTGGGGTGCCACAGGGATCAGTGTTGGGACCTATCCTTTTTAATATATACTGTATGTGAGTGATATGAATAGAGACATGCACAATCACATAATCAAATTCATGGATGATACTAAACTAGGTGGCAAGATTGATACCATAGGCAAACATCTTTCTATGGTTAATGATCTCGCCAAAATAGAAAATTGGGCAAATGTTAACAGTATGTCTCTGAATGCTGACAAATGTACAGTTATTCATTTTGGTGATTATACCCCAAACTATTCTTACATCTTAAATGAAAGTCTACTCAGAAGCTCTGCAAAGGAATAAAACCAGGATATAACTATAAATAATAAATTGACACCTCGAGACCACTTTCTAGCTGTCTCAGGAAAAGCCAAAAGCTTAGTTAACAGAATAAGGATGTATTTTACCTGTAAAATGGAGCAGCTAATTATCTCAACTTATAAATGCTATGCCCGTCCTATTCTGGATTACAGGTCCCAAGTCGGGTCCCCTACAACAGTACAAGACGTGAATAATAGAGGGAATGCAGAGGTCGGTTACTAGAATGATATCTAGTTTAAGGGGAAAACTGTATCAAGATAGTCAGATAGATTAACCCATACCAGACTACACTCATTTCAAGTGCGTAGACAGAGGGGTGACCTATTACTCCTTTTTAAAATACTACAATCTCCAGAGCTCATGACTGAATGCAAAAACCAATTTAGTTATGCAAGGGAAAATCTTAAATCACATAAAAAAAGCTTATAGTTCCAAAAGCTGCTATTAATAAGAGAAATATTTTTTTTACTCTATGTACTATTATGGCTGGAATAAGCTACCACAGAATGTAGCTGATATATCGAGCATTGATACCTTTAAAAAACAACTAGATGAACTATATTACTCCAAACAAAGGATGGTTTAATTATCCCACTTTTATGGGGGACATTCACGATGGGCCAACTGGTCCCCTTATGTCCTATGCGCCTAGTAGTACTTAGTAATATCACACCCTCCTGAGTGTTCACCCTATTACAGATTTTAGTATCATCTGCAGAAAGGTCTACCTTCCCTTCCAGTTCTTCTACAAGTCACTTATGAAGACACTGAAGAGGACCACTCCCAGTAGTGAGCCCTGTGTCATCCTGCTGATCACTCTCCCATCATTAGAGTGAGTACCATTAACCACCACCCTCTATCTCCTGTTTGTTACCCAATTGTCAACCCAATTCACCACTTTGGATTCCACCTCTAGGCTGCTTAATTTCTTTATCACCCTCCTGTGTGGCAGTATTGAAGGCCTTGCTAAAGTCCAGATAGGTCACGTCCACTGCCCTCCCCGATCTGTTTTCCTGGTTAGTCAAGTCAAATCGATCAGATTCCTTTGGCTGACCTGCCCCCTGCCCTCCCCCCACTGTGAATCCATACTGCCTTTGGTCTTGCAGCCCAGTGCATTCAAGATGGTCTACCAGTCTTTCCTTTAGCAGGGTTTCCATTAATTTTCCCACCGCTGAAAAGATGCACAAAAAAGGTGATTTGATTCCAGGTCTGGAATTTTGTTTCCAAGACTCCCTGCATTGGTACACATGATTCTCCATGCCTTACTCCCTTCCCTTCTTCTCCCCTTCCTGCCTATGTTGTTCCCTGAAGCTCCCCCTGCAACAGCTCTTCCCTTTTTACCTTCACCATTCCCTGTCTTCTTCAATCCTTTACTATTCCTTACTTGACTTGTATCCCCCTATTCCTCTGTCTTGTTCCCACTCCTGCCTTCTTGCTCCTCTGCCCTAAGGGAGTTCACTCCCCTTGGGCCCTTCCTCCCTAATACTCCATAATCTGGGGGGGAAGTTATTGCCTCCCTTTGGTTCTACTGTCTCCCCCTGGCTAGTTTAAATGCTCATCCAAGTAGCATTTAAACCTCCGGTGAAACACTCTAGTCCTCCTCCTCCTGGAAAGATGCATGCTGTCTCCCTTACAGAGGCCCATATTTTCCCAGGTTGGTCCCTAGTCCCCAATGTAGCTGAAGCCTTACTCCATGAACCATGCCATCAACCAGATGTTAGGTGTCCTGGTGTAGAGTACCCTTGCCTCTTCCTAGCTGTACATAGGTAACTTATGTCAGCCTGCACTGTTACCTTTGGTTCAGAGGGAGCAGCAGCTAAGGCAGTTGGTGTTTAAAAAACAATAAGCACTCGACTGAATCAATTCTGGTATTGTTTGAAAGGTCTGGGTCTAAAGAATATGAACAGCTTAAAAATAATCAAGTTTGGTGCAGTTTGTTTAATGGATATTTGGAGGATGTTGTGTGTATCGTGGGAGTCGGTCTGTTAGGCGGCCATCTCAATCGAGCAGGTGCATGGAACCACCACCTGTTTTTTATTGGTGGAACAGATGTGGAGCAGAGTAATTCTGAGGGGCCAAATGTTGGATGTCTTCCATAATGTGGAATGGTTGAGATGTTTAATTCTAACAGAGCACTGATGGTAACTGGGAAAAAAGTATGGTCCGAGACTGCCAGGTGGATTAGCTGCCAATTATCTACTACAGCATGATCCCTTACCATCTAGCTCACCTCCATGTTTGCCTTTTGTAGACTTCCCCCTTGCAAAAAGCTGTCTGGAGTGGTCTAAAAAAACTTTTCTGATCTGGTTGAACTCACCCTCCAGAATTAGTTTCTCTTCCTGGTATTTCCCTAGTCAGGTACTTTCAAATAATTAGGATAGCTGTCATTCAGGGCATATACATTTCAGGGGACAAAAGTATCCCCCAAAATATCCACCATTGCTGCTTATACATTACAGGAGACATAAGTATCCTACAAAACGTCCACATTAGTTGTCAGAACACTCACCATAAAAAACTTGTGTAGTAAAATTTCTATCCCCTCCCATGTTTGGAGCTGTATGAATTAGTCACCACAATACCAACCCATTTGCAATAAAATATTTGAGCTTCAGTGAGAGTGAAGCATGTCTCTTGGAAAAAAGCAATCTGACATTTGAGCCAACTGAGTTAGAGCACTTTTCCTCTCTTGGCTGGGCTCTATATCTTCTTTCATGTCTCATATTACATATAACACATTACACATTTTAAAGCATTAGTATGGGATTTCATTAGCAAGATAATTCATACCCTCTAGCTGCATGCGCCATATAGTAAAATACATAAACTTTACAGAGAGATGCATACATCATATGCAGAACTACAGTATACCACATCATGCAGTGAAAGACATACACTATGTAGTGAACTGCATACACAAAATTGAAATACATCACATAGTGAAATGCATACATTCTATACTGAAGTGCATACATCACATAGTGAAATGCATACATAGCTACTGAAATACATATGCTGAGTACAGAAAATCTACATATGGTATATACTGGAACAAATACACTATGTATTGAAACATTAAAATAAAAAACAAGACTAAATCAAAACAAACACTTTAGACTACAAACTATGAAAGCTATTTGCTTACACTACTGAAATGCATGTGTCATGTAGTGAAACACATACATTATATACTGAAATGCATACATCATATAGTGAAATCCATACAGTAGCTACTAAAATACATGTTTCAATACATAGTGTATTTGTTACAGTATATGTACTGTATGTGTGTGTGTGTGTGTATATATATATATATATATATATATATATATATATATATATTTATTTATTTATTATTTTATGTACACCCTTAATTGTTGTATATGACATGGTTACTTGTATTATGATTACCCCTATTATTTAAGATGTTTCTACTTCAGCTCTTAGTGTATATATATATATATATATATATATATATATATATATATTTTTGATATGTACACCTTGATTGTTGTATCTGACACTTGCGTTCTGTGTTATGATTACCCAACCACTGTATGTTAGCATGACTTGCACCTGATTCCAGTGTTTCTGCTGTTGTTTGTTCACTGCTGTATTTCTTATCGTATGAGACAGTTTCTGGCCCAGGCCATGCCTGAAAAAGGTCCTTGGACCAGTGTACCAACCTGGTTAACAAATAAATAAATAAATATGCCGAGTACTGAAAATCCACATAGACTAGAAACAAATACACTATTTATTGAAAAACATGCATTATCTATTGAGATGCATACACTATAATGTACATTAAATAATCCATGTACACGATATATTGAAACAAATATGCTATATACTGAAACAGGCACACTATATATTGAAAGATTCCACATGCACATATGTTATATATTGAAACACTATACACTATGGGCTAGATATTCAAAGGAGTTATGCCTTGTGCAACCGAGTTGCGCCGGCGCAACCCCAAAAATGCACCCTGGGGATATATTCAAAAGGGGGAATTGTGCTGCACAATCCCCAATGCGCCATGGCACAAAGTTAGTGTATGCAGCACAACTCCAGGAGGGTCCCTGCATATGCATATCATGATATTCAGCCCGACGATGGGCGATCTGCTGGCACATCCCAGAGATGTGCCGCATACATGGGCACAAAGTTGAACCCATAAAAAGGCTCAACAAGTAACCAACCACAGGTGGGCCACTGTAGTGCAGGGCACAACACAGCTGCTGCCAGCCGTCGGTGGCAACTGCACCCTCGAACACCGTGTACAATCTCCCATCATATGCCCTGGTAGTCTAGTGGATCCCCCATCCCCGCCCATAACCCTGATTGTCATAATAATGTCAGATGTAAATCCCCTGGTGGTCCAGTGGCAACCCCCACAGGACCCCCAGCCCACCCCATCCCCCGCCATTCATCAATGGGCAAAAAATTCCACCGCATAGCCGTGTCTCACCACATGACAGTTCCAGTATCTACTGCAAGCTCATTCCCACACCGCGGACCAATGAGCTAGTGCATACTGTAATAGTCATTCACCACTTTGTGAATGAAGTCATTCATTCACAATGTTGTGAATGACTATTACAGAGGCACTGCAAGCCCATTGGTCCACAGTGCGGACCAATGTGCTTGCAGCAGGTACTGTAAGCTGTCATTCAGCTGGCAGACGGGAGGTATGCGGGTGGGTTTGCTGCTCGCCGATGGCCCGGGGAGCTGGGGGCTGGGGGTCCTGTGTGGTTGGGGTGGGGGTACCACTGGACCACCAGGGGATTTAAATCTGACATTATTACAGCAATCCGGGTTACAGGTGGGGAGGGGGGGTACCACTAGACCACCAGGGAATTTAAATCTGACATTTTTATGGCAATCAGGGTTGCAGGCAGGGAAGGGGTACCACTGGATGACCAGGGAATTTAAATCTGACATTATTATGGCGATCAGGGTTACAGGTGGGGGCCGGGGAACCACTAGACCTCCACTGACAGTACTGCATGCTGTACAGGGTGCCAGGTGCATTTCACTGGCCAGCCCTGCACAACTCATGCAAATGGGGCCATAATGACATGCAAATGGCCCCATTTGTGCCTTGCATGCATTAAGACCACATTTGCATTTTTGTGTCTGAATATCAGGAATTTGCGCACGGCATATCTCTGATGCACTGGCGCATTTCCCATTCCTGGTATTCAGACCTGTCTGGGGATGCGTTGGCACATTGTATTTGTGCCGTGGGCATTTTTTGATATATTCAGATGAGATGTGCCATGGCACGTCTCTTTTGAATATATCCCTTTATTGCTCCAGCGCAATTCAGTTGTGTGGAGCAACCACTTACACCATTGCCAGGTGCACTTTTGAATCTCTGGCCCCATATTTAAAAAAAAATCCACATGCAGATAGTCTATCTCCTTATGTGTGTTTATTTCCATCTTGTTTTGCTTGCACAAATTTTATCAAATTTCAAAACAACATTTCATCTCAGTGCTGCCTTCATTTACTATTAAAAACATTTGTTTGGTAATCTCAAACATAGGATACTTAAAACTCTAAGGTTTACTAAAGTTTACTAAAGTTTTGAAGGCAGAAGAAAACTATTATGTCTATCTGGATTGCATACCCACTGCTCGGCGGTTAACAAGATTGCATTTCCCTCCCAGAATATATTTATCTAGACAAGTTAGATACTCAGACTGCAGTTAATTGAAGTTTATTTGAAGAATTTGCAGCTCTTTGGGCATAGAAATGTGCCCTGTTGGTTATATTAGGTTTGTTTATCATAAACGATAAACTACGACTTCTGATTGGTATTTCTTTTTCTCTAAATTTTAGTCCCATATCCTCCATTACATAATTATCTTTGGTAATGTTGTAGACCAGGATAATCTTTAGTCAATAGACCCAAGTAATCTAGGGCCTGATTCCAAGACAGGCTACGCCAGCGTAAGGTGGGCTACACCAATCCCCATGGCGTATCCCGTGACTTACGCCATGCGATATGCCCATTCCTGTTGCAGGAGGGCACCTATGCCATTGCGTCTGTGGACTGAGACAATTGCAAGATACGACCACACATACATTGTAGCCCACAACGCTTGGCACAGCTGCGGGTAGTGACAGCAACTTAGCCCAATTCCAGAAGACCCGCTGTCACAACCCACAATTGTGATTCCAGGACACGCAGTGGCGTAGCTGACTACCAACAGCTCAGAGCTGTTATAACTGGCATCCAACAGCTGGCACCATCAGATGCAGCCTTGCAGTGCCGTGGCAATGGTGCCATGTTGTACCCCCGGCCCCCACTAGCACATCCCTGCCCCCAAACCCCCAATTGTGAAGGACCCCCAGGGTTCTGTGTCAACAGCAGCCCCCCAGATGCCTGTGCCATCTGTCCTTGCCCCCCATGCCCCCTGATGTGTTCTGCAGTGGTCTGGGGTGGCTCTGGAGGGGCCACATGTCACTCGCTGTAAGATGCAACTTGCAGCATTGATACACCATGCATGGGCTACACCACATGCATGGCATATCTCGCAAGTCACAAGTGCCGGGACTCTGCCACTTCTGGAATGTGGTGTAGGGTCCCTGGCATAGAGGCAACTGGTGTAACTTGCAACTGTGTGAGTTACACTAGCCATCTTGGAATCGGGCCCATAGACATTGCTCATATATTCTATGCTCAAGCCCTTGGACTAATTTAGTAGCCCTAGGCTGTATAGCCTCTTTCATACTGATGTCTTTTCTGAGGTGCGGAGATCAGAATTGTGATGCATAGTCTATGAGTGTAAGGTCTAACCAAGCTTTTGTATAATGGGAAGATAACTTTTTGGTTTCTAGAAACAAGTTGCATTTAGTACATCCTGTTATTTGCCTTTCTGTTTTATTTAGATTGGTACAATGTTTAGGTATTGAAAACATTTCCGAGATTGTAATACCACGGTCTCATTTATTGGTGGATTCTGTAATTGGAGTTCCAGAAATGTAACATTTCTGTTTATTTTTGCTGCCCATGTGGATTACCCATATTTTCCAGTATCTGACTGCATTCCATTTATGCTAGCCCAAGCTACTATTATGTCTAGATCCTTTCTGAGAACTTTGAACTTTGTCTTCTTTGGGCATTGACACTTAAATACCTAAGTTTGGAGTGATCTGTAAATTTCTGAAACCACCTGTTCAGGCCCTCTGACATTTCTAACAGCTGATCCTGCTGACAGAGGAACACTAGAACTACAGATCTTGCCTCCACAAATACACCCCTCTGTCCAAGGAATTCAGCCTGCTCTCTGCTATTGCCATAGACTGTGCACCTGAACGATGTGCTTGAAAGAACTTTTAACTTACCGTGTTTTGCTTGCAACAGGCACAGGGGCGAGCTGGTGGCTGTGCATCAGTATTGGGGGTGTGGCTGACCACCATAAAAGCCCGCACTGCTTGCCAGTGAGAGCGTGTGGCATGAGTGTGAGTGGCACAAGCACCACTCGAAGAAAATTTTCAACAGGGTAATAAGGAAAAAGAGTTGATGTCATGTCTAGTTTCAAATATCTTGGGGTCCATCTAGACCAAGAAATGTCCTACCAATTCCATATCGACTCAATAACCAGGTCCACCCATCAAAAGCTTGGCCTTCTTTACCACCTGGGGAACTCCTTATCCACTACTGCATGTCATGCAATCACCTGCTGCAATCTCCTTCCATCCATCCTATATGGGGCTCCACTTCTGCAGTTCCTCCATGAGACGGAATACAATAAACTCTCCGTACTTTATAACCGAGTTGCCCTTTCGCCACTAACTCCTCTCCTAGGAGACATCATTGCGAGGCTCTAAAGGAGCTAAACTGGCCCACTCTCTGTCATAAGCTAGCCTATCCCGTTGCCTGCCTGGCTTTCAAGTTTACTTACCTAGGTCCCCCTCCCCATCTCAGAGGATTTCTCTCCACCAGAAAACATACCAGAACCCTGCGTTCAACTGCAAGTCACCTTTAGGTCATCCCTAGAACACGCTCAAACCATGGCAAATGCTCCTTCAAATTTGCTGCCCCTTTCCTATGGAACTCTCTACCACCTGTCTTGGCAAACTCACCCACCCTCACCCAGTTCAAAAATGGACTCAAACTATATCTTCTCAATCTTAGTCTCTGTGGCTGTAACTGCTAGCTCCCCAGACCATTGCACTGCTCTGAACTCTCCCTATGACTTGACATGAAATGCTAATATGGACTCTGATTACTGATGGAACTGATGTACATACTGGCTCAGATATTCAAACTGCGCTCAAAACGAATACAACAGCAGGAGCAAGCACAAACCAGTTGCGCAAATGCGCAACAGGTGCGATATTCAAACATGGAGCAGAGCAAATTGCGCAAGCAACCAACGTCTGAATATCGCACATACTGTGCCATTGCGCAACCAGGAAGGAGAAGCTGAGCCAAAATGTTGCGCTATGGTGCAACCAGGGCAGCCCAGCTGAGCAGTCCAGAGCTGCCATAGCGTAAGCAGAGCCCCCCCCACCCAGAGCAATGGAACTGCACATCCAGGGAGGCAGGCTGGGGCCCACCGCCAGCCATGCCACACATGGGCACAGGAACACACTGCAGAACCCACACCACACCTGCACACCCCAAGCACAGCATCACTGGGGGTGGGATGGATGATCTACTTGCCCATGGGGACAAGCCAACAAAGCATAGCAGAGCCATGACACACCAGCACAACCACTGGCAGGCGGAGAGTGCCACACACAGGGGGTTGACAACCATAGTGCACATCAGCCCCCCGCACACACAGCACACCCTGCACTGTGACCCCAAGACACCACCTATGTGCAGTGACTGGCACTGCAGGAAACCATGCATCCCCAGCACACGTCAACCCGTGCAGCACAGAAGCCTTCAGCCAGACACACCTGTGCACCCAGCAGGTGGTGGCAGCAGATGGCAAGACCAACAGAAAGCCACTGCCATGCTGGAGATACCTCCCCATGCACACACATGCACACACACGCACACACACCCAGGACCAGACCACCCCAGATGGCATGTACACACCTGCAACTGAGCACCCATAGCCAGCTGCAAATCAGAGACCAACACAGTATTCATATATCAAAATAGAAATGTATATTGAACATATTAAATAACAACAACAATAGAAACTATTTACAAGGGGGGGACGGGTACAAGGAAGGGGTGTTCAAGGGGGAAGGATTAAAAACTTGGAGAGGGAAGGCAGGGTGGTAGGGCTGGGAGAAGTGGGAAGGGAAGAAACTCGTTGGCCAGCTGGACGCCTGCCCTCCGCCTGCCGTCGGCCAGTTCCATGCCGCCTCCGTGAGTTCATGTGTGTATAGACCCCAGGATGGCCTGGTCATCACTAACCATCTGTCTGAGGGCCCGACATCCCTGGATATGCGCTGGAGTACCTCTGAGACCTAGGAAAATGGGAACACAGTCAATGGCTGTGACTGACCACAACCCTGAACACCACCCAACCTGCAAGCCATATAGCCCAATTCTCGCACCTGTGATGGCATACACCCACCCACAGTGAACATGCACATGGCCATCACAAACAGGCGGCACCAGCTATGCGCACCACTGCCCACACACACTGCCCACGTCCATCACAGTACAAACCAGGCTGGCAAGTGACGTGGCAACGTGGTGCGATGCCAGTTACACAGCTATGTGCCCAGTGCATGCATGGGCCACCAGTGATGCATACACAGACGTGCTGTGATACTACTGCACAGTGATGCATGTCACCTGTGACGTGCACACAGACATAGACATGTAGACAGTGTCGGCAGATAAGGGCCTATGGCCAACCCAGTCTGTGCATTTGAGCTGTAAGTTCACTTTGTTTACCTAGGAGTCTGTTGCCCCCTACCCCTAACCTCCGGAATTCCGTTTTGTCCATCCCGTGCATTCTGAAATCCCATGATTGTTTCAGCCCTCACCACTTCCTCTGGCAGGGTGTTCCACTTGTCCACCACCCGTTCTGTGAAGACAGTCCTTCCATGTGTCCTCTGAATTGTCTACCCTCCAACAGCATCCCATTGCCTGTAGTCCTGGAACATCTTTTTCAATTCAAAACAGTGTTTCTCTGCACCCTGTTCCACCCTGTAAGATACTTGTATGTCTCTACCATATCCCCTGTCTCCCTCCTCCCCTCCAGGGAGTACATGTTCAGGTCCTTCAACCTGTCTCCATAGGACTTGTGATGCAAGCCATGCACCATCTTTGGTGCCCTCCTCTGAACCTTCTCTGCCCACTGTACATCCTTACGTAGGGATGGTCTCCGGAAATGTACACTGTAGTCCAGGTGGGGCCTCACTAGTGTCCTGTATAGTGGAATTATGACCTCCCCTTTCCTGCATGGTTGTATTGTGCAGGGCTACTGGTCTCCCCCCCAGCATGCAATAGCATCGATGAAGTCATGATACTCACACTGTTCAAGCAGCTCTGTCTGCCGATGTTGCTGCTGCTGTTGCTCCCGCTGCTGCTGCCGTAGGGGCGCCACCCCTGCTGGCACTGGGTCCCTGGCCTGCCCCTCCTCAGGTGGTGCTTGCCTCCTGACATCCCAGCCTGTGGAAGACATATGTTGAGACAAACATCAGTGTGACTCAAAAGCAGAGTGCCCCCTGCCCCAGTGAGAGTGCCCGCCCACACAGCCATAACCATCCATCGCACAGCTGCACACACTGACACAGCCAACTGTGTCCGAGCCGTCACCTATGCACAGCCACACAAGCACACATACACCCCTACAGAGAATATAGGTGCATAGATGGTACACTCACCTGGCCTAGGCACCACACCCCACCTGGCACGTGCCCGCAGCCTGGCCAACATGTCCGGCTCCCTCCGGCGGAGGTCACCGTACCAGTGCCGGCACTGCTCAGCAGACCGCCCCATCCAGTGACCTCCACCAGGTCAGTGGCCACTTGCTGCCACACTTGCGTTCCTCGCCATGGTGAGGGGCTCACCAAGAGTGCCTCACAGTGGGGCTCCACCGGGCCACCAGGTTGGCCACCTCAGTGGGCTCCAACTCACTGCCCTCCTAGCCATCTCAGCCAGTTTACAGCAGGCAATATGGCTCTGCTGCCTGTAACCCACGTGGAGATGTTGCACAATAGACCACCACAGGCTCCAATCGCGCTGTTCGAACAGCGCCGTCACTTCACATAGCGCTGTCATCAGACAGCGCAATAGGGATGTACACATGGCATGCGAACAGTGCCAGGGGGCAAAGGGCATACACAAGGTCACGGCAATGATGCAAGGCTACGCACAGTGCCATCGGACGTATAGGCATCCTGCGCGACTGCCAAGCTGTGTACCAGTGCCACAATGGACTATTGCGCAGTAGTGCCACAGCACCATATAGTGCCCAGTGCTGTAGCGCCACTGGCACAATGGTGGCCATGGCCTGAGTTGCCGATCGCGCTCAGCACGTCTGCAGCACGATAGACACATGCATAAGCTGTCTGGGCATGCGCAATGCAGTGTAGCACGCAGGCACAAATCTGCGCCATTGGCTCAGCTGGCCCTTCTGTATTGCGCACAGTGCAAATTCGCGATATTCAGCTGACATATGCAAATCATTCGATCAGCCATTCAAAGGCGCAGTGGCGCGATTAGCATGTCATTAAAGTTGCGCCACTCCTCATTTGCATGTGTTGCGCTATAAAAATGCGACAGTGGGTTGTCCTGGCCAGATTCGGTTACTGCAGGTGAGAGGTGAGTTACATGCTGTGTGATGCTCAGGACAATGCTCATGGACAAGGGTGCCGGAGGATGATAAAGGCTGAGGGGGCTGAGCATGTAAGGGGCACTTAGAAAGGGACAAAGGGCACCCTTTCTATCAGTATCTGCCATACGGAGAAGAAACGTGGGGGGCCTCCGCCCCCCCCGGGCCGGCACCTATGCTCATGGGGAAATGCTGTAGACTGCACAGTGACAGGTGTCCACTTCCACCATACAGATCACCATGACTGACCAGAGCCAAGGTGAGGGTGAGGACGGTGGCGAGGAGGAGGCCGAACTTCACAGCGGCAGAGACGGAGGCCCTTTTCCAGGCCTACCTGGAGGACGAGCCACTATTGAGTGGATGGAGGGCACCTCAGACGTGCAGCTGCATGGGAGGGGGTAGTTTGCTGGCCAACCTGCACGGAAGCCACCAGCGCTCCGCGCAGGAATGCAAGAAGAAGATGGGGACTGACCGCAGGAGGCTGAAGGAAAAGGTGGCAGCCTTCAGGGCGGCACATGCTGGCACTGGTGGGGGCCCGCCAGTGGTGTTGCAGCTGACCCCAACGGAGGAGACACTGGTCACGGCCATGCAGCCGAGTGCCATTGCGGGCGTACCAGGCAGAGGATTCCAGACAGGTGGAAGCCCATCACTGCACGGTATGACATGGTGGTGGTGTTGGGGGGGGCGGTTGTTCACATGCACTCATATGTACTCTCTTTCTGTTACAGATCCTGTTTGTCTTCAGGAGACGGTGGTGGTGGTGGGTTCAGACAGTGATGCAGACCTGCTGGACGTGGAGGAGGGACCATCCACCTCCGCCACCAGCCAGCAGGCACTGCAGCAGCATGCACGCTGGGCCAACAACTCTGGTGTCAGTGATATGGGGGGGGTGCACAGCCTGTGTCTCAGCAGTCTGGCATGCAGGTATGCCAGCATGCTGTGCCTATGGCAGTGGCACGTACCTGCACCATTGATGATAGCAGGCCTGCAATGGGCAGTGATAGGTGTGTGTCCCATGACGGACACATGGCAGGCCAGCACGTGCCCCTGGGCCTTTCTGGTTCACACCTGTGTACCAGCATGCTGGCACAGTCCCAGGCTGTGCCTGTCAGCACCGGTGGGGCAGCACCGGTGGCTGTGCAGGTGTCCGGCACTGTTGCCAGCATGGAGGTGGAACAGGTGGATCTGGGGGCTCAGCAGTTGGAGGGGCGGCAGCAGCAGTCGCACACCAGGTCTGGGGGTACAGTGTCAAGCAGTGGCACATGTCCACCACCCTTTGATCCACCCATACCTGGTCCTGGTGAACAGCGCACACCCTCAAGGGGTGCTGTGCACCGGGACCGTCCACACCCTGGGGGTCACGATGCCATTGGGGCACAGTACCCATTGGACGCGCACACCCGCCTGCTGCAGGAATCAGTACAGCTGCAGGGGCAGGTTGCAAGGTCCGTGGAGGCACTGTCTGTGTCCGTGGAGCGGCACAGCAGGAGTGTGCTCGGGACCGAGCCGAGCTGGTCCTAATGCGGACGGATGTGACTGCCGCCATTGACAGGCTGACCCAGGCAGTGGTCTCTGTCGCGGACACATTGGGCACACTGTCAGATGCCCCTGTACCGCACACCCCACACAGTGCGCTCTCCACTCCCCGTTCCCGGTGTCGTGCGACACCAGGCCTGTCGATGCCGGGTTCTGCTGTGGGCATCCGAGCACCCCTGGTGCATGTTTGGTCGTGATGCAGACCCTGTGCGGGCAAGGTCGCGTTCGCGCAGTGGGACCCCTGGTGGTGCAACAGCGCCACCCCATGTGGCCCCTGCTCAGCCTGCCAGTGCTGCTGGGCCACGGCGGGGCCGCCCACGCATCCATGGTGGCTGTGGGACAGTGCTACATGACTGAGCTGTCTCCCAGTGCGGGCCCTGTTTGGTGCTTCCCTGTGTGCAATGTGTGTCATGGTGGGCAGTGCACTGCTGGGTGCCTGCTCACCACGCTGACACATCGGACCACCTGCACACTCTCCCAACTGCTGTCCACAGGTGCGCAGTGCATGATGATGCCTGCATTGCACTGTACACCAAGGTGCAAGGGTGCCCAGGTCCTGACACACGTACTTGGACGGTACAGGTGGTGGGGGTGGTCGGTGGTGCTGTGTGTTGGCAATGTCGTTTCCGCAGTGCTGTGCTTCTGCCCATGTATGCTGCCTGGTGTGTGTGTGTGTCCATATGAGTGCTCACCCCTCCCTGATGGTGTGTTGGTATGCCTGGAACCTTCAACTCCCCTGACCTTCATGCACGGTGTGTTCCCCTATGTGCCTGTGGTTTGTGCATGGACAGTGTTGCTTGCACATGTCCCCTTGACTTACCTGTGTTGGGCGTAGTGCTCTTCTGCAGTGGTGTCCCGGTGCAGCTGGGCCTTCCGGGTCAGTCGGGGGTCCCTCCATCCTAGGGGGGGCTGCTCATCACCAACATCACTGGCGCCACTGGCGTCCCCATCGCTGTCCCCCTCTTCGACCTGTACGGCTATCCCATGGTCTTTGGCCATGTTGTGCAGGATGCAACAGGCCAGGAATATCCCACAGGCCTTTTGGGGGCTGTACTGTAGGGCACCGCCGGAGGTGTCTAGGCATCGGAAGCGTGCCTTGAGCATCCCAAACACCCGCCTATGATGTTACGGTGCAGCATGGCATGTTGCCCATTGCTTACAGCTTGGGGTCTCGGGCGCCGTACGGTGTGAGCAGCCAGGGACGGAGTGGGTATCCGCAGTCACCTGTGTGGAGATAGTGGAGAGCAGTGTCATGTCAGGTCCATATTGCCCATATCCTTGTGTGCCACTACCATGGCACCTGTGTCATTCCACCCTTGCCCAGAGTTTGCATTCCATACATGTGTACTCACCCACTAGATGACCCGTGGGGATGTCCCCACTCGAATCGATGGCACAGTGCAGACTGGTGCCATATGAAGGCATCATGTGCTCTGCCAGGGTGTGTGGCACAGACATTGATAATACACCCAGTGGCATCACACACCACCTGGCAGTTGACACTGGAAAACCCCTTTCGGTTCTGATATGCCTGGCCGTCGGGGCCAGGTGGTGTGCGAATGGCCACATGGGTGCAGTCTATGGCCCCTAGCACGCCAGGCATACGTGCTACCCTGTGGAACTCCTGCATGTTTGCTGTACGCTCTGCCACGGTGCTGGGGAAATGGATGTACTCCGCAGCATGAGGCAGCAGTGCGCTGAGGAATTGGGTGAGGATGCGTGACGTGGCCAACTGTGTAATGCCTGTGGTGTCCCCTGTCGGCCTCTGGAAGGTGCCAGTGGTGAGCAGGCACATGCAGGCTGTCACCTTGGTCTCCACAGACAGAGCGTGACTCCGTCGTGAGGGTGCCTGCATCACATCACTGCACAGCTCACAGAGCCGTCTCAGTATTGCCCTGTTCAGGCGGTACCAGCCCACGATCTCGACATCTGTGTACAGCTCGAAGCTGATGCGGGCACGATACTGCCTGTCAGGGGCATACCGCCGACGGACCCCTCCACGGCCACGTCCCCCTGCAGCATGGTGTCTCACCTCCCTCATTACAGCTTCCATGTGGAAGCTGGCACTGTCCATCTCCCTGGCTTCTGCCGCCCCCGGCTGCTGTTCCTGTGTTACCCCCGCTGCCCCCACTGCTGCTTCCACTGCACCTGGCACCCCCGCTGGCCTCTCTGTCCTCCTGGACCCACTGTCCCTGTCTGCCCTTCCAGCTTCTGTCTCTCTCTCTGTCTCTGTCTCTCCCAGTTTGCGGCCTGTTAGGTTCTTGCACCGCTTCCTTGAGCCTTTTTATTTTGGCTCAATTCCGCTTACTGAGCAACTTCCGCTGAGCTACTCTTGCGAGATGGCGCATGTTCCATTATTGCATTGCGCATTTTATGCATGGACCCGCCCCTTCGTTGCGCATGCCTTCATTTCCATTGCACTGTTGCTCAGCATGTTTTCAGTGGCTAACTGGCCCCTTCTGAATATCGCAGAATGGCGCATTTTTGGAGTTGCGCACGCGCAACCCTGCTGCGCATGGCGCAACCCTTTTGAATATCTGGGCCCCTGTATATAATGTGTGAGGTCTAAACATACTGTTTATAATATGAGTCTATATGTGAACCCTACTGCTGCCCTTGTATAAATGTTATCATTGTACTATGGTGTAACAGATGTAGTGAATGTAATTATTGTTTTTAGTGTCCTCTCTGTAACTAACTCCGGGTCGCCCCTGAAAAAGGGACCTTTGGTCTCAGTGGGCTTACCCGGTAAACAAAATCTAAATAAATAAATAAATAGTAGGAAAGTGGGTCACTGTGTATGTAAAAGAACACTTTTCATAGAAATTGCTATACATCCAGCAGAATTCGAGGATGCTGTATTCTACTTAGTGTCTATTATTACTGATACCTTAGATATATGGTTTTATAATAATTGGTTTTACAGCACTTTAGATAACTTTACTTAATTGTAACACTGCCTTGGCCTTTCTAATAATGGCTGCATGAAGTTTATGTTTGGATACAATGCATATTGTTTTCTTGATCCTAACTGACATTCTGCTAGCCCAGAATGTTAAGCAAACATCATCAAATGAGAGGGTAAGGCAAGAAGGGTTTAGCATTCCCTCAGATGCTGGTGATTGCCCAAACATTATCCATTTACTGGGTACTCACTACAAGACTCTGGCATATAACATAGGCTTTTCTACAAGAAAATCTACTTACATCTGTGTAGGGACAAGACTTAGCCTAACCTTAGTGTTCATTATTAGGTTACTTATGCTAGCAGGGGACATAGAATCAAACCCAGGACCTATGGCTGATAGCACTGTTACCAATACAGATTACTTTCTGACTGTAAAAGGAGGCCTAAAAATTGTTTATTTTAATGCCAGAAGTATTGCCTCTAAGCTTCATGAAATAGAGGCTTGGGTTAATTACTACAGTCCAGATATCCTAGCAGTATCCGAAACATGGCTCCGCTCTACAATTCCTGATAATAAATTGGCTTTATCAGAATACCAAACCTACAGAAAGGACAGGGAGAAGGGCAAAAGGGGACAGGTCATGTTTTATATTAAAAACTTATTGCTAGCGGAAACCCTTACACATGTTGAGTTGCTTTGAATACTTAGGGCTTGAAGTTAGTTTGGGAGCATTTAAAAAGTTATGCATTTATTGTCTCTATAATCTCCCCCCCCCCAAAAAAAAAATAATAATAATATGGGATTTCAGGACTTTGTTGAACTAGTGACTACTTATGGCAAAAGGGAACTATTGGTAGCAGGCAATTTTAATTTGAACTGGATGGGCAAAGACAGTTTGAAATACAAGACTGTGCTTCTGGACTCAGGTCTGCAGCAACTAATAAATAATCCTACTCACCTCAATTTAAAATCCAATAGACATACGGTACGTTATTATATTGGTTTTTAACCAGTAGAAAGGAGCATATTGTTGCTAGTGGCCTACAATCAGATTCTATCAGTGACCATCATCCAACTTCTGGAATCTGGAAAGGAGTTAGAATATTAAAGGTCTCCCCTAGATATATTGAAATTAGGAATTACAATAAATTAGATGTTCCCAGCTTCTTAAGTAAGTTATCTAAAGTAGATTGGTCTTTCTTGAAGGCTATTCTGGATGTAGATTGCACATTGGACGATTTTATTGAAGTTTTTATGGCGATAGTAGATAAATATTCACAAATGATCAGGAAGAGAGTTAGTTGAAGGAAAGCCAAATGGCTCAACAAACATCTTTATAAACTGATGAAAGACAGGGACTCTGCTTGGCTGCAATTTAAAAAAAGTAATACTGCTTTTGACTTAAACGACTATAGAAAAAAAAGGAACAATTGCAAAACGGAAATAAGAGCAGCCAAAATGAATTTCTTCAAGCAGCAACAAGAGAAAAATGCTTCCAATCTTAAAAAATGTGGGGGTTCTATTAGATCCCTATTAACCCCATCTAATGAAGCCAGCACTAGAATGCAAATAGATGGGGTTGTGATGACTGACCCTATCTTAATAGCTGATGAATTTAATTCACAATTCACACATTTGGACATATATTGGAAAGATTAACAGGTACAAGTAAATATTGATCAGGAAGTAAAACCAGCTAGGCTGAGTTTTCACTTAAAAATTGTTAAGACTGTTGAAGTATTAAATTGCTTGAGAAGTTACAAACTGATAAGGCACCTGGCTGTGATAAACTTCACCCCAAACTCTTGGTACTTGCTACATCTAAAATTGCTTACCCCCTTAGCCTAATATTCAATTTATCATTCCAAACAGGACAAATACCTAACTTGTGGAAAAAGTCTTATATAAAACCCATACACAAAACATGGTCCTAGTCTGAATTCAGTAATTTTAATCCTATATCAATTTTGTCAGCACTTTCAAAAATACAGGAAAAAATAGTATACTCACAGCTTAATGAATATATCAGGACTTATGACTTTCATCTCCCCTAACCAACATAGTTTTGGGAGGGGGCTATAGCACCAAGACTACCTGGATTGGGTTCACAGAAACTGTCCATACGGCTACCGAGACCTGTTGCCTGACAGGGGCAGTGTTCGTGGATCTAACCAAGGCATTCAATTTTGTAGATCATACCATCCTATTGAAATGTTCTGAGCATATGGGACTGGGAACTCATGCCATTAACTGGTTCAGGGACTATCTTGACAGTAGGTTTCAGTGCGTCAAATTTAATGTTTTTTTTTCTATAATTCACAGGGTCCAGAGTGGAGTCCCTCAGGGCTCCATACTGGACCCTTTATTTTTTACTCTTTTTATTGATCCTATCTCACAAATACCACATAACGGTGACGTAATACTTTATGCAGATGATGCAGCATTGTTGTCTTATAGTACATCTGTTCCAGAAGTCAACTCTACATTAAGCCGTGAGTTTATTATAATCCAAAACTGGCTTTGTCAGAATAATTTGGTCTTAAATAAAATCAAAATAAAAGTCATGCTGTTTGAATCTGATGTTAAAATTAAAAAAAAATACTCAAGTGAGTTTATAGTATGTTCATGGGGGGGGGAGTCCAATTGAGATTGTAGATTCATTTAAAATATTTAGGTACTGTATTACCTTGGATCTATCCTTACAATTTAATGTTCATATGGACAAATTCACTTCCAAGTTACATGCAAAGATAGGAACACTATAATGATTATGAAATTTCTTAACAAAAGATACACGTATTGACATAGTTCAACAAAATCTCCTCCCAATACTGAACTACAGTATGCATCGCTGGTTATCGATACTGCTCCTGCTTGTACTGTGTCCAGAAAAGAAACATTACTACAAAAAATAGGGAAGTCTGCACTCTTGGCTCCAAATTGCTCTCACTACTGTCAAATATTAAATCAACTCAACTGTTTTTCTGTACATAATAATTACAGGTTTTCAGTGTCCCACTTTACATTCAAAATGCTAAATACAGGAATTCCAGCCACATTACAAAATTTACTTGTTAATTACTCTTCCACCTGTGAGTCACGTTCATCTACAAAGTCTCAATGGGTCTTGCCCCTTATACGAACAAATGCAGGCAAGAGAACCTTTGCCCACTGTGCTGCTTCTGTCTGGAGCACTCTGCCAACCAATGTTAAGCAATCTACCTCTGTTAATACTTTCAATATGGCAGTTTTTAGTCATTTTAAAAGTCTGAAAGAATGTGCACGTAAATGAATGCATTATAGTATTGTTATTCTTGTATTTTTATTGTTAATACATGTTTATATGTATGTTATTTTTTTCATATTTGTTTCCCTCTGGTTGCCAGTCCTGGGGCATCCCTCAGGCATCATCAGCTTATCCCACCCTGTCTGAGACCCCCCTGCACCTCCAGGTCCCCCGGGAACCCCAACCTAGCACCCGCACCACCTTAAGTCCCCACTGGCTTGTGCCACTCCTACCTTTCGGAGCTCCTTCAAATGTGGTCAGGTGTTTAGGTGTAGGCCAGAGGATGTCAGGACCTGGATGGGTGGGATCTGGTAGTGGATGTGGGGCTGACGTACCATCGTATCTCCAGGAGCTGGGGGGTTTCTTTTGTACTGGCATGTGATGTGACCCCTGCAGAGGTGTGGATGTGTAGTGATGCTCAGCATGAGCTGGGAACACTCCCACACCCTGCTTGCAAGCATCCACCATCATCTCCTCCCCATGCGTGTGCAATCCCGGCTTCAGTGCTCCCAGTCTCCACTGGGAGTCACTACTGTGGTGGGATCGCATGCCCACCCTCCCCAGGAGAGGAGAGCTGTCCTCCAGACACTCGATCTTCTCCTCCCTGGCAGACCCCCGGCAACCCGAGCTCACTCCCAAACACTGGTCACCAGCGTGGCATGAGGTGTAGTGTCCAGCACCTGAACTCTCAGCGCCACCAGGCCGGCCTTGTGTATATGTATGTTTGTATCATCATTTTATTTCAGGTCTTACCTGAAACGGAATGCAAATTCCAGAGTACTTACCTGCAATACTAAATAAATGAAATGAAATATCCCCAATAAAGATATTAAATAAAGGAGATCCCAGAACTGAACCCTTGGGTAATCTGCTGGTGAATAGTGTTTTACTGGAAACATAGCCTTTCAATCTTACTCTCTGTGTCCTGGACTGCAAGCAATTTTCAACCCATTTTACAATGTCCTGATCTATACCCATCATATTTAATTTGTTTACAATTACAGTAAGTGGTATTGTGCTAAATGTCTTTGAAAAGTCCAGTAAAATAACATCCACCGAGGTTGCATTATCAAGGGCCTTACTGACCGGCTCATAGAATGTTAATAAATTAGTAACGCAGGAGTGATTTTTGTCTAAAGCCACACTGATTATCGTTGTGCAGCTTATTAAAGCTTAAGTGCTCATTTATTTTATCCTTTATAATTGCCTCCGTGATTTTAGCTAGGAGAGATGTTAAACTGATCGGTCTATAGTTTGTTGCCTGTTTCCCATTTCCTGTCTTGTCAATAGGAATAACTGTTGCAGCTCTCCAGTCTCAAGGTACCTGTCTTGTTTCCAGGGATTTCAAGTAAGTGGTTCAGGAATTGTCCTGCCACTGCTAAGATCAGTTTAGCATACAAATCATCTGGTCCCACAAAAGCATTTTCCTTTAATATTGTTCATTTACTTTTCAGCATATCCTCAGTGAGGTATATTTTATTTTTATTCATTAAAGGTGTATGGATAGGGCCAGTTTTTGCTGGTATACCATATACTGTAAGCAGAGAATGCACTATGTGGTTAGACCAGGCCAGGCGTACTAGTGGAGACCCAATACCTGGTAAAGATCTGACCACCTTGCATTGCTCTGCAGATATGTTTAGTGGTAGCTGGGGACTGTGAATGCCACCAGTGAGGCATCACGGTACAGCTATTCAGAACAGAAACACACAAATCATGCATATACTAGCTGAGCTCCTGATGAGAAGTGGGTTCTAAGTGCTTGTTGCGAAAAATATATCTTTTTGTTTCTTAACCAAGAATGTTTTTTAAACAAAACATTACAATAAAAAAAAGACTAAATCAAGACAAACTCTGTAGACTATAAATGATGAAAGCTATTTGCTTACACTATCTCAGTTCCTGCCATGTTTCCCCATGCATTTAGCTCAGATAGGTTGCTGGACTAACACAGTAATGGACTGCATGCAACTGTACTTCTAGGCAATAGAAAATCTGAACAAGACCTCAACTTACAGCAGAAAAATGCATGCCGTCCACTATATTTATATGGTATGACAGTGTTATGTTACGAATATCCTAAGTATTAGCTTCCCAAACAAATGTGTTTTTAACAGTAAATGAAAGCAGCATTCAACTAAAAGAATAAGCTGTATTTAAATTAGTTCTAAACATTTGTTTCGATAAACAATTTTAAGCAATCCTAATCAATATTTGTTGTTGTTTCTGGAGTCCCCTTACTGAGCAATGCTTGGTGAGACATCTTATTCTCTCTGCTCTGAACTTAGAACCAGAGCAGGAGAGCAAAATGACTCGGTCAGAATTATGGACTATACTGGTGGCTGTCAGTGTACTGTGTGGAGGACATTTTGTAAACCAAATACTACACAACCTCATGGCTTAAACTGGTGTGAGTATGGGTACACCAAGAGCACCATGTTGTTAACTGAACAATCTGGGACCTCTGAAACTAGTAAACAGATAGCGTCCTCTTTATTTGTACAACCAATGCATGATTCTTCATGATTAAAATTACAACAGTTTAATTGCTGTAGCAGGTGCAGTTTCTGCTGGACGGGAAAAAAATGATGAACGAAATTTAATATCTCGAGCGCTGATGGAAATGGAGATGATCGGGAGTCTATGTACCCCACACCCCTTCCACACACTGGATTGGTTAGTTTTGGTGGGCAAAGCCCCATGAGTCCTCCCTTGCCACCCCTCCTACCACTACTGCACTAGTACTACTACAACTACTAATAGCTGAAGTGCCTACAAGATCACATATGTTATCAAATGAGAATTTGTTATAATACTGAAATCTCATCTGATGATGTCATAATCTCGTCCATCTGGCAGAAACTACACCCGAGCCTAATTGTCTTGCTCTACCAAAATTAACTTGAGTAAGGGATATTCACCTCACATGAGGTACTGCTGTTTCATATAAGTCAAGAGTCTTTGTTTAATTACGTATATATTCTGACAGGATAAAGACTGTAGTATTCCTTTTTCTTCTCCTAGTTGCAGATATCCAACTGAACCCAGATCCTTATATAGAAAATAGTTTCAAACCGCTGATATCTTAAAATGAGGGTTGGGGTAGTGTTCATGGACCTAAGTAAAGCATTCGATTGAGTAGAACACTCAAAAATGTTGCAGATTGTATGATATTAGAGTACACATGTAATCTTTATATTAGTTTAAATCATATTTTTCCAACAGATGTCAGTGTGTTACGTGCAGACCTATGGATTCAGATTTAATTAAGATAAATTGAGGTGTCCCACAGGGTTCGATATTGGGCCCTTTAATGTTTAATATTTATGTAAATGATCTTCCAAAAGTTATAAATAATAGTAAAATCAAATTGTACATGGATGATACCATGATGGTGGCAGCAGCTGAGAATTATAATTTTTTAGAATACAAATTGTAACAAGATTTAGGGAACATGGAGAAGTGGTTTAGGGACTCAGGCCTTTTATTAAATGGAAAAAAAAACTCAAAAGTATGATTTTTTTCTGTGGGAGTTTCACTAAAGAATTTAGCTTTGGAACTCAGTTTAGTGGATGGAAGTCCTATAAAATGTGTTAATAACTACAAAGATTTGGGGGTTTTGATTGATCAAAGGTTGACTTATAGTGATCATATAAATCAACAGGTTAAGAAAGTAAACCAGATGTTGGGAGCGTTAAGACGAGTATCAAATTGCTTGGAAATTGAAGTAAGGAAGAAAATTGTGGGACGACTGCTGTTACCAGTATTGGAATATGATGTTTTATTGTATAATAATTCGAGCCAAAAATTTTTAAATAGAGTAAATTGAACTTATTATCGATTAGCTAAGTTTGTATTAAAAAGAAAGTATGGTTCACATCATTGTGATATATATATATATATAAAGAGTTAAATTGGCTACAACCAGATAAAAAGAGAACATACTTATGGCTTAACTGGTCACATAATCTGGTCCATACTAAAGGAACTCATCCACTTATTAACTATATAATATTAGACCCTCCAAATAAAAGAACCCTGATACTAAGGAACTTTAGAATTCCAGTGGTAAGATCACAAAACAGATTAGGTGATTCTACACTACAAAATTGTATAGCAATTGACTGGAATGCACTACCACAGGATTTAAGCTCATTGACAAGTTTCCCTAAGTTTAAGAATTCCTTGTATAAACATTTGACAACTATTTGTACATGTTTTAAATGATTTTATGTGTTTTATGTTTTGTAGTTGTGTAACTTAGTTGGAATATTGTATGTATTTGTATTACACAGGACATTGTTGTAAATGGGGATCACACCCTAATCAATTTGTATCCTGTATAAAAATAAATTATAAACAAAAACCAAAAACAACAAAAAAAGTCACAAAATCAGTTTGTGCACTCAACACTGTGGGTGGGATATTCAGAAATGCGCCTGGCAGGGGCACAAGCAGGGCGTAGTGCAACTGGGATGCGCCAGGGCATGGACTGGGCAATATTCAACAGAGCTGCGCCATGGCTCAGCACCATTGAATATTGAAACATGTCCTCCTGCACTGCGCATGGTGCAATGGCATGGCACCAGCGCAAGTGGCCAGAGAGGAGCAGTGGTATGTGCTAGCGGAAGTGCCATTGCGCTAGGCGCATCAACCTTGATATTCAGCGGTGGACATGCAAATGGGGCCATAATGCATGCAAGGCACAAATGGGGTAATTTTCATATCATTATGGCCCCATTTGCATGCAGGTGCGCTGATCCCCGGTGACTTGCGCCTGGCGCCCTGCCAGGCAGCAGCCATTGGGGACCGACGCCCCATGCCCCCACGGGCAACGTGCTCCAATGCCCAATTGTGGGCCGAAAATAGTATGTAACTCCCTGGTGGTCCAGTGGACCTATCCCCTTGCCCGATTGCAGGTTATAATTGGGCATGGACAGAGGTCCACTGGACCACCAGGGTGGTTATATGTGATTACAGCCCGCGATCAGGCAAGGGGTGAGGTCCACTGGACCACCAGGGAGGTCCTTCATTTGTACAGCCTGCGATTGGGCATGGGGGGGTGCTACACCACCGGACGGTGCCACCAGAGCTCGGGTGGCCACCCACAGCTGGCAGCTGCCGTGTTGCGCCCTGCATTACAGCAGTTCACCTGTGGGTGGCCAGCTGTTGCTCTATTATTATTTGGCACATGTAGGGGTTGTCCCTGCATATTCACAGCACATCCCGGGCTGAATATCAGGATGTGCAGAACATGCATGGGCACCCCCCCCACACTTGTGCCACATACATTACTGATGCACCCCGGCGCATTGGGATTTGTGCCATGCACTCTCCCCTTTTGAATATCGCGCATGGTGCAACCCATTTGAATATCCCACCCAAGGAGTATTGTCCTCAAATTTGATGTTATTAAGGATTGTGTAATACAAAATAAACCTGATTTGGTGACTATATCAGAGACCTACTTGAATGGAAGAACTCCAGAAGCAGGAGTGGCAATAAGAAGTTACCAGTTTTGGAGAAGGGATAGAAATGGGGGGATCAGAGTAATGATTTATGGACAGATGGAACTAAACATAAAACAACTTGACTCCAGCCTTAAATCTTCAGGGATGGAATCTACAGCCCTTGGAATATATCTCTTGTCTCTCCTTTAGCAGACCAATAATTGTTTTAGGCTGCTATCACCCTCTGGAAGGATACATAAACAAATTTTTCTCTGTCCTGTATACTTTCCTATTCTCATTCAGAGACAGTTATGAAATTGTCTTGATTGGAAATGTTAATGGAAACTGGACCCTTTTAAATAGTACACACAAATTTCATGACATCAAATCTTGGACTAAATCAACTGGTAAATACCCCTAGTAGATTGAATCCCAGAGCTGCATCTTTGTCAATGCATTTAAATCTAATCTTGACATTGAACCCAGAAAATAACTCAGTGAATGGCATGTTTCTGGATACTTTTAGTGGCCATCAGGTCACCATTTGAATTACAAACAAGGATAAAAAGACTTCTCAGACTGTATTTATTCAGTTTAAGCTGTTTAAGAACTTTGGCTATGTTATGGCTTCTCTGTCTCCCAGTCAGGTCTCCACTCCTTCACTCCCATGCCAGGTGAATGGAACTATTGCCTGGAACTGCTGTCTCACCAAAAATCTCTATAGGACCCTCTTCCTTTTTGGTTAACAAAAATAAAGGCCTAAAGCAATCAATCACACACTCATAAATTAGGAAAAAGTTGACAGCAGGTGCTGTGATGGGTTTGACCAGCGGCCCAGCCTTTTTATTGTTACGCCGCAGACTGCAACACCTCCCAGGCTTGGATTAGTTATTGGTTCTTCCTTTGGCATTCTCATGCTGGTGGTACAGGGCAAAGTGCATGCTGCTCTATCGGAGCTGTACTTGAACACTGACACTGAATGGGGCTGCACCGAGACATTTTCTTTGGTAACTGCTGGATGTTATCCCTGTTGTGGGTTTAATTTCTTTATTATGGTTGCCCTTAACAGCAAGAACCAGTTATCATGATGCCACTTCTAGCATGTGCTACACAGTCAGCCACAGGTTTTGCAGTATGTCACAGGTCCTCGGAGGGAGGGCCATTCTTGTTCAGTTCCGTAGATCTTGCTTCTGCTTTCCTTTCACTTAGTAGTTACCCTTCCCGCTTTCACAGGAGTATACTCCTCAGAGGTTAAAATCTTTGTAGACTTTATTGTCCTCTGGCCCTATTGGACTACACTATCCATCCTGGATAGGTAAGGGCCTTTCCTGAGTCACAGACTCTGACCTTGGAAGTACACGGGTCTATTGCCCCTTTGTATATAGTTGCCCTATATGTGCTGGGTCCTATTATTTGTAGAACCCGATTTTCTCCTGTTAGAATTCAAAATGATTGTTTCATGTTTCTCTGTATACATTATTTGTTTTCAGTTTGTTGGTGTTGAACTAATCTGGAAACTAGTTGCATTTTACACCCGATAGAGACATGTCTGCCTGGTATTCCTCACCCCCCCCCACCCCCACCATTCTCATCTTTCCAGAAAATTATTATTGGGGCATGTTACAGCTCTCAGAATGGTTTCACCTCCCCTCTTACATAGATGGCACCTGCTAGACTGAAGATATATTTAGTGAACATCAGTGGCCTCTCAAACCCCATCAAAAGAGCCAGGGTGTTTGCAGAAATCAAAAGGGAATGTCCAAGGTTTGTTTGCTTACAGAAGACTCATCTCTCTGCTGGTGAACATCAAAAGCTGATTAAATTTGGATATGATCAGGTTCATTATTCCTCCTACAAGAACAGGAGGTGGAAAGGGGTGGCAGTTTTAGTCCCCCAGGCATTGTCTTTTAAGGGGGCTCAGGACACAAAAGAAAAAGATGGCCAATGTGTGGTTTTAAATGGGGAGGTGGATGAGCACTAGGTAACAATAGCCTCTGTTTATCTGCCTCCAGGATCAGACTCAGCTTTTATTAAGAGGAAGGTACAGCTGATCCTGGAAATAAAAAAGGATCTTCTTGTGCATCACAGGGGATTTTAATGTTTACATGGCCAGTCACAAGGACACTTCAGGACTGATCCAGTCTCCTACCCCTGTGGCACACAAGATGTTTTGCAAGCTAATGGGCTACCTAGGGTGGGTGGATATATGGAGAGAACTCAACCCCACCTGTTTTCATTGTGCACATTGTTCTCACCCACACAAGTACAGTCATATTGCCTGCTTTTATACAGGCAGAGGACCTCCTGAGAGTTCACATGTATACTGTAGGGCCCATTACCTATTTAGATCATGCTCTGCTGCTGGTGACTGTGGATTTAGGACTCTTTCAGAAGAGAACAGGGTGGCATTTTTATTCATTCTATCTGAAAGATCCTGAATTCTGCACTTTATGTGCAGTCACACCTAAAAGACACAATTGCCCTTAATACCTCTCCTGACACCATTATGATGATGCAGTGGGATACCATTAAGGTTGTACTTGGAAGGGAAGGGAAAATGTTTTAACCAGGAGTACTAAGCCAAAGCTTGTTTTCAGATGCAACCTAGGAACACAAGGAAGTTAGGTGACTTGCTCAGGATCACACAGTATGCACCTAGGTGGCTGTGGGATTCAAACCCAGGACTCCAGATTTGCAGTTCAGAGCCTTAACCCATTGCGCTATACTGCCTCCTACTTAGAGGACACCTAATTAGCTAAGCAGCCTTTAGGCAAAAGGAACAATAAGCCCATAAAGATAATCTCTTAGCATCCCTCTCTTTTCTTCAGATACAACACAAGCAAGGTATCCTAGCTGATGCCACTCAGCTCTCCAAGGTGAAAAAGCAATTGGAGAACTGGCACACCAACAACTGGAATGCGCCCACCAATACGTTTACCAAAAATATTATGATGGCAGCCCCAGGGTTGCTCGCTTTTTGGTGCATAAAGTCCATAGGTATAGGCACAGGGCCTCCATTCTTAAACTCCACCATCCCATCACAGGACATTTGATCTGGGATGTAGGCACTATTTCAGATGCATTTGTTTCCTATTATGCTGGACTGTACACCCAGGATGTCTATCCTAGCCCATGGAATGGATGTTCTTCTTCCTCCGTCATCCAAGTGGACCAGACTGGTTTCATATGATCTTGGCAAGCCATGCACAGTATCAGACATATGCTTTATCTTCTTTATCATGCCCCTGTACTGCATCCCCACTCCTCAACTTGAGACTTGACATGAGTCAGCATGTCTTGACATGGAGAAAGCATTCGATAGAGTCTCTTGGGCCTTTCTTGATCTACCCTAGACCCTGGGACCTGTGATCACCGTATGGTGTGGTTCAATATAAGGATGGCAGAATTAAACCATGGGTGAGGGTCTTGGACTTCAGGAGGACAGATTTTATAAAGATGGGGGAATGCCTCAGGGATGACCTGGTGAGAAGGTGACCTGGGGGGTGGTGGAAGAACAGTGGGCAAAGCTAAAAGGGGTATAGTGAAGGCAAACAACCTCAGCACCAAGCAAATGAGCAAAACTAAGAGGAAAAAAACAACATTATGGTTCTTAGATGAGTTGTCAGAAAAGGTAAAGGTTAGAAAGGGTGCATTCAAGAGGTACAAGGAGATGCAGTGGGAGGAGGATAGGTCTATCAGGGGAAACAGAAGGAAGCAGGGAAAGTAGTAAGGAAAGTGAAGGCACAAACTGAGGAGAGAATAGCCTGGGTGGTTACAAAAGGAGACAATACATTATTTAGGTATATAAGTGAACAGAGGAAGAACAAGGGAGGTTAAACATGGGAAAGGGGACTGTACAGAGGGGGACCAGGAAAAGGCAGACATCTTGAACAAATGCTTCTGCTCAGTATTCACAGAGAAAGGGGAAGAGGAGGTACTACAGAAAAGTAATAGGAGCCTTGAAGGGGGTTGGGGGTGGACACTAGTCCTTTTCCAGATGAGAGAATCCTGAAGAGACAGGTGAACCTGAAACAAAGCAATGGGGCCAGTCGGGGGCTTATCCAAGGGAGTTGAAGGAGTTCAGGGAGGTACTGACTTTACCTCTGGCAGTCCTATTTAACAGATCACTGGAAACTGGAGTGGTTCCGGAGGACTAGAGGAGGGTAGACATAGTCCCACTTCACAAAAGTGGTAGCAGGGAGGAGGCTGGCCAGTCAACCTGACATCGGTGGTGGGAAAGTTAATAAAAACACTGTTGAAGGAAAGAATTGTGGAATATCTTGAATCCAGTGGGCTACAAGACCCGAGGCAGCATGGATTCATAAGGGGAAGATCATGTCAAATGAAACTAACAGATTTATTTGATTGAGTGATCAAGGAATTAGATCAGGGTGGAGTGGTGGACGTGGCCTACCTAGATAACGCTTTCTACTGTTCTACATAGGAGACTAGAAAGCAAGCTGGGTAGCTTAGGAGTGGGACTAAAGGTGGTAAACTGGGTAAGAAATTGGATAGGGGATATGCAACAGAGGGTGGTGGTAAATGGAGCTCACTCCGAGGAATGAAATGTGACCAATGGGGTACCTCAGGGATCGGCGCTGTGACTGATTCTTTGTAATGTCTTTATAAGTGACATTGCAGAGGTGCTGGAAAAGAAGGTCTGCTTCTTTGCAGATGACACCAAGATCTGTAACAGGGTGGACACTCCAGGGGAGGTGGAAAGGATGAGCAGAGTCCTGAGAAAGGAGTGCTCAAGACTAAGGCAGCTGAGTTTCAATGTGAAAAAGTGAAAAATAATTCAGTTAGGCACAGAAACCTGGGGTGGAGTACAGAATGGGTGGAGTGGTTTTGACTACCACCAAGCAGGAAAGAGCCCTAGGGGTGATGACCTAAAGGTGGCCAGACAGTGTGACAAGGCATTTGGGAGGGCTAGTGGGATGCCTGGGTGCATATTGAGGGGTATCACCACTAGAAAGATGGAGGTGGTGTTGCCCCTGTATAGGTCATTGGTAAGACCCCCACCTTGAGTACTGTGTCCATTTCTGGAGACCACATCTCTGGAAGGACATAGAGTGGAGGTGGTGTAGAGAAGAGCAACTAAAATTGTGCAGGGTCTGCATCAAAAGCCCTATAAGGAGAGACTAAAGGTCCTCAATATATATATATTTTTATTTATTATGCTTTTTGCCTCTGGTCCTCACCTCAAGCCCCTGCTGGAGCTTTGGCCCCTACCCTGAGTGCCGACCCACTATGTCCAGGCTCACCTCTCTGGGTTGGGCTGCTGGGCGGGTGCCTGGGTGCCCCTCCCCGTGGTCAATGTAGACAAGCCCTGGCTTACCCTCCAGGGTGGGGCCATGGGAGCTGGACCCCTCCAGTGGACACTGGTATCAGCAGGAGCGGCGGCAGAGTGGGAGCCTCATGGCCAGGGTACCAGAGATTTTTGTTAGCTGTGTTCCCTTGGGAGGCAGGGCATGCAATGATGCCAGCATCTGTCCTGCCTCCCCATGCAAGCAGGCACTAGCTTTTTCTAGTGATTCCCCTGGCCTGTGCCAGAGGACGCCATCAAGCTGGACAATCCCCCCTTCCCACAGAGAAGGAAAGCCACCCTTTGGGTGCTCTAGCCTTCATCAGCTCTCCGATTCCTGGGTCCGTTCCCGAACCCGGGATGTCAGCGTTGCAAGCGGTCACCTTGCTACAGCACTGGCAGGTTGGCTAAAGGACCTCAATATGTATACCCTGGAAGAGAGGAGGGAGAGGGGGGATATGATAGAGACCTTTACATATTTCACGAGGTAAATAAGGTAAAAGAGGGAAGTATTTTTCAGAAAAATAGGAGCTCAAGAACAAGGAGGGGGATAGATTCAGGAGAGATGTGAGGAAGTACTTCTTCACAGAAAGAGTGATGGATTCCTGGAATAGCCTTCCAGAGGAGGTGTTGGGGTGAACACAGTGATGGAGTTCAAGAATGCATGGGACAGGCATACGGGTATCTTAGTGGAAAGAATAGGGGGAGGGAGAAAGAGCCAGAGATTGATTAGGGTCTGCAGTGTTCCTGTAGGTAGGGAAAAATGGGCAGACTGGATGGACCAAGTGGTCCTTATCTGCCATCAGATTTGATGTTTCTGTGTGACTCCAAGCACAGGTAAGGGCAAATGGCCATCTTTCAGAATTATTCCCTCTGAAAAGAAGCACCTGTCAGGGTTACCCTCTTTTTCTTCCTCTATTTGCAGTCTGTAATGACCCTCTTGCTCAGGTCATATGACAGGACTCACATATCACAAGGTGAAGAGCAGATGGTGGGTATGAACACCGCATTGCCCTGTATGCAGATTATACTGTATAGTACCATAAATTCGTGTTAACTTTTTCGCTTTATCAGCTGATCAAATGGATTCATGCTCTTTTGATTTAGCGCTGCAGTGATCAGCTAATTTTAGTACTATAAGTTCTAGCTGTTTGACCACAACACTAACACTGCACATACTCGTTGTCACTCTGAGAAGCACTCATTGCCCCAGTATGTCTGTTCTTACCAAGCTCACAGGTGGTGGCAAGAGGAAGCAACAATACCCACTGGATGTCTCCAACGTGGATGCTGTAAATCTTGCCACATCATCAGGCATCAAAAGCCATGTAGCCACATCAGTGTCTCAAAAGCTAGCAAGCACACCTCCTGTAAAAAGAAAATGGGCATCAAACTACCAGTTCTACAGTGCAGAGGTTAGGTTTGAGCTTGGGAGGTATGCGGCGGAAAATGGTGTGATGTCTGCTGTCTGTTTCTACAGCAGTAAATACAGTGCAACCATTAATGAGAGTACCAGTCATAAATTTAAGACAGACTACCTTTTGAAGGTCCAAACAACACCAGACCAGACAAAACTCCCCGCAGTGCTGCCCTGTAAACCAAGAGGTCGCCCAACTATGCTACTTACAGATTTAGAGGAGCAGCTAAAAAAGTTGTAAACAGCTTGCATTCTGAAGGGGCTGTTGTTAATGCCAGGGTGGTGCAAGCTATAGGTCTGGGCATAGTTAAAGCCAATGCACCGCAACTGCTCCTAGAGAATGGGGGACATCTGAACCTGACATTGAAATGGTCCTGGATGTTTTTGCAACGTATGGGCTTCAGCAGGCAAAAAGGTACCAAAGCCTGTCGGAAAACACAATCAAATTTTAACATGCTTCAGGAAGCTTTTCTTGAAAGAATACGCCAAGCTTGTGTGCAAGAGCTGATCCCAAAGGAACTAGTGATCAACATAGATGAAGCTGGTGTTGCCATGGTCCCTGTATCTGAATGGACCATGGCAGCAACAGGTTCTAAAAAGGTTGCACTAACTGGACTGGGGGACAAGCGACAAATTCTGTTACTGCTTGCATGCACGTTGGCTGGCAGCTTCTTGCCCCTGCAGGTCATTTATAAAGGGAAAACGAATGCCCGTTACCCGGGTCGTAAATTTTCTAGTGAGTGGATCATCAGCCACTCTATGAAAAACTGGGCTAACGAGGACACAGTAATCCAGCACATTGAGCAAGCACTTGTTCCCTACTTTGCCCACATAAGACACCAACTGTGTTTGCCCGATGAGCAGAAAGCTCTATTGTTACTGGATCTCTTTAGAGCACATACAACAGCAAAGGTTTTGGACACACTACAAGCACTGAACTTCATACTAGTGTATATCTCTGCAGCATGAACTGACCTCCTCCAACCTCTCGACATCTCTGTCAACAAAAGTTTTAAGGATATGCTAAAAAAGAGGTTTACTAACAGGTATGCAGAACTGTTGGCTGAGCAGCTGTCCCGTGGTGAAGCAGAACTTAAAGTGGACTTAAAACTTCAAAACCTGAAGGAGAAACATGCTCAGTGGCTGGTGGCCTCGTTCACAGAGCTCAGTACCCGGAGTGAGGACTGTATAAGAGGATTTGTACAGGCAGGAATAGCTGGGGCTCATGAGACATGTCTTAACCAGGGGTTTGCTAAGCTACCAGATACAGAGGATACGGACGATACTATCGTTGAGTGCTCAGAGGCCCCTAGTAAGTACTGTATCAGCACTGTGTTTGAGGCTGCTTAACTTTCTTTTTTCATATCCCTATTCATTGTCTTGGGTTGGCTGTTGCAGGGGTTGCTAAGGTACCTGAAACTGAGGACATCAAGGACACTATCGTTGAGACCTCAGAAAGCACAGATATGCCAAGTAAGTATCAAACAGTGAACAGGTTGATTATCTTATTTTTTTTGTTCCATACTTATTGATTGTCTTGGGTTTGCTGTTGCAGGGGTTCTTAAGACACCAGAGGATGTACAGGAAGCTGACACTGAATGCACAGAACCGCCCACTGAGCCACGTGGTGTGATGTGGAATCTCCGAAAAAGCCAGCATCATTTTTAGTTTTTAAATGGATTACTCTGTGGATTACTTTGTCAATTACTTTTCTTTTTCTTTTTGGGCTTATTGTGGAGAAATAAAGAGAATAAAAGAGAAGATGCATCGGGAGTTTTTTCATGCATTGCTGGAGCGAGTGTGTGTGCATGAGTGCGGCTAGGAGAGAGAGAGAGAGAGAGAGAGAGAGAAATTGGAAGGTCTGTATTGTATTTTTCCATAGCCAGTACTCAACTACAGCTACAGCTGTTTTATAACAACATCTGCATAATCTTCAAAATCATAACGTTATGTCAGCATCGGTTTTGTGTAATGTGTGTAGATGTGTGTGGCGATGTGTGTGGTGAGGGAGGAAGCGAGGAGACTAACAGAATGCAACCAACATGATGGTACTCTTGGGCAGGTATAGGTATAGGTGGCCGTGGGTTACTTTTTTTTCACTGGTCCCTTATATTCGCTGATAGACCTCTTTAAGCTAATATAGCGAATATTTAGGACCAGTGAAAATAAGGTACTATACAGCTTATTCTCCTCTATTTATCAGACCTGGAGGTAGGCCTTCCAGTGGTCTGGAGCCTCCTGACAAAAGCTCAGTCAGCTATCTGGCTATAAATTGAACAGCACCAAAACTGAGACCATATGTACAAAATGTGTACCCTCTGCACACTTTAGACAACAATATCCCTTTCACTGGTACCTCAGCACTATGAAATCTCCGTACATTCAGCTTACCATCTCGCCCTCCTGTTTATTTGATGCTAACTTTCTCTGATTGCAAGCCAGGGTTCAACAGGAGCTGGACAGATGGAACCTTCTACTGCTTTCCATGGAATGGCGAGTAGCATCTCTGACAATGATGATACTGCCCAAATTCATGTACCTATTTCAAT
Source organism: Neoceratodus forsteri (assembly GCA_016271365.2). Classification (NCBI taxonomy): domain Eukaryota; kingdom Metazoa; phylum Chordata; order Ceratodontiformes; family Ceratodontidae; genus Neoceratodus; species Neoceratodus forsteri. Next base: position 1,697,211,921 of record CM057450.1, read on the forward strand.
CATTATCCATTTCAATTCTCATGCCACATGGATGGCATGGAGCTGTTTGTTCTCCCAATTCCTTTTCAAGATAAACCTCCTAGAATCACATTTTTCTACTTCATGTCTCCCGAAAGGGGGAGGAGGACTGGGGCTTCCATATCTGTTGTGAAGCAGCACAATTGCAGGCCTGCATATACTGGCTTCAGAACTCTCCTTCTCAGCAATGCTTTCACCTGGAGAGTGCTGCACTTTGGAGTGGACCCCCAGAGGAAATCATATTTCTTCCTGATTTCACAACCTTCACATCTTTGAATCCTCCCTATGTGTATATACGGTTCTTAAAACATTGCACTAGGTCCTCCAGAAGATGGAGCTAGAAGGAAAATTGGTTTGGCTGCTTCCTTCATATCTGCATCAGAATTTTCAGCCTGCAAAAATGGATCCTTGCTATAAGTGATGATTTGGGCAGGGCTTCGCAGATCGGCTGATGCTGTTGAGAGATAGGGGCATTATCATATTACAAACATTGCAAGACTTACTGACACTTCTGCAATCTGCCCAACTTACATACTTTCAAGTTAGGGCCTAACTTTCTTGACTCTTTTAGAAATTTTCACGCCCACTGGGCAACACCCTCATGACCTACATCTCAGACACCATAGATGGTATCCTAGGGGAGCATCTGGTCCCTTGACGCCACTTTTTCCTCCAACAGACCAGACCAATGGAGCATCTTGGGGCACTGGACAATTGGAACAGAGAACTCATGTCCCCTATTGCCTAAGAGCAATGGCAGCAAATTTGGCAATACACTCACTTATAAGGCCACAAACTCCATGATGTGGTGAGAATACAATGGCAAATGCCTCACACATTGCTTCCTCACCATGGTACAGCAGGATATGGCATTAACTCTGGCATGCTGGTGGGACTGCAGAGAGGCCATAGCTACCCACAATCACACAATGTGGTCCTGCCAATCCCTTCAGCCCATTCTGCAAGTGCTCGGTAGTGCACTGCAGGAGATATTTACTCCTTAACTGAACCTCCCAGGACAGCTTTTCTTTTTTGCTTACTGGCTGCATAAGGAAAAGGATGCAGGTAAAGGATATCTTACATAAATACACCCTCCCACACTTGAGAGCTGCTGTCAGGTAATGAGGGGAATTTGTGATATGGAATAACATTCTCTGTATGACAACAGGCAAAGAAAGGAAACAACAGCTGGGTGAGATAGATCACTTACATGATGGGCAAAGATCCCTCTTTATCCTTAAACTGACTGTTTTGAGGGGGTGAGGCATATCACAATTTCCTTTTCACAAATGTTCCCAAAAAGTGAAGGGAAAGGTTTTATAGACCTGTACTATTAATAGCTTATAGTGACTATAAACTAACTTGATCATCATTTGTTTGTCCACTGTTGACCATACTGACACCAGTTTTGTTGTTTATTGCCACTGTCTGTCATTTGTACAACACTGAAAAATTCAATAAGCAATGATAAAACTTTGATTATGTACTCTTAGTATAAAGTTTGACTATGTTTATTTTATACTTTATTTAGAACACACTAACTGGGATAGGATGTTGTTGATACCTAACGTTAAAGATGCTTGCCAGTATTTGAGGGAGGAGTTTCTGGCAATTTGTAACAAATATGCCTCCCTTTGATAAAAAAAATAAGGAAAAATAATGCTGTGTGGTACACTGCAAAGCTTAACAGACCACGCAGTATAAAGGGTAAAGCATGCAAACTTGCAAAGCATACAAATTGCCAGGAGCACTGAAATAAATATCAAAGAGCTAGAAACTGCTACCTGAAAGATTTAACAAGTAAATTTTTTATAAAAAAAAAGGTTTGGCTTATAGAACCCACAAATCTTAGATCCTTTTGGTGTTTGATCAAAACTGTCTAAGATTCTGCAATGTCAGAAGTAGAGCACAACTGGGGCATAAATGGCAAAGTAGTAACTTTACTTCTGGATGTAATGATATTGGTTTAACATAGATTGCTGAGAATTTTTCTAGAGGAACAGATACAATATTGAGTTAAAGGTTTCAGTTTTCCATACATCAGTTTTATTTAAAGGAAAATGTATACAGTATGTCTGGAATCAACATTTAAAGACCTGGTCAGACAACTTAGAGAACTTACATATAACAAAATAAAGCAAGGATATGAAGATTTGGCTATACAAAATGATTTATTCTAATATCCAGTCATCAAAGATACGTAGATAATATAAATACTTGAAAGAAAACTGTTTGAAAAAGAATGATTTAGTTGATTGTCACTGACAAAAAACAGAACATACCTGTAAGATTTAGATTAGAATTGAACAGATCTAACTTTGTTATGGATATGCAGCATTGAGAGAACGAAAGCAAAAGAAGCCATGGCACATTACCAGCTCTGCACTTACAAGGATATCAGACAGACCCCAGATACTTTACCAAGTATATTTTAGTTTTCAGACACCACTTGTAGTAAAAACAAAAGGGCACAGCATGGAGGGAAAAGCAACAGCAAGCAACCTCTTAAAGACCGTTTAGGATGAAACATTAGAGGTTGTTTGCTGTTGGCTGTTCCCTCCAGGCTTGTGCCTTTTGTTGTTTTTACTGCAAGTGGTGTCTGAAAAATAAAATATACTTAGTGAAGTACCTGGCTGATATCCTTATAAGTGCAGAGCTGGTAGTGTGCCAGGACTTCTTTTGCTCTGATTAATGTTGTCACTGAGCACCTACCTGTCCTAGTGCGGCTCTTTCTGTTGTTGGCAAACATTGAGAGAATGTTATGTCGCCATGTTGTAATTGTGACTCAGGATGCAGGTGATTTAGAGCATGTAATTCTACACTGTAGCTATTATAATAAGCAGAAAAGGAAATGGTTGTATATTTTGTCAGAAATGCATGGAATATCGATGGAAAAGATTTGCATTATTCTTATCAACTGATTCTTCAGTTCTACAGAAAAATAACTTCATATCTACAATCAATACACTTCTAGAATTTACTGGATATACTGGATAGTTTGGACAAAAGAAGGGCACGTCAGCCCATCGAGATTGTCCCCCTTAAAAGTGGGTACATTTTCTTCAAGTTTTGTTAATCAACTGTCTAACTTAGTTTTAAATTATTTGATAGTTTCTGAGTTAACTATATATTTAAGTAGTGAATTCCATTGTTTTGGAGCTCTAACACTAAAGAAATTCTCTCTTTTATTAGTGTTGACCCGTTCAACATTTAATTGTTTATTGTGCGATCTGCCGGCAATGCATTTTTTAAAGTATGTCAGGCCACACTGATTCATTTGAATAGGGCATTTTAATATTTTAAATAAAAACAACAAATCTCCTCTAAGTCTCCTTTGTTGTAGGGAGTGTAGTCCAGTTTTTGACAAACAAGCTTCATAAGAATTGTGTTTTAGTCTTGGTATCATCTTGGTCAGTCTTCTCTGGACCTGTTCCACTCCATGAATGTCTCCTTTAAGATATGGATTCCAATAGGAGGAGCCATAATCCAAATATGGTCTGACATATGATCTATATAAGGTGACCAGACATTGTTCTGATTTATTTACAAATGTTTTATTTATTTGTTTCAACAAAACATTTGCAGTGTTAGCCACTCTATTGCAATGTGAACCAGCCGATAATTTGTTATTCACCAGGATGCCTAGATCTCTTTCACATTCAGAATGTTTAAGTTGTTTGTTATTTAACCAGTAGGTAGTCTTAGGATTTTTACTCCCAAAATGTAGGACCACACACTTATCAGTGTTGAAGTCCATGAGGTTAGTTTTTGCCCATGATTCTATATTCTTTAGATCATTCTGAAGAATAACAATATTTTGAGTTGTATCTACTCTGCCTCCTAGTTTGGTATCATCTGCAAATCTGGAAATAAAGTTACTGGAAGATATAGTCAGATCACTAATAAATATGTTAAATAAAGTTGGTCCGAGGACAGCCCTATGGAATATCGCTAGTCACGTTACGTGAATCTGAAAAGAAGCTGTTTACTGTAACTACCTGAGATCTGTTATATAACCATTGCTATACCCAATTTAACAAATATTCTGAGAAACCAAGCCTGTGCATTTTCTTAATGAGTAATGAGTGGGGTACTTTATCAAACGCCTTACTGTAATCTAGAAGTGCAACATCTGAGGGAATATGGTTATCCAGGTATCTACTAATATTATTATAAAAAGAGATGAGATTTGTAGTACAAGATGATCCTGATTTGAAGCCATGCTGAGATGGATCTCGAATCCCAAGTGTGTTGATTTCAGAATCAATATGCGACTTAACTATTCTTTCCATAGCCTTACATATTAGTGATGTAAGACTTATTGGTCTATAGTTTTGCACTTTCGTTTTAATACCCTTTTTAAAAATTGCTACCACAATCGCTGTATGCCAATCATCAGGAATACTGCTTTCTGATAAAGATTTATTAAATATTAACTTTAGTGGAATAGTAACTGCATCGACTGTCTCCATTAAAAACCTAGCTTGAATATTGTTAGGTCCTGGACTAGTTGATTTTTTAAGGAGTGATATAACATCTCTAACTTCCTGCCTGTTTATTTTTGGATGTAATAAGTGTGTTTTACCCATTGGGTAATAAACATCCTTGTTGTAAAAGACAGAGCAGAAATATTCATTAAATATATTTGCTATTTTTTGGTCATTTTTAACAAGATTCCCATCTAGTATTACTGGTCCAATTTTTCTTGAATCACCCTTTTTACTCTTTATATAAGAATAAAGAGATTTTTTGTTAGATTTAGAATGGGCCAAGGTAAATTCAAGCTTAGATTTTGCTTGTTTGATTATTTTTTTTAAAAATGAGATACTGCATTTTTATATCTAACCTTGGTGGCTGGCATGTAGTTTGTTTTTAATTTCTTAAATAGACGCTCTTTTAATTTTATTTGTCTGTGTATAACTTAAGAAAACCATACGGGAATTTTACCCTTTTTGTTATATTTAACTTTTAAGGGAACATATATCTGCTCTAACTTAAATATGATTTGTTTAAATATTTCCCACGCTTGAATTGTAGATTTATCCTTAAACTTGCTGACCCAATTTTGCTGGAGTGGAAGCTAGGGAGACCTGAGTTCACGGGTCCCCCCCCCCTCGCACTCACATCTGCTGCCGACGGCTGAGTAGAGGTGCCGCTCATACACAAGCTCCAGCGGGCCTCCTCGGTGAAAAAATCGTGACCCCTGGACTTCAAGCTGCCCCTGCTGGTGCAGGAGACCCACAAGTGACCCTGGAGCTGACTTTCCTCCTACCTCTCTGCAGGAGCCCTGCCATGATCTCTGAAGCTGCTGGGGGCTTCAAACTTGGCGCCATTTTCTTGCCGACATCCCGATTGGTCCTTGCACTGCTGTGACTCACCAGCCCTCCTGCCTTAAGGAGAGCATGACCCTGGGACTTTGCCACATTTTTCCGGAGGGGAAGCGAGGGAGACCTGAGTTCGCGGGTCCCCCCCTCACACTCACATTTGCTGCCGACGGCAGAGTAGAGGTGCCGGCTTGTGACACAAGCTCCGGTGGGCCTCCTTGGTGAAAAAATCGTGACCACTGGACTTCAAGCTGCCCCTGCTGGTGCAGGAGACCCACAAGTGACCCTGGACCTGACTTTCCTCCTACCTCTCTGCGGGAGCCCTGCCACGATCTCCGAAGCTGCTGGGGGATTTAAACTTGGCACCATTTCTTGCTGACATCCCGATTGGCCCTTGCACTGCTGTGACTCACCAGCCCTCCTGCCTTAAGGAGAGCATGACCCTGGGACTTTGCCACATTTTGCCGGAGGGGAAGCCCTCCCACCCACCTGGTTCCCTCCTCCCATTAAATCCACACTTGTCTCGCCCCCGACCTTGCTGTGCCCTATCAGATTGCAGGGGATGGCACTGTAAAGAGTCTCCTTTATAGCTACCAGTGAAAAGAAAGAAAACCTGCTATGATCTTAGCCATTGGTAATGTCCTGGACTGCTCTGTCTTGCTCTACCTGTGATATTAGCCACGGTCATTGTCCTGAATTGCCCTGTTCTTAATTTCCCACCTGTTGTGTCCACTCCTTACTACTGTGTTATACTGTATAGTAATTTACTACTGTATAAATTGTCCATAGTCCTACACAGGTTCCAGCCCATATTTTGCCTATATACTCTGGCACTTTCCCTCTCTACTTCTCCTCTGTCAATTACCTGGAAGGTCCGGTTCTGTTTTACTTGCCCCCTGCGACCTCTCCTGACTACTGTGACTTACTGGATGGTCGCTTCCTACTGCACACATCTGTCCCTAGCTCTATACAGGTTATCGTCTATATATTACCTATTATACTTTTGCTCTGTCCCTCCTTACTTCCCGGGGTCCCTATTCATTATGGCCCCTTGAACTAGGGATCCAGTGTACAGCAAGGTCCCTCCTAATGAATGGAGTCTCCCAGGGCCCCTAGGGGTATCATCCTGCCCCCGTCCCACACTGTCATCCTTACTGGTCTCTTTCTGGGACTAATTACCCTCCAAGTGGTAACTGCCCCTACCCATACCGCGGGTGTTAACTGCGAATGGGCTTCCCCCTTCGAGTTGGATGACTACACCTTTTCTAATCTCCTGCCAGATGCTGGGAGACCCTGCTATCTCACATGTGGTCTGGAACCTAGGCCCATATTGTATCATACCAGGGTAAGGCGACACCTAGCCCACAAGCCCTTGACCAGGAGCTCCTCCTCCAGAGGGCACCTCCTGTGGCTTTTCCTACTGATCCTGGCCTTGGCTGGAGACATTGAACTTAATCCTGGCCCCACCCCCCCAGGCCTCTGCAATTCCTTAGGACTGGTGGCTGGGAAAGGGGTTAAAAGTGGCTCATCTCAACATTCGCAGTCTCCTTCCCAATCTGAATGAGCTTGTCGCATGGGTCGCACTCTACAAGCCTGATGTCCTTGGTATAACAGAAACCTGGCTCAAGCCCTCAATTCTTGACTCAGTCTGTGCGCTCCCAGGCTATGAGCTCATATGACTGGATAGGTCTTTCAACAAGAGGGGAGGAGGCATCCTAATATTCTATAGGAGCCACCTTAAAGTATCTCTGGTGACCCACTAGACTTCCCTGCTGTCCCCCTGTGAGCTGCTACACGTTGTGCTCCTACTTGGTAATGGCAAAAAATTACATGTCATATGCACCTATAACCCCCCAAATGGAGGGCTCCAGGGCCTCGCCCACCTCCTGGACATTGTTGGCCCTAGCATTGGTGACAACAAACTCCTAATCCTGGGGGATATGAACTTAAATTGGTATGGTGGAAATGCCAAACAGTTCGAACCTTTACTTGCCAGCCTAACCCTGACGCAACTTATACAGGAGCCTACCCGATGGTCGGCCAATGGTGCCTCTAGCTCCCTACAGGACTGGATCCTGTCAATCGCCCCTAGAGGATCTCCTCAGCAGGTACCTTATCTGGACTCCATCTCAGACCACCTCCGTCTTCCATGATGGAAAACCACTCCCAAAGATTCCTCACAAAATCATCCAAATCAGAAACTTCTCCAGCTTTGATCTGATACATTTATGGAGGATCTGAGGCTCACAGACTGGTCAGGGGTGTATGGTGCCACCGACCCCTCTGCAGCCGCAACCCAGTTTCTCAACACCTTTGGGGCCCTGCAAGACAGGCATGCCCCAACTATTAGACGGAGGGTCAGGGGGGCATCCACAAAATGGCTGCACGGGAGCCTTCTTGCCCTCATGCGGGCGAGAGACAAGTGCTGGGCACACTTCAAACACTCCCTCGATCAGACCCTGCTGCAACAATATGGAACACTCAGAAATGAGTGTAAAAAAGCCATCAGGGTCACTAAAAGTGACTTCTGCAAGGCTGCTCTTCTTAGCTCAGCAAATGACCTGAGAAGGTTCTGGAGAAACATAAAGGCTCTGGTCAGTAGGTCCTCCAACTCGGGAGTTACTGACATGATCATTGAAGGAGCCTCCTGCAACAACCCACATATGATTGCTAATGCTCTCAACTACCACTTCACTGACCTATCTACACTCTCCCCACATGTCTCAACTGACAGGAGTGCAAACTGCCCTCATCCCCAGACTGGCAAGTGTCCGACCCCCACAGACCTCCTTTCCTTCTAAGGGTGGTGTCAGACAAGGAGGTGCTGTCTCTTCTCTCCGGCCTCTCCCAGTACTCCAGTCCTGGCCTAGACAATCTGGAGCCTAAGTTTCTGAAACTTGGAGCCCCTCACATCACCTCCCCGGTGGCCCACATTGTTAACCTGTCCCTTGCCTTGGGGGTGATCCCAGAAATCTGGAATGTAGCCAGGGTTGTCCCGTGCTAAAGCAGGGCAACCCTAAAGTCCCTGACAACTATCGGCCGATCGCCATTCTTTCGGCCATCAGCAAGTTACTTGAAAAGGTAGTAGCTGAACAACTCTCCGAGTACATCCAGGCCCATGAATTGCTGTCCCCTGCCCAGCATGGTTTTCGAAAAGGGCACAACACAACCACGGCCCTGATCGCTGTCTCCTCCAGTATCAGAACAGCTATGGATCAGGGGAAACTCTCTGGAGCAGTGTTTATTGACTTGTCCAAGGCCTTCGACCTTGTTGACCACGACCTGATCTGTACTCAGATGAGGTCCCTTGGCTTGTCCCCCTCAGCTCTGAATTGGTAAACTGATTACCTGCATGGCAGAGTACAGCTAACCAAATTCAATAAAGTCCTCTCAGATCCCCTACCCGTGACCTCTGGCGTTCCTCAGGGCTCGGTCTTGGGACCCCTTCTCTTCTTTCTCTTTGTCAACCATCTCCCTGCTGTGGTTACCAATTGTAGGGTCATCCTGTATGCAGATGACCTGGTCCTCCTGGCCCATGCCCAGGACACAGCCACCCTCAATCTCCACCTGTCTGAGGACTTTAAGAACATTCAGGCTTGGCTAATCCAGCAGAAGTTGGTCCTCAACCTGAAAAAAATGCATGCCATGCTATTTGGCTCTTCAGCCAAGATCCATGCCTCTCCTGTCCCTCTCCGAATCGATTGCGCTGATGGTGCTCCCTTTCACACTGTGACCTCTCTCAAATATCTCGGGGTGACGCTGACCCTCAACTGGACCTAGGGACTCATATCCTCAACGTCTGTAGAGCTGTGAACTGTAAGTTGGGTCTGGTCTACAGGGTCAAGCACAACCTAACCCCTGCTGCTCATCTAGCCCTTGCTAGAGGAGTACTACTCCCTTCCCTCAGCTATGGTCTCCACCTATTTGCACGTACCTTGAAAGCCCTTCTTACTTGGTGGCACACGACATACAATAACATCTGTCATTTTGCTCTGGCTGCCCCCCGCCTCACCCATCACTGCAAACTCTATGACAAGCTAGGTTGGCTTTCCCTGGCCAATCACCTAAATTTTGGACTAGGGTGCCTTGTGAGCAAAGTGATCAGCACTGGTTCCCCCCGGGACTGGCTCAGCTTCTCTCTCCAGCTGACCGCTCCTCTTACCCTCTCAGGTCCCAGGGTCCCGGGATACTAAAATTACCTCCAACACGCACGCTTATGGGGGACAGGGACTTCACTGCATGTGCTCCTAGGCTCTGGAACACCTTTCCTGAGCAGGTTTGCACTGCCCTCTCCTATCAACGTCTTCAGACATCCCTGTGGGAGCATCTGAGGCTGGCCTCATGCTGCGAGTGCCATAAGCCTCCCTAGCGCATCGTCCTAGGTACTATTACGCCACGATCTCCTGTTACTGGAACACCAACTGAATCAATATCGGTTTGCTGATTTTGCTCCAGCTCTTCCTTATGCACTTGCCGATGCTACAGATGTTCAATGTTGCTTAATGCTTGCTCACTATGTTTTCTGCCACTTCCTGTCTTACATATGATTCCTATCCTGCCTGTTTGATTTTTGTACTATGTTACAATATGTTTTGTTTACCTGCTACACTGTATTGATGTATCTGTAATACCTGTTGTACTCTCCCGGGTCGTTCCTGAAAATAGGCATGTAACTTGCCTAGTGTACCTACCCAGTTAACAAAAGCTAAATAAATAAATAAATAAAATATTTGATTAAGTATAAGATTTATTTGTTTAAAGCTAGCTCTATTGTAATGTTTGTGTAAAATACGTGATGATAATTTGCGGTTAGTAGTGATTATATTTAATAAGATTGAACTACGATCACTATTCCCTATAGGAGCAGAAATATTAATATTTGAAACTATACTTTCTACATTTGTCATAATAAGGTCGAGTATATTAATACCTCTAGTAGGGAATCTTACTAGTTGTTCTAGACCCAGATCGATACATGAGCTTGTTAATAATTTTTCTTGTGCAGTTAAGCCAGTGAGTGTTTCCCAGTTAATCCCAGGCATATTAAAGTCTCCCAGAATAATCACATTATTTTTATCTGCCATTTCTGTTATTTGATTAGTTAAATCTTTTGTATAATCAAAATCAGATGAGGGGGGTCTGTAGCAGATTCATATAACTAATTTTGGTTGACCCTTGAATTGAACTGTTACCCAGAGTGATTTGGTATTTGTACTAATAATTAGTTCAGATGATGTAATATCATTGTGTACAAACAAGCAAACCCCTCCTCCACTTTTATTTATTCTGTGTTTAAGATACAATTTATAACCAGGTAACTCTTTTAACCATTTAGGCCCTGTACACATTAGAGCTGAAGATCTGCATCGGTTTAAAAATGTTTTAAAAACATTTTTAAACTCACCACAGCAGCCTGTCCAGATCAGTCTTCAATCAAGTTTTAACTCGGTTATACCACAGTCGGCTCCCGTCTGCATCTGCCTCCAGTAACATTTTTTAAAACGGGTTCTCCATGACCCTTAACACGCTTCCTGGAGGAGCAATATGCAGACGCCTATCCACACTACAGGGTAACAGGCTTTCTCTCATAAAACCATTTTTAGAAACGGACTTGAGACTAGCTCGCAGCAGGGTTTAAGCACGGTTTCCTAACACGCTTTGAAACCGTGCCTTAATGTGGATGGGTGCCATGTTTGCACTAGTTAAAATGTTTTAAACACCTTAAAACATTTTAACTAGCATGATGTGTACAGGGCCTTACAGGCAGGATCCCACCAGGTTTCAGTTACAGCAATAATGCCTATATCAAGAATTTTACATTTACAATCTAGTTCAGCCATGTTTATGTTATTCAAAGCTCTAGCATTAAAAGATAGAATATTACAAGATTTAATTGTTGGAAAATCAACATTTGTTTTATTTTTTTTTTTAGAGAATTTAGACCTTTCCAATTCTTCCCCCTTTGATTTAGTTTAAAATATGTATTACTACAGCAATTTTTTTCCTCCAATATGGTACTCCCCCTTCTGCTGAGATGAAGACCATCCCAGCAAAAGAGTGAGTCCCTGCCAGAGAAGTCTTCCCAGTGATGGATACACTTGATATCCTGTCTTAGGCACCACATTCTTAACCAGTTATTTATTTGTTTAATTTTATTGAAGATGGTAAATGTGGCCCTTGATACAGGAAGTATCTCAGAAAAGCACACTGTACAACCTTTCTCCACTAACAAGTTGTCTAATGCCACATAGCTTTCTTTTAATTTTGTAATATCTGCCTGAAAAATATCATTTATCCCTGCATGAATTATTACTAGAGGATTAGGTCCTGCTTGAGAGAGTATTGAGTTTATCATGTTAGAAATATCAGCTACTTTAGCTCCTCTGTAACTTGAACATGTTCAGTTAGATTTATCTGGGTTACAAATTGTCCTATCTATATGTTTAATTATTGAATCACCCAGTACAAAAATGTGTCTGGGTGAATCTTTAGTGGATGTAGGTTGGTCTATATCCATAGAGTTGTTTTTTCCTTGGTGCAATGACTGGGGTAATACTTTTTGTTTTGTTATTAAAGTTAAGGGTGTGGGGCTGTCAAGCTTAATTAATGGTTCCTGTATGGCTTGGTCACTGTTTGCACTACTAGTATCAGAGTAAGGTACATCTAAAACTGTTGTTGTTGGCAAGGTACTAGTACTTATATCAGCCTCAAAGGAAAGTACCTGAAAGCGGTTCTGGGTTGAGATCTCAAACTGATTTGCTTTACGTCCTTTTTTAACTGCTCTGACTGATGTTACTGTGGCCCAGTTATTTTCTTCTGTGTCATCTTCTCTTACCCTTTTTCTGGTAATATCTATGTTACTATCTGTAGTTGTAGGAATTTCTGGTGCAATTTGTTTGTTTAATAGGTATATTTTTTGAGTTGCTGTGTTTAATGTGCCATTGTTTATTGTTAGTGTTTGTGAGTTCTCATTTCAATCAATCAATCAATCAGAATCTTTATTTATCCAGGCAGGCACCATTGAGCAAGGCTCATTTGCAAGGTGGACCTGGTCATGAATACATCAAAGTACAGTACAGAAGCAGGTATACAAAAAGCAATAATATACAAGGAAGAAAAAAGTATATATAGTGTATACAGTACAACACAAGGTTGAAATAAATAAAAAAAACAGCATTATTTTACAATTGAAGAAGTCAGCAGATCTACAATCAACCATAGGTATACAGGGATTATAAGCAGAGATCTTTTGAGTGAGGCAGCCGGCAGCTACACATATAGGGGAAAGAGGCCATGTATGGGGTGGCAGATTAGAGAGGTAAAGAAGAGGAGGGATATATTACTGACGACTGGGGTAAAAATTGAGCTAAAACTACAGAAAGTAATGATGGCTGTTGTGTACTTGTTTATTATGATAATGACGGAGGAGGGAGAGATAATTGGGACACTACTATGGATGGGGTGGGACTTTAGCCAGGCTGGAGTGGACAGGGAAGGGTGGGTGCAGCAGAAAGAGTTAATAGGGAAAGAGTGAGAGCCAGGGGTAGAAACATGGCGAGCGGCAGTATGGAAAGGGGGAGTTGCGGAATTAGTGGGCTAGCAGTGAGGAAAACACTTGCAAGGTGATTTCATGTAGTGATTGTAGAGTGCCTTGAAGATATTCAGTCTAACAGGGCAGCTCAGCTTCAAGTTCCTTTGTAAATCGTTCCACAATGTGGGTAAAGAGAAGCTTAGAGCAGCTTTGCCGAAACGAGTTTTGACCCTTGGAATTTGGAGGGCAATTAGGAAATAGCTCCTTAGAGCGTAGGTGCCTAACACACTCTGGGGAATACAATCTGAGACATATGAGGGGAGCTTGTTGGTTACCGCTCTGACAGCCCATAGGGTGGTGTTTCTATTCCTTCTCTAGCGAAGGGAAGTTCAGCCTAACGATGAGTACAGGGAGCAGTGGTGTGTGGAAGGTGGAAGGCCAGTAATGAACCTGATAGCTCTGTAGTAGAGGGTGTCTAACTTAAATAGTGCAGAGGCAGTGCAGTGGCTGTATGATGTCTAAGCATGTCAGCCTGACTATTTTCTAAAACAAGGAGTCCTTGCCCAAATGTGCCTAGTACTTCTTCCATGGATTTGTTTAGTAAACACTTCTCACAAGTGAAACTATGATCCGTATTAGGTAGTATGTCTACCAGTTTGTACATATTACATGTTGAGCATTTTAAGCCAATTACCCTCTCTAGCATCATAATAGTGGTGATGGAGTGCTTAGGATTTAAAGTTTCCATTCCTAGATATTACGGGTTGATGGAATTACCAATTTCTTATCCATCTCAAATGGTTATAGCCTTACCCAAACGTGCTGACTCGATGGTGCCTTTTTTAGAATAGATAGTTTTTTTTGTTTTTATTTTATTTTTGATGATTACCGCATAAATTGCTGAAACACACTGAACACGCTAAACACGTGCTAGACGCACGTGTCTTTGCACGCGTCTTTGTGCGCGCAAGCATGCTCACCCTTCTCGGCTCGCTCTGCTCACAACAAGGACTAGTTAAATAGCCCTGTGTAATCCGGAAGTACTCTCCTCCGAGGTCACAGAGACTAAATGCTGCCAAGTAATTTACAAAACAATTTAAACTTCTTAAAAAGCTCTGACAGTAGTGCAGTCTTTCCTACAATATCAGACAATGTGTTTAATTAAAATAAGGAAGCAGCAAACTGAGTCTGCAGTTCGACTTATGCCTCAAAGAACTACTACTCCTCTTCCTGTTCTCAAGCTTGAACAGGGCTCAGTATCTGATAGACTATTGCTGTTTAGCAAATAGTTAGCAATGCAGATGGTATATTTTAACTAAGCACAGCAGTATCAAGCGCTTATTCACGCTCCTGCTGAACAGCTGGAAATTTCACAATGTTATCTAATAATGTTGTTTCAATGTACTAGAAATTTTCACAGGCAGATCTTCTAAAGGATCTTTTATCTTCTTGTGGTGATAAAACAGAGCTTAGATAATTAAATTAGCCTCATATGCCTTCCATTATTATTAGGAACAGTTACGCTGCATAGATATAATTATGTAGGTAGAGGAAAACTATACAGTAAATCTCTTTGTTTGGTCTTACTTTAGATCATTTTTTCCCCCAGTTGGATATGGAATTACAGGCTACACTACACTAAATGGGGGTGTAGGGACAGAGACCCAAACACAGAGGGGTTCCGTTTAAATTCAGGCAAATGAGCCACATTTATTTTTATATTCTCTCTCTCTTTATGCCCCTTCTTCACCGCAAGTTGAGCCTGTCTTCCAGGGCTCCCTAGGCTGACCATGGAATCTGTCCTAGGTAACTCCAGAGATCTCGGTGGACCAACCCCCATCCAGCTTTGCTTTACCACCCCCAGGTGGGGAAGAGGGGAATCCTGGGTTTTCCCTCTTCAGTTCATATTGAGTCCATTGGGCGGTCTCACCGAACCTCCACAGCCCAGTTATGGAACCACAACACCAGGGCCCATCTACAGGGCAAGTGTGGGGTTTTTCCTGTGTTCTTGGTGCCCTGCCCCAAGAATGCCAACATGCAGGGAGATCCAAGGAGACAAGGGCACGCTGAGACATGCCACCGCTCCAGATATCAGCCAGTGTCCTCCCCTCCCAGCTACTTTGCAGTCTCGCTGCACCACCACAACCTGTGGTCACCCAGGTGGTGGTAAAGCAGTGGGAGCCACAGCCTCCCTCCTCCCTCCCTCCCCGGAGGTAGAGCGAGCCCTCTGGGTGCTCAATCCACCTCCCCCTGACCCTCCAGCATCCGGGCTCACTTCCAGACCCGGGTTGCTGGTGTCGCAAGTGGTAGCTGTACTGCTGCACTGGCGGGCACGGCAAATCAGCCAAATTAACTAAGGAGCTAACTATCTAAGCACAATTGTAATTTGATGTATTGCAATTGATCGTGAATTATTTTTTAAAGAAAGTTTGTTTTTCACATATCCTTGTATTATGTTTTTTTTTTCCTTTTAACATTGTTAAGACTATGTTGAACAATAAACTTCTGAACTTGAAATCAAATGTCCAAAATACTAACTTCCTTTTTAGTGGACAAAATTGGTACAAATGTCACCTAGTACAGTGGAAAATGTAATGATTGCCTTACAAATATTGGTACAACTACTATTGTAAACATGTACGTCTTGGCACAAGTGACTTTGGCAAAAGCAACAAGAAATTGTTATCAAAATAATGACTTTTTCACTTCCGTAACTTCTATTGTTAAGGAATTGCTGAAAATTAATGTGACTAAATCTATGGGACTGAATGATATTCCTTCATATTCATTGATGATAACTGCTCCAGCCTTAGTCCCTTTGTTGGCTAGTATTTCGCAAACCTTTCTCTATCGAGTGCAGTTTTTCCAGTGGTCTGAAAACAAGCCAACGTAATTCCCATTTACAAAAATGGCAACAAAATTGAAATAGGCAGCTACAGGCCCATAAAAAAAAAAGCTGAAAGACAAAGAACCTCAGTGCTCAAGAGACGTGCAAGAACAAGGGGACACAATTTAAAGATAGAAGGGTGGCGGTTCAAGGGCAATGTGAGGAAGTATTATTTCACAGAGAGGGAAGTGGATGCATGGAACAGCCTTCCTGAAGAGGTTGTGGGGTCTAAAGCTGTGGGGAGAATTCAAGAATGCATGGGACAGACATAAGGCAATTCTTGTGGAGGGTAGGAAGAAATAGGCTGTTGGTTAACAAGGATCTGCGGCCTATCCTGTAAGTAGGGAAATGGGCAGACTAGATGGGCCAAGCGGTCCTTATCTGCCATCAAAGTCTATGTTTCTATGTTTCTACGTTTCACCATGACTCAAACCTGTAAGACCAACTTAGGGCTCTGGTTCATTTCCCCTGGGGTGTGATACAGATGAGGCTCACTGATGAGTCCTGGGTAGGATGAAACACGTGTCTATGTCTTCTGTTTGTACCCTTTGCAGACTATGTGAGAGGTCCTTTTGGCACCATGCATTCTTGCTTAAAGCTGAACCAGCCAAAAATGTTATTGTGATTTGCATATACATCCCATGATGCTTTGCATTATAGGGGTATGTGTGATTTTGTATTTCTTACAGGCCCATACCAGTTACATCCAGAATATTTGGCAAATTGGTAGCGGTCCAATTAAAAATTCATTTGGAGTCACATTTATTATTTACTTACAGTATTTGTAATTTTGGACCAAGAAATGTACACCAAGCGTGACAACTTGTGTCCAGGTGCGTCATGGGGGTGGGTTACATGGACCTGTTTTATTGATGGGAGAATGTTAGTCATGGCACTGAGGAAGCTCCCTTGGTCTTGGTAAGGGGTGCTTGTGGTTTCCTGTTTTCTGTTTGGTGTGAGTTTGGAGTTTGGAGAAGGAGGAGGAAGCAGTATGGCTGCCAGGATGGAGAAGCCGGCTTCCCTTCCCTCTCAATATACCAAGGAGGTACCCATCTCCGAAACATCTCTAGGAGAAGAAGAAGAAGTAGCATTTATATAGCACTTTTCATACACAGTATCCCAAAGCGCTTTACAAGCAATGCTAGACTGGTAGTGAAGCAACTGAATGTGTGGTGGCGGCCATATTGCACATCATCACCCACACACAGCCTGGATAATTGCATGAACCAGTTTATGAAAAGGGGAGTGTTTGCCAGGACACTGGGAATGTTCCCTACTCTTTACGAAGAGTACCCTGAGTTCTTTTGCTTCCACCTGGACACCCACCAGGACAACACCAGGATGGGCAGAAGGGACCTTGGTTTAACGTCTCATTCAAAGGACAGCACACCCCAGCAGTACTGCACCCCCCCAATACTGCACTCGGATGCCAGCGATTTTTAGGTGCAAGTCCATCCCGGTGTGGCACCTTCAGGTCCAGAGACGGATGTGCTACCAACTGAGCCATGCTGACACCGGGGTACAGATGGGATCTGAAGGCATTTTGACTACAGGCAAAATGATTGCTAGTGGTAGCCCTGCTGGCAGCCTCACTGTTAAAAAGAATAGTGTGAAAGAGACTACTGTCAATCTAGTGGTCTCTGAAGGTTTAAGGGATGAGACCAATGGAGTCCTGGCTACTGAAGAAGGAGAACTGGAGAAGGCATATAGACTGAAGAGGGAGCATTTGCTGATGCTCCTAGCTGAAGAGAGGAGAGGTTCCAGGTAAATAGACCCAGAGGTCTGCACTGCCTGCTACAGTTTCTACAGCTGCTACAATTGTCACAGTTTCTGTAAAAAAAATCCTGAAAAAGAGACAGTTTTCAAACTTGAATGCAATGGGTGGAAATAGCATGGAAAATGACCCATTGAATGAAAAGGACAGTGCACAGCTGAGTGTACAACTACAGCCTGCTGACGTGACAGAATTTGAC
Organism: Neoceratodus forsteri; assembly: GCA_016271365.2. Taxonomy (NCBI): domain Eukaryota; kingdom Metazoa; phylum Chordata; order Ceratodontiformes; family Ceratodontidae; genus Neoceratodus; species Neoceratodus forsteri. The sequence continues at coordinate 1,697,229,654 of CM057450.1, forward strand.
AGCTAAAAGAAGGATCAGCTGCTGGGGATGGGGCAGGTGAGGCACTGCAATTAATATCAAAGGCCTGTCAGTTGCACTTTCAGAAGCAAGACTGTAACTATCAAAGAAGACAGCAGCATCAGCTGAGATGCAGCCCAGTTCTGGGAGGAAAAACGCAGACATGTAAAGCTGGTCAGTGGAAAATGTGCTGAAAGAAGCAGGCTGGGTAAAAGATATGGTTGGCACTCCTTACAGGTTTCCAGGGTCAGTTAAGTGCATGGAACTTGGGGAAAATAATAATGGAGTGGGAGGGTGAAGATAATGATAATTGCAGCAGCAGCAGAGAGACTGTTTGGGCCAGCTGCACCCTTCTGAGAGGTCTGCTCCGGTGTTTGATGTAGAATCACCAGCTACATTTAACTTTACCTTAGTGACTGACCCACTTTTGTTTAAAAAAATCTACTTCTGGCCCAGCAACTATATTTGAAGCTTTGACATATCTCGGCATGCCGGAATATAGAACCTGTATATGTTTCCTCTGAAAATGCACCCCCGACCTTAACAGATAGTTCTAGTATTTCTAAGCCGCTCCATGATTTGAGCAATGAAGCAGCAAGGTGAGCAGCTGTAATTTCTGCCTCTGCTCCAGGGATTGGACCTGGGTCTGTTTGTAGCACAGACCAGCTAAATGGTGGTCAGCATAATACTTCTGGTGCAACAAACCACAACACTCAACTGCGCAAATACAAAAGCTGCGAGACAGCAAACGCTGTAAAAAGGGTATTTAATGTACAGTGTGTAGAGGATACATAATGGGCAGGAGTGTGATATGGAAAATATTCTCACTCCTGCAGAGTGAGCTCTGGATACTCACGAGTGTCGAAGGCACAAGTGAGAGTATCCAGAGGTCACTCTGCAGGAGTGACAATATTTTCCATAGCACACAATCTGCACATCATGTGTGCTATTTATATAATAGGGGTGGGAGCTTCAGAAATATTGTTAAGTTTACCTGTGTGCTTTTTACTCTTTCTGTGTGTAGTCTGAGTGTGTGTTTTTCTGAATGGGCTGGGAGTCTCAGAAACACTGTGGGATACAGGTGAGTTAGAAGCAGAAACTTTTTTCTGAAGCAGTTTCATTTAGAATGCTGGCTATAGTGAAGCTGAGATCAGCATAGTAATGGGCTGGGAGTCTCAGAAACACTATGGGACGCAGGTAAGTGTCTTTTGCAATGCTAACTGCGTTACTTGCAGGCCTCAGTGAGAAAGAAAAACTGTTTTGTAAAGCAGTTTCATTTAGAATGCAGGTTGTAGTGATTGAGTGGTGACATTGGTATAGTATGGACAAACAGCATCTATCATCACTGTACTGATGTCATCCTCATTTATCACACTCCAGTGAAGATATCTCCATTTATCACACTCTAGAAGCTCCCACCCCTATTGTATAAATATTAATACATAGACTTAGGGGTGACTGTTAGGGGATAAGAAGGTCATCTCGTGCTGGTTTGGGCGAGAGGACCGCGAAGTGAAGTCAGTGTATTAATATATTACGAAGCAGTCTAACTGCTTCAAGTTGAAAGAAAGTCAGAAAAGTATTTTTAAAATGAAGGGTGTTTTTCCCCTTCATTTTCTATCCCCTCTGGTTACAATGAGAAATGGTGTGTCCCATCTCAGAGAATGGAGGACATTCTGACACCGCTCAGATAGCAGTTGCAGACTTGATTTCAGCAATTTCTCTGTTTTTTTTTTTTTTTGTTTGGTTTTTTTTTTGTAAACTGCTGCCAAATGAAAAAGTGCAAGGAAAACAGCCCTTGTTTTTACAGACCCATTTCGGGGGGAGTGAGGAGACAGCGTTACTGCGGTGAGAAAAGAAGCTGATCGGGCAGCGCGAGGAGACATCCGTACACCACATAAGAGGTGTTGTAGGTTGATTCTATGTGCTGGTTGGCTGTATTAGTTAGACTGCTTTATAATGAAAATGGACACTACCCTGGTGCTTCAAATCTATGCAGGTTCTTTGCCAAGGGACGGGCAACCAGTACAGCACCACATTATAAATGGAATAGTCAAAGGTACAGAATCAAATTAAAAATCCATTTCAGTGAATTCAAGTCATAGTGCCAATTCCTGCACCCCAAAGGTATTACCTTAATGAATATTTTTAAATTTATTTTTATTTATTCTTTCACTTTTTAATCTTGCTCCTTTATTTGAATATTATAATTTTCAATCTATATATTTTGGACTGTTTGTGTCTGGTGCTGCTTTCATATCCAATTTCTAACATAATCTTCCTTTTTATCTTTCAAATCTCCTGTTTATTTGCAGTCCAATGAATGGTCTTCTGGAGTGTCTCCTTTGGCTAGAAACATTTTGGAGAAATTTGCATAGCACTCCCATTGCTGGAGTGCAGTGCTTCCTGGATCTAACATTGTCAGCTGCTTCCTTTCTTGTTTTATTATCACACATTCACTATTAGTCACTGTATATTTATAATAATATATGGGTGGGTGTGTATAACCAGAATTTTACACACAAGAGGTGTGGGATGCTATATAAACCCTGAGGGCGAAGCCTGAAGGGTTTATAAAAGCACCCCACACTGAGGGTGTGTGTAAAATTCTGGTTTTAGACACACCCACCCATATATTATTTTATTTAATTATTGGTGATAATTATTTTTTTGTTTCAGCACAGTTGAAACAGTGCAGCACTTCTGTCAGAGATAGAGACATAAACACACACACACACACACACACACACACACACACACACACACACATTGTGTGAGTTGTTTAGCCCACCCACAGACAGAGTAAGTACCAATGAGCATTCTGTGGGGGAGCTTGATTGACAGGTGCTGATTACAACCTCCCGGTTATAATCAAAAATATCAACACGGGAGGTTGTAACTGGATATAAAAGTGCAGTTATCGGTGTTTAAAAAATGATCACCATTAATTAAATTATTTTCATCACTTATTAATTTCATTATGGCCTATACTATTTTTGGGTGCAGGAACTGGCACTCTGACATGGAATCATTGAAATGTATTCCACTCTGATTCAGTACCTTTAATTATTCCATTGATAATACTGTATTGTATTGGTTGCCTGCCCCCTTGACAAAGAACCTGCATAGGTCTGAAGCACCGGGGTATTAGTGCTTCCTCTAGTTTTCACATGAAACACCCTTTCTGCAGCATTTGTCATCTCGTGGCTTTTGTATTTGCGCAGTTGAGTGTTGTGGTTTGTTTCTGTAATTTTTTCAGTGCTACAGTCATTCTATGCATCTTATTTACCTGGTGTCTTCCTACTTCTGGTGCAAACCAGAAAATGGAGGCCCCATACCACCCTAGGCCTCCTAGAAGTTGTGCAGACTGTATCAGACCCACTACCAAGCCAGCAAAGCGATACAACACAGTTTGCTTAACATATAATTGCCAAGGATAAGGCCAGTTCCTTAACTAGGTCCTTAAGGAGTGCTGGGTGCATTCCAGTGGGCCAAATTGCTTTTATGTTTACCATCTTTAAAATTTTCTCAGCTCTTTCAGGTGTTTCATACAGTGGTGCCCAAAATCAGGTCACCAAATGTTGTGTGATCTCATGAAACTAATGCTCCTCAATGGTGACTAATCATAATGTTTGGAAACTCTAGGCACTTAAGTAATTAGCAACTCATGGCTTTGTCCATTCTTGCCTGTTCTTCACTGACGATCCCGACTGATGTGACTAGACAAGAAGAAACTAAACACTGGAAACCACTGTATACAACCTGAAATTTGTTCTTCTTCTCTCCTTAAATAATGTGCCACTGTCTGATATCATTCCATTCCTTTTCTCTGTGAGTTCTGATACAAAATATTCATTCAGGCATTCTGCCATCTGCTCATCCTGATTTTATCAACGGTTCCCTGATCCTTTAGTGGACCAACAGCTCTTTTGTTTTTTGTTATGGGTTCAGAATTTTTTATTATTGAATTTGGCTTTGAGTGCTATCTAGTTCTCTTCTTTCTGTTTCCCCCTTCTGATTTTGTGTGTGCGTTCTCTGAGTTTGTCTCTTTTTTTCTGTCTATTTTGATTGACTCATTGCAGTTTACTCTTTCTATATGCCACTTTTTTCACCATACTTGCATCTAGGACTTCAGTTACTGTCCACAGCGGGCTGCATCTTACTGTTTTACTTTCATTTGTTATGTATAAATTCTTGCTTTATGCAGACCATAACTCAATTTCCCTGTGCTCTCCAGATGCAACTGGTCATGGCTTGTAAAGCACTTTGAGACACTGTATGTACGAAAGGTGCTATATAAAACCAAATTCCTTTCCTGCAAGTAAAACTGAAGGTAAAACACTGTATGAGAAATCTTTGAAGTGTTCAGATTAGTTCTTATTTTAACTTGAAGTTCATTAAACATTTTTGCAGCACATCATTAGTTCAGTGTTTCATTTGTTACACAGTACACAAGAGTGGCATAATAATAACAATTATAACATGGGTTTTTTGACCTGGTTATCTGATCGGTTTAGAGTGATCAGGTGTCCATACATTAATCCAGCTTATACGCACAGTTAGAGTGAGTAGGCTTACATGTAAATCACTACTCCTCTCTAACTGTAATTGAGTGACAACGTCGGATCTCGTCTCTTTCTCTCTCTGTAAATGCAGACAGATACAGCAGTGAGCCTCTATAAGAGAGAGAGAAGTAAATTTCCACCCACCTGGGCGATGTCACGTATTCTCCCTTGAAGCACTACTGTCTGTCAATTGTTATGTCTTTCTCTGCTGACACATAAACAGAACAGTAAGGTAGAGTTAATGAATTTCCCACCCACCCACCTGTCCTGGTGGTCTCACGGTTTCTGCTATAAATCAGAGACAGAGCACTAGAGAGAGAGAGAGAGAACATGAATTTCCCAGCCACTTGCCCCATCGATATAATGTTTGGTGACTGTAAACTGTAACGTTTACAGCTCAGACACAGAGCAGTAGCAGTAAGAGAGATAATATCCCAAGCACCCACCCTGCAGTGTCACATCTTCCCTGTTGTCTTTCTGTCTCCCCAGACATACATAGAGAGTGCACTTAACCTGAAATTGTGATAAAAGTATTGGAGCCAGTGTGCTGATGTTAGTTGTTTGTGTATAGTGCAGCTGGCATGTTGATCTACATTCTGTGTTTGGCAAGGTTGGAAGCTCTGTCTGTCTAGTATGTTGAAGTTTAATAACAGCAGTTATTTTGATTTTTGTGAAATGCATGTTGAAGTTTGTTTCTCTTCTGAACGATTGTCCTGCAGTGCTGCAGGTCTTGACTATTACATCATTTAAAATGCCTGTTTACTATTAAAAACAGCAGCACTTACGTTTATTGCTGCACTCAGTTCCCAGTACAAAACCAGCAGTAGAATGCATGATTGTCTTGTACCACTGATAGTTAATATTTGAAACAACTGTAAAATAAAAAAGAGTAGCAGTATCTTCAGCTGGGCTGTTCCACATGTAATCCATATTTCTTGTTTTGACGTGGAACTGAAGATATATGTGCTGTTTCCATACTGCAGACATTGTCAGAGCACAAGGGAGTAACCTAGAAAGTGTTCCTCAATAACATAAAATGCTCATGTTATAATAAAGTGCTAAAAAATGATTAATGCACTCACAAAAACAGGGGGACAGTAGGAAATAGCAAGGTCCTAGCATCTTGCTAGGCACACTGGGCAGACAAACTGGGCCTGGCAGTCCTTTTCTGCTGACATGTTCTATGTTTCTGTGTTGTTGTTCCTTTATTATTAAAATATCTGAAAGATGTTATTGCATCTTTAAAGGAGTGATCAGGAATCTGTTAATGAACGTCCATAATAATGAAGTGTTACCGAATTTCTGTAACCCAAACTTCAATCAGGTATTTCTCATAACAATTGTTTACAATCCAAATAATGTGTACGAATCATGTATGGCCACACAGATAGTACTGTATGTAACTACTGCAGTATGTAAGAATGAAGAAACGCTCATGAAAACGTGTTTCTAGAAATGGACTACTTTATTAAGGGGAAGGATACATTGCAAAATAAATACAGTACAAGTCACATTAAACTGTTCCCTCAACTCACTGGTGTAGCATTGTTCAATGAGTTTCCTAATCTGTGCAGTGTTTAATTCAATGAATTAGTAAAAGGTTAGTATTGGTTGCATCTAGCTGTTATGTACTACAAGCTTTATTTTCAGCTGAGTGCTTATGAGTTTCATTTCAGAAGGCAGACTAAACAACTCTTAAGATGCTGTGATATTTATAAACAATGCTCTTAAGCAATGCTGTGATATTTATGAACAATGCCATGAAAATGCAGCTACTGCCATTTCACTAAACAGTTACAAGTGAGTTGAATAAGCAGTGAAGGATGGTTGGAAAGGAGTTGAAAGCTTCAACAGTTCGCGATGCCACTGCAGTAGCATCACAAAAAATAAATGCTACACCAGTGAGTTGATGGAACAGTTCAATGTGACTTGTACTGTACATTTCAGGCGTTTTTAAGTACAAGACGTAATATTTATCACATTCTTGTAACCCCATGTTATATGCGCAATAACCCACTCCAGGGTGTGTGGTTACTGGGGATTAATCAACACCCCAGGTGCTGTGAGGGCACTCAGCTTCACCTCAAGCCTCACAACACACCCAGGATGTTGATTAATCTCTAGTAACCACACACCCTGTAGTGGGTTATTGCTTACCTAATATAGTATGCAATACACAGTCTAGATATCATTCTCAAAAAATATATTTCTTCTGGGAAGATTATGGTTCCTCAATGACCTTTAATTGAGCTTATCTTCTCCCTCATCATAATTATTATGACCCATCCAGTCAGGTAATGGCCCCTTCCTCCATTGTATCTGGGAAGAGTAATAGCTGTTTGCTCCTACGGTATCATATCTGCCCTGGTTGCCATTACATACAGCAACTATCTGTTCCACCTGTGTTCAGGATATTTCTACATGGACAGAGGGCACAAAGTATTCAAAGGGGTGAGAAACAACAGAATCAAAGAGTGTATTCTAGTGGTGATTCAGACCACAATGTATCATCTCCCAGTTTTTGTGTTAACTTTTAACAACCTGTCTCACTCAGCTGTGCCAGGCAGGTCAAACAATAGACAGATGATTCACCTGATGACTCAGTGGGTAGTGCATCACACTCCTGTGCCAGTGACCCGGGATTGGGAGCAAATTCAAGAGCAGGGTCAGGTGGCTGAGTAGCACTGCCACTCAGCAGCCCTGCCACCCAGGGAGGGATGGTGTGGTTCTACCACCTTAGTGATCACTGCAGTGGGCTGGGGAGCTTGCATCCCCTGCAAGGGCATCACTGTATGTGTGCCAGGCCTGACAGGGCACTACCCAGTGTCAGGGAAGTGGGAGGATCTTGCGGCAAGGAAGAAAGCCCAAGAAATGAAAATTACGTACCTACCATAATTGTTGATCTTTCTGTGTATCTTCACAATTCATCACTATTGGGTACTGCGCTGGAGCTAGGACCCTGCAAGAGACTTTTTTTTTGTCATGGGTGGAGCCGACGCAGCGTCGCGCCGCCTCAAGGCCGACGCCCATGTGGCGCCTGAGGGTTGAGTTAGCTGATTGTCAATCTCTGCCCCAACCCCAGTTCTGACATGCCGGAGAGTATACGGAAGGGAGGGTGGGTTGAGGCAAGAGATAGATAAAAAGAAAAGAAGAATCAACCAAAAGGAGACATAAATGACTAAGGTGACAGAGGAAGGAGACTTAAAAAGGAAATTGGGGAGAGGGGGCCCCAATCTCTGGAAGGAGAAGAAGGAGAAGGAAAAGGGAAGGAAAGATAAGGGGAAGGGGGGAAGAGTAGTACACCTACTCAGAAGCGGAGTTGCACATAAGCTTTTTTAGGGAATAAAGTCCAGACCTGGACTATAGAGTTCAGCTGCAGGACATGATTTGAAGCAGCCTAGGTCTGGGGACCAACCACTAGGGAGTGCAGGCTGAGGGTGTGTCTGAACTCTCCCTGCTCCCTCCCAAAATAAGGGGGGGGGGATTTTTAACAACCAAAGGCTGGGAAAAAAAAGATGTGGGGTCAAATCTTGAGCCCACAAATAATAAAATTATTGAAGAGTAGGGAAGAGAAAAGAGGACACCCCCCACTCCGCGACTCCCCAGGAAAGGGAGAAGAGAAGGGGAGGCCCCCTCCAACCTCTATAAGCCCAAGAGAAATTCACCCCCATGTGTCTCCACAGTCCCCTCCCACCTACATGCAAGGGAGAGGAGAGTGAGGAAAGGACAGACACATAGGGGGAGGGGTGCAGTCCAGTGACTGAGGCCCCAAGGGGAAGGAGGGTGGGATTTAGTGATGAATGGTGAAGATACACAGAAAGATCAACAATTATGGTAGATATGTAATTTTCATATCTTATCTGTGTCAATCTTCACCATTCATCACTATTGGGTGAGTACCGAGCCCCCCCCGAGAGGGGGGGCCCCTGAAGTACCCTAAGGGACTAAGTCCCTTAGCCTCCAGTGGGGACACACTGCAGGAGAGAACCTTACAGGCCTGGAGAGGCATGAGACTGGTCTGGGTGAGATGGGGATTCCCCCAGTGGGGGAAGAAAGGTGTCCCAAGAGCCGCCGCCTCACCCATCAGGAGAAGAGATTGGTTCTCTGGTAGGTGGAGTAAATCACCCTACGCAGGGCTAGGGGTGATGACCAGGATAGGTGAAGCCATGCCATCCGCTGAAAGCAGATTGCTGTCCCTACCACTCTGGATGCTACCTCATTGGCATCATAAGATGCCCTTGCTTGGTGCCTTGCTAGCTCCAGACCCTGCACAGAGAGGGCAATCGCTTGCCTGATTTCCTCTGAATCAGGCATTGAGGCTAGGAGCTGTCCTAGCCTGGACCACAAGAACCTGTCATAGGCTGCAAAGTGGGCCTAATGTGCTGATTGACAGAGAGATCCGTCCTGAGTAGAACACTCGTCTCCCCCAGAAATCGAAATCTGCAGAGTCCAAATCCAGGGGCAGTCACGGTAAGGGATGTGAGGCCCCAAGGGGATGTCCAAGGAGGTCAATCCTGAAGGGGGATGAGGCAGAGAACCTGGAGACCCAGGGGGAGTGCAATACCGCTGCTGTAGGTCCCTTGGGGCTGGTACTGTGGAAAAGGGGACGTAGCCAGAGCCGATGTGAAGCTTCTTGAAAAGGAATAGGCCAAGCAGGAGCCACCAGGTGGTCCACACTGTACTCGCCTAAGAAGGCGCGTGTCACATGCTCGGGATTGCTGATTGGGACCGGGATAAGGTGAAGCTCATCCAACATCCTCGAAAGGAAGTGCTAATAGGAAGACAGATCAGACGCTGGGAAGATGTGGACCAAAGGTTCCATTCCCTCCATAGAGGGAGAAGAGGAGGAAGATGAGCTCCCAGGTTCAGGGTCTGGCTGCACGGAAGCATGGTGAAACACCTGCTGGTCCAGGGCATGGAGACAGGTGTGAAAATGTGCAGCTGAACCTCTGAACTATTCCCAGGTAAGAGGTCAGCGAGGACCAGGAATACCTGGGCCCACCGGGGATGGAGACATAGGCTCAGGAGACAGGCTCCTGGCAACAGGAGAATGGTCTCTGTCAGGGCAAGGGGGCCAACAGGAAACCCTTTGCAAGGAGGGGGACCCAAAGGCAGCTGCAGCTAACAGCCATTCAACTGGGTCAGAACGGTCAGAGCTGTGCCCAAAAGAAGAAATCCCCCATGAGGTAACCGGGACCATGTGAGTCCAGAAGGATGGCCTCTGACCTCAGAAGGACTTGGGGACTTTTCCAGGGAAAGGTGAGGGCCTGCGCTTTGGCTCATACCAGAACCCGGCTGGGCTCTAAGAAGGGCTTGCGCTGTATCACACCTCTACCTCTCAACCCTTTGGAGTCAGAGAGGGACCTCATCCTCTTAGCCACCAGCCTAGGTAGATGGCACCTCTGAGCAGCCTCCAAGGAGTCCACCCAGGCAACCGTACCCTCCCCCTCCTGATGCACCCTGGGCTGCCCTAAACTTGGGCTGTCCAAACACACCAAGAAGGGGGGTGCCCCAACTGGAGGAATAGTCATACTAGTGACCCCAGGCTGCACAGCAGTAGTCACAGGGACCACCGCTAGCTGGTCAGACCCCCTAACCCTGAGGTCCACCAGTGAGAGCTGATTCCCAGAGGGAGGCTGAGTGGGAGCTGAGGTGCTGGAAGCAGAGGGGACTGAAGATTCCGAGGAACCCAGGAGACATTCTGGATCAGACCCAGAGTCCTCCTCTGAAGAAGCAGGCTCCGAGGTCTGATGCCAGACAACCCCATGGACCCCTCCAGTTCCCGGACCCCGAGGCCAGGCACCCTGGGATTCAACGCATCCAACACCACCAGAAGGAAGCACAGTTCCACGCCCAGCACTGACGCCCACCTTGGTGCCGTGAACAGCCCTGGATTCCGGCATGACCCCAAGCACAGCCCCTCGCTCCCCTCTGCACCATGAAGCGCCAAACCCAATGAGGCACTGCGCCCTACTCCAACACCCACCCCAGTGCTGCGAGCAGCACCGAAGTCAGGCATGGCCCAAAACACAGCACTGCACAACACTCCAGCACCATGAGTGCTGCTGAAGGCAGGATTGGCCTCAACTGTGGCACTGACTCCATCCCTGGCACCGCTCATGGCGCCAAGGACAGGGACAGCACTGGCTCCTGCCTTGGCACCATGCACAGTGCTGGGACTAGAACCAGGCCCAGAAACATCCAGGCTACCACCCCTGATGCCACCGAGAACCCTGACACTGTGAACAGCTTCAGAGATGATGGTGGCATCGAGAGAAGGCCCAATGCTGACCGTGGTGCCACACTCAAAGCACATGGTGCAGCGAATGGCACTGGGACCAAGAGCAGTGCCACGAGAAGGTGCTGAGGATGGTGCTGGCCCAGCCCCGTAGGGCCCGGAACATGACATAGAGGGAGCCTTTGCCACCGATGCAGTGACTGCCAATGCGGTGCCTCCCGACTGACCCCCCCCGCTGCCGCAAGGCTAGAAGAGGCAGGGGTTCCCTCCTCCATGGGCTGTATAGGACCAGGAAGGGACCAGGAAGTAGGGCCGAGAATCCTGGCCTTGGCCCGGCGACTGCAAATTCAACCTCTGAAAGTCAGCGGCATACGTCCGACCTTCAACGCACGGTTCTCAATTGCACGGTGGTCCATAAAGAAACAAATGTTGCAGTTATCCGTATCATGGTCAGAGCCAAGGCAGGAAAGGCAGCGGTCATGTTGGTCCATTACAGAATAAAGGCGACCACAGGGGCACCGACGCATAGGGGGCCGCCCTGCCGACATCTTCCCCGACGAGACATGACGGAATGGAAAAATAAACTAAGCAGAGTATAGGGAAAGGGTGGAAGGGAGTCCTGCCAAATGCCAGGAGCTTGGGCAATAAAATGCCTGAGCTCCAGGCGATGCTAATTGAGGGAGCGGTGGATGTGGCAGCGGTTACTGAGACCTGGGCCATCGCAGGACATGACTGGGACCTGAACCTGGAGGGTTACACCATGTTCAGGAAGGACAGGGGGGAGGGAAGAGGAGGAGGGGTAGCAATGATAGTCAAAAACTGCATTGGCATAGGGGGAGTAAAGGAGGTGGAGGGAACCGTGGAGGCGATTTGGGTCACCTTGATAACAAGGGGGGGGCAAGAGAGTAAAAATAGGCGTGGTGTATAGACCCCCTGCACTGGCGGAGGAGCTGGAGGAGAGTCTGGTGGCAGATGTTGGGAGACACTGCAGACTAGGCAGGGGAAGGGCGGTGGTGTTGGGGGACTTAAACATGCCAGGAACAGACTGGGAGACTATGACATCCTCGGCGGCCAGGGAACAGAGGTTGTTGGATGTCTTTCAAGACATGTTCCTAACTCAGCAGGTGGGGGAACCGACCAGGGATGTGCGGGTACTGGATGTGGTCCTGGCAGACAGTGACCAGATTGGGGGCCTGGAGGTAAAGGACCCATTGGTAGGGAGTGACCATGCCACGGTCTGGTTCTGCCTGGACCTAGGAGGGGTAGAACGCTGCACAAAGACGGAAGTAACTGACTTCAGGGGGGGCGGATTTTAAGGAAATGGAAAGGATCCTTAAGGAGCATTTGGATGGGATTGGGTCAGACATGGACGCTGATTGTAGGTGGAATATCATCAGGAGAGGGGTGCAGGATGCTACCAGCACCTGTGCAAGAGTAAGACGAAAATGCAGTAGGGCCCGAAAACCCTGCTGGTGGACCAGGGAGGTCCAGGAAGTGGTGCGGGGAAAGAAGGCAGCCTATAGGCAATTAAAGTGCTCAAGGAGTGAAAGGGATCGAGGGGAGTACGAGCTGATGGCTAGAAGGACCACTAGGGTGGTGAGGGAGGCTAAGGCAAGGAAGGAGCAGAATCTGGCCAGGGAAATTAGGAGAGGGAACAAGGTACATTTAGATACATTGGGGAAAAACCAAGGGTGAAGGGGCAGATTAGCAGGATTAAATCAGGGGAGAGATGGGCACAAGACCTGGGGGAGCAGGCTGAGGTACTAAATGAGTACTTCACCTCAGTTTTCACCAAGGAAAATGGGGGTGCTGCATCATTCATAGGAGGAGACAGTGATACTGAGGAGGGGGGGGCCCTTACCAATCGGTGGGTCTGGGGAGAGGGGGAGGCATCACTGGCAGGAGGGGGGAAGGCTAAGCAGGGAGAAGAGGTAGCGGAAGTGGAAATCACAGTAGAGAGAGTAAGGGAAGCCATCAGGTCCCTTAAGACGGAGAAAGCACCGGGGCCAGATAAATTACATCCCAGAGTGCTGATGAAACTTGCAAAGGTCCTGGTGTAACCCGTGGCGGAGCTTTTCACCATCTCTCTGAGGACAGGGTGGGTGCCCCAGGACTGGAAGGTGGTGCATATAGTGCCTATCCACAAGGGGGGATCAAGGGAGGTGGCAGAGAACTACAGGCCTGTCAGCCTGACATCGGTAGTGGGCAAGGTGATGGAGGGCATTCTCAAGGAGAGGCTGGGGGACCTGAAAGTCAGGGTGCCTGGACGATAAGACAGCATGGATTCGCCCTGGGGAAATCGTGTCAGACAAACCTTGTGGAGTTCTATGACTGGGTGACGAGTGCCTTGGACCTGGGTAGACCAGTGGACGTCCTCTTTCTAGACTTCAGCAAGGCATTTGACTCTGTTCCTCACGTGGGCCTGGTGGATAAGCTGGGAGAAATGGGGGTGGGGAACCAGATGATCAGATGGATAAGCAATTGGCTCCACGACCACACCCGGAGGGTCGTAGTTGGCGGGATAGTCTCATCCCCAAGGAGGGTCATTAGTGGGGTCCCACAGGGATCAGTCCTTGGGCCCCTCCTGTTCAACGCCTATGTCTCTGGTGTAAGGACAGGTATCAGGAGGAGATTTCTTTTGGATGACTCAAACTGAGGCGTGGTGGATGGGGAGGAGGGGAAGGTGGCCCTACAGGGGGACATGGAGGCTCTGGAAAGATGGTCTAGAAAGTGGAAGCTGAGGTTCAATGCAGGGAAATGCAAGGTACTGCACCTGGGGGTCAGAAACCTGGGCCAAGTGTACATCCTGGGGGATGCTACAAGTCTCGATGGCTGAGAGGGACCTGGGGGTGGTGGTGGATGTCAAGATGAACAACTCGGAGACTTGTAGGAGGGCAGCAGCCAAGGCCAACAGGATGCTGGGATGCATCACCAGGGGGATCACCTCCAGAAGGAAGGAAGTGATGCTCCCTCTGTATAACTGCTTGGTGAGGCACGCACTGATAATGCGTGCAGTTTTGGAGGCTAGGCACTTAAAGAGGGACATTAAATTCTGGAGAGGGTCCTAGAGGAGGGCAACCAAAATGATTTGGGGCTTGGGGGACAGGACCTATGAGGAGAGGCTCAAAGAGCTAAATATGTACACATTGAAGAGAGAAGGACCGGGTGACATGATAGAGGTCTTCAGGTACATGAAGGGGTAAATAGGGGAGAACAGTCAGGTGCTTTGAAGGAAGGAGGAGGGGCCACTAGAGGGCATGGGTGGAAGCTGGAGGGGGAAGATTCAGGGAGAAAGGAGGAGGTGCTATTTCACTGAGAGGGTGGTGGAGCCATGGAATGCGCTGCCTAGGGGCTGGTGGAGGCAGAGACAGTGGAGGGGTTCAAGAGGGGTGGACAGATACAGGGAAGGTTCCCAAAGCAAAATCCAATGCAGCCAGAATATCCAGAACTGGGAAGGGAGAAGCCAGAGAAGGCAGAAGGCGAGGGGGGCAGCAAGGTCAGCTCCCAGGGTGGGGGCTGACCAAACGAGCAGACGCGAAAGACCGTTAGGCCTATTCTGCTGGCATTTTAGTATGTTAGTACTCGACGCTGCTTAATAAAAAGAAAAGATCTTACCGATACTTGAAGCAACATCGAGTAGGCAAGCAGAACCTAGGCAACTGTAAATGCACTAAAGCACGACGGACTAGGCCTCAAAGTTTCAGTCTCACACGCGAGGATCCACACTCGATGGTGGGAGAGAAAGAACTGGGGCTGGGGCGGAGCTGATTACAGCTAACTGCCAACTCTTGAGCGCCACATGGAACGTCGGCCTCGAAGGCGGTGCCGGCCCTACGTCAGCTCCACCCATGACAAAAAAAACAACCCAAAAAGTCTCCCGCAGGGTCCTAACTTCGGCACAGTACCCAGTAGTGATGAATGGTGAAGATTGACTAAGATAAATGTCTGTCTCCCAGCCACCTGTACAATGGCCACCAGTACTCTTGGGCCTCACACTGTGTGGATCGCCACTGGCCTCAACAGTGAAGGGAGTGGAACATGGGAATGGGACATCACTGGCAGAAGGGCCTGATGAGAGGCAGAGGCAGCGGCCTGGGGAGCAAAGAGCTCCATTGTGAAAATACAAACAGACTCAAAAGTGTATACAGGGAGTAGCATGTACCGAAATCATTTATAAATAAGGTGCAAATGTGTTAAAGTGATACTACTATGTAACTCACCAGGCAGTGCAAAAACATTCTTTTAACTACTACACACCACATATTCCCCCACATTACTGACATGGTCCCATGTCTTCCTCAGGGGTGCCAGGCAGGTCAAACTGGGTGGTGGGTCGATCTCTTAGGTGGGCCTGGTGCTGATACAGTATACTACAAAGCTGGATTCAATAATAAAGGCATTCTACAAATCAATGTATAGTTCCATTCAGAGCTAAATTACATGTGCTGCCCCTACCCCTCCATTTGAATCAAGGGAGGCAAATTGTAAGACTCTTCAAGTCATACCTTTCAGACCTGTGTCACGGAAGTGATGTCACAGGCAGTCAAAGTGAGGGACAGTGACCTTTATAATGAGGGACACATCCTTAAACATGGAAATACAGCACAAGCCCAGAACATGGTGGACATCAGTGTGTTTACTGACACAAAGTTTATTTTTGAGTTTGCATCTTAGAATATTATGAATTTCTGCTTTAAAGTCTGAATTTACAGCACATTCTCTGTGTGGGCAGCACCTATTCCATGCCAGACAAATGAAGGACAGAGCAATTTTGATGGTTAAAATGGGAGGTATCCCTTAAAATCAGGGGCTGTTAAGAGGTATGATCCAAGTGGTTTTCTTTACCTTTTTGTGATTCTGTAAACATTTAGTATGGGATGCTGTCCTGGTGGAGGCAAAGGCATCAAGACAGACCATCATCTTATTTTCCATGGCTCTTTGCATTTTAGCAGGGGTTGCAGGCAAGCAGCACCAAAATGAAAATCTGAATGTAACAATGGATTCATTTGTGTGAGAGCGAAGAACATTTCCTGTATTAATCTGAGGCAATCTGGTTAGTGGGATGTGCAGGCATCCTTCTGCAATTATATTAAGCTATTTTTTTCCTGCTAGATACACTCCCAGAAGAATAATATGGGCTGAAGTGACCTCTTCTTAGAAAACTAATGCCCACAAAATATGACAAAACCCTTTCAATTTCTTCTTTCAGCTTAGATGCTGGACTGGGCTAAAGGCCAGCATATTTTGACAATGAATACTTCTGCTGACTCCCTTCAGCAGTAACACACAACATGATGCGTGCTGGTTCCAGGTCCCAAGATCATTATAAAATTATTGTAAGAATTATGCAAATATTTGGTAGTCCAGCGGATGTCAAGCTGTAGCCCAGCTTTCTGCTGGCCTCAGAGTTGTCCAAAAAATGTTTTAGTTGAAAGAACCAAGCAATAGACATTGCTGAGCCGAGGAGAGTCAGAGGGGGAACCCTTGAGCACCTCAGATCCAGCATGAACGCTATTAGCTCAATGAGCTCCATCTGGAAAAGCAGCAGTCTGTCAGAACACAGCCTGGGTGTCTCCCACAGTAAGACATCCATGGATGACCTGATGAACCTGCTGTATAATATGAATGACTGCTAGTCTATGTTGAAGGAGCCAACGTCCCGCAGAACAAGATAAGTGAGCAAGCTGGAAATCTTGCAGCATGTCATCAGCTACATCCTGGATCTGCAGATCACCTTCGACTCCCACCCCAATATTGTCACCCTCCACCAGCAACAGAAACCAGGGAAGAATTCCTCATCCAGGACCCCGCTGACTGCCCCAAACCAGACATAAGCATCCTGTTCCTACAGGCATCTGAATTCCCCTCAGAGTTAATGACAGATAACAGCAAAGCACTTTATCATTAAATGCCTGGTGTTCTGTGGGGGACTGTGGGTTTTTTTGCACAACAACTACAGGACCTGGGAGCTGATATTATTATTTTTTTTAAACTAGGGATTCCACATCTGAACCGGACTTTGTATGAAATATATCTCCATTATTTCTCGATTTGGACTTGTCTAGTTATTTATGAAGAGATTTGTAAATGTCCTTTCTTCATTTGGAAAGCTATCTGTAATGATTCTCTTGGGGTGCAAAAACAATGAATAAAAGTCACAAGGACTCAGCCAGCCTATCAGCGCAGTGGTAGTGCTAATGCGTCTGACGCTGGTGATCTGAGTTTGGGAACGAACTTGAGTCATCGGGAGTTGGCTGGGGGGAGTAGGATTGAATATCCCAGAGGATGCTCTCCTCCTCCCCCCCTCTTCTGGGGTGGAATGGTGGTTGCTGCCACCTCATGACTGCCACATGGGTGCCAACAGATGGTGGTGCAGGCAGGGAGCTCAAATCAGGGAGGAGAGACATTGACAGAGCTCGATGCATGATGTACTTCCAGTGCATGCATCACACAGCTCATGGTCTGTCAACGTCTTGAGGTCAGGGAAGAAGAAAAAAGGAAAAAGAACTCTTGAACCAGCAGAATGATACCTCTCCCACTCAGCAGACTATACATTACCGACCTTGGCACCTCAACTCCTGACTAAGCATGACCTTGGGTGGGGGGGGTAATGCACACCCCATTGACCCTGCCCTGTTGGGAAAGACAGGGCGGAACAAGGAGTTGAGAGGTAAGTCTGCAAGTAGGCGGGGGTTGGGGCTGGGAGTGGCAGATGCCCAAAGAGGGCAGGCTGGGGAGTGGGGAACAAAAAAATAATGACAGGGGCTCACCCAATTTTAAGAAAACTGCTGTTTTCTAAAAGGTCGAGCATGGTGTTTTGAAGGAGCAAAAGTATTCAGTGATTTAACTCTTGTCAAAAAACATTTCAGACACCTTTGGGACTGGAGATTGTACAGACTGTACATAACAAAAGTGAGAGCTTGAGAACTCTGAAATCAGCGTCTGTTTTAAAACTTGAACTGGACCCAACGGAATGCAGAATCATCACTATCTGTTGG
Organism: Neoceratodus forsteri; assembly: GCA_016271365.2. NCBI lineage: Eukaryota > Metazoa > Chordata > Ceratodontiformes > Ceratodontidae > Neoceratodus > Neoceratodus forsteri. The sequence goes on from CM057450.1 coordinate 1,697,247,452, forward strand.
CTAAAATTAGTACCTTTAAAGAAAATAGAACAAAGATGTAGCAAAAACCTAGGAGAAAGTGACTTAGAATGCCCCTGTAAACAAACTCTGGTAAAAGTTACTATGGCTGCTAATACATTAACTTGATAAGGGTGTTTTATGGCCTTAAATGTAAAGATGAATTGCCGTAGTCGGCTCCGTGTGTAACTGTAACCTTTGGTAAAGGTAGATCCTTTATCTGGTTGATCCTGTGTTTCTCATGTGCTTATAATATGAGTGGCGAGTGCATTTTGTACTATATGTGGCAGGAGAGGGAGCTCTGCACCAAGGCCTTCAAGTAATGGTAGAAGGAATGGAGCAGGGAAGAGAGGTATGTCTACATTGGGGACTGTGGGCCAACTTGGAAGGATAAGAACCTATACAGAGGTGATGGCCTGCTTTTATGTGGGAGGCAACCACAGTCCTTAGTGGATGATTTAAATGTTACTTCAATGGACATTTTAAATAGCCTGGGCAGGGGTGATGGAAGAAATAGTGGAGGCAGAAAGTGGGCCACCACAACCTGAGGTAGAGAGTAGGGAGATCCCAAGGGGAGAGAGAGTCTCACCAGGATGCAAGTTATTCAAAGAAGCAGGGGGTTTGCAAAGGAAGAAGGCAGGGAAGAATGGGGGAGCAGTCAAAGGAGAAAGGTATGGAAGGGGAAACAGTTGGAAAAAAGAGAAAGTGGCAAAAAGAGAGGTGAGGGCTGTCAAAATGGTGCAAGATCTGCATCAGAAGCCATTTGAAGAGAGACTGAAAGAGTTCAATATGAACACCCTGGGGGAGAGGAGGGAGAGTGAGGGGTACACAATGGGGGGGGTACTAACAACAACAAAAATGGAAAGGAACCTGAGAGTAGTCATATCAGATGACCTAAAGGTTGGCAAGCAATGTGATAAGGCAGTAAGGAGGGCTGGGGAAATACTGAGATGCATAGGGAGAGGCATTGCCAGTAGAAAACAGGAAGTTGTTATTCCTCTGTACAGACAGTTGGTGAGACCCCATCTGGAATACTGTATGCAGTTCTGGAGACCCCATCTCCACAAGAACATAGACAGGATGGAGGCAGTCCAGAGGAGGGCAACTAAAATGGTGCAGGGTCTGCAAGAGAAGCCATATGAGGAGAGACTAAAGGAGCTTAATATTTATACCCTTGAGAAAAGGAGGGAGAGGGGGGCATGATAGAAACTTTCAAATACCTCAAGGGAATCAACAAAGTCCAAGAGGGTAATATCTTTCAGAAAAGGAGATGTGCAAGAACAAGAAGGCACAGTTTGAAGATAGAGGGGGGATGGCTCAGGGGCAACATGAGGAAGTATTTTTTCACAGAGAGGGTGGTGAACACATGGAATGGCCCTCCTTAGGAGGTTGTGGGGTACAAAACTGTGGGGGATTTCAAGAATGCATGGGACAGACATAAGGCAATTATAGTGGGGGGGTAGGAGGAAGTAGGCTGTTGGGTAACTAGGATTTGCAGCTTATCCAATAGGTAGGGAAGAAAAAATTACTCACCTTAGTAATTGCTTTTCTTCTCATGGAGTCTTGCTATATTATAACAATAGCAGTCAGCCACTGCAGCTGAACTGCCCCGGAGAGGAAGGAGTTAACCCAGAAGATCTGAGCTCTACAAGCGAGGGCGCTTGTGCCTTAAAGTTTCATCTGGCAGTTTCCAAATGAAACTGTCAGATCTTTACGAAGCTAACATCAAAGGACGGAAAGTCTGTGTGGAAAACTACACCAGCCCATGGCTACCTACTAGTAGTAATAACAACAATATAAAGAACAAAGAAACACTCAGAGCCATAATAACAAAAATTGATGGTATTATGGTTCGTTTTACCACCCTGACAAGCATATGAACCCCTTCCTCCAAAGACTCAAGTCCAGGAAGGGGCAATATAAATAACCTAAATGAAACAATCTAGATCCCTAACCCAAAGGAAAAGAGGGTAAGGGAAAACTACAATGGCATGACACAGTGCTTGCACAATTCGCCACCCCTACCCAAGTAGAAGTTCTGAGAGGGGCAGGAGGAGGGTGGTTATATATAGCAAGACTCCATGAGAAGAAAAGCAATTACTAAGGTGAGTAATTTTTTCTTCAAACACCATGAAGTCTTGCTATATTATAACAATAGCAGATTACACAGCAGTACCTCCATGGAGGAGGGTCAGAACCTACTTAGGATATAGGCTCTGAAGCACAGCTGTGCCAAACCGAGCATCTCTCCTGGACTGGACATCCAGGGAATAATGCTTGGTAAAGGTGTGAACTGTCTTCCAGGTAGCAGCTTGACAAATCTCCAGAATGGGGATGTCTCTAGCAGCCGCTAGAGACACAGCTGTACCCCTGGTGGAGTGGGCCCTCAATCTTGAGGGGGGTACTGTACCCAGTTTCTGATAACAGAATTGGATACGAGAAACAATCCACCTTGCAATTGTTCTCTTAGTGGCAGGTTTCCCTTTGCCAACCTCGCCATAGGTAAGAAAGAGTTGAGGGATTGAACCTATGACCCTGGTGCGCTCTAAATAGTAGCTTAAGGCTCTTTTGACATCCAAGCTGTGCAGTCTCCTCTCACCTGAGGAAGAATGCTCAGTGAAAAATACTGGGAGAGAGATAGATTGATTCAGGTGGAAATCAGAAACCACCTTAGGCAAAAACTTTCTATTAGTCCTAAGGACTACCTTATCTCTGTGGAAAGAGATAAAATCTTCTTCCACTGACAGGGCCTGTAGCTCACTTATGCGTCTGGCAGAGGTGATAGCTACTAGGAAAACGTTTTTCCAAGTTAAATACTTGAGCTCTGCAGAAGACAGAGGCTCAAAGGGGGTTACATTAACTGAGCAATGCAAATATTCAGGTCCCAGGCAGGAGCTGGTTCCCTAAAGGAGGGTTAGTATGAAGTAACCCTTTAAAAACTTGGAGAACACCGGTGAGAAGAAAGGGAGGCAGGCTTCCCTGCTGACACAAAAGCAGAGACAGCTGCCAGATGAACCTTCAGGGTAGCTGGTCTAAGGCCTAGGGAATTCAGATGGACCAAATAGTCCAGTAGAATGGGAAGATCAGCAGATTCTGGGATAATCTGCCTCTCAGAGCACCAGATGGAAAACCCTTCCACTTAGAATTATAAGTGGTTCTAGTGGAAGGCTTCCTTGAAGCCTTTAAATATCCATGACACCTTGAGAAAGGTGTAAGTCAGTAATCTAGCCCTCAAGAGCCAAGCCTTGAGGTGGAGGGATTTGAGGTCCGGATACCACACTCTCCCCTGTGCACAGGCCAGTAAGTCGTGGACTCTGGGCAGGCTCAGGGCAGGGTGGACTGCCAAGGACAGGAGCAGAGGGTACCAGGGCTGTCTGGCCCAATCTAGGGCAATCAGAATCACTCTGCAAGGTTGAGATCTGATTTTTACTTGTACCCTGAAAAGGAGAGGAAAGGGGGGAAAGGCATACAGGAACTTCCTTTCCAGTCCAACAGAAAGGCGCCCAGAGGGACTGAGCCCAGAACTGGAGGCCTGCAACAGAAAAGAGGAAGTTGGTGGTTGTCTGGGGCTGCGAAAATTATCTGAGGAGTGCCCCATCTGGCAAAGACAGACCCCAGCACTTGTGGATTCAGAGCCCATTCGTGATGGCCCTGAGAAATTCTGCTGAGGGCGTCCAGGACATTGTCCTTCCTGGGAGATGAACCGCTATCAGGGAGGTGTTCAGGAGTAAGCCAGAGACCACAACTTCATTGCTTCGGTGCACAAGGCTGAAGACCGAGTGCCCCCTTGCTTGTTGATGTACCACATTGTGGTGGTATTGTCTGTCCTGACTTGAACCACTTTGTTCTGGACAGAATCTGAAAACACCTGAAGAGCTAAAAAGACAGCTCTGAGTTCCAAAAGATTGATGTGGAGCAGAGACTCCTGAAGAGACCATACCCCCTGAGTGGCAAGGTCGCCCAGGTGAGCCCCCCACCCTAACAGGGAGGCATCCGTGGTGAGGGTGAGGGAGTGAGAAATGGGAATGAAGGGAACCCCCTGTCTTAAATTGCTCTGGACCTGCCACCAGTGGAGGGCTAGGATCAGAGTTTGAGTAACTGGGACCAACTTGGTAAGGGGGTCCTTCCTTTGAGACCAATAGGCCTTCAAATGGAACTGAATGTCCCTCATCTGGAATCTTGCTCCCTGCACGACAGCTGTGGAAGCAGCCATGTGCCTGAGGAGTTGCAGAAAATGCCTTGCTGGTCGAGAGACCCGCAGGGTAAAGGAGGATGCCAGGGCGATGAGTCTGTCCACCCTTTCCGAGGGAAGAAAAGCCTGGCTAACCTTGTGTTCAATTCTGCGCCTATGAAAGTTAGGACCTGAACTGGTTCCAGAACTGACTTTGGTAAGTTTAGCAGGAATCCCAGGAAGTGAGAAGTTGCTGGGTGACTTGCAAGTGGATTTACCTGACCTGGAGACTGACCCACAATGAGCCAGTCGTCCAGGTAGGGAAACACAGCAACCCCTTGCCTTCTTAAGTGAGCCACTACTACAGCGAGACATTTTGTGAATACCCTTGGTCCAGAGGTAAGGCCGAAGGGCATTGCCCTGAACTGGTAGTGGCCTGAGGCAGTTCGAACCTGAGGTACTTTCGGTGAGAAGGCCTGATCAGAACATGAAAATAGGCATCCTTGAGGTCCAAGGAAGCTAGCCAGTCCCCTGGCCTTAGGGAAGGCAATATCATTGCCAGAGTCAACATTTTGAACTTTGGTTTCAACAGATGCTTGTTCAAGTATCTTAAATCTAGAATGGGCCGCCATTCTCCTGTCTTTTTTGGGGTAAGAAAGTATCTTGAATAAAGCCCCTTGCCCTGATGGCAAGGAGGAACCCTTTCCACTGCTTTGAAGTCCAGCAGAGCAGAAACCTCTGCTTCCAAAGCAAGGGCTTCTGAAGGATTTGCAGGTGGAAAATGCCTGGCTCTCATCTTTGGAAAGTGTTTGAAGCTGAGAACCAGACCCTGGCCTATTACCTCCAGAACCCATCTGTCCATAGTTAGGGACAGCCAGTTGCGGCTGAAATAGGCCAACCTGCCCCCCACTGGTACAGGAGAATCGGCCCTGGACACCCCATCAGGGTGCCTGCTTAGCAGCAGCCTTAGGCTGAGGGGAGGGGGACAGTCTACTTGTGCCACGTCTACTCCTGCCTCTGAAGAAACCCCTCTGCGAGACAGCAGAGGAGGCTTGAAATTGGTAAAAGGCCTGAAAAACGGCCTGCCCTACTCTCTGGGAGCATGCCTTGTGGCATGGCATGCTTCTCCTTAGCCTGGGCACTTTTGTAGGTAGTTCTGTATTCATCCATCTTTTCATATAGTTTTCTGTTTGCTCCCAAAAGAGAATTTCCCACTACAGGAAAATCCATAGCCTTTGACTGGGTATCTTGGGACAGATTAATGCATCTGAGCCATACCAACCTACGGGAAGCTACAGAAGTGGCCATGACCCTAGAAGAAACATCATTAACATCAACAGCAGTATGAAATTGAACTTTAGAGGCTTCAATGCCATCAGCAGCCACCTGTTCCAACTCACTAGCCAGCTGGCCATGGGCCTGCTTGGCTAACTGCAATACTGTGTCCCACCTAGATTTCTGATATCTAGCTACTAGCTCATAATTTGCCTGCCTGAGTCCCAAAGAAGCTGCCATATACTGTTTCTTCGCCATGGCATCAATCTTCCTGGAATCCTTATCAGGAGGATGTGAGGCCAGAGGAATATTAGCCTTGTCACAGGCTGCAGCTTGTACCACACCTACATGACTACACTGCTCAGTAAGGAAGTCTGTATCCGAGCCTGACAAAGTATACCTTTCGTCCATTTTTTATCTACAGGAGGGACAGAATGAGGATTTTTAAAATCTTTGTTGTTTGCTTCCTAAATGACTTATGCAAAGGAATAGACAACCTCCTAGACTCTGGAATATCCATCATTTCCACATAATCAGGCTCCTCTTGCTCATCCACAGCCTCTCTAAAGGAAGCTGGAGGGTTTCTGCAACCTTTTGTAAAAATAAAGAAAGAAGGGACTCAGACAGGATAGGAGGAGATTCTAAAGGTATGTCTGGAGAAATGTCCGGTTCAATGGGCACGTCCAGACCCCCAGCCACACATATATTGATCAAATTCTCCTCCCTCCTGTGGTTCATAAAACTCAACTTCAAAATCTTGAACCACTGGGACTGAACTAACCAGCCTTTACCAGCTGTTGGTGGTTCTACAGATCCCTGAGACAGTGACTGGACAATCTGAATGGCTTTAGCTATCTCTGCAGCAGTTGGAGACACAATTTTGGACTCCAGACCTACTGATTTCCTTGTCTTTTACTTGGGACTGGTTCCTCTGAACCAGCTTCCTTTTGCCCAAAGAAGTCTCGCCCTGGTCAGAGGGTCACTCTGGTCCAGTGGGTACTGGACCGGCTGGCCATCGGGTCAGTGGACTTTTGGCTTCTGCCCTGAGCCAGCCCAATCTCTTCTCCAGGGTGGCTGCAGGGAAATTTTTACACACCTGGCAGTCTGACAGGAGGTGGTCAGCCCCAGACAATAAACACAGTGGTGTGTGGGTCAGCTTTGCAAAGGCGCCCCCACAGACATCACAGTGTTGAAACCCAGTGGCCCGGTTTTTTGTTTCTCAGACATAATGCCAGCCTAACCAAAACTTGCCCTTTGATGGCAGTGCCAGGCAAGACACCCTTATCGGTTCCCAACCGTGTCACGGGTATTTGAAAAAACATTATAATTCGCTTTTAGAACCGATAAGAACCGGAACCGCACTCTAAAACCCACTGTACACTTTTAAATGCAGAAAATTAACCGATCGGTTCAAAACCGAACCGATAATTAATTTTCCACACAGACTTAAATTTTAGTACTTACGGTTACCAGATAGAGCTTTAAAACCGAAATGCGGTAAAAATAATAACTTTGCCGGTTCAATGAACCGAAAATACTCGCTTGAACCGAGAATGAACCGAGCTGAAGGAGCTGATCTCCGGAGCGACTGTTCAGTGAAGCGGAGAAGGATCTGACAGTTTCATTTGAAACTGCCAGATAGAGCTTTGGGCACAGCGCCCTCGCGATGTAGAACTCCAGATCTTCTGGAGTTAACTCCTTCCTCTCCGGGGCAGTTCAGCTGCAGTGGCTGACTGCTATTGTTATAATATAGCAAGACTTCATGGTGTTTGAAATGGGCAGACTGGGTGGGCCAAGTGGTCCTTATCTGCCATCAAAGTCTATGTTTCTATATTATGGAGACCTTTAAATACCTGTTGGGGGTTAACAAGGTACAGGATGGAGATACAGTATGTTTCAGAGAAACAGGTGCTGTAGAAGAAAGGATCATGATATGAAGCTGGAAGGAGGTAGATTCAGGCGAGATGTGAGGAAGTACTTCTTCACAGAAAGGTGGTGGATTCCTGGAACAGCCTTCCATGAAAGGCAGTGGGGGTGAAACCAGTGGCAGGTTTCAGAAATGCCTGGGACAGGCACAAAGGAATCCTAGAAGGAAGGAAGGGGGTGGAAGAGACAGTGCTGTAGGGCAAGTTGGGTATGCAGCAAAAGTGATGATAATTAAAAATGGGTAGACTAGATGGGCCCAGCAGTCATTATCTGCCATCAGTGTCTATGTTTATGTAACCCCCCCTCTTTGGGAGATTACTACTCTATTTGCCCCTCCCTGGGTTTTTGTGGCCTAATTCAGCCCAGTAGGGAAAAGGCTTAATTCTTCTCAGCACTCGGGTAAAAACCTCCTACCAGTTGAGAAGTCACCACGCGTGCATGGAGGAATGAAGCCCAGCAGTTTAGGTGGGAGGAGGAGTTCTACTTGGAGGAGAGAGAGGCGAAGGAGTGAGAGTGAGTCGGGGCTGGGCAGGGGCTATTGCCTGCTCCGGCCCCTGGCTGGTGGCACTTGGGGGGACAGAGAGGAAGAAGTGAAGCCAGTAGCTGCAAGCTGCACAGGATCTTGGAGGGCAGCTAAAGTCAAGAGGGGAGCCAGCAGCTGCAAGTCACAGGGAGCCCTGTAGTGATCCAGTGGGCAAGAATGCAGCAGGAAGTGTAGTGTCCGGAGGACGAATTGCCTTGGAGCTCCACAGAACATGTTCCTCTTCTCAATTCTGGGACAGTTGCTGCCAGTTCTGGGAAAGGATGCAGGCTTCATTAGGGAACCCGCAAATCCACAAGCTGCAAGGATTGCATGTTCTGAGGGGGACCTGCTGAGCCAGTGTGGGAAAAGAGAGAGAGAGATAGGGATTGTTAAGCTTTGGGTGCCTGTAAAGAATAATGGACTGTTAGGGACTGTGAAGTGTTTTGGTACTTTTGCTGCCTTCAAACTTTTGTGACCATAGTAGACCCTAGTTAATGCTGTCCTAAAGACTGTGCAACCTCCTCTGTCCAGGTAAAAGCTGCTATTATGGCCATATTGGCCATGTGAAAGCTGAACGTGTTTCCCACTAATTAACTGATGCTCCCCGGAGCTACCTGTATGTGTGAATATGTTTAATAAACTTGTGATCCCTGTTGTTTCTTCAAGTTCCATGTGGATATTCTATTATTGAAAGGAACTGCTTAATGTGCATTATGAAATGTGTAGAAAGAATGCTGAAATCTGATTGGCAGAGAGCTGCTTTCCCATTGTGCTGGGATAACAGCCCAGCCAAAAGCATTATGTTTAAAAATGCATAAAATGTAATATAAATGACCCATTTTATAATCATAATAAGACACCTCAGGAGGTGTGTTATGGTGAGCTAATGGCCCTTCTAGGGTGGTGGAAGCCCTCTGCTATGCCTCGTGCTTCAACCCACCCCGAGATAGGAAAATTACGTACCTACCGTAATTCTTGATCTTCTTGGACGAGTCTCCACCACTCATTCACACTAGTGGGATTGGCGCCGGAGGCACTAAGACCCATCGGGAGCAAACTTTTTGCTGGAGGGTCGACGCGAGAGACGGCGCCGCGAGACACGGCGCCGCGAGCAGCGGTTCGAGCGGTAATGACCATCTCGGCGACGACCCTCCAACCGCCTCAGTACCTTTTTACCGTGAGTGCAGCGCAACTAACGTAAAGAGTAAACCCAACATTAAAAAACGGACATGAGATAGTCCATATGACCCGTGTAAGAAGGGTCAGCAAAGAAGTCCTCACGGCCTAAAGATTTGAGGGAGTGAAGACTAATACAGCGGTGAGCTCGGGGGATGGAGGGCGGGCGTGTGAATGAGTGGTGGAGACTCGTCCAAGAAGATCAAGAATTACGGTAGGTACATCATTTTCCTATCTTCCTGGACATAAGTCTCCACCACTCATTTACTAGTGGGAGAGTACCAAGCTGATAATCCCCCAAAAGGGCGGCAGGAGAGCCAGAGCTCACGCGTCTAAGATAGAAGCCCATTAGGATAGTTCTGCCGAATGCGAGATGTCGCCTGGCATGAACATCCAGTGCATAGTGTAGCAGTATGCACTGAGCTCCAGGTGCGGCGTTGCATATATGCAATTGGAACATTGCGAATTTCGCTAGGGATGTCAATCGCTCTAGTAGAGTGAGCGACACTCTACCTTCTAATTTAACTTGAGCCATGGAATAGCAATGACGAAGGCATGCCACTAACCATGAAGAGATGCATCTAATAGTGACAGGTTGACCCAGCCGGGTGTCGCTGAAAGAAACGAACAGTTGCTGAGTCTTGCGAACATCCTTGGTTCTATCTAAATAGAACCGCAAGGCTCTCTTAACATCCAAGGAATGAAGAGCTGCTCCTTCATTTTGGAAATTAGCAAGTAAGCGGAAGTACCAGAGGTTGGTTCAGATGGAATTCTGACACAACCTTGGGAAGAAATTTAGGATGAGTACGGAGAACTACCTTGTCCTTATGGAATACAGTATACGGAGGGTCCGTAACCAGGGCATGTATCTCAGAGACCCTGCAGGCTGAGGTAATGGCCACCAGGAAGGCAGTCTTTCAGGTAAGAAATTTTAGCTCACAGGTAGCTAAGGGTTCGGAAGGCTTCCGAGTGAGCATGTCCAGCACCAGGTTAATGTCCCAGGCTGCAACTGGACGCTTAACAGGGGGTCTGGTATGGAGAATCCCCTTAAGAAATCTCTTCACTATAGGTAACTGGAGCCAGAGTTAAGGAAGAAACCGGCTCATGGAACACTGAGATGGCACTAAGGTGAACTTTAACTGTGAGTACTGAAGACCTAAGTTTGATAGGTCCAAAAGATACTCCAGAACCTTGCCAGGAGGACAGGAAAAGGATTCCAAGAGGATTTTGCACACAGAGAAAAACGTTCCATTTGGAAGCGTATGCTGGTGGCTGGCTTCCGAGCAGCCAGAAGGATGTCTGAGACTTCTAGAGAGACGTTGAACCGATTCACTTCTATCTCTTCAGGAGCCAAGCATGAAGGTGAAGTGATTTCAGGTTGGGATGGACCAACGAACCCTGAGTCAAAAGACTGATTTGTAAAGGAAGTGGTCTCGGAGAGGCTGCCAACATACTGTTGAGTAGAGGAAACCATAGTTGCCGAGGCCAGGAAGGAGCAATGAGAATCATCTTGGTCCCCTGAGACTCGAACTTGAGGAGTACTCTCTGGATTAGAGGAAGTGGTGTAAAGGCGTAAAGAAAGCGTTTTGTCCACCGCAGCCTGAACGCATCCTGACAGAAAATGCCAGGCCCTGGATTTCTGGAGCAGAAGAGAGGCAGTTTTGCGTTGAGTGGGGATGCAAAAAGGTCCAGGTCTGGAGTCCCCCACTCTTTGAACAGGGACCGAGCTACGGCTGGATCGAGAGACCACTCGTGAGGGTCTGCCTCCGTTCTGCTGAGGTGATCTGCTAGGTCGTTTTGTATACCTGGCAGATAAACCGCTTGAATCAGAGACTTGTGCTCCAAGCACCACTCCCACACCCACACCCTCATTGCTTCCCTGCAAAGGGGATAAGAATGAGCACCGCCTTGCTTGTTGATGTAATACATCACTGCTTTGTTGTCCGTTTGAAGGAGAATGTTCTTGTGACAAAGGACATCCTTCAGAGCTCGGATTGCATAGAGGACCGCCTCATCTCCAGGACATTTATGTGGAGATGAGTTTCGAACTGAGTCCATACACCTTGAGTGTGGAGGGAGAGACAGTGAGCTCCCCATCCCATTAGCGATGCATCTGTGGTGATGGAGATCTGATGATCCGGGGGAGCAAAGGGGAATCCTTCCAGGAGATTGCTCTTTGAGACCACCAGGTGAGAGACCTTCGAAGGGGCTCCATCACCTTGATGGGATAAGACTGGGGTGAGAGGTCGGGGACCACTGAGTGGAGAGCATCCATTGGGTGGTTCTCATGTGCAGTCGGGCCAGAGGGACAGTGAAGACCGAGGACGCCATGAGACCCAACATGCGTTGCATCGAGAGAGCTGTAACCGATTGGTTCTCCCTGATGTAACGGGCCATCACGAAGGATGTCAGTCTTCTGTCCTCTGGAAGGAAAGCCTTCGCTGAAGAGGTGCCTAAGGCCCCTATGAAAAGGAGCCTCTGGGAGGGTTGCAGTTGAGATTTTTCAAATTCAGCAGAACTCCCATGGACGTGAGAGAGAGCGAGAGTCGTTGCAGGCTTCCAAAGTCCCTTGGCGGAAGGGCTTGCTAGAAGCCAATCGTCCAGGTAGGAAACACTCAGAGTCCGACTTTCCTGAGATGCGCCGCGAGAACTGCACAACACTTTGTAAAACTCCAGCGCCGAGGATAGCCCAAAGGGCAGGACTCTGAACTGATAATGCTGACCCAAAGCTACAAACCTGAGGAATTTAGGTGGGTCGGTGGACGGGATATGCTGGTAAGCATCCTGCATATCCAGAGAGGCCAGCCAGTCGTGCTGATGCAGCAAGGGTAACAGGGTACCTAGGGAAATCATCTTGAATTTCTCCCTGGGGAGGAATTTGTTTAACTTTCTGAGGTCTAGAATGGGGCGCATCCCCCCAGATTTCTTTGGAACCAGAAAGTAATGGGAGTAGAACCCTGTGTTTCGCAGATGCGGGGGCACCAGTTCTATTGCCCTGTTGTTCAGAAGGCCCTGGATCTCCGCGGTGAGGAGGTCTGACTGAGAGGCCGACAACCTGGGTTGTCGTATGGGAGGACAATTCGGGGGGGTTTCCAAGAAATTGAGAGAATAACCCTCGCGAATTATCCGAAGGACCCATTTGTCTGAGGTTATGGACTTCCACTGGTTGTAGAAGTACATCAGACGACCTCCCACCGGAGGAGAAAGTTCCACCGGGCAGAGTGGATGGAACTTGGGCCAACGACTATAAGGTAGCGGGGATTTTAGGTCCCTTGCGCTTCTGCTGCGTTTTCTTGAGGCTGGGCAGGTTGGCTTTATGGAAGCTTCCCTGCCTCTGCCTCGAAAGGACTGACGACTATGAAACTGACGTCTGTTCACATGCCCCCGAGAGGGGGCAGGCGGAGGTCTGGCCAACTTAATGGCCGATCTAGTCTTCTGAGTGGCCTCTAAGGCTTGCTCCACCTGAGGGCCAAAAAGAAAGGAGCCATCAAAAGGCAGCGCCATCACCTGCTGCTGAGCATCATTCGTGAAGCCAGAAGTACGCAGCCAGGAATGGCGCCGAGTACAAATCCCCGCGGCTGCTGAGCGAGAAGCAGTGTCGAAAGCGTCCATGGCGGCTTTGACCTGTTGGTTATTGGACTCAATACCTCTAATAACGGTCAGAAGAAGCTCTGACTTGGAATCCGAATCTGGAAGAGCTTCAACCATTCTTTTCATAGAGTGCCACAGGATATACTCATACTGAGAAAAATAGCCTTGATAACTGGCAATACGCATACTTAGAGTGGAGGCAGCAAAGACTCTCTTACCTAATGTATCAATCTTACGAGACTCTTTGTTAATAGGTCGAGCTGTAGTAGTTTGAGGAAGAACGATCTTGTCATTCTCTGCCAGGACTACAATAGGATCCGCAAAGGCTTGGGATGCCAAATGGGACGATCCTTGGGAGCTGAATACTTCTTATCAATGGATTTAGCCACTGAGGGAATAAGAGCAGGGTTATTCCATACCATTTGAGACAGCGCCTCGAAGGAAGGCTGAATCGAGGAGTCAAACCAGTAGGGATCTCCAAGCATGAAGATACTGAGTCTTAATATCTTCCCAGGATCGATGTCTGTAGTCTGGAGAGAAAGAGTGGATCCCGGTTCTTCAACAGAGACTTAAAGGACAGGTCCTCGACCACAGGCTCTGTAGTAAAGAAAGATCCTGTTTCTCCACTTCATCACCCAACCAAGGTCTGGGTCAGGCTCAACATCATCTCCTGATGGTCCAGAAAGGACTGTTTGGACAGGAAAGGAGGAAAATTAGGAGAGGAGGAAATGGCAGAAAAACAAGGAGAGTCCCCAAGGGCTGCCGGCGCCGAGACGGCAAAATGGGCTGAAGACGGCACCGAGGAGGCGCCGAAGAGGCACGCGGCCCCGCAAATGCCCTGGGCGGCGCCGTGGACGACGCCGCGCACGGCGCAGCCAACGGCGCCGCGGCCGATGCCACGAATGGTGCCGCGGATGATGCCGCAAACGGCGCCACAGACGACGCCGCGAATGGCGCCACCCGATCCAACAGCACCACCGGCGGCGCCGCGAGACCACGCGGCACCGCCAATGGCGCGAGAGACCACGCGGCACCGCCAACGGCGCTGCAAGCTCCGGCGGCCCCGAAAACGGCGCCGACAAGGCCACAGACCCTGCAGAAGGCGCCGGAAAAGCCCCGGGAACCTGGAAAGCAAGAGAAGGAAAAAAACCAGGAGATAAGGGCATCGGTGAGGCCCCCTGCGCCGCAGCCATGTGAGGGGGGGAAACACCTAAGCACGGAGTCGCTAGCACCAAGAAGGCGCCGCGACTAGGAAGGTCCAACCGCCTACCTGATCACCGAGGAGCCCGAGGGCTCCGGGGTAACCGAGCCAGGCAGAAGAACCAACCTCGAGCCCATCGCCCATAAGAGCGCCCACTGATGAAACTGCTCATCTGGAGCCCTACCTATAGGCGGGAGGGCTCGATGTCGAGGACGCGATTATCGGAAGTTGGCGATCCGGGAAGGAGACCGCAACTAGCAACGATAACCGACCGTCCGACGCCGCAGACATACCAGAGGGTGACCTCGAGTGATGCCTCTCTTTTGACCCGTGGGTAAGAAGAGTCGAGGTCGAACGGGCCGGGAATGCACCGTTTATTTTATGCCGGCGGGGGACCACCCATCCCCGGCATCGGACTGACCGTAGTCGGAACCCCGCTGAGGAGAAGGAGGCTGACCGACCCAGCCCGCTGACTGAACAGCTTTACACGAAGTCTCCCTACCGCCACCTGACCTGCTCATGGTCGACTCCGTCCAGTAGGCCGAGACTTCTTCAAGTAAGTTAAATTTAAATATTAGAAAAATTTTACGAAAAATAGAATAAAACTAAGCGATACTACTATCGTGATAATGTTACAAAAAAACAAACTGAAAACTATGCGCTAGTTTGAAGTTTGACTCCCGACAGGCGAGCGACGGTGCACTGAAGCGCACTCGACGGCGGGAAAAAAGGAACTGAGGCGGTTGGAGGGTCGTCGCCGAGATGGTCATTACCGCTCGAGCCGCTGCTCGCGGCACCGTGTCTCGCGGCGCCGTCTCTCGCGCCGAACCTCAAGCAAAAAGTTTGCTCCCGATGGGTCTTAGTGCCTCCGGCGCCAATCCCACTAGTGTGAATGAGTGGTGGAGACTTATGTCCAGGAAGATGGCCCATTATCCCCCCATTAACACACACCCTATTATGCCTTATTGCTTAATTAACCTGTTGTTTTCATCCAGCACCAGCGCGGAAAAGGGACCCTGTGTGTGACATCTGGGCCTGGGTAATGTGGCCACTGGAATGTTTCTCCTGCTGTGGGCACCCCTTCCCCATGGACATATTCCATCCATACCCCTAGACACAGGGAGGGAGGGCTATATTTCATTGAATGACAGGTTATGTGGTTCAAATGGATAAGGCACACAGCTGTCACAGTTTTTGCACTCATGATGTTGGTTTACAGAGCAAGTTTAGATACACATGTGTGTGGTGGTTGCTATGGGAGGGGTAAGGAGATATGGGCTCGAGGATCAAATGAAGCTAAAAACAAAACAAATGAAATACCTGTGCCATATAGTACTATGCACTCCATCAAGCCCAGCAGTGATGAACATTACATACATATTCTGTAGGTTACAGTCAGTGATTTCAGAAATACATAATTTTTTATCCATGCCATCAGCCTCCATTCAGTGCACACAGTAAGCTTCATTTGTAAAAGGCTGGAAAATAATTTAAAAGTTTAAGTTGACAAAAAAGTTAAGCAAGTTATCATGTGGTCAGCTTCACTTTTCAGCATTTCACTGTATAAGTCTGGGAGAGAAAGGGGGGGAGAGAGAGAGGGAGGGAGAGGGAGAGGGGAGGAATGGTGGAGCTCTGTTTATTATTTAGTCTTATATCGATCCTGAAAGGGTTAACAAACCCTACAGACAGCAGTAAATCATTGTACACACACACACACACACACACACACACACACACATACATACACATACACACACACACACTCGCTTGGGAAACAGAGAGAGAAGTGTAAATTTGAATCTCTGCTGGACCAATGCAGTCTCATTACAAACTCAGTTTTGATCAACAGGCAATAGTGTGGTGCTAAATTTAAAAGTGAGGGTTCTTCATGAACTACTATGTCCCCAACCCCCCCACAGATCAATGGTCTGGTGGCCACCTAGGCTCCCAGGAGTTGTCAGATTTTGCATGCTGGTACATTTTGAGGGTCATTTTGACACTGTTTGGCTGTTTTTAAAGTCTTCTTTGACTTGTTACAAACAACCTATATCACTATCAAAATAACTATTTTTTATTTTCTTAAAAATAAAATTGTCAAACTAAAACAAAAAATTCCCCTTCAGCCACCCTTCAAATGCCTGACTGTATACCACTTCTCGAGTACAGTCAGCTGTCACTGCAGCAGGCATTACACTTTTTACCTTGCAACCTGAACAGAAGACTCTGCCCCCCCCAACAGTGCATCACACAGTTAGACACACAAGGCAGTGAGAAGGGCACACAAAACACCAGCCTGGAGCTGCATGTGTCTGTCACACAGCAGACACTTAAACAGACCATCCATGCCAGAGAATGGAACTGATACACAGGACCCACTGGAAGGTCCTTCAGGGCCCAACGTTGACACATGATGTATACCAGGTCATGAATGCTTTATCTGGATGTGGCCTGAACTGAGACAGTTGGAGCAGGGGGAGCGTAAGACTCAGCTGGGACAGCTGCATGAAATATAGGGTATATACAGTGACATCACAGCCCACAGACTTGACATGTAGCAAGGGTTCCGCAACCTGTATGGAACCTCGGACAATGGCATGACCATAATTGTCACTGCTCTACAGCAGGATGATGTTTACCATTCATATCCAGTACATGGCAGCCAACCCCCAAATCCCCATATGTCATACACTGGAACCACAACACCATCAAGCACTCCAGCACTACCCACACATGACAGCCAACCTGCAGGGGTGCACAGCCAACTGTAACAGATGATGACCTAATGCCAAGCATGCCCCATGGCATGTACACAGCCCAGTCACATGGCAAGGTCAGGGGCAATGCCAGTGGTAGACTTATCCCACCCTAAACACTCACTCAAAAGTCATCCCAGACACCAAAGCCAAAACAACACACATGATCTAATGCCTCATCCGAATGCAGCACGGGCTTTATTGCTAAAGAATTCCCATCCACCATCAGATGCATGTGGACTTCACTTCATGGGTTCCATGCTCACTCACAGCGGGGTGATGGGAGGCTGGCAGCAAGGAGCAAGCCTGGGGGACAGAGAGATCACTTGAGTCGCTGAAGTCAGCCCAGTCCAGCCCCTCACCGTCAGATAAGGCCATTCAATACAAACAAAATTATTAGTACAAAACAGAACACTTACTTCACTGCTCCTTTTATGATAAAGCCAGGATGGTTATTAATTCATACTGTTTTGTTGGCACTGACCATCTAACTCAGTCCTGGCCAAGTCCCAACTCCCAGCTTGTGAGAATTAATTCCTCACAGGCTCACATGGAATGCCTAATTGGCTGTTCCCTGCTCACACTCTGCATAGTTCCTGCAGCACCTCCAGTCACACAGGTACAGCTAGCCAGTCGCTGGGTTAGAGGACTTCTGCAGGACATTCCCCAGATTGCAGATCCATCTTTTACATGAACAAAAAGCACCAACTTCCAGATGAAAACAAAGTTATCACTGTGTGGTTATTAAGTTACTAATCCTTCAAGTAGAAGACATTTAAACATGCACTACTGCTTTGCCACATTAAAAAAGCTAATTAAACAAATAAGTCCACTCTACTGCTCTATCCTGGAAAAATACATAGTAACAGTTGGACCCCACTGAAAATGAGATTGGGCTATCCTGGGTAAATGCATTATAAAATGGGTAAAAGGAGGACCCCACTGAAAAAAAAAGATCTTGCATCTCCACTGTACTATCCTGGGTAAATACAGTGTAAAAACTGGGTCAAACAGGACCCAACTGCAAACAAGATATCACAGCTCAACTGGGCTATCCTGTGTAAATATACTGTAAAACTGTAAAAGCAGAACCCTACAGCAGAACTCCACTGAAAAGCAGGTTTTGCGTGTAAGCTGATCTGTCCTAGAAAAAAATCATTGTACAAGCATTCAGATCACCCGTCTTGTAGCTGTCTGGTATATTCCTGGTGGTCTAGTGGTCCCTCTATGAGGGCATCTGACCCCATCCCGACTCACCCTCTCAGGCATCCCCCAGACCTGGTCACATAATGCAAACTACAGTGATAGTGATGACTGGCACAGCCCTCTGCTCACCACCTCAACTGATTTCCATCTGATGGTCTCTGAGCAATTGCAAGTACTGTACAAACACCTGTTTCTATTGCACACATGATAGCTCACCGACAATCAGACAGTGGCCAGCCAAAGTGGTGTGCAGAGGGCTGTACAGGTCACTGTCACTATTACTGTACTTCAGCTTAGGTGACCTGAGTGGGGTGGGAGGTAGTTGTGGGGAGGAGGGTCTTGAGCAGGGGGGTTGACAGAGGATCAGATGCTGTTATTTTGGGGGAGACCACTAGACTACCAGAAATATTCAAGACAGCTACAGGATGGTGGCTTGGGGGTACAGGAAACAGTACCCCACCAGGAATATTCGAGACAGCTACAGGACAGTCAATCAGGGGGCACATGAACCACTACACCATCAGGACTATTTGTGACAGCTAAAGGACAGATGAATAGCAGAGAGGGGGACTACTAGGCCACAAGGAATATGTAAGACAGCTACAGAATGGGGGCCGGGCCACACACTCATGTAAATGGGCCTATGATGGGAATGCAAATGGGCAATAGCGCCTTCCATGCCCAAAGGGGTCATTAGCACATCAGGGCTAAATATTGCCCACAGGAGCCTTGCTGTTATCCCATTTGAGCCACACTACCTCCATTGCGCTCCTGTCAGCTATAATCTGGCTGGGCCTGTGTCAGCATAGTACATAGTCACTATGTACTGTACCAACATGGCCCCATATTTAGACCATTTGCATGCTCCAGTTGCAGTGAGCTAATTGTCTGAATACTGCCCCCCCCAGGCAGGCTGTGTTCTAACTGCTGCAGCCTGTACATGGTCAGCTCTGAATATGGGGGCCTATACTCCTTAGCTCAGTGGAACCCAAAGTCCATGAAACAATGGCTAATGGGGTAAGAAAGGCCTTTCTATTGCCTTAAGATACTGTTGTTCTAACTTGTAACAGCATGAAAGCAAACATGTTTGGCACTGACTTATGCTTGTTTGTTTGGGCAGCAAAACATACATAGCATTACCATGTCAGCCAAATGCTTCATTTAAAGGAACAACTCAGCACAATGCAGGAAGGCAGCTGCAAAGGCCAACAAAATTTGGGGTTGCATTGCCAGGGATATATCTTCAAGGAGAGGGGAGGTAATCCTGCCATGGTATAGGTCACTGGTTAGGCCACACCTGGAGTACTGCATGCAGTACTGGCACCCATACCTGAAGAGAAACATTAAGTTGCTGGAGGGGGTGCAGTGCAAGGCAACAAAAATGATCCCGGGACTAGGGGACATACCCTATGTGAGCAGGCTGAGGGAGTTGAACATATACTCACTGGAGGAGAGGAGAGACGGGGGATATGATTTAAACCTTCAAGTACATGAAGGGAATAAACAAGACATGCACAGAGGGACTATTCAAGTTAAGGGGTGGCTAGGGACACTTGAAGTCACAATCTCAGATTGGAGGGGGGAAGGTTCAGGAAGGAAATGAGAAGACACTTTTTTACGGAGAAAGTGGTATCTGGGTGGAAGGCATTGCCTGTGGAAGTGGTAACCTGTAGAACAGTGGACTGCTTCAAAAGAGGATGGGATAAGGTGAGATGGAGGGTCAGGGGAGGTGAGGGAGGGAGGGGCAGCTGCAGTATAAGGATTGCTTGCTGCACACTCAAGCAGACTCAATAGACCATAAGACCTTTATCTGCTGGCAAATTCATATGTTCATAATACAAACTGAAAAATATCACACAAGTAGATATATAGAAGACAATATGACAAGTCAAAGCAGAGCAGTGCATTCAATTACAGGATCCGTGCTATCACAAGTGTATAATTAGGCACCACCATAGGGCAGGTATCAGCTAAGTGTAATCCCAGTTTAATGTCATAATTACTCTATCTTACTGTTTACCTGTTTGATTGTAGTACTAAATATAGGAGAATCTGGCTAAAAGAAGAAAACCAAACTGAAGTCTCCCCCCCAACCCTCACCCACCAGCACCATAGGAGCTTACAATACTTTGCAAGTTCCAGAGGGAAGATAGCCATTAGACACATGCACCAATAAAACTCGCTTTAGTATTAATCAAGCAGTATTTCCAAATAAACTCCTTACAAATGCAAATAAAGTTTAACCACCCAAATTTGTTGATGGGATTGTTAATACAAAAACTGGACAGAGGGTTATATGACCTTTACTTACCTACATAGGGACAGTAACTTTAACTTAGCAAACAGATTTACTAAAAAATGAGACTGCCTGTTTTACTCAATTGGAGGATCATCACAATGTCTGTCTGCCTGTCTCAGTCTAGTGACCCCACTGCCACAAGCCGAAACCTGATTCTAAAAACACCTTGTGCTCCAATAAAGTCTGTGAAAGAATTCAGCAGAGAAGCTATAAAACAAAGTTCCCTTACAGCTGTGCTTCAACGATTGCTCAGTTGCTGATTTAAGACTGCTGCCCGGAGAACTGCATAAAAAAAATCATTGAAGACTTTAAGAAGTATTAGAGCACTACATCCCTGTCAACAGGGCATTGTTTAGATAAAAAGTGTAAAAAGAGGGCTTAGGTGTCCTTTAAGACTAAAACAAGCTGCCTGAGCTGTTTACACTGAGCGTATCCACTGATTTTAATTTGAGCTGGCAAGAGAATGCTGCATGTAGGAAAGGAACTCTTTCTCCCCACCCCCCCAGCAGAGTGATTTCAGTAGTGGAAGAATCATGGTTCAACTCCAAAATTGTGCTTTGGTGGGAATCTGAATTGCCCTTTTTTCCCAAGTGATAGGAAAACAGCTGCAGGGCTCCACCCCCCGTAGCTGTAAAAAGGACATGTGGAAGATCTATACCACATATAAGTCAATTGTTCGCTGTATGTGAAATGGTGTGCAAAATATATCACAATATATAATGCAGCATTTAAGGACTGCATGTTGTTTCTCTTCAGTCCTATAAATGACAAGATGCAAAGAATGTTGTAAAATTTGTTGATGCTGCTGTAAGACAAAGGAAAAAGTTTACTGCTATTTCTTGCCCTGTGTACTTGTAGATTGTGTGTGTAATTAATATGTATATGTTTGGATATGTGCAATATGTATTTATATTTCTTATGATAACTTGTAGCGATCAATGGTCAATCTACAAACACTTATCCACAGAGTAGACCCCAGCGACCTCTGTTCCTTATTTGTTTAAAGAAAACTGCAAGCCCTCTCAAATGAATGTAACTTGTTATACTGTATTCTGACTGATCAATTTTATGTCATAGACTATTGTCTTATCAGGATGCCACATGCAGGCTACATAATGTATACAATGAACATAATGTTTGGATATAATTTGTTAAGTTCTATGTTTCTAACCCCAGGAATTCTTCAGTTTGATTAAAGGGACCTACCAACATGTACCATAACAAATGGCAATAGTAAGCTGTAAGAGTTGTGATTTAATCTCCTAACGTTCAAACTGGCCAAAAGTGCTGTTTTCCATGAAAAAATGCTTTTATTTCTGTGCTCTGCTTCATTTGCATGACCTGCCCCCTTTTTTCCCTCAGTACCGCAGCTACAGACTGTGACATCATGCCAGGTAAATAAAGCTTCTAAAGAGCTAATGTTTAGTGAGGGAGAATGAAGGTTTGGTGCTTTTAGATGCCACTGCAGTCATTCAGTTTTCTTTGATTTGTTTCTTTACTTACTTTTCCAAAATTGCATTTGCATGTCGCCAATCGCTAGTGAGAAAAGAATCCAATTAATTAGCTGGCAGATTCTGACATAATGCCAGAAATCTGCTGAATTCTTTTTTACTAGCACTGCGAGAAACAAAGGTGAATATCTACTTGTGTCACTGCACTAACAGATATTTTATCATTAAAGTAAAAAGTAATTATGAACACATCAAAATACAATAAATACAACTGTATTTTCTTTATTAGGAGTAAACACCTGCTGGTTTGGAACAGAGACCTCTGTTGGCCAGTCTTGGTATTTTAGGAAAATAGGAGTAGGGAGACAGAAAAATCAGCTATGTACTGAACCCACAATGCCTTGCTACATATGTACCTACTGTGTGCCCCTTTCCCCTCTCCCACAGGACGCATCTGGAAACTAGCTTGTCTACTCAGTATGTCTTTGCAAGTGAAACATTTAAATACATAAATAAATATGTCTACATATTAGGTGCTGTATTGCAGTGGCCACTACCAAAATAAGAGACTGCACCTCTGAGTAACGAACATTTAAGTTACCTTTATACTTTAGCCAGAATTTCTTGTTGCTGTATGCAAAATATTCCTTGTATGACATCATTCTGGGGGTGTGACCACACACAAAATATTAGGAGGAGGACGCTGATAAAACATAAAAAAATGACTATGACAGTATTTTTTTTTTTATGAAATGACTTGCAGCTTCAACATCTGAAGCATAGCTGGCAGTGGCATACTATGTGAAAAAGGCATTTAGGGGAACCTGTTAGGGCCCTTTAACCCTAGCAGTCAGCCTCCTGTGTTGAAGTGCCCGGAGATGAATGGAACTTATGCAAATGATGTAACATCCGTTGGCTCATGTCACCATTCAAACTGCTGCTCTTACCAGCTGCTGCATTCTATAATGCTCAGATTTCATTCTCCACCTGCTTTGTTAGACACCTCAGAGACTGCTCCATAGGGTGACAGAGAAAAACATTTATATTCATCAAATTTAAAGTGATCTAGTAAGGTTCCCCGAATGCCTTTTTCACATAGTATGCCATTGCCAGCCATGCTTCAGATGTTGAAGCTGCAATTTGTTTTGTAATAAAATCTGTCATAATCATTTTTTTTATGTTTTATCAGTGTTTTCCAGTTTTCTGTGTGTGGCCACACCCCCAGAATGATATCATACCAGGAAGCTATCAATGTTTTACATACAGCAACAAAGAATTCTTGGTAATTTATAGCATGGACTTAAATGTACCTTACTCAGAAGTACAGTCCCACGTGTAGATAGTGGTGAGCACTTATATGTAAATGTCTATATCAAGGCATTGTGGGTAAAATAAGAACCTGTTTTCCAGTTTCCTTACTGTGAGATGCTGTCTCGTATTTCTGTAGTGGTATCAACAATATAAACTTTTGCATGTTTATTTTCACAACAATGTATTGTCACACCATATCTAGCTGCAAGACTTCTATACTGACAGAAGTAGTATCCTATTTTTGCAGTGAGCACAGAAATATACTAGCCTGTATACTAACGTACATAGTGAGGCACTGTGGGTACAGTACATAGCTGATTTGTCTAAAACTAAAAAGTGACACTGTCCCTTTTTTCCCTGGTATAATGTCACAGTTGGGTGGTTGCAGCACTGAGAAAAAAAGGTCAGGTTATGCAAATGAAGCAGAGCACCAAAATAAAATGAATTTTTTCATGGAAAATAGCACTATTTGTCAGTTTGAATGGTAAGAGACTGGTTCACAACACCTACAGGTTATTATTCCCATTTGTTATGGCAAATGTTGGTAAATCCCTTTAAGTATAAACGTTTTAATTTTATTACATTTCTGTTGCCTTTACTTATTTTTTTATAGTTAACACTAATTTTAGTTACATTTTACTTCAGATTGCTGTTCCTCATTGGTTCTTCGCAACCGTCGAGGAACCGGCGGGTTCTTCTTATTTTATTTGCTTTTAACTTTTAAACAAAGTCTTAACACAACTTAAAGAGCAACTGACACCATCTGACCAAAAGTGCTACATTGCAGAATTAGAATAAGCATACCCCCAGTAAATCCCATACTAAAAACTAGATGTCTGTTGTTCATTGTAAAGTTATTAGCCATTTTGTAACCCTGATTTCACTACCTGTTCAAAAAAAAGCCTGTATCAGTGAACAGCTGATGTCATCTTGGGAACTCACAGTCTAGAATTCCCTGTCAGCAAGCTTATAGGATCTGTTTCTCAAAAAGTTGTAAAGATCATGTGCAATGGGATTCACAAGTAAAACAGATAGCACCAGTCAGCAAACTATGTGGGCTCTTTTGTTTTTTACTTGGTCTATGAAAGTTTTTTTTCTGAGTAACTCTATTCAATATATTTGGAAATTTATCTAAATATGGCTGTAGCATTGTTCCACAGCCATCTGTTGGCCTGCCAAGGGAATTGCAGAAACAACTACCCGAGCTGAATACCCCTGTGCACTTTAATATATGCATTTCCCATAATGCACAGCAGCCAAATCCCAAACAGCAAACACAGCAGAAAAACAAGAGATGATTCCACAGTTCACAAACGTAAAGTCAGCCAAAATGAACACATCTTATAAAATATTGATCACATCTGCATGTAATCAGTAATTGAATGACTGTTCGCCATTGCACCTACAATATACAAACTGCAGTTAAATATATGCATTACCCACAATGCATATCAGCCAAATCCCAAACAGCAAACACAGCAGAAAAACTGAGTTGATTCAACAGTTCACAAAAATAAGTCAGCCAAAATTAACACATATTCTGAAATGTTGATCACATCTAAATGTAATCAGTAATTGAATGACTGTTCACTATTGCACCCACAATATACAAAATGCAGCTAAATATATACATTTCCCATAATGCACAGCAGCCAAATCCCACACACAGCAGAAAAACAGAGATGATTCCACTCAATCTGTGTCTGTATGTGTTTTATTGTGCTTGCTAATATAGGATGCCATGTTACAATGTTGTATAGAGCATAACTCCCTGTTTCTGCACTAGTCATGTTACAAGCACCCTAAACCACTCCAAGGCATGATTCTAATGTGAAATTAACTTTGTTACAAACCCTGAAACTCGTATAGTTTTTAAAGCAATGTTTTTTGAACAGGGATGCTAGTTTTATATGTGAAACCCATTGCACATGAGCTTTACAACTTTGGAGAAACAGGTCCTATAAGCTTCCTGACAGGGAATATTAGACTGTGAGTTCCCAAGATGACATCATCAACAGCTCTTCACTGATACAGGCTTTTTTTGTACAGGTAGTGAAATCAGGGTTACAAAATGGCTAATAACTTTAAAATGAAGTAACGTAGTAATCTAGTTTTTGGTGTGCGATTAATTGGGGGCATGCTTATTCGGATTCTGCAATGTAACACTTTTGCATCAGTGACTCTTTAAGCTGGTTATCTTTTGGGTTTGTAGTGGTTTCTCTTTATTTGTTAAATTAGTGGTTTTCCTCAGTTTAGAAACTGATCGCTATAGCTTTGACCTGCTTGTTGGGGTTTCTACCTGTTCAGACTCGGTTGGAAACTGGACTTAAGTTCTGTTTTCTTTGTATTTTGTTGTGTTTTTAAAATAAGTAGGTATGTCCGATAAGCCTAAGAAAAGAACAGGGCCTACCAGATTTAAAAACTGTGTCCAGTGTGGGGAGGTTTTTGCTAAAGCAGACAAACACGATTTGTGTTTATTTTATCTGGGAGCTGATCACTTTCAGGCTGTTTCTGAAATCTGCAAAACTTTCCCTGAAAAAACTATAGAAAAGTGCCTTAAACGCTTTAAAGAAAAAATGGATCCCACTGATGCTACCTCAAATCTGACCACAGAGAAACCGAAGGATGTCGATTCTACCACCCCTGAAAAAGGCGAGACATCCAAGCAAAAAAGAACTGGAGAACCGGTGAAAGACCCGGTTCCGGCAAACAAAAGAAAGATAAAAAGGAACACACCGAACCCCCAGCTGGAAAGGCAACGGGGCTCTCAGTTCCAGAATGTACTATGCCTACTGCTGAGGTAGTGGCACAAGCTTTGTGGGTTTTACAAGCCCTTCAGTCTGGTTTGTTACTGGTTCAATCTCAACTGATTTTGGGAGAACCATTGGTTTTGGTTGCGGTTGCAGTCCAGAGCACAGTTCCCTCAGTTCAAAGCTTGGTTTCCACTATGCTTGAACCCTCATATGAGAAAAATGAGGATGGAGAGGAGGATGAAAAGCCTATTGAGCTGGAGGTATCACCTGAACAAGAGTTTGCTTCCCCACCAAGAGTACCAAAAGACTACTCTTCTCATTTTACTTTTGTAAAACAAATGGTGTATGCACTAGACCTCATAGCACATGAGTCTGTGCAGGATGAGGAAGAAGCAGAATTTATGGAAATAATGAGTCAAACCCCTACAAAAAAGGCTTCTGCTCCCCATAAATTCCTAAAGAAACATGTGCTAAAGATACTGGAAACTCCACATATCCCACCTGTGGATAAGAAGGCTGATAGAAAATATCAGCTTGGTCCATTAGGGGCTGAATTTCTGCTCCCACACCCTAATCTGGAAAGGGTTGTACAAGCAGCAGCCTGTGATAGTGCCAGGGTGCCTCTGGCTACCCATCCCCCTGAAAAGGATTCCGGAAAACTGGATGGCATGCCCAAAAAGGGATACCTGGCAGTTTCCCTAGGTATCAAGCAAGCCAATTATATGGCTTATGCTGCCCAATACCAGAAGTCTCTTTGGAATTTGGTCATGGCCATAGCAGACAAGGCCCTACCTGGTCTAGCAGCTGATCTAATGGAAACTGTTGGGTTTGGCTTAGAAGCCACAAAATAGCAGTTTCATATGGCAGTAGATGCCAATGATGCAGCAGCCAGGTGACTGGCCTTAACTATGGCTTTAAGGAGGTTTGCCTGGCTTAGAGCAACAAGCCTTACCCAGGACACCCAGAATAAAGCTATGGACTTCCCCATACAGAATAACTCTCTTTTTGGGGATAAGACAGAGGCATACATGAAGAAGGTGGATGAATATAAAACCACCTTCAGAATCACCTCTGCGAAGGAAAGAGGTTCTACCTCCTATAGACCTTAAGGAAAGGGACATAGAGGTAGGGGTTACAGCAGACCCTTCTTCCAGGCACAGATTATCCCTGCTTACCAACAGCAGAGAGGTTACTTCAGTGGTAGAGGACGGAGGGGCTCTAGGCGAGGGGACAAATCCCCACAAACTACAGCCCAAACAAAACAGAATCCCTGATGTGCCAGTCAGGGTCGCCTCTCTATTACCAGTAGGGGGCATGCTGACCCACTACTTTCAGATGTGGAAAACCATCACCACAGACAAGTGGGTGCTGGAGGTAGTGAGTTAGGGCCTAGCCCTCAGCTTCAAATCCTTCCCCAAACTAGGGGCACGGTTTTTCAGACCATAATCACCCACAGAATGAGCACTACTAGAAAAGGAAGTGTCAAATCTGTTGCTGGCAAAGGCAGTGGAACTAGTTCCCCTCACCCAAAGGAGGAAAGGGTTTTACTCCACATACTTCCTAACCTTAAAGAAAAATGGGGAGTGGCGACCCATTTTAGACATAAGTGCTCTAAGCAAACACTTAGCAAAGCCAAAGTTCTGGATGGTAACCTTGGCAATGATTCTTCCAACACTCCAACAAGGAGATTGGCTGGCATCAATGGATCTAAAGGATGCCTATTTCCACATCCCCATCAGGGAATCACACAGGAAGTACCTCAGGTTCAGACTACCTTCAGGACATTACCAGTTCTCAACCCTGCCATTCAGCCTTACTTCAGCTCCCAGAGCATTCACAAAGTGCCTGGCAGTAGTGGTGGCACACTTGAGGAGGCGGGGCATCACAGTGTTCCCTTACTTGGATGACTGGCTAGTCGTGGGCAAGTCACCACAACAGGTGAAGGAGGCTATAAAGGTCACTCAGTGCACACTGGTGTCCTTAGGGTTCTTAATGCCAAGAAGTCTGTCTTCCAACCTACCCAGGTACTAAATTTCATGGAGAAGAGTTGGGTACCCTGCAAGGGAGGGCTTTCCTCCCACAGGACAAGGTAGACAATATTCTGCAGCTGGCAGGTTCCTTCACTCTCAGTAGACCAAGACCAGCAAGACAATTGCTGCAGCTGTTGGAGCACACAGCCGCAGCAACAGGAACAGCACAAGGCTTTCAAATTCCAAATGAGAGACATTCAGATTCACCTCAGGGCACATTGGTGCCAAAGGAGAGACCCTCTCTCAAAGCTGATACCAGTCCTAAGGACACTGTTACAGGCCCTGCAATGGTGGCAAGACAGAACCAACCTCAGGGGAGGGGTCCCAATTGAAAAGGAGTCCCCTATCCTGGTACTCACTACAGATGCCTCCCTCCCTCCTAGGGTGGGGGGGCACATCTGGAAGAGTATACATTGCATGGTACGTGGTCCCCTGCAGAGTCATTCCTGCACATAAACCTTCTAGCACAAAGGGCAGTGCTCCTGGCACTGCAATCATTTGCATCCCTGGTAAAGGACAAGGTGGTACAGGTCAGGACAGACAACACTACCACAATGTATTACATCAACAACCAGGGTGGGATAAGATATGACCTGCTGTGCATGGAAGCAATGAAAATATGGGGTCTGGCATACTCCTTGCAGGTGTCCCTCTTGGCCATCCACCTCCCAGGGAAGGTCAACACTCTGGCAGATGCTCTCAGCAGAATCAACCAAAACCATCCCGAATGGTCTCTAAATAGACAAGTGCCAGAGGTGGTAGTTCACAGGTGGAGAGACAGACCTCTTCACCTCACAGGAGAACCACCAGTTGCCCCTATTCTGTTGCAGGCCTCCAGCAAAGGGCACAGTGCCCATGGATACTCTGGTATTGGACTGGTCAGGGAGGAACCTTTATGCTTTCCCTGATTTTCCACTGCTACTCAGGGTCCCGATAAAGTTCAGGTCCCAGCTAGCTACCATGACACTGATAGCCCCAGATTGGGCCAGTCAGCCATGGTACTCGCTACTGCTCTCTCTATCTATGGTCAAGCCCATACAACTCCCTCAGAGGCCCAATCTTCTGACCTCCTCTCAGGACAGGATTCTGTATCCGAACCTCAGGTCTCTCAAACTCAAGGCTTGGCAACTGGGAAGCTAGAGGATGCAGGGCTACATCTTTCAGAGGGGGAATTCAGAGTTCTTAGGGGTTGTAAGAAGCCCTCTACCAAGAAAACCTACACTTCTAAATGGAAGAGGTTCTCTATCTGGTATAACTCCAGTGGGATAGTACCCTCTCAGGCAGGGCTGCCAGCCCTTTTAGACTATCTTACCCGCCTACACTCACTGGGCCTACAGCCCACTACCCTTAAGGTCCATTTGGCATCAGTCTCAGCCTATCTTTCAGCTGGCAGGGGTGCTTTTATAGTTACTAATCCTATTTTCAAGAAATTCTTGAAAGGGTTATCTCACCTGCATCCACCCCATAGGGATACGGTGCCTTCCTGGGAACTCATAATTTGCATAGCCAAGTTAATGGAGCCCCCATTTGAGCCAATGGCTACAGCACATTGTTAAAGTTTGTCACTTGGAAAGCCATATTCCTAGTGACCATCACCTCAGCAAGAAGGATAAGTGAGTTACACTCCCTGTGCATAGAGCAGAACTATATCTCCTTCCACAGGGACAAAGTAGTCCTTAGAACCAACAGGAAATTCTTTCCAAACTTGGTTTCTGACTTCCACCTGAACCAGTCTATCCCCTTGCCAGTTTTCTTTACTCAGCACTCTAGTGCAGAGGAACACAAGTTACATAGCCTGGATGTCAAGAGAGCTCTCAGCTACGATATTGATCACACCAAGGCTCACAGGCAGGACAGGCAGCAAATGTCCCTGACCTATGGGGATGTGGGAAAGGGAAGACCAGCTTCTGAAAGGACAGTTGCTCACTGGATAGTGCAATGAATTCAGTTTTGCCACAGTAAAGTGGGTGAAGAGCCCCCAGTTGGCCTGAGGGCACATTCTACAAGGGGCACAGCTACTAGAATAGCAGCAGCAGAGACATTCCACTACCGGAAATCTACAAAGCAGCTGCATGGAGAACAGTACATACTTTTACAAAGTCTTACAGTCTGGACACACAATCCAGAAGTGATGCTATGTTTGGCACAGCAGTGCTGCACAGCCTGTTCCCTAAATAGGGTTCTGTGCCCACCTCCAAAGGTACTGCCTCGTATTCTGCTAGAGTTAATCATATTGAAGAATTCCTGGAGTTAGAAGAAAAAAATTGCTCACTTAAGTAATCTTGTTTCTTCCAAGGTATTCTTCAATATGATTAACTCACCCACCCTACCTTCCCTTCCAGAACCAGTTAGCCTCTGCATTACAGCTGGTGTTTTATTGTTATAAGGGTCTTATACTGGATATATTGTGTTTGAAAACCAGGTGGCCTTGTTTTCCTTCCTATGGTCCTATCTGGCATTTCCAGGGGACAGGGTAAAAAGGGGGTTGTTACTGTTTTAGATGTTTTATCATTAGTTACAATAGATCAGTAAGGGGTCTACACTTGCAGGCTCCAATGAATCTGAGCAGTTTAGAATGCAGCAGTTGGTAAGGGCAACAGTTTGAATGGTGGCACGAGCCAATAGATGTTCCATCATTTGCATAAGTTCCATTCATCTCCGGGGCAGTTCAACACAGGAGGCTAACTGCTAGAGTTAATCATACTGAAGAATATCTTGCAAGAAACAGGATTACTTTGGTGAGTAATTTTTTCTTGTGTGCCATGATGTGCGTTTGTGCTGTACATTTACTGCTGCTGTGCATGCCAACTTTTGCCCTGTGATGACAGAAAACAGGTTTAACCCCCCTCCAAAAGGGGACTTATTTATTTATTTTTTATTTATGTCTTTGGTTACTGGGTAAGTCCACTTATCCAAGGGACCGTTTTCATGCACAACCCTGGCCATAAAAGATGGCAAGGTAAACAAAAGTACAATCATATGGAACAAGAAAGGTACAAAAATGAAAATTACGTACCTACCGTAATTCTTGATCTTCTTGGACGAGTCTCCACCACTCATTCACACTATTGGGATCTGCACCGGAGGCACTAGGACCCATCAGGAGCAAACTTTTTTGCTGGAGGGTCGGTGCCAGAGATGGCACCACGAGGCATGGCACCGTGAGCCTCAGCTCGTGCTGTAATGACTATCTCGGTGTCGACCCTCCAACCACCTCAGTAGCTTTTTTACCAAGGAGGTGCAGCGTAACTAACCTAGAAGGGTAGCCTAACCTAAAAACCGGACATAAGATAGTCCGGATGACCCGTATAAGAAGGGTCAACAAAGAAGTCTTCACAGCCTAAAGATTTGAGGGAGTGAAGACCAACAACAGAGGTGAGCTCGGGGGATGGAGGGTGGGCGTGTGAATGAGTGGTGGAGACTCATCCAAGAAGATCAAGAATTACGGTAGGTACGTAATTTTCATATCTTCCTGGACATAAGTCTCCACCACTCATTCACACTATTGGGAGAGTACCGAGCTAATAATCCCCCAAGAGGGTGGCAGGAGAGATCAAGAGCTCACGTTTCTAAGACAGAAGTCCATTAAGGATGGCTCTGCCAAAGGAAGAATGTCGTCTGGCATGGACATCTAGTGCATAATGTTTAACAAAAATATGCACTGAGCTCCAGGTGGCCGCGTTGCAAATATCTGCAATGGGCACATTGCGAATTTCCGCTAGGGATTCCGCGACCGCTCTAGTAGAGTGAGCATAAACCCTACCCTCCAACTTAACCTGTGCCATGGAATAGCAGTGGTGAAGGCATTCTACTAGCCATGCTGAGATACATCTGATAGCGACAGGTTGACCCAGCCGGGTCTCGCTGAAGGAAACGAACAGTTGCTGGGCTTTGTGAAAGTCCTTGGTCCTATCCAGATAGAAACACAAGGCCCTCTTAATGTCCAAAGAATGAAGAGAATGCTCTCCTTCATTTTGGAAGTTTGCAAAATAAGAGGGAAGGACCAAAGGTTGGTTTAGATGAAACTCTGACACAACCTTAGGAAGAAATTTAGGATGAGTACGAAGAACTGCTTTTTCCCTATGGAACACAGTATACGGAGGGTCTGTGACCAGGGCATGTGTCTCAGAGACCCTGTGGGCTGAGGTAATGGCCACTAGGAAGGCAGTCTTCCAGGTGAGAAATTTTAGCTCACAGTTAGCCAGAGGTTCGAAAGGTTTCCGAGTGAGCTTATCTAGCACAAGATTGATGTCCCAGGCTGCAACTGGACATCTTGTAGGAGGTCTGGTATGCAGAATTCCTTTAAGAAACCTCTTAACCACAGGTAACTGAGCCAGAGATAAGGAAAAAAAAAAGACTCATGATATGCTGAAATGGCACTAAGGTGAACTTTGACTGTAGAGTACTGTAGGCCTGAATTTGAGAGGTCTAAGAGGTACTCCAGAACTTTATCTGGTGGGCAGGAAAAAGTTCAAAGAGGACTTTGCACCAGAGCGAACGCCCATTTGTCTGTGTAAGTTTTCCTAGTGGCTGGTTTCCGTGCAGCCAGAAGAATATCTGAAACTCTTTGAGACACATTGAACCGGTTTACTTCTACCTCTTCAGGAGCCAAGCGTGAAGGTGAAGCGATCTCAGGTTGGGATGGACCACAGGCCCCTGAGTCAAAAGGTTCATCTGCAGGGGAAGTGGTCTCGGAGGAACTGCCAACATATTGTTGAGTAGTGGAAACCACAGCTGCCGAGGCCTGAGGGGAGCAATGAGTATCATCTTGTCCCCCTGGGATTTGAACTTCAGGAGTACCCTCTGAATTAGAGGAAGAGGTGGAAAGGCGTAAAAAAAGCGTTTTGTCCACCGCAGCCTGAATGCATCCTGACAGAAAATGCCAGGCCCTGGATTTCTGGAGCAGAAGAGAGGCAGTTTTACGTTGAGTGGGGAAGCAAAAAAGTCCAGGTCTGGAGTTCCCCACTCTTTGAATAGTGACTGAACTATGGTTGAGTCGAGAGACCACTCGTGAGGGTCTGTCTCTGTTCTGCTGAGACGGTCTGCCAGTTCATTCTGAATACCTGGCAGGTAGACCGCTTGAATTAGAGCCTTGTGCTCCAAGCACTATTCCCATACCCTCATTGCTTCCCTGCATAAGGGGTAAGAATGAGCACCGCCCTGCTTGTTGATGTAATACATCACTGCTTTGTTGACTGTTTGAAGGAGAATGTTCTTGTGACACAGAATGTCCTTCAACGCTCGGACCGCATAAAGGATGGCTCTCATTTCTAGGACGTTTGTGTGAAGCTGGGACTCGACTTGAGTCCACGCATCTTGAGTGTGGAGAGCCTGACAGTGAGCTCCCCACCCCATTAGGGATGCGTCCGTGGTAATGGAGATCTGATGGTCCAGAGGAGCGAAGGGATATCCTTCCAGGAGATTGCTCTCTTGAGACCACCAGGTGAGTGACCTCTTTAAAGGTTCTGTCACCTTGATGAGATAGGACTGCGGGTGAGTGGTTGGGGACCACTGAGTACTGAGCATCCACTGAGTGGTTCTCATGTGCAGACGTGCTAGGGGTACAGTGAACACTGAGGAAGCCATGAGGCCTAGCATCCATTGCATCGAGAGACCTGTAACTGAGCTGTTCTCCCCAATGTGACAGGCCATTTGAAGGATATCGTTCCTTCTGTCTTCTGGAAGAAAAGCCTTCGCACAGGAGGTGTCTAGAAGAGTCCCTATAAAAAGGAGCCTCTGGGAGGGCTGCAGTTGCGATTTCTTGAGGTTCAGCAGAACTCCCATGAATGTAAGGAGGCGAGAGGCCGTCTCTATGGCGTCCAGAGTCCCTTGCCTGGAAGGGCTTGCTAGAAGCCAATCGTCCAGATAAGGGAATACCTGTATTCTGACCTTTCTGAGGTGCGCTGTGAGAACTGCACAACACTTTGTAAAAACTTGTGGCACCGAGGATAGCCCAAAGGGCAGGACTCTGAACTGATAATGCTGTCCCAGAGCCACAACCTTCAGGAATTTGTGATGTCTCGGGTGAATAGGAATGTGCTGGTAAGCATCCTGCATGTCCAGGGAGGCTATCCAGTCATGTTGATGAAACAAAGGCAACAGGGTTCCCAGAGAAATCATCTTGAATTTCTCCTTGGGGAGAAATTTGTTCAGCTTTCTGAGATCTAGAATGGGGCGCATGCCCCCAGACTTCTTTGGAACCAGAAAGTAATGGGAGTAGAACCCCGTGTTCCGTTGATGCAACAGCACCACTTCTACTGCCTTGTTGTTCAGAAGGCCCTGAATCTCGGCGGTGAGAAGGTCTGACTGAAGGGTTGACAGCCTGGGCTGCCGTTTGGGAGGACGATCTGGAGGGGTCTCCACAAGATTGAATGAATACCCCTCGCGGATTATCCAAAGGACCCATTTGTCTGAGGTTATGGACTTCCACTGGTTGTAGAAGTGCATCAGATGACCTCCCACCAAAGAGGAAAAGTCCACCTCGGGCAGCTGAGATGGGACTTGGGCCAGCAATTCATAAGGTAGCGCTGGGCATTTTGGGCCCTTGCGCTTTCTGTTGCATCTTCTTTTGAGGTTGGGCAGGTTGGTTTTTATGGAAACCTCCTCTGCCTCTGCCTCGAAAAGACTGCGATTATGAAACTGATGTTTATTGACACCCCCTCAAGAGGGGACAGGAGGGGGTCAAGCCAACTTAATGGCTGACCTAGTCTTTTGTGTAGCTTCTAGAGCTTGCTCTACCTGAGGACCAAAAAGATATGCACCATCAAAGGGCAATGCCATTACCTGCTGCTGCGCATCATTCGTGAAGCCCAAAGTGCGCAGCCAGGAATGACGGCGGGTACAAATACCAGCAGCCGCTGAATGGGAAGCAGTGTCGAAAGCATCCATGGCTGCTTTAACTTGCTGGTTGTTAGATTCGATACCTCTGGTAATGGTTTGAAGAAGCTCTGGCTTTGTATCCAATTCCAGTAGAGCTTCAACCATTTGCTTGATAGAATGCCACAGGATATATTCATACTGGGAGAAATAGCCCTGATAACTGGCAAAACGCATACTCAGGGTAGAAGCAGCAAAGACTCTCTTACCTAAGGTGTCTATCTTACGAGATTCTTTGTTAATAGATCGAGCTGTAGTAGTTTGAGGAAGAACGACCTTATCATTCTCTGCCAGGACTACAATAGGATCCGCAAAGGCCTGAGATGCCAAAATGGGATGATCCTTGGGGGCTGAATATTTCCCATCTATGGATTTAACCACTGAAGGGGTGAGAGCAGGATTATTCCATACCATTTGAGACAACGTCTCGAAGGAAGGCTGAACTGGAGGAGTCAAATCCATAGGGATCTCCAGGACATGAAGGTATTGGAGTCTTAACAATTTCCCAGGATCGATGTCTGTAGTCTGGAGAGAGAGAGAGAGAGTGGAACTCAAATTTTTCAGCAGAGACTTAAAGGACAGGTCTTCGACCACAGGCTCTGTAGCAGTAATAGATCCTGCTTTGTCCACTTCATCACCCAACCGAAGGTCTGGGTCAGGCTCAATGTCATCTCCTGACAGTCCAGAAGGGACTGTATGGACAGGAAAGGTATGAAAATCAGAAGAGAGGGAAGAAGGAAAAGAGTGAAAGGAGGAGTCCTGAAAAGCAGAGGAAGCCCCGAGAGCCCCTGGCGCCGAGGAGGCACACGGCACTGAGAACGACGCCAGGGGACCACGCGGCACCTAAAATGATGCCGAGGGACCAGGCAGCGCCGAAAATGGTGCCAAGGACCCACACGATGCCGAGGATGGTGCTGAGGACCTGCACGGTGCCGAGCACGGCGCTGAGAAGCCGCACGGTGCCAAGGATGGCACCGAGAAGCCGCACGGCGCTGAGGACAGCACTGAGTGAACCAACGATGCTGAGGGTGCCAAAAACACCCCTAGACCTCCGAAAAACAGATCTTGAAGGAAGAAGAGCAAGAGATAAGGGCATCAGTGTGGCCCCCTGTGCCGTAGCCATGTGAAGGAGGGAAACACCTAAGCGTGGAGTCGACGGGACCGAAGAAGGTGCCGCGCGACCAGGAAAATCCAACCACCCTACCTGGTCTCCCAATAAGCTGAAGGCCCCCGAGAGACCGAGCTAGGTAGCTGAACCAACCTCTGAGCCCATTGCTCCATAAGAGTGGCCCACTGATGAAACTGCTCATCTGAAGACCTACTTGCGGGCGGGGTAGGGCTCCGATGTCGAAGCTGTTGGCTACCAGAAGCAGAGGTTGGTGACTCCAGAGGAGGAGACCGGCAACTAGCCCTGATAACCGAATGTCTATGCGCAGACATATCAGAGGGCGACCTCGAGTGATGCCTTCTCTTTTTAGACCTGTGGGCCGAAGAAGAGCTCGAGGCCGAATGGTGCCATGAATGCGACCGTTTATTTTTATGCTTCTGCGGGGACCGCCCATCCCCCCGGGCATTGGACTGCCCATTGTCAGACCCCCCTTCAGGAGAAGGCGGTGGACCGGACCCAGCCTGACTGACTGAACAGCTTTCATACGAAGTCTCCCTACCGTCACCTGACCTGCTCATGGTCGACTCCGACAAAGTAGGCTGAGACTTCTTTATTTTAAAAATAAGAATAAACTTAAACGATACTTTATCGAGATAATACCACAAAATAACAAAACTGAAAACTATGCTGCTAGTTTGAAGTTTGACTCCCGGCAGGCGAGCGACGTCGTCACTGAAGCGCACTCAACACCGGGAAAAAAGTAACTGAGGCGGTTGGAGGGTTGATGCTGAGACAGTCATTACAGCGTGAGCTGAAGCTCACGGTGCCATGCCTCATGGCGCCATCTCCGGCGCCGACCCTCCAGCAAAAAAGTTTGCTCCCGATGGGTCCTAGTGCCTCCGGCGCAGATCCCAATAGTGTGAATGAGTGGTGGAGACTTATGTCCAGGAAGATCACCGAAATCAACTGATTTACAATACAGGAATGTTGGTAAACTGTTATACAGGGTACAGCTGATAAATTACCGGTAGGCTTACTGAGTTATAACATAAGGTAGAACAAACAGTCCTACCCCCCCAAAACAACACACTTTCAAGAGACACAGAGAGATGGAGGAAAGAAGAGAGAACAGAGACTTAAGACAGCAACAGTAGATGAATAACTCCACCAGGAATCAGGTTAGTTTGGTGGTAATGTAGCTGTGTGCGAGAGGAGGGGCTACCCAGGTGAGCAAGAGCAGCGGGTCCTATCCATAAGCCAGGTTTTAAAGTGGCATTTGAAAACTGTATGTGTGTTCGATGAGCAAAGGGGTGCAGGGATCCAGTTCCACAGAGAGGGGGCTGCAGCTGATAAGGCTTTCTCTCCAATGTTTGTGGAGACCCGAGGTACCTCAAGAGGAGGGGCAGTGGGTGAGCGCAGTCTCCTGGGTAGGGATCTGACCTTGAGTAAGGAAGAGAGGGGGACACATTACCGCCTCTGATAGTACTGTCCACAATGCAGCCGACAGCAAAGTCAAAGTGGCCTTGGAGGGGTAGCCAGCCTAGGGTACTACAGAGGTCACAGTGATGGGTTGAGAATGGTACCATGAGAGCAAAGCAGCAAGCACTATTATACACAGATGTGATCCTGTTTCTGAGAGCAGAGGATGCATGAGAATAGATGGGGGAGCAGTAGTCAATGATAGGGAGAAGGTTACCCTGAACTATAGCTAATCGAACCTCTGGGGTTAGTAAGTTGTGTAGCCAGTAACCAGACCCTAGTTTTTGATTGACCCTGCGAACCACATTGTTGATGTGGTCCAAGAAGGTTAGTGCTGGGTTGAGTGTTACCCCCAGGTATTTGAAAGAGGGAACGTCATTATGGACCAGACCCTCAGGGGATAGTATTTGGAGGGAGGAGCCTGAACTATGAATTTTGGTGAGGTTTTAACCTTGGATTCCTTCCTGGGAGCACAACTGTGGCACCCCCCCCAAGTCATTCTCCCTTTTGCTCCCTTAGTCCTATCCCAGACTGCTGTAGTGGGAACCAGGAGCAGACACAGGACAGCAGCTCTCACCTGGTGCAAGCTGCATTCAAATCTTTACAGCTGGCATGCCACACAGCAGTCTCTTCACTCCCCTAGCTCAACAGACTGTAGCAAGGGGCTAGGTACTCAGTACTTGTTATTATTGGGCCCTATGCACAAATGTGCGGAGTGGCTATGCGCCATAGAACCATGGCACGTAGCCACCCTGCACCCATTGTGCTCCCTGCGCAGGATGCATGACACAGGTGCACAGCCCCTACGTACCCAATCCCTCAGTTGGTGGACTGCAATGTGCTGGGGGCAGGTGGTGTGCCAGCACTATGTGCCATGCACAAAGGTGCATAGTGCCTTCCACGGGGGGGGGCGTACCTGTGTGCAGGTTATGGCAGGTGGGACCCTGCGATAACTGCTGTACATGCAGCCACACACACACACACAGTCTCCCTCCAGGACCTGGAGGACAGACCCGGTCCAACACAAGCAGTACCCCAGCACCTGTCTGTTGTGCCTGCTCACCCACCTCAGCACACACCAATGGCTGTCCCTGTTACTGTGCCCCCCACACACATGCAAGGAGGCACTGGCCCCATGAATGCATGTCCCTCCAACACCCATGCCCCATCCCCATACATGACCACACACTCACCCCCAACCAGTAGTAGGTGCCCCTTGTAGTGGTGCCCCCAGCATACCCACACTGTACAATGGCCACACACATCAGGGACCATGAAGGAATGGACACCCCCCTGCTGGTGTCCGACTGATGGCAAGACACTTGCACTGGGCACATACCAGCCATCCCAGTATACCCTCGATCCCCAATCCAGTCTTCCTTGTCCTTCGTTGGTGCTCAGTGCCCCCCCATGGCACCAACAAACCCCCGTACCTGCATAGTTGGTGCTGAAGCCTGGGATAGACAACAGCACAGCCCTTCTTACACCTCCTCAGCTGCCGGCCGTCCAAGTGATGCTGGGAGCGCAACACCTATATATAGCGGCATGCTCCCAGCATTGCTTGGATGCCCAGCAGCCAAGGAAGTGTGAGGAGGGCTATGCCACTAGCCATCTCGGGCCATGGCACTGATGGCAAAGTACAAGGATGGGGAGCTGTTGTTGCTGCGGGGGGGGGCTTTGGCCACCATTGTCATTTGCAGGGGTTGCGGGAATGGGGATTAGGATAAAGTTGTCCAATGTGGTGCTGTGTGTGTGTGTTTGTGTGAGGGGGGGTATGTCAGCTGCTTACAGGGCCCAGACATACATATTGGAGGATGCTTGGCACTGCTGGGGACAGGTCAGTCATGTGATGGGTTCAGGAGCTGATGATGCCATATGGGGTTGAGACGCATATGTGTGTGTGTGTGTGGGGGATTCTTGCTGTTCCAGGGCCAGGGCACAGATGTGTGTGTGTGTGGGGGGGGTGCTGCATCCTGATGGGGTTAGGGCATTGACATGTAGAGGGTGGGGGTAATTGCCAGTGGAAAGCTTGACACTGGGGCATGGCAACACAGATTCGGGTACCTCCAGAGACTATTCTTGCACCTAGATCAGCACTGTACTGTGCAAGAGATCCACTAAGGGGCCCATGCCAGGCATCCCATTGGATGCCTGGCTGGGTCTGCGACTCCACCCCCGGTTGCCCTGTGCAGACCTGGGTATCAGGTGGGTGTGCCCATGGACAAGTGGTGGCCATTGCTGAATACCGGCTGGTGCACACCTGTCCGCAGGAGTGGAGCTACATGGGCAGGATATGTGTCTCCAGCACATACTTCCCACCCATTCATGCATAGGCCCCATTGTACTGTTGTTCATTTGCATGTTTACAGTGATAAGTGGGGATGGGATTGAGTTGCTATGATCCCTGTCACTGAAGGTGAGCAATGTACATTTTTTTGTGGGAAGCACCCTGGCAGTACTCTCTCAAAAGAACACAGATAGTACTGAGCAACATTGTTATTACGCTTGCGAAATAGCACAAAATTGCCAATGTTGGAATCCCACAATGTTCATTAAATTGAATCAAAATTCAATTAAATTTTGCATTCTTGTTTTCTTTCCCAAATTGTGCAATTTTTTAAACTGTTCATTTTTAAAAATGTGACTTCTTAAAAATGTAAAAAAAAAAATCAGCCAATGCCACCATTTCCCCCCAAATTGCCAATGTTTAAAAATGTGATTTCTTAAAAATGAGCAATTGCAGCAAATAATGCTACTGGCTGATCACAAAAAAACAACAACAACATTTTCCTTTTAATATACAGCTGCTTGTAAAATTTCCTTATAGAAAGTATGCTAGAGCTACTGCAATAGGACATGGGGTGTAGCCAGGGATTTCAGATCTGCACACCAACTGAACTCACTGCTACCCCTCCCCCCTTGTTAGGGTGGGCTACCCCCCCTGGGGTGTAGCCAGACAATATACAAATGTACACCAGGACTGTGTTTGTTGCCTCATGTGGCACAATAAATACAACTTTTGTATCACATGACAATGGTTGGTGCCATCCACGGGTAAATACAAATGCCATGTATTGCTCTCTAAGACACCCACATACTAGCCCAGAGCCTGTAAAGTTGTATTGTCCTTGGGATGCAGAGACAGTATTAGTGACCAGTCCTTCTAGTTTTGACTCCTATGAATAAAATTACAGAAAGGTTCAGCATTTTCTTTGTTAGTTTTCATGGAAAAAGGAAGCAGTTCCGAGCCTATTTGCTATCCCCCTTAAATAAAATTGCACACTATGGAGTACTTGGAGTATGCCTGAATAGGACAATTTTCTGTGCTGACACCTGGGAATAACAGCATTGCATGTACATGGTGCTGCTGCGCACAATGCAGAATCTCCAGGGCACTACTAATGCTACTGGCTAATCACAAGAAACTAGAAAAAATTACTCACCATAGTAATGTTGTTTCTTCTCAGGGATCCGTCAATGAGATTTACAATAAGCATCATCATCTCACCAGAGTGTGATGCCCTAGAGATAGTTCAAGCTCTGCACTTTGGTTACACTCCCCCTAGTGTCCTTGTTTGCATAGCTAGGAGAGCTGTGACCACTAAAACTAGCTAAATGGCTACCAAAACATTTTTCAAAAATGTTCTTTAAAATTTTCACCAAATAAATTTAAAGCAGTCATCATGTAAAAATTTAAACTGATCACATTTTAATAATTGCTAAGAAACTGCAAAAGGAATACTCAAACAACCTTAAGATAAGAACTGGTTCTTGTGTGAATCTATTCTCAGGTTCTGGAAGAGGAGGCAGGGTGAAGGTTTGTAAATCTTGATGTATCCCTGAGAAGAAGCAGCATAACCACTGTGAATAATTTTTTTCTTCAAACAACAGGAATCCATCAATGATGCTTTACAAAAAGCAAAGTCTCTAACAGTACCTTGGGAGGATGGGTCCAGAACCCTTTCAGGAAACAGGTTCTGCAAAACAGCAGTTCCAAAGCTGGCATCCCTCCTGAGCTGCATTACAATGTCTAGAAGGGGGGGTTTCCCCTTGCAGCTGCTACAAATGCAAAGGTACCCTGCATGAATATGCCCTTAGGCCTCTGGGAGGTATTTTACCATTTTTTTCCAAAAACATTGTATGCAGGAGACCATCCAATGAGAGACAGTAATCTGACCTGCTGATTTACTTGTGCCCACCCCTCCACAGATAATGAAAAGCTGCATACTGTGGGACCTGACATCCCTTGTCCGGTCCATGTAGTTGCTTAGTGCTCTTTTTACATCCAGACAGTACAA
Source organism: Neoceratodus forsteri (assembly GCA_016271365.2). Classification (NCBI taxonomy): domain Eukaryota; kingdom Metazoa; phylum Chordata; order Ceratodontiformes; family Ceratodontidae; genus Neoceratodus; species Neoceratodus forsteri. Next base: position 1,697,288,876 of record CM057450.1, read on the forward strand.
TTTCTGTTAACCTGTACTGGAATGTTCAGGGTAGAGCACAGAAAGGGCAGCTAACTGGTTCAGGAGGAATTCCTACACTACCCTAGGTAGGAACTTCCTATTGGTCCTAAGGACTACCTTATCCATGTGGAAGAGTATGTAGTTTGGATCTGTACAGAGTGCTTGCAGTTCACTTACCCTCCTGGCAGATGCCATGGCTATCAGCTGAGCAATACAAATATTTAACTCTCATTGAGGGCTGATTCCCTTATGGGGGATACAGGTGCTTGAGGCCCCTAAAGAACCTGTTAAAGACAGGTTGTGTGAAGCCAATTAGTTGTCTTTGACTGCTGATGTGTAGGCTAACACACCTGTCAGGTGTACCGTCACGGTTGAAGGTCTCAGACCTAAGGACTGTTAGTGTACTAGATAGTTCAGAAGGAAAATATTACTGACCATAGGAATTGTTGTTTCTTCCAAAGGGATCTCTCGCTATACCTGACAAATGCATCACTGCACTGGAATGAGATGCCCTGGAGCTTAGAATTGTATGCTAATTAGAGAACTTTAGAATGAAATCTGAAACTCTGCTGAGTGGTCACATTCTCCCCTACCTTCTAATGGCAGATTTATTTCTCAATCTATGGGAGACCAGTGACCATTAAATCTAGCTAAATGACTTAACAAAAATTAGAAAAAGCTAACATTTGGATTTTTTTAAACAAAAAACAAGCTGAATATATGAAACCTTGAGTATCACTTGTGAAGTAATATATTAAGTAATGCTCAATTATAAAGAGTTGTGCCTCTTGTGTGAACCTTTTCCAGGTTCTGGAGGGGGGGGGGTTGTCAAGCTTAGTCAGGAATCCCTTGGAAAGAAACAACATCATTATGGTGAGTAATTATTTCTTCAAACCCCAGGTATCCCTCACCATTGCTTAAAGTGATTTTGTGAGCTGTTCCATAGCAGATGGGATTAGTAACCTGTAGGAATTGTGATTCAGTCTCCTACCATGCATACTGCCAAAATGTACTGTTTTCTGTGTAATAAATACTTTCATTTCTGTGCTCTGCTTCATTTGCATAATCTGCCCCTTTTTTCTCAGTGTTGCAACCCCCAAGCATGACATCATTGCAAGGGAAGCAAAGTTTTTAAATCAGCAGTGCAATGAAAATGGGCTAAAATTTGACCCCACGTGTTTTTCTTCAAAATCGATGCCAGATTTCTTCTAGTTTATTTTGGTGTTGAAAATTTTCAGTTTCCGTTATCATTTAAGAATTTTATGAAAGTTTTAAAATAATTATTTCTCAAGAAAAAAAGATGGCCGCCCCATTTTTGCATAGAAATAATATTGAGGACATGTGGAGGGTAAGAATCCAGACAAAAATGCAAATGCACAGTACCCAGCATAGGAAGCATCCAGAAAACCCAAATCAACAGTTTTGCCCCCCCAAAATGTATAATCTTAGCAGAAAATTCGTTTTTTGGAATAACTTTTTTTGTTGCACTGCCGCTTTAAGCACTGTTTAGAAACAGAGAACTCTATTGGTTAGTCTTGGTATTGCAAACATCTACACTACCAGCATAGGAGACTACATCTCTCAGTAAAGAAATCTTGTCAGCTAGATACTATATGCACAATGCCTTGTTTTGCAAATAAACATATGAGAGCTTTTATTGTTGAAGCCACTACAGAAATATGAGACTGCACCTCACAGTAAGGGAACTGGAAAACAACTTCTTGTTGTACCCATGTTTTCTGGCTATGCACATCTGCATATTATTTATTTATTTTATTTTATTTAGCTTTTGATGACCGGGTAGGTGCACTAGCCATAGCGATGACTATTTTCAGGCATGACCCAGGAGGGTACAAGACAGAAACAATCAGATAACAGGTTACAATATATGGATTCACAATATACTGACGTAGGAGTTAGAACAGGCTAGAGTTTAAAAACAGGCTAGTAATATGCTTAAACAAAGTTAATAAGAAACAAAAGTAAGGAGAGTAAACATTACAATAAGGCAAATATCAGTTTGATTAGGTCATAAGAGCTAGCTGTACCATGGAATTCAAGGAGGATTATAACTAGGTGACAGAGGTATCATAGTAGACAATATAGTACAGGTCAGTAGAGATTAAGGTTAAGATAGGGAAAATATTAGATAGGGAAGGGTAAGAGGAGATAGGAAGAAGGTAAGCCAGTGTGAGATAGAAGTCACAAGGTAGGAAGCAGGTGTAAAGAAGCAAGAACTAATCGTTGGCAAGGGTTGGTAAACTATGAAGTGGCATAGGTTCAGTAGGCATAAGGAGAGGAGCCAAAGGCTAGGGTGGATTGAAACAGGAGCAACTGTTGGAGTCTACAAGATAGAGTCAAAGTAATTTTTTAAAGGATGCATGGGATGATGCTGAGTGAATATTTTGGGGGAGGTTGTTCCAGAAATGGGGGACGTGTCAGGCAAAAGCACTAGCACCTTTGGACGTTCGGTGTCTAGGGTTGAGGACAGGGGCATTGTCAGCAGAGCGAAGTCCATAGCTGGATAAGTGACTTAGAAACAGTTCTGCAAGTGGTTTGGGGATTTGGGATCTGATAACATTATCTATGATCGACCCATACGCATGAGATCTGGATGAAGAAGGGGAGAGCCAACCAAGATCAGCAGTGGTGTTTCAAGTGTGGTGAGGAGGATGCATAGCCCATTTTAGAAGACTCGTTTTCCCAGCAGCGGCATAGGTTGCGATACTGTAGTTGAGACACGGTAGTAGTATGCCACGAGCTACAGCAAGCCTAGCAGATGGTGTGAGCACATAGCTACTCCGGTAGGCAATCTCAAGTTTCATGTTTACCAGTTTGCAAGTCTGCTGAATATGAAGATCAAAGCTGAGAGTTGGGTCAAGGGTGATACCTAAATATTTAAATGATTCTACTACCCCAACAGATGAGACATTTGCAGTGGAGACATGGAATTTAGATTGGGAGAGTTTGAGTTTAGAATTGGAAACAAATAGCATGGCTTGAGTCTTTCCTTTGTTCAGGAGAAGTTTATTTGTCATCAGCCATTTTTTTTATGATTTGGAGATCATGGGAGAGTTGAGTGTTGAAGTCAGTTATATTCTTCACATTGGTGTACAGGACAAAATCATCTGCATATAGCAGGGAGTGTGTGTGAGCAAGGTTGGAGATGATATTGTTTATAAATATGGAAAAGAGCAGGGGACCTAAGATGGACCCTTGCGGCACTCCAATATTGATGGAAGCTTTGTCAGATAACGTTGAGTTAAATTTAACTGTCTGAGTCCTGTCAGCTGAGTAGCTGCCAAACCACCTGACAACGTTAGGTGAAAAGCCTAAAGATTTTAGAGTTGTTAAGAGGATAGGGTGGTCGACTAAATCAAACGCTTTAGTCATATCAATAAAAATGGCCCCAGTAAGAGATCCAGAGTGCATGGCAAGTAGAGTATTAGATGTAAGCTTGAGAAGTGCAGTAGAGGTACTGTGACCTTTACAGAAACCATGTTGGGCAATTGTAAGAAGGTCAAATTGCTGGAGAAAGTGCGTGGTTTGGGTGGCAACAAGTTTCTCAAGTAGTTCACTAAGAACTGGCAGGATGGTAATTGGCCTTTAGTTGGAGGATCTTTACGGTCACCTTTTTTGAAAACCGGGGTGATTCTACCTGTCTTCAAAACATTTGGTACGTGGCTATGGCAGAGGGAGAGGGTAAAAATCTTGGCAAGAGGAGCAGCTATATGGGGGCAGAAAGTTTTAGTAGTTTAGGTTCAAAGTCATCAGCCCCATTTGCCACGTACTCCGAGATATTGTTGAGCAGTCTTAAGACATCGCTGCAAGAGACTGCCTTAAAAAAGAATTTAGGTACCGTATCAACAGGAGGGGAGGTAGAGTTAGATAGGACAAGGAAGGAAGAAGTGTATTTAGTAAAATCAGTGAACTGCATATTGAAGAAGTTAGCAATGGTATAGAGGTTGTTACAGTGTACTCCATTTAGTAGCATGTCATTAGGATTAGAGGTCTAGTTAGTACCCAGAAAGGACTTTATGTGGGAACAGAACTTTTTAGAGTCCCCATAGGAGTTTTTAATAGCTCCTTACAGTATGCACTTTTAGCCCTTTTAATATCTTTCTTACATGAATTTCGCAGTGCTCTGTAGGTATTTAGGTCAGCAGGTAACCCAGAGTTTCTATAATGTATCCAGCTTTTGTCCGGCTGTTGGAGTTTGGAGAGAAGGTCAGGTTGAAGCCAGCGAGTATGACAATTTTTAACCCTATCGGTAGCACGGGACAGTGTTTGTCCTGAAGTGCAAGAAAGTGAGAGAAGAATAGGTCTAGGGCTGTCTGGACATCATTAGATTTGAAGAGAGAGGCCCAATCAATAGCACTAATGTCCGCTATGAAAGCAGTGGTTTTAGATGAGAACAGTTTGGAAGGTAATAAGACACGGACTGGAGGAAGGTGGCCTACTCTTACACCATATACAATAAGTGGGAGAGTGGTCTGTAATGGCATCAACTGGTATTCCAGTGGAGATTATATTCTCGGCATGGTTTGACATTATCCAGTCTAGCAGAGTACTGGAGCTGGAGTAATAGGCGCAGTCACCACCACCAAAATAAGGGACTGCTTCTCTGAGTAATTAACATTTACATCAACTTTATAATTTACCCAGAATTCCTTGGTGCTGTATGTAAAACATTGACCGTTCCCTTGCATGACATCATTCTAGGGGTGTGGCTGCACAAAAAAACTGGAGGACACAGTGCTGATAAAACATAAATGAAAATGATTATGACAATTTTTTTTACTGAACAAATAGCAGCTTCAACATCTGAAGCATGGGCTGCAATGGCATACTATGTGAAAAAGGCATCTGCGAAAGCTCGCAAAATCTTTTTAAAGTATTTATTTAAATTTTTGCCCCTCATGTATTTGTTCCCAAAACCCACATAGCAGTTACATTTATTTATTTATATTTTATATACTTTTCATCGGCAGCAGCCGAAAATGGAAATTACGTACCTACCGTAATTCTTGATCTTCTTGGACGAAGTCTCCACCACTCATTCACACTTATGGTAACTATGCCAGAGGCGCTAGGACCCAGTGGGAGCAAACTTTTTTCAGAGGGTCGGCACCAGAGATGGAGCCGCGAGGAGCGGCGCTGGGAGCATCAGCTCGTGCGGTAATGGCTATCTCGGCATCGACCCTCCAACCGCCTCAGTACCTTTTTTTCTGAGAAGGTGCGGTGCAACTAACCTAGAAAGACTAGTCTAACACAAATCGGACATAAGATAGTCTGAATAACCCGTATAAGAAGGGTCAACAAAGAAGTCTTCACAGCCTAAACATTGAGTGGGTGAAGACCAAAACAGAGAGGTGAGCTCGGGGGATGGAGGGTGGGTGTGTGAATGAGTGGCAGAGCCTTCATCCAAGAAGATCAAGAATTACAGTAGGTATGTAATTTAAATATCTTCCTGGAGATAAAGTCTCCACCACTCATTCACACTTAATGGAGAGTACCGAGCTAAAAATCCCCCGAGAGGGTGGCAGGAAAACCAAGAGCTCACAAATTTAGGACAGAAGTCCATTAAGGTTAGTCCTGCCAAACAAAAGGTTTCATCTGGCATGGACGTCCAGCGCATAGTGCTTAATAAAAATATGTACCGAGCTCCAAGTAGCCGCATTGCAAATGTCCACAATAGTCATGTGACGGATTTCCACCAGGGATACTGCGACTGCTCTAGTAGAGTGAGCATACACTCTGCCCTCCAGCTTGACCTGTGCCATGGAATAACAGTGGCAAAGGCATGCCACCAGCCATGCTGAAATGCATCTGATAGCGACAGGCTGACCCAGCCGGGTCTCGCTGAAGGAGACAAACAGTTGTTGAGCTTTGCGAATTTCCTTTGTTCTATCTAAATAGAAGCACAAAGCTCTTTTAACATGTAAGGAATGAAGGGTACATTCTCCTTCATTCTGGAAATCAGCAGAGTAAGTAGGTAGGACCAAAGGTTGGTTTAAATGGAATTCTGAGACAACCTAAGGGAGGAACTTAGGATGGGTCCTAAGAACTACTTTATCCTTGTGAAATACAGTGTATGGAGGGTCTGTTACCAGAGCATGTATTTCAGAAACTCTGCGGGCCGAGGTGATGGCCACCAGGAAGGCCGTTTTCCAAGTGAAGAATTTCAATTCGCAGGTAGCTAGTGGCTCAAAAGGTTTTCTAGTGAGCATGTGTAGCACGAGATTAATGTCCCAGGCTGCACCTGGACATCTGACAGGAGGTCTGATATGCAGAATACCCTTAAGAAACCTCTTAACTACTGGTAACTGAGCCAGAGATAAGGAAAGTAATGGCTCATGATAGGCTGAAATGGCACAAAGGTGAACCTTGCTTGTAGAGTATTGAAGACCTGAATTTGAGAGGTCTAAGAGGTACTCTAAAACTTTGTTGGGTGGGCAGGAAAAGGTATTAAAAGAGAATCCTGCACACCAGAGGGAAAAACAGTTCCATTTTGCAGTGTAAGTCTTTCTGGTTGCTGGCTTTCGTGCAGTCAGAAGAATGTCAGAAACTATCCGAGAGGCATTGAACCTATTCACCTCTATCTCCTCAGGAGCCAAGCGTGAAGATGAAGCAACCTCAGATTGGGATGGACCAGAGGATCCTAGGTCAGAAGGTTCATCTGAAGGGGAAGTGCCTTCGGAAGGGTTTCCGCCATACTGTTGAGTAAAGGACACCATATCTGTTGAGGCCAGAAGGGAGCAATGAGAATCATCTTGTGTCCCTGAGACTCGAGTTTGAGGAGTACTCTCTGGATTAGGGGACGAGGAGGAAAGGTGTATAAAAAGCATTTTGTCCACTGCAGCCTGAACTCATCCTGACAGAAAATGCCAGGCCCTGGATTTCTGGAGCAGAAAAGAGGCAGTTTTATGTTGAGTGGGGATGCAAAAAGGTCCAGGTCTGGAGTTCCCCACTCTGCAAATAGTGACTGAACTATGGTTAAATCGAGAGACCACTCGTGAGGGTCTGCCTTCATTCTGCTGAGACGGTCTGCCAGATTGTTGTGTATTCCCGGCAGGTAGGCCACCTGAATAAGAGCCTTGTGATCTAGGCGCCATTCCCACACTCTCATTGCTTCCCTGCACAAGGGGTAAGAGTGTCCGCTGACCTGCTTGTTGATGTAATACATCACTGCCTTGTTGTCCATCTGAAGGTGAATGTTCTTGTGACAAAGAATGTCCTTCAAGGCCCGGACTGCATAAAGGATGGCTCTCATTTCCAGGACGTTTATGTGAAGCTGGGCTTTGACCTGAGTCCATGTACCCTGAGTGTGGAGATCTTGACAGTGAGCTCCCCATCCCGATAGGGACACATCTGTGGTGATAGAAATCTGATGATCCAGAGGGGCAAAGGGGTATCCTTCAGAAGATTGTCCTCTTGTGACCACCAGGTGAGTGGCCTCCTGAGAGGTTCTGTCACCTTGATGTGAAAGGACTGAGGATGAGTAGTCGGGGACCACTGAGTACTGAGCATCCATTGAGAGGTTCTCATGTGGAGACATGCTAGGGGTACAGTGAACACCGAGGATGCCATGAGACCCAGCATCCATTGCATTGAGATAGCTCGAACCAAGCTGTTCTCTCTGATGTATCGGGCCATCTGTAGGATACCGCTCCTTCTGTCCTCTGGTAGAAAAGCTTTCGCACAGGAGAAGTCCAGAAGAGTTCCTATGAAAAGGAGCTTCTGGGAGGGCTGCAACTGCGATTTATTGAGATTTAGCAGGACTCCCATGGACGTGAGGAAGTCTGAGGCCATGGCTACAGTGTCGAGAGTTCCTTGCCTAGAAGGGCTTGCTAGAAGCCAGTTGTCTAGATATGGGAACACTTGTATTCTGATCTTTTTGAGGTGTGCTGCGAGAATTGCACAACACTTTGTAAAAACTCGCGGCGCTGAGGATAGCCCAAAGGGCAGGACTCTGAACTGATAATGTTGGCCCAATGCCACAAACCTTAGGTATTTGTGATATTTTGGGTGAATAGGAATATGTTGGTAAGCATCCTGCATGTCCAGGGAAGCTAACCAATCGTGTTGATGAAGCAAGGGCAACAGGGTTCCCAGTGACATCATTTTGAACTTTTCCTTGGGAAGAAACCTGTTCAGTTTTCTGAGGTCCAAAATGGGGAGCATGCCCCCAGTTTTCTTTGGGACAAGAAAGTAGTGGGAGTAGAACCCTGTGTTCTGTTGATCCAACGGAACTATTTCTACTGCCCTGTTGTTCAGAAGGTCCTGTATGTCAGAGGTGAGAAGTTCTGACTGAACTTTCAACAGTCTGGGCTGTCGTTTGGGGGGAAGATCTGGAGGGGTCTCCAAAAGATTGAGGGAATATCCCTCACAAATTATCCAGAGGACCCATTTGTCTGATGTTATGGTCTTCCAACGGTGGTAGAACTGAGTTAGATGACCCCCCACTGCTGAGAGAAAGTCCCCCTCTGGCAGTTGAGGAGGGATGTGGGCCAGAAAGTCAGAAGGTAGCACTGGGTGCTTTGGGTCCTTGTGCTTTCTGTTGCATTTTCTTTTGAAGCTGGGGGGCTTGGTTTTTATTAAAACCTCCCCTGCCTTTGCCTCAAAAGGACTGACGGTTGTGAAATTGACACTTATTAACATCCCCACTAGAAGCGGTGGGAGCAGGTCGAGCCAATTTAATGGCAGACCTAGTCTTTTGAGTGGCCTCCAGAGCTTGCTCTACTTGAGGACCAAAGTGATACATACTGTTGAAGGGTAATGCCATAACCTGTTGCTGGGCATCATTCGTGAAATCTAAAGTGCGCAGCCAGGAGTGGCGGTGAGTACAGATGCCTGCCGCTGTCACCCGAGAAGCAGTATCGAAAGCGTCCATAGCTGCTTTAATCTGCTGGTTGTTGGACTCGATACCCCTGGTTATGGTTTGAAGTAGCTCAGAATTAGAGTCCGACTCCGGCAGAGCTTCTACCATTTGTTTGAGTGAATGTCAAAGAACATACTCATATTGAGAAAAATAGCCCTGGTAGCTGGCAATTCGCATACCCAGGGTCGAGGCAGCAAAGAGATTCTTTGTTTATAGGCCAGGCTGAAGATGCCTGAGGGAGGATGGCCTTATCATTCTCTGCCAGGACTACAATAGGGTCCGAAAAGGCCTGGGAGGCGGCCAAGATGGGTCGATCTTTGGGAGCAGCATACTTTATATCTATGGACTTAGCTACAGAAGGAATGAGAGCAGGATTATTCCATACCATTTGAGAAAGCGTTTCAAAGGAGGGCTGTACCGGAGGAGTCAAATCCATAGGGATCTCTGGAACATGGAGGTATTGCAGTCTTAACAGCTTCCCAGGATTGATATCTGTAGTCTGGAGAGAAAGAGTGGAATTCAAATTTTTCAGCAGAGACTTAAAAGACAGATCTTCAACCAGAGGCTCGGCTACTGGATGAGATCCTTCCACATCATCACCCAGGCGAAGGTCTGGGTCAGGCTCAATGTCATCTCCTGACAGCCCCAGAGGAACTGCATGGACAGGAAAGGAGTAAAAATTGGAAATGAGGAAGAAATAGGATTCAGAGAAGAGGAGCCCTGAAGACTGGACGACGCCCTAACAGGCCTCGGTGCCAAAAAAACACACAGTGCCGAAGATGGCGCCGATGAGGCACACGGAGTTGAAGATGGCACCTACGAGGCGTACGGTGCCGACAACCCCAACGGTGCTGAGGATGGTGCAGACCGTTGCACCGATGCTGAGGATGGTGCTGAACGAGCCATCGACACTGAAGGTGCTGAAAACATCCCAAGGCTCCAAAAGACAGGATCTGAGGAGAAAGAAGGATGAATACCAGGAGATAGAGGCATCGTTGTGGCCCCCTGCACCACAGCCATGTGAGGGGGGAAACACCTAAGCATGGAGTCGACAGCATTGAGGATGGCGCCGCGTGACTAGGGAGGCCCAACCACCCTACCCGATCCCCTGAAAAGCCTGAAGGCCCCGGAGTGACCGGACCAGGCAGCTGGACCAACCTCCAAGCCCATTGCTCCATAAGAGCACCCCACTGATGAAACTGCTCATCTGACGACCTACCGGAGGGCGGGGTAGGGCTCCGATGTCGAAGAGGTCGGCGACCAGAAACAGAAACCAGCGACTCCGAAGGAGGAGACCGGCAACTAGCCCCAATAACTGACTGTCTATGCGCAGACATACCAGGGGGTAACCTTGAGTGATGCCTTCTCTTTTTTGACCTGTGGGCCAAAGAAGAGTTCGAGGCCGAACGGTGCTGAGAGTGTGACCATTTACTTTTATGCTTCCGAGGGGACTGCCCCTTCCCTTAAGCATTGGACTGTCTGTTGTCAGACACCCCCCTCTGGAGAGGGCGGTGGACCAGACCCAGCCTGGCTGACTGAACAGCTTTCATATGAAGTCTCCCTACCATCACCTGACCCACTCATGGTTGACTCCATCAATGTAGGCTGAGACTTCTTTTCTTTAATAAGAATAAATAAACTAAGCGGTACTTATTCAAGATATTATTACAAAACAATAAATCTGAAAAACTATGCTGCTAGTTTGAAGTTTTAATCCCAGCGAGCGAGCGACGTCGTCACTGAAGTGCACTCGATGGCGGGAAAAAAGGAACTGAAGTGGTTGGAGGGTCGACGCCAAGACAGTCATTACTGCATGAGCTGATGCTCGCGGTGCGGCTCCTCATGGCTCCATCTCTGGCGCCAACCCTCTGCAAAATGTTTGCTCCCACTGGGTCCTAGCACCTCCGGTGTAGTTCCCATAAGTGTGACTGAGTTGTGGAGACTTTATGTCCAGGAAGATCACTGCTTTCCTGAGGGCAGAAGCACCCTCATGAATATTTAATAGGGATTGGGGCTCTGAGTCTTTAATATTCACGAGCCCCGATCGTAACACTTCATGGATCTTATAATTTAGTTTAGTAAATGGGCTCTCATGGCCCTTGCTGTGGTCACTGGTCCCAACTTTGACTACCATGGGGACTGGAACCCTGAACACTTCTCCATTTGACCGCAAGTTGAGGGGTCACATTATCAAATGTGCTGCTCACATCTGCACGACCCTTGCTGCACCAGAGTGCATTTACAATCTGGGTGATTGTGGTTTAAATTGTTGGAGCCCTGAAGGGCTAAAGTTACACTGGGGATGATGTACAGGACACACAGGGGCACAACAAGACTGGGGGAACCAGACAAAAAAAAAAAACATGGCAGGCATTCCTGGCACTATGGAGGAGGAGGAGGAAAGCAAATGGGAACTATAGGCATAAGGTAAGCCCCCAAATTGGTAAGGAGGGTTACACAAGTTCTGTAAGGGAACGCAGGATTTTGGAATATAAACATAGTGAGGGATCCCTGAGAAGAAACAACATTACTATGATGAGTATTTTTTCTTCTAATGCTAGGAATCCCTTACTTCTACCCCCAGAAATCCCTCACTTACTCTTTACAATTTATGCATCTATTTCCATGAGAGATGCCCTGAAGATACAACCTTATTCAAATGATGGAATTTAGAATGTAGGTCCAAACTCTGCACTCACACTCCACTCTGTTTCTCTGCCTGAAGTGAGCAGTCACCCTGAAGTCAACTCCAGTATCTCTGGTTCTCCAGATGGTTAATTGTTTTAAAAGTCTTTTTAAAAAGTTAAAGTAAAGGCTGAAGGTTCCCCACATGCCTTTTACACATAGTATGCCATTGCCAGACATGCTTCAGATGTTGAAACTGCAATTTGTTTTGTAAAACAATCTGTCATAGTCATTTTTTTTTATATTTTATCAGCGTTTTATCCTCCAGTTTTCGGTGTATGATCAGACTCCCAGAATGATGTCATACCAGGGAGCTGTCAATGTCTTACATTCAACAACTAGGAATTCTGGGTAATTTATAACATTGACTTAAATGTGTCTTTCTCAGAAGTACAGTCCCGTATGTTGGTAGCGGTGAGCACTAACATGTAAATATACATAGCAAGGCATCGTGGGTAAAATAAGAACCCGTTTTCCAATTTCCTTACTGTGAGATATTGTCTCATATTTCTGTAGTGGTGTCAACAATATAAGCTTTTGTATGTTTATTTTTACAACATTGCATTGTGCATACTGTATCTAGCTACAAGACTTCTATACTGAGAGATGTAGTCTCCTATTTCTGCAGTGAGCACAGAAATATAATGCTCTGTATACTAATTTACATAGTGAGGCAATGTGGGTATAGTACATAGCTGATTTGTCTATCTAAAGCTAAAAACTGACAATGTCCCTTTAATAACTTTGTTTCCCTGCTATGATGTCACAGTTGGGGGTTGCAGCACTGAGAAAAAAAGGGATGGGTTATGCAAATGAAGCAGAGCACCAAAATAAAAGGATTTTTTTCAGGGAAAACAGTGCCACAGTATGTGTCACTTGTAACAGATTAGTCTGTCCCAGGGCATATTGTCTGTTACATGTGCATCTGCTACATCATTTTAAAGAAAAAAAATTTGATCGGAAGTGGGAGCAAGTGGGAAACACAACGGACAAGAAAGAAGCATGTACAACAACCAACAAGCATAGACATTAGACAGTCATTGTTGTCGTATTGATTACAGCTCTTTTATGAGCAGTTGCTTTGTTGCAAACCAAACAAAATAAAAAAGTGCCATGTGCGTTATTACTCTAGTTACTGCTCCTGTTGTGAGAGTATTCCACAATGAAGGTCTGTTTCTTAGGTTTAGCTGTGTACCTTCATCAGCATACTGCCCTTCATCACTATTCCCTTTTGTTCGTTCATCCTCTTCTTCCTCTTGTGGCTCTTCCATTGCTCCTGCGACAGCCTTCTCAATGCTGTAAACTCTTTAAATAGAGTGCTAATTTGTGATTGCTTAAGCAGGTTTTGCTGACAGCATACTGGCAGACCATCTAATTGTGTGTGGCTGCATTATAATTAACACCCAATCAAGGTGTGAAGGACTGATAACTGCTGTTAGTGTGTGCCCCTGTGGCCGCTACATGCGGAGTTACATGTCCACAGAAACCATAATTATTGCCTTACTGTGCCACAGACTGATACATCAGTCCAGAATTCCTATACGTTCTAAGTCTGTCAGCAGCCTAAGGGTTAACACTGCAGACATAGTGTTTGACGTTTGGCAGTAGTGAAATGTCCAATAGAAATTAATGTCTAATTAAACTGTGTCCATTACAGTTGGCGCATACTGTATTTGGCAGTTTGAATGGTAGGAGACTGATTCATAACACCTACAGGTTACTACTCCCATTTGCTATGGCAATCTTGCAACTTTACTTTAAACTGGCTGCACCAGATAATGTTGGGACTCAGAAAATGACAGCCTGCCTGCTGCAAACAGGGGGTCTAAAATATTGGCAGCAGCGACAGGCAAACGGACTGAGGAAATTACAAAAGCTGGGCAGCGACTTAAAGGACACACCACTGGCTATTAGACTGTGTGGTATTTGGGCAAATACAATTATTCTGGTTGCACCTGGACTTTATTTGGGATTGTATTAATTCTGCTTAAGGGACTGTGTGTTCAGCAGCCATTACAGAGCAGCAACAGCCAATCGGAAAGCTGGATTGTTAAGCCAGGACTTGTGGGATCTTTTGCCAAAGCTCATGGGAAACCTTCTAGTGCTCATAGGGAAAACTGCAGGGACTTAATTCAGGTGCCAAAACAGCAATCCAACTGTGCATCGAGGAGGCTCAATGAATAATTTATTTCTGTGAGAGACAAGCCTTCCAGCCAATCAGAGGCAAAGCAACCAATAGCTTCAGCCAATGTGGAGCCTTGGGAAAGCCCCATAAAAGACTGTTTCAGCAGATTTTCTGGATTCAAGTGGGAGTCCTCCACGAGGGTGGCATCTCAGGCCTCCAGCAATGCAACTGGGCCTGGTGATCCAGTGTAAACCCCTCCACCCAGGAGGGGGGGGTTGCCTTCTTTGCCAGTAAAGTTAAAGTAATTTAATTAAAGCAGAACCTACTAGCCTGGGGGTTGCCAGATGAATGTCCTCCAGGTGCTAGCCCTCCTTTCCACATTGGGAAGAACGCGGACCTGCAACTTGATGTCAAGCCAGTGGTGAGAGCACTGAATCTGCCTCAGTGGTGAGAGAACTGAAGACTTCAGGAGCCTTTATGATGGAGATCCATACCGTGAGGAGTCTGAGTAAGTAATCTTGTAATCCCCAGTGCAAGAAAAAGAGAAATGCTTATTGGGGCTCTGTGACAGGATTGAATAGGGCCCTGCCCCAGTTGTTCTGGAGAAGTAGTTTAAATGCAAGGATCTGTTCTATTCTCTCCTTTTCTATCTCTTGTCTGTCTGGTTGTGCAACCAGATTTTCTCGTGAGACATAAGACTTGATCACCCCGACGGTCTTGCAATTCTTTGCCTCTCGCTATCTCTCTACCCTGACGTGCTGTTCTGTCTTTTTTCTTTTCCCTTGCATATCTGCTGGTATAAAAATATATGTGAATCATTATGTGGAAATGTAACTGATGCTGGATCCATTTGTTTAGAAATGTATATAGTTTTACTGTTGAAATGTATATAGTTACACTGTTGAAATGATTGTAAAAAGCTATTTGGAACTCAAGGGGTTAACCTGAGTGCTAAATTTGCAAACTCTCTGAGAAGCTGTAAGTAAGAGGTCAGTTCTGGATCACAGTGTTCTTTTTGCTGCACCTTTTGAAACTTACAAGAACACTGTTTGGGAAGTATGCTGTTTTCTTAACGAGCAGGGGTTACAAAGACTTATAAAAACAGAGCTGCAATTTCTTACAAAAAGAGAAACACAGAGACTGAGATTGGAAATTGAGAAAAAACCCAGATGGACTTTCTCTGTTTATACTGCCATTGTAAATAGTTATATTGAACAATTTTCTTGTTATTTTACTTGTATTAATAATAAATCACTTGTTGCAAATTTTACAATTGCTTCTAGTTTTCTTATGTTTCCTGACCTGTGCTTTGACAACAGATGGTGTCAGCCTAAGTGGGATTTATGCCATGCATACTTTAAGCCAGGAGTTTTGTGCATGAGTACTAGACCTGGTACCAGAGAAGCATAGAAGAAAGGTATGGATTCTGCAGCAGCAAGCCCAGGAGTGGTTACCAGGAGAATGACAAACAAATTAGCAGAGACAGAAGTACAAGCTGAGACCGTACGGCTAGCACCAATTATAGAAAAAGAACAGGGAGTGACAGAACCTGAAAGCATGACTGCCTTTTTCAAATGGTAGGCTATACAACAAAAAGAGATGGAGAAACAGAGAAGAAAGGCGATGCAGCAGAGAGAACAAAAATTCAACAGTTAGAAGCATAGAGAGAAGAAGAAGAAATGCAACAACTGGAGCAGCATAGGAGAGAAGAGATGCAGTGACAGGAGCAGTGGTGGGTGGATGCCTTGCAGGCTATCAAAGGCAGAGGACTGGGCACAGATACAGATGAGCAACAGGACACAGGCAACATGAAATACATTAAACTTACAAAGTTGAGTCCCTCCGATTATATCGAAGCATACCTGACAACTTCTGAAAGGGTTGCCGCAGCCTGCCAGTGGCCAAAGAAGCAATGGGAAATCAGACTGGTATCTTACCTGGCAGGGAAACCCCAACTTGTCTACAGCAATAGGGACACTGCACAGTCAGAAAACTATGACCTGGTGAAAAGTGAAATCCTGAAAAGGTATGACATCTCAGGAGAGGCCTACAGGCAGAGATTTAGATCTCTGAAGTACAACTCCGTCAACAATCCTTGAGAAGCCTTCACCCAACTCAGAGAACTCCTGATTAAATGGCTCCAACCAGACAGCAAAACAGTCCCACCGATCGACACATTTGCAATGGAGCAATTCATCAATATCCTGCCTGCAGATGTGCAGCTTTGAGTAAAGGAACACTGACCAGAAAGTGGGGAAAAGACTGTTTCTTTGGCTGAAGACTACTAAACGGCCAGACAAATGCCACAGCAGTGAGGTAACAGCCAAGCACCAATAAGACACTCTTTTCCCCATTTAAACTCAAAGTTTGATAAGAGCTCAGGTGGGGGTAACAAAAAATCTGTGCCCAAAGATGTTATTTGCTGTAACTGTAATAAGCCAGGTCATACTGCAAGAAATTGCCATAAGAAGAGTGACACTGGAGCAGATTTGTCCTTGGCAAATTGGGGCAAGTACTTAACAGATGTGAAGGTGGGGGATAAGACCCTGCACCATTTTAGTTGCCCTCTTCTGGAAGCTGTCAGAGGGGGCAACTAAAATGGTGCAGAATCTGCACCAGAAGACATATGAAGAGAGACTAAAGGAGCTTAATATGTATAGCCTTGAGGAAAGGAGGGAGAGGGGGACATGATAGAAATGTTCAAGTACCTCAAGGGAATCAACAAAGTCCAAGAGGTAGCATCTTTCAAAAAGGAGGTGTGCAAGTACAAGAAGGACAATTTGAAGATGGGGGTGGCTCAGAGGTAATGTAAGGAAGTATTTTTTCACAGAGAGGGTTGTGGATGCATGGAATGGTCTTCCTGAGGAAGTTGTGGAGTCAAAAACAGTGACTGAATTCAAGCATGCATGGGACAGCCATAAGGCAATTCTAGGGGGTTGGGGTAGAAAGAAGTAGGCTGCTGGTTAACTAGGATCTGCAGCTTATCCATTAGGTAGGGAAATGGGCAGACTGGGAGGGCCAAGCGGTCCTTATCTGACATCAAATTCTATGTTTCTATGTTTAGTGCATGTTAAAGTGCTGGGAAAACACTGTGCAAAGGGACCAGGTACTGGTGTCAACTGCATCCATGGGGACACTCGATACTATCCCACCACCCAAGTGACTCTGACCATTAAGGGTGTGTCGCACCAAATGAAAGTGGAGGTGGTACCCAAGTTACCTGTACCTGTGATTATTGTAAATGACTTTGCAGGATTTACTGAGTTATTCAAAGAGGGAGTAAATCCTGATGTTTCAGCAGCAGTGGTAACAAGAGCTCAGGCAAAGAAAGTCTCAGATGGTGGGGACTCTTTTCCTTTTGCTGATTTGATTTGGACTTGTTTGAGCACAACTCCAAGATCCTGAAGTCCAGGAAAGAAAGATGACGCCTGAAGAAACAGTGGCAACAAAAGACTGATGAACATAAGGGGTTAACATATGAAAATACTGAAACTAAACTAACTGATTATGACTTTGTTTCAGAACAAGCTAAAGATGTTTCCTTCCAAGGTTATTTTAAGCAGCTGGGGGTGAAACCAAAACCGGGTGAAGCTATGTTTAAACAATGTAATGGGCTACTGTACAGAGTTTGGGTTAAACCTCAGACACAGGACCAGACATAATAATTGGTTATACTGTACCACAAAAGTATAGATCTGACTTGTTACAGATAGCACATGATAGTCCTATTGCTGGTCACTCAGGAAGGGATCGCACCCTTGTCAGATTGCTGTACAGATTTTACTAGCCTGGAATTCATGAAGATGTTGCTACCTATTGCAGTTCTTATGCTGAGGGTCAGAAAATAGCCCCAGTGACTAAAAAAGACAAGGTGCCCCTGGTGCTCCTACCCTTGATAGATGTGCCTTTTGAGAGAATTGCAATGGATGTGGTTGGTCCTTTAGACAAAAGTAAAAAAGGTAATCAATTAATTTTGGTAATATGTGACTATGCTACTCGATACCCAGAGGCAGTTCCAATGTGTACTGTCATAGCCCCAAAAGTGGCAGCAGAGCTTGCCAAAATTTTCAGCAGAGTGGGCATCCCTAAAGAAACCATTACTGATCAGGGTAGTAATTTTGGTACTTCATTACTTAAGGAGCTGTACAGACTACTAGGTATTACTGCCATAAGAATCTCCCCTTATCACCCTCAAACAGGCGGTCCTGTTGAGCGTTTTAATCAAACCCTAAAATGCACGTTAAAAAGGTTTGTAAAAGGGGAAGAAAAAGATTGGGACCAACACTTACCTTACCAGCTTTTTGCTTAGAGAAGTGTCACAGGGATCAACAGGTTCTTCAGCATTTGAAATGCTGTATGGTAGACAACCTAGAGGGCCAATAGATGTAATAAAAGAAACATGGGAAGATAATCCCAATCAAAAACAATCTATTACATCTTATACGTGTGCCCTGAGAAAGAAGCTGGCAAAATATGTTGAAATCGACCATAGTAATCAGGAAGAGGCCCAAAATCAGCAAAAGGTGTATTATGACCATGGGGTGAAAGAAAGTTTTTGAACCAGATGAAAAGGTTTTGATAAAGTTACTCACTAGAGAAAATAAACTGTTAATGAAGGGGGAAGGGTTATATAAGGTTCTTAGATGTACTGGCACAGTTAACTATGAGACTGAGACCCCTGACAGAAAAAATCCTACTAAGATATACCATGCTAACCTCCTCAAGAAATGGGTTGAAAAACACCAAAATCTGTTTTGCTAGTTTTACCAGAGACTACTGTAGTTTATGATAGACTGGAACAAACTGTAACTGCTGATGCTGTCAAGGTGAATGTTTCTTCAACCTCCAAACAAACGGCAGAAATATGTTGCTTGCTAAAGACATTAAACAATACTTTTACCACAGTACCAGGCCAAGCAAAAGGGGATGAGCACGTAATAGTGACAAAGAATGCTCGCCCTATTAGACAAAAAGCATACAGATTACCACAGCGGTTAAGAGCTGACATGGTTAAGGAAATACAAAAAAATTAAAGAATTGGGTATCATAGAAAAGTCGAGAAGTGCTTGGTCATCACCAATGGTGATTGTAAACAAAAAAGAAGGGGGTGTAAGAATACGCCTTGGTTTTAATCAAGTGTCAGAATTTAACAGTTATCCTATGCCCATAATAGATGATTTGGTGGACAGATTGGGAAGTGCTAAGTATATCAGTACGCTCGATGTCACCAAGGGTTACTGGGAAATCCCCCTAGCTAAAGAATCCAAAGACAAAACTGCATTTGCCACTCCTATAGGATTCTATCAGTTCACCACCATGCTGTTTGGTTTACATGGTGCTCCCTGCTACATTCCAGTGGTACATGGATGTAATTTTATTTCCTCACACTGGTTACTGTGCTGCATACCTGAATGATGTTGTGGTGTAAACACCTACGAGCAGTTATCCAATCAATCAAAAAGGCAGGTCTGACAATTAATTCTACCAAGTGTGCATTGGGCATAAAGGAAACTAGATATTTGGGCTATGTTTTGGGAAACAGAGAAGTCAAGCCAGAGGTTTCCAAGACAGAAGTTGTAGCTAATAGCCCTGTCCCTAAAACCAAGAAACATGTCCAGCCATTATTAGGGCTGGCTGGTTATTATTGGAGATTTGTTCCCAGCTTTGCCCAGTTAGCTACTCCCCTCACTGAGCTCACAAAGAAATGGTTCCCCAATAATGTGAAATGGACCCCAGAGTGTGATGAGGCTTTTTGAGCCATTAAGGCTGCATTATGTTCAGCCCCTGTTTTAAGAAGCCCAGACTTAGAGAAACCATTTTTACTACAAACAGATGCATCAGAGGTAGGCTTAGATGGAGTCTTAAGTTGGCATACAGATGGGAAAGAACATCCTATTCTCTACATATGTAGGAAATTGCATGACAGAGAAAAAAGGTACTCCACCATTGTGCCTCGACAACAGAGAGAAAAGGTGCTCCACCATTGAAAAGGAATATCTTACAGCAAAGTGGGCTATGGAGTCCCTTAAATTTTACTTACTAGGAGCTAACCTTGTACTTGTAACAGATCACAATCCTCTCTGTTAGCTTAACCAAATGAAGGACAACAATTCTAGAATCACACGGTGGTACCTGGCACTACAGCCATTTCAATTTAAAGTGATGCACAATCTGGGAAAGAGAATGTCAATGCTGATTTTCTGTCTAGATATGGATCAGGAAATGAGAATTTCAAAGGTTGAAAAAAATGTGTGAGTTGAAACTTCTCTGTTTGATATGCTGCATACAGTATGCACTGAACTATTAAGATTATAAGCTGCTGTCATGTTCAAGGAGAATTTAACCCTTGCAGGGCCGTGGACTGATATATCAGTCCAGAATTCCTATACTTTCTAATTCTGTCAGCAGCCTAAGGGTTAAAGAAAGTTTTGGAAACCTGTGTTTGTAAACCAGGTTCCCTCTTAAGGAGAGGAGTATGTGACAGGGTTGAATAGGCCCTGCCCCAGTTGTTCTGGAGAAAGAGTTTAAATGCGAGGATCTGTTCTATTCTCTTTTTTGTCTCTTGTCTGTCTGGTTGTGCAACCAAATTTTCTCGTGAGACCTAGGACTTTATCACCCCGATAGTCTTGCAATTCTCTGCCTCTTTCTATCTCTCTACCCTCACTTGCTGTTCTGTATTTTATCTCCCTTTGCATATCTGCTGGTATAAAAATATATGTGAATTATTATGTGAAAATGTAACTGATACTGGGATCCCTTTGTTTAGAAATGTATATAGTTTTACTGTTGAAATGTATATAGTTATACTGTTGACATGATTGTAAAAAGCTATTTGGAACTCAAGGGGTTAACCTGAGAAGCTAATTTTCAAACTTTCTGAGAAACTGTAAGTAAGAGGTTAGTTCTGGGTCACAGTGTTTTTTTTGCTGCACTTGTTGAAACTTACTAGAACATTGTGTGGGAAGTATGCTGTTTTCTTACTGAACGGGGATTGCAAAGACTTATAAAAACAGGGCTGCAATTTCTTGCAAAAGAGAAGAACAGAGACTAAGACTGGAAATTAAGAAGAAACCCAGATGGACTTTTTCTGTTTATATTGCCATTGTAAATAGTTATATTGAACAATTTTACTTTTATTAATAATAAATCACTTGTTGCAAATTTTACAATTGCTCCTGGTTTTCCAATACTTCTGGACCTGTGCCTCAATGACAGGCTGACATGCCTTAGAGACTGGTTACTGTTGAAACTGTTCATTTGGTCTACACCCTGCATCTGCTGTGCCTAATCCTTGCCCAGTGTGGGTGGACCTATATCAGTTGAGGGGCCCGTCATGGTCCAGATTAAATATAAATGAGATGATATGTGTTTATTTCCTAAAGTGCCTACAAGACTGAAAGGGGAGCACTCAGAACCGGGGCTCATCCTAACTTTGCCTGGGAGGTCCATTACTTGATTAATAATTGGTCAATATGTCCTGTGGAACTGTGAACCTCAACCATTTGCCACATGGGACTGAGACATCAAGTCTGAGTTTGCAAGATTTCTTAAATTACTCAATCTGCTAAAGTTGAAGAAATAGTAATGAAAACAATGATTTAGTCAGAAATGGATGGGGAGAAACCGGGTCACTCTAGCCCTAGAAAATAAGTACCCAATTGCAAGTTCAAGTTGAAAAGGACCAGGGTGGCCATGCTGGCCCCTGGTTGAAGAATTTCCAGCTTCTGAAAATGTGCTGAATGTACCAGGAACCACAAAGGTGCAGGGTGTTCAGAAAATAATAACTGGATCAAAACAAATGTAACCGGCTGGTTACTCTGACATACGTTCAGCCTGCAAAATGCAGCCCCCCCCACAGCACCTTTTCAAAAGACTGTACATACTGTAGTTCAACTACTTAATGCTTTCCAGTTCAAGTAACAAATCCTTCTTAATTTAGCCAGCCAATGTGCAGCTGTGCCATCCATCAGGCCTGCATCCTAAATGGACTTTGGTAACTGGGTACCCAGATTTAAGGTTGGGATTTCGGGGTCTCATATCTGATGTGGGGACTGGTAACAGTGTGGGCAAGAGTAGTATTTGTGTCATCTGATTTTATGCAGTTAGGTAGCCAGGGCTCTGGTCATCTTAAAGTTGGTACAAGGTGTGATTACATTTTGATTTGAAAAACAGTATATCTACCCAGCTGGCGGGTTTCACAAACAATATCCTAAACTTCTAATCTGCCTGTAAATATTGATACTGCATAATCTCTACTCATTTTTTCCTCCATTCCTAAGCCCTGTCCCCTTGTAAATAAATTGTTAGTAGTTGTTTTTGCAAATACTTGTGTTGTGAGTATATTATTAGGAGCAAGTCTCTAACTGGTACCAGGTATTGAAATGTGGGGAAATGTTTATTGGGTCATATGTTGGGGTGGCACATGGTTACAGTGGCTGGGTACATCATCTCAGGGGGTTGTACCGGGTCAAAGTTAGCTCACTTAAAGCTAGACTCTGGGTGGAGGCACTGTGTCATTATAATATCTTGGAAAAGAACCAGTTTTAAAGTAATCTTGGGAACCCAGGCCCTTCAACCTTGTTCCGGCCAGCAAGGCAGGGGTAGTAAATGAAAATTACGTACCTACCGTAATTCTTGATCTTCTCTTGTATCGTCACCATTCATTACTGATTCCCACCCTCCATCCCCTCATGGGCCTCAATTCTTGGACGTCACCTCCACCCTGCTCACCTTCCCCCTCCTAGAGGCCAGTTGTGGTCCGAGTCCCCCTGGTATTTCAAGGCTCACCATTCCTTCTCTAAAAGGTCATGGAGCGTTCTCCATGGAGGATGGTGAGTAGGGACTTCGCCCTAGCCTCTGAGGTAACTCCCTCGGATTCTCTTCACCATTCTCTAGGGTGTCCCCTGCTTGGGGCTTGTGTAATCCTCTGGCTTATGTCACCCTCTGGCTCTGCCCTCCAAAAGTCAGCAGGGCCCTGCCGATCTTAAACATGTGAACTTCTAGAACACAGCGGTCCATAGAGAAGCAGGCATTGCAATGATCCATATTGTGATTGGGTCCCAGGCATTACAAGCAAACATTATGCCGGTCTGAAATGGAAAAATGCTGGCCACAAGGGCACTGACGCATGGGGGCATGGCCCGCTTTACGTGTTCTTTTGCCACAGAATCTGACTTGATGATAAATTAAACACAAACTGATCAAAAGATCCCGGTGCTGACGATAAAGTAAACAGAACGATCTTATCAGACTACCAATGGCGTTGGGATGATAGAACAAAGATGAAGGAGGAAGGCGTCGTCGAAAACAAAGGCCTAGTGGTGTATTTGAAATTGTTCAGAACTCGCACAGCAGGTGTGACCTTGATGGTGAGAGAAACAGAATTGGGATGGAGCAGGAGTCTATGGCTTCTAATGGCCAACCTGCATCCTCTGTGCAGTGCATCAGCCACGTGGGTGGCGCTATCGGCGCCGACTCCTCCCTCAAAAAAAAAAAGCTCCCTTGGCAGGTGCGTGCCTCCGGCTTACACCCAGCAGTAATGAATGGTGAAGACTGAGTAGGGAAGATCTCTAGGGATTACACTTGAAAATAGGTTAACACAAGAATCAATTCTTTCCATTAAAGTGATTTGGACAGCTGTGCCACAGAAAATAAGATTAGTAACCTGTAGGAGTTGTGATTCAATCTCCTACCATTCAAACTGTCAAAAAAAGCTGTTTTTCATGAAATAAGAATGAAAAAAGAAGCAGCACCCACTGCCCAGGCTGTAAATAAACCACACCAGAGATATGAGGGCGCAGCAATATAGTTTGTATTATCAGCTTGACTAGCAGAGTACTAAGGTGAAACAGAAAGCTTTTTCTGCATTGTTTAACCTCCTCCCCTGGGTGATCTTGTCACTATATTTGTGTCCACTGGCAAACTGATAATACAAACTATATTGCTGCCACCTCATATGTCTAGTGTGGTTTATTTACAATCTGGGCAGTGAGTGCTGCTTCTTTTTTCGTTCTTGCTACATTATCTACAGCAGGCACCACTGCAGTTTTCTTCCCAGTGCTATGTGCTCATCTGTTTTCCATGAAATAAATACTTTTATTTCACTACTCTGCTTCATTTGCATAATCCACCCCTTTTTTTCTCAGTGCTGTAACCACCAAGCATGACATCATGCAAGGGAAACAAAGTTTATAAGCACTGTTTAGAAACAGAGACCTCTGTTGGTCAGTCTTGTTACTGCAGACATCTACACTACAGGAGACTACATATCTCAGTAAAGAAATCTTGTCAGCTAGATAGTATATGCACAATGCCTTGTTTTGCAAATAAACATATGAGAGCTTTTATTGTTGAAGCCACTACAGAAACATGAGACTGCACCTCATAGAAAGGGAATTGAAAAACAACTTCGTATTGTACCCACAATGCCTTCCTATGTACATCTACATATTAGGTGCAGTCACCACCAGCACCCACATAAGGGACTGCTTCTCTGAGTAACTAACATTTGCATCAACATTATAATTTACCCAGAATTCCATGGTGTTGTATGTAAAACACTAACAGTTTCTTTGCATGCCATCATATTGGGGGTGTGGCTGCAGACAAAAAAAACTGGAGGACACAGTGCTGATAAAACATAAATAAAAATGACTATGAGAGATTTTTTATTAAACAAATTGTAGCTTCAACGTCTGAAGCATGGGAAGCAATGGCATACTATATGAAAAAGGTATCTGTGACAGCTCGCAAAATCACTTTAAGGTTGCTTGAGCATTACTACTGCAGTTCCTTGGCAATTGTAAAATGTGATCAGTTAAATATTTTCAATGCTCCTAGATATTTTCAACAAGTCTGTCTTCATTTTGTTTGCTGTTTTTCAAACTTCTACTGTACATTTTTGGTAGCCATATAGCTAGTTTTGGTAGTCACAGCTCCCCTCTAGCTGTGGAAATAAATCTGATCTTACTACCTAGAATGGAGCATGACACTAGTGCAGTTTGAACCTTAGTTCTAAATTCCCTAATTTGCATAATATCTGGGGCATTTCTCTATGCTGGGAAGAGATGCTTAAAGTGATTTTGTCAGCTTTCGCAGATGCCTTTTTCTCATAATATGTCATTGCCACCTATTCTTCAGATGCTGATGCTGCAATTTGTTTTATAAAAAAACATGTCATAGTCAATTTTTATTTATGTTTCATCTGCACTTCAGTTTTTCGTGTGTGGTCATGCTCCCAGAATGATGTAATGCAAAGGAAATATCAGTGTTTTACATATAGCACTAAGGAATTCTGGGTAAATTATCATATTGATGTAAATGTTAGTTACTCTCAGAGGTGCAGTCCCTTATTTTGGTGGTGGTGACTGCAGCTAAGATGTAGATGTACATAGCAAGGCATTGTGGGTACAATAAAATGTTGTTTTCCAATTCCCTTACTGTGAAAGGCAGTCTCAAATCTCTGTAATGGCTTCAACAAGAAAAGCTCTCATACGTTTATTTTCCAAACAAGGCATTGTACATACAGTATCTAGCTGACAAGAGGAAGGAGCAGGAACATCTGCCAGAACTAGACTCATAGTGGATTCCCTGCAGGGAGAGGGCCTCAAACAACTGGTACAGCAACCCACAAGAGACAGGGCTATCCTAGATCTAGTACTGACTAACAAAGAAGGGATCACAGATCTCCAGGTAGAAGGTCACCTGGGGGCCAGTGACCATCACATGGTATGGTTCAATTTGGCTACTACATCTAAATCATCCCATTCCAAGGCAAAATATGGGACTTCAGAGGAGCTGACTTGACAAGATGGCCAACAGAGTTAAGCTAGCCCTGGCAAAAAGAAACACAGGTGAGGGGGTACAGGCAAAGTGGGCAAGCATTAAGGATGCAATACTTGAAGCAACATCCCATTGTGTTAGACAGAAAAGGAAGTGCAAAAGAAGAAGGAAACCACTTTGGTTCTCAAATACAGTAGCAGAAAAGGTCAGAGCCAAAAGGCTGGCCTTCAGAAAATATAAGGGAACACAGCGGGATGAAGATAGGGAGGCATACCAAACTGCCCTAAGGGAAGCAGGGAAGCAGGTAAGGCAGTAAGGCAGGCAAAGTCCCAAACTGAGGAAACACTAGCACGAACAGTAAAAGAAGGTGACAAGACTTTCTATAGATACATTAGTGAAAGGAGAAAGTCCAGAGGGGGTATTGCTGAGCTTAATGGAGAAAAGGGAGCATGTGAGGAGGAGGACCCTGTAAAGGCATCTATCCTAAATAGATACTTTTGCTCAGTATTTACTGAAGAGAAGGTAGGGCAGGGCCCACAGCTCAGCATCATGGACACAGGGGGGAGGGAGGTGAGCACTACTCCCTTCACAAAAGAAAGGGTCCTACAAGAGCTTGCTAAGCTCAGGGTGGATAAGGCAATGGGACCTGATGGCATACATCCCAGGGTACTTAAGGAGCTAAAGGAGGAACTAGCAGAGCCATTAGCAGAATTGTTTAGTGAGTCTCTGAGCACAGGAGAGGTCCCAGAAGACTGGAGAAGGGCTCGTGTGATCCCGCTCACAAGAGTGGTAGCAGGGAGGAGGCGGGGAACTACAGACCGGTCAGTCTTACCACCTCAGTAGTGGGCAAGATTATGGAGGCACTCCTTAAGGAAAGGATAGTGCAACACCTGGAATCCATAGGGGCACAGGATCCAAGACAGCATGGGTTTACAAAGGAAGGTCCTGTCAAACTAATCTCATAGATTTCTTTGACTGGGTAACCAGAGTGGTGGACCAAGGGGAGCAGTTGATGTCGCCTACCTTGACCAGCAAAGCTTTTGATACTGTTCCACATAGAAGATTGATAAATAAGCTGGGTAGGCTCGGGTGGGTCAGAAGTTGGTCAACTGGGTGGCAAACTGGTTGACGGGCAGAAAACAGAGAGTGGTGGTAAATGGTATACAGTCAGAAGAGATGCAAGTCACAAGTGGGGTACCTCAGGGATCAGTCCTGGGGCCAGTCCTCTTCAACATCTTCATTAGTGACCTTGCAGATGGACTAGAGGGTAAGGCTTGTCTGTTTGCAGATGACACCAAGATCTGCAACAGAGTAGATGATCCAGATGGGGTGGGCAGAATGAGAAGAGATCTGGATAAACTAGCAGAATGGTCAGAAGAGTGGCAACTGGGATTTAATGCAAAGAAGTGCAAAATCATGCACATAGGGAAGAGAGACCCTGAAGCCACCTATAGGCTGGGAGGGGAGTTGCTAGCAGTCACAAAGGAAGAAACAGACTTGGGCATCATCATCACTGATGACCTAAAATCATCCAAGCAGACCTCTAAAGCAGTAGGTAAGGCTAGGGGGTGTTAGGGTGTATTAGTAGGGGTATCACAAGTCGTAAGAGGGAGGTAATAATCCCTCTTTACAAGACACTGGTTAGGCCCCATCTGGAGTACTGCATGCAGTATTGGAGGCCACACCTTCACAAGGACATTAACCAAATTGAGGCAGTCCAGAGAAGGGCAACAAAATGGTGCAGGGACTGCATCAGAAGACATATGAGGACAGATTAACGGAGCTCAATATGTATACCCTTGAGCAAAGGAGGAGAGGTGATATGATCGAGGCATTCAAACACCTTAAGGGCATAAACAAGGTGAAAGAGTCTAACATGTTTAAATATAAGAAAAATAGCAGGACAAGAGGACACAGCATGAGATTAGAGGGAGGCCGATTAAGGGGGGAATGTGAGGAAATTCTTTTTCACAGAAAGGGTGGTGGATACATGGAATGGCTTACCACAAGAAGTGGTGGCTATGAATACAGTGCAGGGCTTCAAACAGGCATGGGATAGGCATAAGGGAGCAATACAAATGACTATGAATAGATAGGCCACTGACAGAGCAAAGGCCGATGGCACATTTATAAGGTAGAAAAAGAAATGGGCAGACTGGATGGGCCTTGCGGTCCTTATCTGCCGTCAACTTCTATGTTTCTATGTTTAGTTACTGAGAGATGTAGTCTTCTGTGTTGGTAGTGTAGATGTCTGCAATACCAAGATTGACCAACAGAGGTCTCTATTTCAAAACAGTGCTTATATTGTTTCCATGGCATGATGTCATGCATGGGGGGTTGCAGCACTGAGGAAAAACAAGCATTTGTCAATGCCAGAGTTTGTGGGATTGCTGTTTGTACACACCGATTGACAGGACTACAGTTCCCAGCAGAAAGAACAAGTTTTGCCACTAAGTTCACATTCCTATTGAAATACAGTGAAGTGCATACCTGTTTCCTCAATTCGTGACCTGGCATTGAAGAGTGATGATGTGTCTGTGGTTCAGAGAAGATAAGGACACTGGAGCCCTACCATGGGTCCATGGGTTGGGGGGTGATGTTATGGTTAGAAACCCTAACACCCCGGGCGTTTGTTGGTATTTTTACTACAAATTTGCAACATGGCCTTTTGCAACCCCCACCTCATGAAAGCATTTGGGACCTCTGCTCATGAACAGTGGCACTGTGATTTTGTTAATCTGTTCCAAACGTTGATTTCTCACAGCGACAGCGCCATTCTGTACCAGATGTGCAAAAACACAGCTCAGGCAGGATGTAAAAAATTACAGCTGTACCATTCATAAGGAAGTGTGAAGAGAAGGCAGTGTTGAACAACTGGAGTGAAAATATTAAAAATGCTCGAAAGTACAAGTGTACATGGAAACTGCACAACGTACGCTCATAACAGTCATTTAGTGGAAAAATTTCACCAAAATTTCAACATAGGCATTTTGTGACCTCTACTCATGAACACTGTAACTATGATTTTTCTTACTCTGTCTTAAATGCTGATTTCCCACAGCGACCGCGCCATTGTGCACCAGATGTGCGAAAAAACACAATTCGGGCAGGATGTGAACAATGACAGCTGTACTGTTCATAAGGAGGTGCGTAAAACTGACAATGTTGAAACTCTTGAGTGAAAATATTACAAATCCTGGACATTATGAGTGTGTGTGTGTGAAAAACTGCGCAATGCACTCTAATAAAATAGTAATTTTACGGACTTTTGTCTCCAGATTTTCAACATAGGCATTTTGGGACCTCCACTCATAAACAGTATCACTGTAATTTTCTTAATCTGTTCTGAACACTGATTTCCCACAGCGACTGCGCTATTCTGCGCTGGAAGTGCAAAACCACATTTCAGCCAGGATGTGAAACATGACAGCTGTACTGTTCATAAAGAGGTGTGAAAAAAATGCCAATGTTGAAAATCTGGAGTAAAAATATTACAAATTCAATGAAGTAACGTGTGTGTATGGAAACTGCGCAACGCACGCTGATAACACATTCATTATATGGACTTTTGTCACCAAATTTTCAGCACAGGTATTTTGAGACCTCTGCTCCTGAACAGTGTCACTGTGATTTTCGTAATCTGTCCCGAGCACTGATTTCCCACAGCGACCGCACTATTCTGCGCCAGAAATGCGACAACGCATTTCGCCCAGGATATTGAAAATGACAGCTGTACAGTTCATGAGGAGGTTTAAAAAATACCAATGTTGAAAATCTGGAGGAAAATATTATATTCGTTAACGCTACAAGCGCATGCTGAAAACTGCACAACGACGAAACAGAACAGTTATTTTTTTGAATTTTGTCACAAAATTTTAAACTAGGCTTTTGGGAGCCCACCTCATAAACAGTGACACTGTCATTTTTTTAATCAGTCCTGAAAGGTGATTCCACGCAGTGACCACAAAATCACCTTTCGGGACCGAATAACCACATGACAGTGACTGAATTCATGAGGTGGGGTCCCAAGAACCCCATGTTGAAAATTTGGTGCCAAAACTCACAAAAATGTCTGAGATATGCACCAAAGTTTAAAAAAAAAACTATTTATGCCATTATACAGCTTACCAGCATTTCTTCAGTTCGACTTTGAAGAACGCAGGCGTGTTCTCGGTCCACCGAAGATCGTCGCGCTGGGCTCTGGAGGTAAGTATGGGATGAGGAGGATGTAGGGAGGTGGGTGCGCAGAGGGTGGGTGCAGGTTGGGGGTGGGACCACCGGACTCAACGAGGGACCGTTTTCTAGTTCACAGGTTTAAAGAGGACAGGAAATCATTTCCGATTCGCAGCAGTTTATAAAGTTCTTAGTCTCAGAAATGACATGCATTCCACTAAATTATCTATATTTAACTGTATCTGAGAAAAAAGTGATATGAAAAACTGTATTTTGCATTGTTTTGTTTTTATGGACAGCATTCTGTTACAGTTCTCTTCATGGAACCAGTAATTTGGAGTTTTAACTTTGTCACGGGTTGTGCACAGAACTCTAACCATAGTTCTGATAGATCAACAGCTCATAAATGAAAATTACGTACACTACCAGTCAAAAGTTTTAGAACACCCCCAATTTTCCAGTTTTTAATTGAAATTTACGCAGGTTAATGTCTCAATGTACTCTGAAGTGAAAGCATAGAACAAACAATTGGAGATAAAAAAGAAATCATAGAATCATTTTGTTTAACAAAATTTAATCTAAATTTTTGACTCATCAAAGTAGCCACCTTTTGCAGATATACTGTAACCGCCGAACACACTCGTGGCATTCTTCTACAATGGACATCAAATATTGTTGGGAAGTTCTTTAACACTGTTGCAGAAGTTCCACAAATGTGTTGCACTTGTAGGTTGCTTTGCTTTCACCCTTCTGTCCAGTTCATCCCAAACCAGCTCGATGGGGTTTAAGTCTGGAGACTGTGCTGGCCATTCCATGATTTGAAGCCTACCGTCTTGTTCTTTTCCTCGAAGGTAGTTCTGACATAGCCTGGAGGTATGTTTTGGGTCATTATCTTGCTGTAGGATGAACCCCTGACCAACTAGGCGTAGACCAGAGGGTATGCATAGGCTGCAAAATGCTGTGGTAGCCCTTTCGGTTCAGGGTGTCAGTCACTCTGTGCTGTTGTCCTGTGAGCCGCCTATCACACAAGCTGTTGACTCTCAGAAACTTGTCTTCTGATTCTGTTGTGGCTTTGGGTCTGCCAGACCTCTTCCTGTCAGAGTTTCCTCCAGTTTCCAAGTGCCTTTTGTTGGTGTAGGAAACTGTACTCACTGACACCTTGGCTTTCTTTGCAATTGTAGGGGATGGTCTCTGAGGCACTCCACTTACCTGACATCATGGGTTGTGTACACCTGATAGGCTGTCTGATGCACATGTGACTAGTTTTGTGGACGTCCCCTTCTGAGTGTCCCTGGTCACTTCTAGTCAGTTAAAATTGTGCATCTAACATAGGTTGTCGCACTTTCCAGAGCTCCAAAGCTTCAGAACCCAAAAGAACAACTACAAGGTAGACAATCAGCCTTTACTATCTTATGTACATGCTTCCTAGTCTGTAGACAGTATAGCCTTGTGTGCGCTTTTATCCTCGTCGGGTTTTCTCCAGTTTTTAAAGAAATCATAGCAAGATAGGATAAAATGCAATGCTGTTTTATCTATGTATCTCTACATTTACAGGTACATCCCTCTAATCAGTCACATATATAATTATGATTTGCTCTGGGTTCCACTCCTAGCGGCCCCAGACTCTTTTTCATGGCAAATGATTATGTATTGAGTGCTCTGGGTTCCCCTGCATAGCGGTCTCAGACACTACCAATTACGTCCATTATATTGCTGATCTCCTAAGCCACTCTTAATGTGCCCTGGGAATTCTCTCAGCACTATTTATTAAAAGATTTTGTGCTCTGCTACTCCTACACAGCAGTATCAGACAACATCATCACAATACAGCCTGGCTCCCACACAGTGTTCAAGACATTCTATCCAACCCCAGTGCTCTTCCAGCCCCTGTTCCAGCTGCTCAAGACACTAATTTCATTGCATGAACAGTATGCATTAAACTTTTTTACCTGCTACGTAGCAGCTCCTTCTCCAAAACGCTGGAATTGGCTTTCTCTGATCCCAACATGGCGTTTCCGAAATGTTATTTTATGACCCCCCTCACCCCACGCCATGCCTCGCACAGGAAACCTTCTTCCTGTTTCCTCCTTCCCTTGCCTTGCTTTTGATTGGCACCTCTAGTCGCGAGACTCTCTGCCATCCCGCGAGAACTCCTAGAAAGTCCCGTGGCGTCAGGCTGCCTTCCACTTCGAGAGATCTTGAAATCTCGCGATAACTCTCGCGAGTAAACAAACACTTGGAAACGATCGCGGGACTTCAAGGAAGCCTCGCGACGTCTCCACTACCTCCCCACTTCAAAATCTTACGCTCTTCATGCCGGTACCAGGGGGAAAAAGCCCATTTGTGCCTCTGACTACAACATGCAATCCCCAGTTCACATAACTGTGTCTTACCCGATTTTAAATCAGCCCAGACTGATCTCCATATTCAATCAGTGCTCCTCACTACTTAACACTGCCCACAGCTTTCTTAAAGGCACAGCGCTGCTCCCTATCTCCACCTTGGCAGAGAAAGATCACACACCAGGGACAATACTTGTGGCACTATTCTAAACAAGATGCCACTACATTTTCTCAGCATTCTGCCAGCACACTGCAATAATTAATAACTTTCTGGCAGCACAATGCAAATCCTTAATGTTTGCTGCTGATTTCCATATTTCATGCATCTGACAGCACAATTCTTCACATAATTTTGATATTTTAATTTAATTGTCACCTGAGACAGCACACTATGATATTTTCTTTCTGTACTTATCAGGTGACCATGCCCAGAACAAAAAGCTGCAAACAATGTCATGTGCCTCTGTCGCACCTACACTCAGGTAGACTATGCACATCTTGCATCGAGGACACCAACACGCACACTGAGACACAAGATTCAGAGGATGATTGCTCGCCTCCATCCACTAGCCAACATAACACACAACAGATGGACGCCACTAA
Organism: Neoceratodus forsteri; assembly: GCA_016271365.2. Lineage (NCBI taxonomy): Eukaryota > Metazoa > Chordata > Ceratodontiformes > Ceratodontidae > Neoceratodus > Neoceratodus forsteri. Next base: position 1,697,321,466 of record CM057450.1, read on the forward strand.
AGTGCTTCTTCACAATAACCAACTAATGCAGGCACAACAAGAAGTCCTAACAGCCATGCTACAAAACTTACAGAACTATCACAGAGTCAGTCTCCATCAACTAAGTCAACGCACTTTTACTCATGCGACACAGAACATTCCCGACAGAACCACAATTAGACTCAGTGACTCTCGATACGAGGACTCCACCACCGAGCAGGACCCTCAAGCGCTTACAGCAAATGGTGTTTCCCAGACCAAATTCCAACACTGATGCATACATTATGAAACAGTTGGATTTGAGGCGGTTACACGGCCCCTACATCAAAACTGCTTCCCTCACTGCAACCCGGCAAAACTAGCAGATGCATTCCCAGTATGTGAGGCAATAGACAGAGATTGTCCAAAAAGAATGGTCAGCCTCAGAACCAGCCAGAATCCCAGAAAGAAAATCCTGGGACCGAATGTATCCATTACAAGCAGAGAAGCTAGCACTCTGGTGCACTCCCCGGCAGTGGACCCTCAAATAGCTGCACTCAACAGAAGGCAGTTGCTTCCCACGAACAGCGTCGTCTTAGAGACCCCATTGACAGAAAGATAGAGGAAAACCTTAAGAAGATGGCCGAGCTGGCGGGCCTGGGAAGCAGAGCAGCTGTCACTGCTATTTACGCGACTCGGGCACAACTCACATGGCTCCAGGACTTACAAAAAACCATTCCCTCTAAGTCTCAACAAGCCACCCTATTAGAAAATGCCATACTGTCAACCAAATACTTAGCGGACATGGCAGTAGACTCACTAAAAATAAATGCACGATCAGCAGCCATCACTAATAGATCACGTAGATCCCTCTGGATGAAACTTTGGGACGCAGATAAGGAGTCCAAGGCTACGCTACATAAGCTACCTTTTACAGGGAACATGATTTTTGGCCAGTCCCTAGAAAAATATCTCAAGGGTAAAGAGGAAGGCAGATTAATGGCCAGAGAACAGCCACGAACAACCTACCTCCCCTCTCGCCCCAGAGGCAGACAACCGTCCTTTCGTGACAAGCGACGCGCCACCTACATTTTTCGCGGCACCTCCTTCCGACAAAACTACACCACCCCCTACCACTTCAGCCATTACAGAGGCAGGGGCAACACTCAAAGGGGCAGAGCCAACTATCTCCATCGCAACAACGGAAAACCATGACTGTCTACCCACTCTTCGGCAAACCTTACCCGTAGGGGCGAGACTATCTCTATTCCTCCGACAATGGACTCAGACCACCACAGACAAATGGGTTCTAGAAATAATAAGCCAGGGCTATGCAATACAATTCACTACTGTTCCAAGAGGCCACAGAATGCTTCACTCCAACATTACCAAACAATCATACACAACAACTCAGATTACTACAGCTATTGCAGAATTGCTACACAACAATGCCATCGCCCCGGTCCCAAAACAAGAAGAAGGTACCGGCATATACTCCCGCTTTTTCTTGGTTGCAAAAAAGACAGGAGGTTTCCGACCAGTTCTCGATCTAAAACACGTCAACAAATCAGTTCGTCACATACCATTCAAAATGGAAACTACAAAATCCACTCTCCGCGCCCTACGCCAGGGAGATTTCCTCACGTCCATAGATTTAAAAGGCAGCGTACCTACACATCCAATCGCCCGCAACTACAAATTCTCGCTTCTGCACTCTAGGTCAACACTACCACTACAAGGTTCTGCCCTTCGGTCTAGCATCCGCACCAAGAGTGTTCACAAAAGTGTCAGTGGTACTCGCAGCACACCTACGCCAAAAAGGTATACACGTCATTCCATATCTGGACGACTGGCTCATAAGAGCACGCACCCTTCAACAATCACTACGGGAAACACAGCAGGTGATACAATGCCTGGAATCACACGGATGGATTATCAACATCAAGAAAAGTCAACTAGCCCCCACACACAAACTGGAACACCTAGGAACATTGATAGACACAGACAACGGAAAAGTTTTTCCTTTCGACTCCAGAATAAACACGATTATATCCACCGCTCACAAGCTGCGATCCACAAAGCAAACCACACTATGGCACGTATCCCGCATGCTAGGTCTCATGTCATCCACCATAGACACCGTCCCATGGGCGCGATGGAACGCAAGACCCCTCATGCTATTCCTACTAAAACAAGGACAGCCAGATGAAGTCAACCTTTCCAGACATGCCACTCTGCCACCACGAGTAAAAGCCAACCTAAAATGGTGGACAGACAAACACAAACTAACACTAGGTGTTCCTATGGACATTTCACACGACATCACCATTGAAACGGACACAAGCCTCTCCGGCTGGGAAGCAGTATTCGGAACTCTCAATGCCCAGGGACAATGGTCCACACAAGACTCAATGCTCTAGAACTGAAGGTAGTATTCAAAGCACTACTGCACTTCTCGAATATCATCCTACACAAACACGTACAAATCAGGTCAGACAACCAGACCACGGTCGCCTATATAAACAAACAAGGTGGCACAAAAAGCAAGACCATGATGTCTCTTTGCTCCAAACTGCTCAACTGGGCTCAAACAAACCTCAAATCGATATCAGCTATCCACCTGGCTGGCAAGCTCAACGTCACCGCGGACTGGCTCAGTCGCCAGATGATACACCCCGGCCAGTGGAAACTACACCCACTGATATTCCAACAATTAGAACCATAGATGGGGCCCAATCGAGATAGACCTCATGGCATCTCACAAGAATCACCAATGCCCAAAATATTGGTCACGCTCAAGGATCACACACAGCGATGAGGAGTCGACTCCCTATCGGCAAATTGAGTACTTCAAGTGGCATACATCTTTCCACCCATTCCTCTCATCCCTCAAGTCCTCATGAATACGACTATCGAGAGCCCGAGTCATTCTTCTGGCACCACACTGGCCATGAAGATCATGGTTTGCGACACTCGTCTCCATGGCACTAACAGATCCTTAGCAACTACCTCTGCTTCCGGATCTCCTCACGCAAGGTCCCATTACACACCCGAACCTACGTCAATTACAGCTGACGGCATGGCTCCTGAAAGGGAGAGACTGCTAAAAGCAGGTTACCACCCCTCTGTCATTCAGACTATGGCTTCCTCACGTCAACCTTCCACACTTTCCACCTACTCCCGACATTGGAGCATTTTTAATACATGGTGCCGTCATCACAAAATCGATCCCACTGAATGCACCATTCCGCACATACTACTATTCTTACAGGAGGGTCTACAGCTAGGGCTCTCCCCCTCATCTCTCAGGGTACAGGTCGCAGCCATAGGAGCCGCCCGGGGACAAATCCAGGGCACCACACCAGGCTCCCACCAAGACGTCATCTGCTTCTTAAAAGCAGCAAATAACCTTCGTCCTCCTCACAAACCCACAGTTGCGCCATGGGATCTACCTTCGGTGCTTACAGCCATGACAAAACCTCCATTTGAACCAATTGAGTCCATACCCATTCACTGGCTTCAACTCAAGACAGTATTCCTAAGCCATCGCCTCCAGCACGGTCGTTGGAGAATTACAGCGCTATCCCACAAGGAACCCTTCCTTCAATTCTTACGGGACAGAATCTCTATGCGACCAATTTCATCATTCAGGCCCAAAATTGTGTCACAGTACCACGTTAACCATACTATTGACATTCCTGCTCAACTTCCACCAGAAGACATTCAAGCAGACCCTCAGCTTCACCTACTAAGCATGACCCGATTGCTCTCCACATACTTATCAAGGACTGCTGCCATACGCAAAATGGACAGACTTTTCATTATCACTCAAGGCCGCAGACAGGGCATGGCAGCATCCAAAGCTGCCATTGTGGGATACCTCAGAAAAGCAATAGCAGAGTCTTACAAGGCTAACAGCCTACAAATACCTCCGACAATCAAGGCTCACTCCACTAGAGCCATCATACCTCATGGGCAGAAAGAAACATGGCCACTACAGGAGATTTGCGCTGCAGCCATGGTCAATGATACACTTTCATCAGACATTACAGACTTGGCGTGTCCCAACAGCACAAGGACGAACTTTGCTACGCTGTGACTTCTAGTAGCGCAAACACAAGACATTCTACTATTGTCACGTCTAACCCACCTAGACTTCATTCACTGCTTTTCAATAACCCATGATGTCAGGTAAGTGGGTGCCTCAGAGACCATCCCCACAATGGTAGTTTACTCACCTGGTAAAGGTGATTGTGGGGAATGGGTCTCTGAGGCTCGCCTCACCCTACTGCATTACGTGACAATTAACATTGCAAACAAATTTGGTCTTCTCAAAACATTCAAGCTACTTAACACATGTAGTGATACTTATTGCATTAAAAAATAGTCTTTTCCATTAACCATCCATTGTCTACAGAGCAGTACATAACTGTGGTTAGAATACAGTTGGGGGGGCAAAATTACCTTTACTTGTATTTCAGACACAGCTTTGGAAAACATCTGACTAGAAGTGACCAGGGACACTCAGAAGGGGACGTCCACAAAACTAGTCACATGTGCATCAGACAGCCTATCAGGTGCACACAACCCATGATGTCAGGTAAGTGGAGTGCCTCAGAGACCCATTCCCCCACAATCACCTTTACCAGGTGAGTAAACTACCATTTCTCTACAGCAGTTTTTGCTAACCTAAACTTTTTTTTTAACCTCTAGCAGTTTACCGCTTACCTTTGTACCATTTCAGGTCATTCACTGGACTTGAATTGCTTAAATTTCAATAAAAACTGGAAAAATGGTGTGTTCTAAAATTTTTGACCGGTAGTGTACCTACCGTAATTGTTGATCTTCTTTTGTATCTTCACCATTCATTACTGCTTGGGTTGTGCCAGAAGCCGTGCACCAGTAGAGATTATTTTTGGAGTCAGCTCAGCAGGCGCCGCCCAAAGAGCAACACACGCATCATGCGTGAGGGGCAGCCGTCAGGTGCCGCAGACTCCTCCTCCATTCAGTTCTGGTAGCGAGAGGCGAAAAATGGAAATTACATACTTACCATAATTATTGATGATCTTGGACAGTCTCTATCACTCATTCACACTAGTGGGATAGCGCCGGAGGCTCTAGGACCTAGCGGGAGCCTAAAGTTTTCTGAAGGGTCGGCACTGAGAGAGGACCACACATGCGTGGCACCGCGAGACTAGCTCAGCGTCGACCCTCCAACCGCCTCTGTACCTTTTCGACTGAGGAGGTGCAGCGTAACTAATGAGAATAACTCATCCTGCATTTCTGGGCATGAGAGGGCCCAGATGGCCTTTACAAGAAAGGTCAAAGAATAATATCCTCACAGTCTGAACCATAGGACCGTGAAGACCAGGAAAGAAAATGAGTGAAGCCAGGGGATGGCGGGTGGACGTGTGAATGAGTGATGGAGACTGTCCAAGAAGATCAATAATTATGGTAAGCACGCAATTTTCATATCTTCCTGGACTAAGTCTCCATCACTCATTCACACTAATGGGAGAGTACCAAGCTAAAACCAACAACCCTGAGTAGGGGGGTACGAGATAGGATTCACTCAGAAAGGACAGCCAAGGACTGTCCTGCTAATAAAAAGAGCTGTCTTGTAAGAGCATCTAGAACATCATGCCTACAAGATAAGCGCATGAGTTGTAACTCGCCACTTTGCAGATGACTGCAATGGGAACAAAATGAAAGTCTGCCAGGAAGCCGCAACCACTTTAGGAGAGCAGCAAAAACCTGGCCTCATAGTTTGGCCTAGGACCAAAATTAATAGTGTCAAAGACATGTACTAATGTAACGTAAAGGGACCTCAGGAACTGAAAGAGTCGGAGGTAAAGTCTACTGGTTCAGGGTAGACCGGAAAGTGCAGATGGAAACCCCCACTATCAAGTATGGCTGACCCGTAAACAACAGGTCCAACAACACTTGAACCCTGTACTTGGAGAGCAAGGGGGTCCAGGTGGGGTTAGCCCATCAAGGAGAATGGTCTCAACTTAGTCACAGGAATCTTCCTGATGGAAGGCTAAGCACGACTTAGAAGCCTCTCGTGGTGGTCTAGTAGAACCAGATCCTACCCACTGCATATTCCAGAAGGAATCATCCTTCCCCTGTGTATGCAACTGTAGCAGCAGTCTCTGAACTCAGGGAAGAAAGGAAAAAGTGTACAGGAGGATGTTTCCACTGTGGAAAAAAACATTCTGACAAAAAAAAAACAGAAGCTGGATTTCTAAGGCGAATAGAGGCAGATGTGCCTCAGGGAGGGACACAACAGGACCAAGTTAGGGCTAACCCATTTGTTGAAGTGACTGAAAAAGGCAGTGACTCAATGCGGTGAGGCACTATCCACTCTGGCTTCACTGAAGGGAGTAGGAAAGGATTCTAGTTATTTTGCTGAAAAACAAACATCACAACTCCATCCCACACTTAAAGAGGATAGCTTCGTGAGTGACTGGCATGGACCAGTGCGCAGGAATCGAAGGTGTGAATATTTGAGAAGCTACCTCAGAAAAAGGACCTACTTGACCTTCCGTCAAGAGGGAGAAAATCGCCTGTTAAATTAAGCAAGCAAGGAAGTAGGAACCTGAGTTCCGACTTAGTGGAGAGTCGCTCCTGCTGCTGCAAGGCTCTGCTCAAGAGAAGAAAGCCTGATAAAAAGAAAGGGGAATTAACAGACTGGGCAGTTGGCTAGGTCTGGGAAATGTCCTGAATGAGAAAATCTCTCTTAGAGAAAGAGATGACCCATACCTCCGACGGATCGGACTCCCCCCTAGGGGAAGAAGAAATCAGGTACTTTTTACCATACTGTGGAGACGAGCGCCTCGGGCTGAGGCGGAACCTGACCAGATCCAAAAAAGGGGGGTATCGGGTAATTTCTGCTAGGCCCTGTGCTGTGATAACAATTATATTTATATATTTTTTTATTTTTAGTCCGAGCCTAACAAGGCTTTCAGACTGCTATTTGCAAGGATTGTCTTGATACAAAAAGACAAAGATGTTCTCCATCTGAGTGCAGAAGGAGCCTGAGTGTCCATACTGAAATCATGACCGGACTAACAATCACTGCTGGAGAGATGTTAACCACCTGTCCCGAACAAGCCACCGAAGAGGCAATATCACAAGGGGGCTCTATACCCCTATCAAAGGAGCGGAAGAGTCAGAGCGGCTCCCGACCATTAAATTAGAATGTTTCACAGAGTGTAATTGTCTTGACAATTGAAAAAGTCCAGATGCAGAAGTGTATGGTAGACGGACGCAGTGTGAAATACTATAGTGGACCCCATTACTGAGGAACTACTGAAAAGATTTTCCATCACGGACTCTGATGATAGAGAGGATGTGCCCTTCAGTATATAAAATGAGTCATCCGCTGTATTAGACACTGCAGACTGGGCAGAGGAATGGTGGTGGTGTTGGGGGACTTAAACATGCCAGGAACAGACTGGGAGACTATGACATCCTCTGTGACCAGGGAACAGAGGTTGTTGGATGTCTTTCAGGATGCATTCCTAACTCAGCAGGTGGGGGAACCGACCAGGGAGGCGCTGGTACTGGATGTGATCCTGGCAGACAGTGACCAGATTGGGGGCCTGGAGGTAAGGGACCCATTGGCGGGGAGTGACCATACCACGGTCTGGTTCTGCCTGGATCTAGGAGGGCTAGAAGGCTGCAAAAGACGGAGGTAACTGACTTCAGGGGGACAGATTTTAAGGAAATGGGAAGGATCCTTAAGGAGCATTTGGATGTGATTGGGTCAGACATGGACGCTGATAGTAGGTGGGAAATCATCAGGAGAGGGGTACAGGATGCTACCAGCACCTGTGCAAGAGTAAGACAAAAATGCGGTAGGGCCCGAAAACCCTGCTGGTGGACCAGGGAGGTCCAGGAGGTGGTGTGGGGAAAGAAGGCAGCCTATAGGCAACTCAAGTGCTCAAGGAGTGAAAGGGATCGAGGGGAGTATGAGCTGATGGCTAGAAGGGCCACTAGGGTGGTAAGGGCGGCTAAGGCAAGGAAGGAGCAGAATTTGGCCAGGGAAATTAGGAGAGGGAACAAGGGGTTCTTCAGATACATTGGGGAAAAATAAAGGGTGAAGGGCAGATTAGCAGGATTAAATCAGGAGAGATGGGCACAAGACCGGGGAGCAGGCTGAGGTACTAAATGAGTACTTCACCTCAGTTTTCACCAAGGAAAATGGGGTGCTGCATCATACATGGGAGAGATAGAGATACTGAGGAGGGGCCCTTACCGATCGTCGGGTCTGGGGAGAGGGAGGCATCACTGGCAGGAGGGGGAGGCTAAGCAGGGAGAAGAGGTACGGAGAGTGGAAATCACAGCAGAGAGAGTGAGAAGCCCTCAGCTCCCTTAAGACAGAGAAAGCAGGGCCAGATAAATTACATCCCAGAGTGCTGAAGGAACTTGCAGATGTCCTGGCGAAACCCTGGCGGAGCTTTTCACCATCTCTGAGGACAGGGTGGGTGCCCCAGGACTGGAAGGTGGCGCATATAGTGCCTATCCAGAAGGGGGATCAAGGGAGGTGGCAGAGAACTACAGGCCTGTCAGCCTGACATCGGTGGTGGGCAAGGTGATGGAGGGCATTGTCAAGGAGAGGCTGGGGGGACCTGGAAAAGTCAGGGTGCCTGGATGATAGACAGCATGGATTCGTCCTGGGGAAATCGTGTCAGACAAACCTTGTGGAGTTCTACGACTGGGTGACGAGTGCCTTGGACCTGGGTAGACCAGTGGATGTCCTCTTTCTAGACTTCAGCAAGGCATTTGACTCTGTTCCTCACGTGGGCCTGTTGGATAAGCTGGGAGAAATGGGGGTGGGGAAGCAGATAATCAGATGGATGACAATTGGCTCAGGACCGGACCAGAGGGTCGTGGTTAAGCGGGGATAGTCTCATCCCAAGGAGGGTCATTAGTGGGGTCCCACAGGGATCAGTCCTCTTCAACGCCTACGTCTCTGACATAAGGACAGGAATCAGGAGTGAGATGAGTCTCTTTGCGGATGACTCAAAACTGGGGGCGGTGGTGGATGGGGAGGAGGGGAGGGTGGCCCTACAGGGGGACCTGGAGGCTCTGGAAAGATGGTCTAGAAAGTGGAAGCTGAGGTTCAATGCAGGGAAATGCAAGGTACTGCACCTGGGGGCCAGAAACCCAGGCCAATTGTACATCCTGGGGGGGAAATGCTACAAGTCTCGATGGCTGAGAAGGACCTGGGGGTGGTGGTGGATGTCAAGATGAACAACTCGGAGACTTGTAGGGAGGCAGCAGCAAGGCCAACAGGATGCTGGGATGCATCGCTAGGGATCACCTCCAGGAGGAGGAGTGATACTCCCTCTGTCTAACTGCTTGGTGAGGCCGCACCTTGAGTACTCGTGCAGTTTTGGAGCCACACTTAAGAGGGACATTACCCTCCTGGAGAGGGTCCAGAAGAGGGCAACCAAAATGATTTGGGGCTTGGGGGACAGGACCTATGAGGAGAGGCTCAAGAGCTAAATATGTACACCATCGAGAGAGAAGGGACCGGGGGACATGATAGAGGTCTTCAGGTACATGAAGAGGGTAAATAGGGGAGGAACAGTCAGGTGTTTGAAGGAAGGAGGAGGGGCCACTAGAGGCATGGCTGGAAGCTGGAGGGGAAGATTCAGGGAGAAAGGAGGAGGTGCTACTTCACTGAGAGGGTGGTGGAGCCATGGAATCGCTGCCTAGGGGCTGGTGGAGGCAGAGACAGTGGAGGGGTTCAAGAGGGGGTGGGACAGGTACAGGGGAAGGGTTCTGGAAGCAAAATCCAATGCAGCGAGAATATTCGGAATTGGGAAGGGAGAAGCCAGAGGAGGTGAGGGGGGCAGCAAGGCCAGCACCCAGGGTGGAGGCTGACCAAACGAGCAGACACGAAAGACTGTTAGGCCTATTCTGCTGGCTTTAGTATGTTAGTATTACTGACCAGAAGGACAGGGAAAGACCCATCTAGATGCACTTCTATCCCAGGAGGACCTCCAAGAGAGGTCTAGGTCAGAGCTACTAGATACTCCGCCATCAGGAAGGATGTCGAGGAGCTTAGTACCATGTAGAGAGCAGAGAAAGGACTGAGCAGAATGAGATTCCGCTGGCACAGCAGTACAGCAGAGTACCATCAGCAGAAAACTGCTGGATGACACAAGATCCCACGTAGACCACCACTCACTAAGATGTGTGGAAAAAATAATCCGCAGAACAGGCGTTCATTCTGTGATAAACATCCCACCACAAGTTCTGTGGAAAAGAAGTCCGAAAAGGAAAATGTGTCACTAATTCTGCCATACAGCATCCACTAGCACCCGTGTGGCACCAGCACCACTCGTGGCACAAGAGGGCACCAAGCAATGCCTATGCCAACCTGGGCGATACCTGAGGCGACCCACGGCAGTATCTGCAGGTACCCCCGGCACCCATGTAGCAATGGCACCCGAGGGCACTCCCAACAACCATGGCACCATGGCCCGCATGACACACATGGCAAGAATGGCACCTGAGGGCAACCAAGGGCACCTGTGGTGTCACCCCTGGTATCGATGGCACCAGTGGCACCCATGGGCACTCATGGCATCACCCATGGGTGCTCCCGGCGGCACCCATGGGTGCCTGCCACCGCCCGCAGGTGCCCGGCACCTCCCACAGGTGCCCAGCACCACCTGCGGGTGCACAGTGCCACCCACAGGTGCACGGCACCACCTAGACACCCGCAGCACCACTGACGGCGCCAACAACCAGTGGCAGCAACAAGAGCACCCACAGCATTGCACAATGTGATGGCGCTGACCCACGGCACCAAGGCACTGAGGCTCAGCGCTGACCAAGGCACCAAGCCACAGTGCCGACCAAGACACCAAGCCACGGCACCGACCAAGGCACTGTGTCGACCAAGGCACCAAGGCATGGCGCTGAACCATGGCACCGAAGGAAAATGCCAATGGAAATCCTGAGAAGGGGAGAAGGAAAAAGGTGGCGACCATGCCGGCCCCTGCATGGAAAAGGGGAGAGAGGGGTAGGCACGAGGGGGTTGACATGATGGCAAAGGCACAAAGAGGGCACCTCGCCATTCATGATCCAATCGACCCAGCTCAGGTTCAATGGCTCTGAGGCCTGGAGGTCCCGAAATCATGAACAAAGCCAGGAAAAATTGGAAAGTCAAACCCCCTGCTCCATAGGAGCAGCCCAGAGGCGAAACTGCCCACTGGAGCTCCAACGAGGACAGAGATGGAGCTCAGAGTTGAGAATGCAGCCATTAGGAGTGGGGCCAAGAGGAACCCACAAAAGTCGGTTCAGACCCATCACCCCTTCTGACAAACACTCCTCGTGCAGACATACCAACGGGCAACCTCGAGCGGCACCGATTCTTCTTCTTCCCCTAACAAGGAAGAGGAGCTTGAGGTTAAGCAGAGCCAGATCCCTGGAACCACTAGATTTGTGCTTCAGAGGACTGTCCTCCCCCCCGAGCACAGGACTGTTCATAGTCAGACCCCGTTAATTAAGGGCGGCGGACCGGACGCAGCCCCTCTGCCATAAAAACTTTCAAACGAAGTCCTCCTACCGTCACCGCTACTGTCTAAGGATGACTCCGTTGATGGCAGGAAAGAATTTCTTCTCCTCCTTCTTCTTCATAATTTCCTTCTTGTTCATAAAATAAGAAATTACTATTTAAAATATTAAAAGCTGCTGTTGTATAGACGAAAACTTCGACTCCGGCAGATGAGCGACGTCGACATCCAAGCGCACTCAATGGTGGGAGAAAAGGAACTGAGGCAGTTGTAGGGTCGATGCCGAGATAGCCTACAAAGGCGCGAGCTAGTCTCATGGTGCCACGCATGCGTGGTCCTCTCTCGGCGCCGACCCTTCAGAAAACGTTAGGCTTCTGTTCGGTCCTAGCGCCTCTGGCACTATGCCAATAGTGTGAATGAGTGATGGAGACTTAGTCCAGGAAGATCAAAGGGAAAGGAAAAGGGTGAGCGAGGCAAGAGAGCCGACGGACAGAAAAAGCAAAGGATATAAACTGAAAAAGGATAAGCCGGTAGAGGACAGAAAGAAAGAAAAAAATTTCTCACTTTAGTAATTATGTTTCTTCTAATGGAGTCTTGCTGTATTCTGACTATTGCAGTTAGCCCCAGCCTTTAAACTGCCCCGGAGAACAAAGGGTTAACTTTCTATGCAGAGCATAGAATGCTGAGCTCGAGCTCGGTTGAGGTCTCTGTTTGCAGCCCTTTGAAATCCAACCATCAGATTCTTACGAGCAAAAAACTCACTAACTCTCCTATGTGGAAATTGTAAAATTTCTACTAGCCAACTGGCAACAAGAGTTTTGAATTCCCAAGGAAGACTCAAGTCAGGAAAAAAAAAAACAATCCAAATAATAATAATAATAAAACAAACACCCAAACAAAAAGAGGAGGGTGTAAAAGAAGCACCCCTGAGGTGCAACACTGCACCTGCCCACCTACTTCCCAAAAACAGGTTCTGAGAGGGGAAGCAGGGAAGGAGATCAGAATACAGCAAGACTCCATTAGAAGAAACATAATTACTAAGGTGAGTAATTTTTTCTTCAAACAACATTAAGTCTTGCTGTATTCTGACTATTGCAGACTACCAAGCAGTACCTCCATGGAGGAGGGACAGAACCTACTTTGGGAATAGGCTCTGAAGTACTGCTGTGCCAAACCGAGCATCACTCCTAGCCTGGATATCCAGAGAGTAATGCTTGGCAAAGGTATGGACTGTTTTCCAGGTGGCTGCTTGACAAATTTCTAAGAGAGGAATATCCCTGGCAGCAGCCAGTGAAGCAGCTGTACCTCTGTTGGAGTGAGGCCTCAGGCCTGAGGGTAGAATCTTTCCTAGTTTCTCATAGCAGAATTGTATACAAGACACAATCCACCTGGCAATAGTTCTCTTGGTGGCAGGTTTGCCCTTTCCCACTTCTCCATAAGTGAGGAACAACTGGAGGGAATCAAACATGTGACCCTTGGTACACTCTATGTAGTAGCTAAGGGCCCTTTTAACATCTAAACTGTGTAGCCTCCTCCCTCCTGAAGAAGAATGATCAGTCAAGAAGACAGGAAGAGACAGACTGATTCAAGTGGAAATCTGAAACCAGTTTGGGCAAGATCCTTCTATTGGTTCTAAGGACCACTTTATCCCTCTGAAAGGAGATAAAATCAGGTTCCACTGACAGGGCTTGCAATTCACTGATACATCTGGCAGAGGTAATGGCTACTAAAAACACAGTTTTCCAAGTCAAGTACTTAAGCTTTGCTGAGGATATAGGTTCAAAGGGAGGTTGCATAAGTTGAGCAACGCAAACATTTAAGTCCCAGGCAGGGGCAGGGTCTCTAAAGGGAGGATTGGTACGAAGCAATCCCTCAAAAAATTTACAGAACACAGGATGAGATGATAGTGAGGAAGACTTCCCCACTGACAGAAAAGCAGAAACAGCTGACGAGTGTACCTTGAGAGTCGCTGGTCTGAGGCCTATGCCATTCAAATGGACCATATAATCCAGAACTGTAGGCAATTCAGCAGTGTCTGGGGAAATATGTTTCTTGGAACACCAAATGCTGAATCTCTTCCATTTGGAGTTATAGGTTTATCTAGTGGCAGGCTTTCAAGAGGCTTTGAGAATATCCAGAACCCCCTGAGACAGATGCAAATCTGCATACTCTAACTCTTCAAGAGCCATGCCTTGAGATTGAGAGACTGAAGATTGGGGTACCAAATCCTCCCCTGAGAGGAGGTTAACAAGTTGTAATTCCTGGGAAGAGACAGGGGGAGATGGACTGCTAGGGACAGCAACGGGGGGTACCAAGGCTGTCTGGCCCAGTCTGGAGCAGTCAGAATCACTTTGCAAGGTTGTGACCTTAACTTGACTAAAACTTTGAACAGTAGAGGAAAGGGAAGGAAGGCATAGAGACATTTCCCTTCCCAGTTCAGAATCAGAGCATCCAGAGGGACTGAGCCCAAGACTGGGGTCTGCAACAAAAGAGAGAAGTTGGTGATTGTCTGAGGCTGCAAAGAGATCTATCTCTGGAGTGCCCCACCTTGAAAAAAATCATCTTCAACACCAGAGGGTCCAGGGACCATTCGTGATGGCCCTGTGAGATCCTGCTCAGTGCATCTGCTAGCACATTGTCCTCGCCTGGAAGGTGGACTGCCATAAGACAGATTTTGCAGGGAATAAGCCAGGGATCACAGCTTCATGGCTTCCGTGCACAAGGCCGTAGACCGAGTGCCTCCCTGCTTGTTGATGTACCACATGGTGGTGGTGTTGTCTGTTCTGACCTGAACCACCTTGTTCTGCACTGACTGAGAGAAAGCTTGCAGGGCCAGAAAAAATGCCCTGAGATCTAGGAGATTGATATGGAGAAGGGATTGCTGAGAGGACCACAGTCCCTGGGCAGTGAGGGCCCCCAGATGGGCTCCCCAACCCAGAAGGGAAGCATCCATGGTAAGGACCACTGAATGAGACTGAGTGACAAATGGGACCCCTTGCTTTAAATTGTCCTGATCCTGCCACCACTGAAGGGCAAGGATCAGGGTCCAAGTCACTGGAATCAGTTTGTTAAGGGGATCCTTCCTCTGGGACCAAAAGGCCCTCAGATGGTACTGAATGTCCCTCATCTGGAATCTTGACCCTTGGACCACTGCTGTAGAAGCTGCCATGTGGCCCAAGAGCTGAAGGAAATGCCTTGCTGGTCGGGACACCTGAAGGCTGAAGGAAGAAGCCAGTTCTATAAGAACTCTTGCCCTTTCCAGGGGAAGAAAGGCTCTTGCTTTGACAGTATCCAGCTCCGCCCCCTATAAAGGTAAGGAGCTGCACTGGCTCGAGAACTGACTGGGGAAGGTTGAGAAGAAATCCTAGAGAAGTGAGCCCTTGCTGGGTCACTTGCAGGTCTGACTTGACTTGGTCTGGAGACTGGCCCACTATAAGCCAGTCATCCAGATATGGAAAAATGGAAATCTTTTGCCTTCTTAGAAAGGCAACGGCTACTGCCAGGCACTTTGTGAAAACCCTTGGAGCTGAGGTTAGGCCAAAGGGCATTGCTTTGAACTGATAGTGGCCTGAAGACAACTCGAACCTGAGGCACTTTCTGTGGGAGCACCTGATGGGAATGTGAAAATAGGCATTTTTGAGGTCCAGGGAGGCTAGCCAGTCCCCTGGCCTTAGAGAGGGAAGAATTACTCCCAGAGTTACCATCTTGAACTTTGGTTTTAAAAGATGTTTGTTCAGATATCTTAGGTCAAGGAAGGATCGCCACTTCCCTGTCTTTTTTGGGGTAAGGAAGTACCTGGAGAACAGACCTTTGCCCTAGTGTAGGGTAGGAACTCTCTCTATGGCCCTTAAGAGCAGAAGAGATGAAACCTCTGCCTCTAGGTCAAGGATTTCTGAGAGACCTGCAGGTGGAAAAGATCTGGCTCTCATCTTCGGAAATTTTTTGAAGCTGAGAACCAGTCCCTGGCTTACTACTTCCAGGACCCACTTGTCTGAGGTAACAGACAGCCAGTCCTGGACAAAGTAAGCCAGCCTGCCCCCTACTGGAATAGGAGAGTTGACCTGGGCAAGCCTATCAGGGTGTCTGCTTGGCAGGGGCCTTAGGCTGAGGATTGGATGCAGCCCTGCTCATTCCTCTTCTGCCTCTCCCTCTCCCTCTGAAGAACCCCCTCTGTGAAAAGGGAGAAGAGGCCTGTGCTTGGTAAAAAGGCCTATGAAAAGGCCTGCCCTTGCCCCTAGACTGCTGTCTTTGAGGAGTTGCCTGCCTCTCCTTGGCCTGAGCACTCCTATAAGTGGTCCTGTACTCATGCATTTTCTTCATGTAATTCTCTGTCTGCTCCCCAAGCAGAGAATTACCCACTACAAGAAATTCCATGGCCTTAGCCTGGGCGTCCTGTGAGAGGCTAGTACATCTAAGCCAAGCCATTCTCCGAAGAGCCACAGAAGTAGCCATGACTCTTGATGACACATCACTGGAGTCCACAACAGCATGAAACTGTACTTTTGATGCCTCAATCCCATCAGCAGTAACCTCCTCCAGCTGCTTGGCTAGCTGGGGGAGGCCTGTTTATCCAGTGCCAGTACAGTGTCCCACCTGGACTTCTGGTACCTGGCTATATAGGCCATATAGCTCGCCTGCCTGAGTCCCAAGGAAGATACCATGTACTGTTTTTTTGCCATGGCATCAATCTTCCTGGAGTCTTTATCTGGGGGGTGTGAAGCCAAGGGAATATTTGCCTTGTCACAGGCAGCAGCCTGCACAACCCCAACATGGCTGCATTGCTGGTATAAAAACTCCATATCTGAGCCTGATAGTGTGTACCTCTTGTCCATCCTGTCAACAGGAGGTACAGTATTGGGAGACTAAGATTTTGAGTGTCTGCTTCCCAAAAGATTTGTGAAGGAGCATAGACAGTCTCCTGGACTCTGGGTTGTCCATCATTTCTACATAATCAGGCTCCTCTTGATCCTCCATGGCCTCCTCCATAGGAAGCTGGAGGGTT
Organism: Neoceratodus forsteri; assembly: GCA_016271365.2. Taxonomy (NCBI): domain Eukaryota; kingdom Metazoa; phylum Chordata; order Ceratodontiformes; family Ceratodontidae; genus Neoceratodus; species Neoceratodus forsteri. Next base: position 1,697,337,960 of record CM057450.1, read on the forward strand.
TCAGCCACCTTTCTATAAAACATAAAGTGGGGAAGGGACTCAGAAAGCCTAGAAGGGGAAACATCAGAAGGTCTGTCTGGGGAGATGTCCGGTTCCACAGGCACATCCAGACTTTCACCATCGTCACCATCATCCTCGAACTCCTCCTCCTCCTCCTCAAATTCCGGTTCATAAAAATCTTCAGGGGTATAATCTTGAACCGGGGGAACTGACCGAACCGAGCCCCTGCCAAATGGTGCGGATCAGTCAGCAACGAGAAAGCAATTCCACAATCAATTGCTCTGGCTATTTCTTGGCGGTTGGAACATGAACCTCTGGATCTGAACCGGTCGATTTCTCTTTGCATTTCCTTTTTGTAGGAACTGACCCCTCAGGATCGGCTCTCCTTTTGTCCGAAGAAGTATCGCCCTGGTCAGAGGGCACTCCTTCTGGTTCGGTCGGAACCGAACCGGGTTGGGCACCCAGGTCAGCGGACTTCTCGGCCTCCTTTTCCCTCAGTCTACCTAATCTCTTTTCAAGGGTAGATTTAGGAAAATGTTTACAAATTTGGCAGTCTGTTTCTAGGTGTTCAAACCCCAGACAGTAAACACAGGTGGTGTGGGGATCGGCCTTAGCAAAGACCTCCCCACACTCACTGCAGTGATGAAACCCAGTGGGCCCGGTTTTCTTCTTGGGTTTCTCAGACGTGGCCAACCTAACCAAACTTACCCTTTTTATGGCAACCACCAGGCAAGACTCCCTTATCGGTTCCTAACTGTGTCACGGTTGTTGGAAAAAAACATTCAAAACACGCTTTTTTTTTTAGAACCGATAAGGACCGGTAAACACACTCTAAAGTAAAAGCAATTCACTAAAAGTGACTGGTTCAGCCGAACCGATCAAGCAAGTTTACAATTTCCACACAGAAATAGGTAAAACCTATCTAGTACTCACGGTACCGCAGACAGAGGCTGAACCGACTAAGCGGAACAAATTCGGCATAAAACCAACACTTTAACCGACTTTTCGAACCGAGCTGAAGGAGAAATCTCTGGAGCGACTGTTCAGAGAGGCGGAGTAAAGAATCTGACAGTTGGATTTCAAAGGGCTGCAGACAGAGACCTCAACCGAGCTCGAGCTCAGCATTCTATGCTCTGCATAGGAAGTTAACCTTTTGTTCTCCGGGGCAGTTTAAAGGCTGGGGCTAACTGCAATAGTCAGAATACAGAAAGACTTCATGTTGTTTGAAGACAGAGAATGCCTACCTTAATGGACCACAGGGCCTCACTTCTGGGGTGGCTCCAAGGGAGGAACAGATAAAGAGAAAGAGAAAAAGGGAGAAGAAGAAGAAGAAGAAAGGGAAGAAAACTAGGGATGTTGAGAGGGGAGAACACTGCCCATAGATATATTGGTTGAGAGGCTTATAAGCTCGGAACCAAAAACAAGGGAGCAAGAATCCCTCCTGACAGGACTGAGAGAAGGTTCAACTGAACCGCTTGTACAGATTGGACACAAAGGGCAGATTCTCTAACCACCCATCATCCCAACCCCTACACTCTAGCTGAGGCTCACAGACTGCCCAGGCAGAAATTCTGTTCCGGAAGAGAGCCCAACTAGGAAGGAATAAGCCCTTAGCACCTTGTGAGTACTAACACAGATGTTATGTGGGAGGGTAAGCCTGAAGAGGCAGCTTTGTAGTAAAAGGATAGAAGTGGGAACTCAATCGGACTCCCTGAAGGCAAGGTAGGAATAACAGCTCAAGGTAAATGAAGTGTCAGAGGCACCAACCAGAAGAAGCTGACACAATATTAATTAATACCTGCCAGAGGGAACCTGAAAATTGGGGCCGAGCCATAGAGGGACAGTCTCTTCAGCTGTGAACAGAACAACATGGCTAAGAAGCCAAGAGGTCACCCCTAGGGGCAATCAGAAAGAGTTCTGTCAGGATAGAATACATTCTACTCATTCCCCTTTACCTTGAGGAAAAAGTATCCATCCAGAGAAGAACGAAAAATCAAGATTTTTTTTTCTTTTTTGGCTTAAAGGCCAATGAGGAGGGGAGAGGAATGAGTAGGGATGGGGAGACGCCGCAGTAGGAGGCCACTGAGGGGAAGGTGGGCGGGTATCAGTAATGAATGGTGAAGATACAAGAGAAGAACAACAATTACGGTAGGTACATAATTTTCATATCCAATCTTCACCATTCATTTACTGCTTAGGTGATATAAGCTCCCCGCTGGGGATATAGAAAACCCTGAGAACAAGACCCTCTGCCTCCTGCTGGTGGAAAACAGGAGGGGAAGACCCTGGGCTAATCAGATGAGAAGCCTATGGTGGGAGGAAGCTAGGAGGTGTCCCGGGGACGGGAGATAGAGGAAGCCTCGCAAGCCTCCTAGCCCTGGAGGAAAAAAGACGGGTCCCCCGGAAAGCAGAGCGAATCACCCTATGCCGGGCCAGGGGTGATAACCTTGCTAGACAAAGCCATGCCGTCCGTCTAATACAGATCGCTGCCCCTGCAAGCCTGGAAGCCACCTCATTGGCGTCGTAAGATGCCCTTGCTTGGTATCTTGCCAGCTCCAGGCCTATAGCAGAGAGGGCAATGGCCTGTCTAGATAGCTCTGAATCAGGCATTGATGCTAGAAGCTGGGATAGCATCGACCATAAATGCCTATTGTAGGCAGCATGGTGTGCCTGATGTGAGGCAATGCACAGCATGGCACGAGAAGAAGAGAAATGAAAATTACGTACCTACCGTAATTATGATCTTTCTGTGTAGCTTCACCATTCATCACAGATGGGTATCTGCGGAGGCAGGACCCTGGGAGCTTTTATTTTTTTTTAAGGTAGGTGGAGCTGACACACCATCTAGACTCACCTCGGGGCCGACGCACTGCGTGGCACTCACGGGTTGGCCATTAGGTTGTGTCGACTCTGCCTGCCTGACAGTTCTAAGTCGCTGGAGAGGTAAGAGGAAGGGAGTGGAGGGTGGGACAAGAAAGTCCAAGGGACAGAAAAAGGAAAAGATGTATGAACTAAAAGGAGAAATAACGACTGAGAGGACAGAAAGAGAGAGGTTGGAAACTAAAGGGGATTGGGAGGGGCCCCAATCTCTGGAAAAGGAAGAGGGAGGTAGGGTAGGTAAAGAATTTAGGAAGAGAGGGGAGAAGGATAACACATCCCAGACCCTGGCCCGTCTCCAGATTGTATAGGAACTGCAAGGAGTAGCAATGCTTTCTGCCAGAATTCAAGGCACGGAATAGCTGGCAAACACTCCATATAAGCAGAGTCGGCTATTCTGGAAGAAGAACAGGGTGCAGAGATTCAACACCTTCTCAAGGAAAAATTTTTGGTGAAAAAAGTGAATTTTTTTTTTTAGGAGAAATAGGTTGGACGGAAACAGGGAGGAGGAGAGAAGAAAGGCAACTGCCAACTCCCACCCCATAGGGATGGAGCCAAGGCACTGGTGAAGGAGTGCCGCCTGAGCTGTCCACTTTCCCTGGAACATTACTCCACTGTGTGTCCCTGATTTCCCCCACTTCCTAAGGAGGAGAGGGAGAGGGCACAGAGAGGGAGGGGGACCCAGAGACTGAGGCCCCAGGGGGATGGAGGGTGGGGTTGTGATGAATGGTGAAGATACACAGAAAGATCATAATTACGGTAGGTACATAATTGTCATATCTTATCTGTGTCAATCTTCACTATTCATCACAGATGGGTGAGTACTGAGCCCCGCCCCCGAAGGGGTTTTTCTTATACACCCTAAGGGATAGAATCCCTTAGCCCTCAGTGGGTGACATACTAAGGGGGGGACCTTCAGGGCCTGGAGAGGCCCAAGAGTGGGGAAAGAGAGAGATGGAGTCCCCCTGGAGGGGGAAGGAAGTTGCCCCGACCAGCGCCGTATCACTTTGTGGGAGAAGAGATAGGTTCCCTGGTGAGTGGAGTTAATCACCCTATGCCAGGCCAAGGGTGACAACCGGGAAAGATGCAGCCATGCTGTTCACCTAGTGCAGATCGCTGTCCCTTCGACCCTGGTAGCTACCTCATTGACATCATAGGATGCCTTCGCTTGGTGCCTTGCTAGCTCCAGGCCATGCGCAGAGAGTGCAATGGCTTGTCTGGTTTGCTCCATGTCAGGCAATGAGGCTAGGAGCTGACCTAGCCTGGACCACAAGAACCTGTCATAGGCTGCATAGTGGGCCTGATGTGCAGAGATAGAAAGAAGTAACCATGCCGAGTAGAAAGTCCTCCTACCCCAGAAATCAAAATCCAAGGAGTCTTGATCTGGGGGCTGGTCACGGTGAAGGGCGCGAAGCCCATCAGGAGTATCCAACTGCATCAATACAGACTGTGGATGAGGCATGAAACCTGGAGACTCTGTGGGTGTGCAATACCTCTGGCTGAGATCCCTTTGGGCAGGAACTCCGGAGAAAGGCCTCTGCCAGGAATGCAATGACGCCTCCCAAAATGGAGCTGGCCAGGGCAGCACCACAAGGTTGGCCTCACCAAAATTGCCTAGAAAGGCGTGCGCCAAGTGTTCAGGATTGCTGGTAGTGGAAGGAGTAAGGTGCAAGTCCTCCAACATCCTCACGAGGGATCGCTGATACTCAGAGAGATCAGCAGCTGGAGAGATGTGGACAGAGGTTTCTTCTCCCCCAGAAGAGGGGGATGAGGAGCTGGAGGGTGCCGGCTGTTCAGTGGGTGGCTGCATGGGGGGAGGTTGAAAAACCTGGCTGTCCATTGCCCTAACGTAAGCAGGGAACCAAACAGCCACCGCTCTGAACTGCTCCCAGGAGAGAGGCCAGCTAGGATCCAGGATACCTGGGAGCACAGGAGAGTGTGGCAGAGGGATGGGGACAGAGCCGAGAAGAGATGTCGGCTGACCTCCGCCTGGGCTAAGGAGCAGACCATGGGCACCCACGGAAGAAGGTGCACCGGAAGACCCCACAGCTGACAACTGAACAACCAGATCGGTACTGCCTTGGCTGCACCCGGAAGAATCCCCCTGTGAGGCGACCGGGGCCGTATAGGTCCAGAAGGACGGTCCCCTACCTCAAAAGAATGGGACTCTCTCAAAGAGACCGAGGAGGAAGAGCGGAGATCCGCACTCCGGCTTCTCCCAGGGCCCGGGTGGACCCCAGAAAAAGGCCGACATGCCGACCCCACACCCCTAGACCTCTCGGAGTCTGAAAGAGCCCTCCTCCTCGAGAGGGCCAGCCTAGGTAGCTGGCATCTCTGGGCAGCCCCTAAAGGGGTTATCCAGGGTGCAGTACCCTCCCCCTCCTGTAGGTGCTCCAATCGGCCCCAAAGTTGGGCGATCTAGGCACACCAATGGAGGGGGTACCACAACTGAGGGGTCAGTGAAACTGCCAAGACCAGGCTGCAGAGCTATGATGGCCTGCACCACTGCCTGCTGGTCAGCACCCCTGACCCTAGTCTCGGTAGCCACCGACCTCACCTCAGAAGGGGGCTGACTCCGACTTGTCGAGGAGACTACCGTGCCACTCACCTCAACAGCCAACCCCAAAGGGTCAGACTGCATGTCTGACTCAGAGCTCGACTCCGTCTCCGAGGAGGTAGAGACTGAGGCCCTGTGCCAAACCGTGGGAAGGCAGGCAGTGCCATCCTTGCCAACAGGCCCAGAGACCAAAACTGTGTCCGAGCCGGTGCCAGCGCCTCCCACAGCCCCATGAGTGGAATTCGTGGGAAGCACGGCCCTAGCCCGAACAAGAGATCCAGAGCCGGGACCAGTCACAGCGCCATCCAGTCCCACGGCACCACGAGCAGTGCCGAGGGCATAAATGGCACCAACGACAGCTCCGGTGGCACCACGAACAGCGCCGAGGGCAGGGGCAGCGCCGAGGATGGTGCCGACAGAGGAATCTGAAGGCCTCACGGCGCCGAGCCTCAAGGACATGGTGCCGTGCTCAACCTCGGCACTGAGGACGGCGCTGAGGCGAGATATGGAAAAGGACGGCACCATAGTAGTTCTCGTGGCACCGCTAGCAGTGCCGGTGCCGTGAACAGCTCTGACAGAGGTCACAGCGCCACATGATAAGTCGGCGCCACCGACGACTCCATCAGGGCCCATGACGCCGTGAACGGCATCGAGGATGGCACCGACCCGGGCCTTGCGACCGGTGGGACTGACACCAGGGAGCCTTCACCCCAAGGGTGACTGCCATGGCGCGCCCCGCCCACCCCGGAAGGAGGCGGGACGGGCCTCCTGCACCGCAGAAGAAGCCTTAGCAAAGGCTAGGCTACAAGTAGCGAGACTCTCTCCTCCTCGGTCCATATAGAACTGGGAGGGACCCAGAGCAAAGGTCAAGAGGCGTGGCTTGGCCAGGCAGTGCCCACCCACGACCCCCAAAAGCCGGCGGAGCTCGCCCCAATTTCCATGCGCGTTGCTCGATGACCCGGCCGTCCATGGAGAAACAGGCATCACATGAATCCATGTCGTGAAGCGGGCCAAGACACAAAAGACACCAGTCGTGCTGGTTGGTGACGGAAAACTTTTGGACGCATGGTCACCGTCGCATGGGGGGCCGACCCATCTTGGAAGATTTCTTGCCGTCCGACCGAGACATGACCTATGGGGAAAAAAACACCAAAAACAGACTCAATGTCGCAGAAAAATGTAATAATGGAAAAATCTTACCGGGCAACGTCGAGTAAGGCAACACAGAACCGGCAGGTGGAACCAATGGACTTCAGCATGAGAAAATCGTAGGGAGAGAAACTGCGAAGCAGACCTCAAACTTTCTTCAGCTTCCACATGAGGTGACTTCTATGGCAGGAGATGAAGAACTGGCAGGCAGGCGAGTCGACACAACCTAACGGCCAACCCGCGAGCGCCACGCAGTGCGTCGGCCCCGAGGGCGGCACCGATGGTGTGTCGGCTCTGTCTTATCTTTAAAAAAAAAAAGTTCTACCGGGTTCTGACCTCTGGCAAATACCCATCTGTGATGAATGGTGAAGAGTGACACAGATGAGATCACCCTTCTCCCCCACCGGTCAAATTGTAAGGAATCTGAATTCGGTGGGTGGTCGTGTGCCAGGCGGCACCTGGAGGGAGTTTCTAGGTATGCCAATCCCAAAGACGGGTTGGGAAGGGAACCTAGAGACTCCAGTGGGGCAGAATACCTGCTCCTGCAGTCTGCCGGGGCTGGAACAGGGACGGCTGGTGACTGCCAGGAACGGATAGATGCCTCCTGGAAAGGAACAGGCCAGGACAGTACCACCAAATACTGGGCACTGAATTCACTGAGGAATTCACCCATCACCCGTTTGGTATTGTCTCACCTAACAAAGGAGATACGAAGATCCCTCACCATCCTCGAAAGGAATCGTTGATATTCAGTGAAATCAGCATCGGAGAAGAGATGAGCAGGGGGTTCCTCTCCCTCTGAGGAGGGAGACGAGGATGATGATTAGGTCAAATGTCCAGAGGACTCCTGCGGCAGTGGGGATAGGTGAAACGCCCACTCATGCATACATCTAACGTATGAGTGGAAGGCCGCCGCAGAGCTTCTGAACGTCTCCCAGGATAACGGGCCTAGAGGACCGACATAGCCTGGGAGAGGGGGGGTGGCTGCAGAGAAATGGGAGGGGGACACCTATGATGAGGCAACTGTCTTCTGCTGAGGCTCTGAAATCCAGAAAACAGAACCCGAGCTGGCGGGATCCCGGACAACAAACCAGATTGCAGAACGGAACCCTAGGGATGCGAAGCCTGGAAGAGCCTAGTAGGGGATCCTCCACTGCGACAAACCTGGGGCTGCATGGGTCCAGAAGAGAAGCACACAGCAATGCCAGAGGGGTCCCTGGAGCCCAAGAGGGAAAGACGGGGCCCAGCGCTACGGCTCCTACCTGCACCCCGAGGGGTTGGAGGTGAAGACAGAGGCACCTCAACCTGGTCTCTCAAACCCTGTACTCTGAGAACGCTCTCCTCCTCAACCCCAGTGACAACCCACCCCGAGCAGGTGCAGCAGCACCGGGATCGGCAGCTACCGCAACCCCCTCAGGAGGATGAGCCCTTCCCCCCACCTCCACGCCATCCCCCTCCAGGGACCCCAGGCCACCCCCAGCCTGGGAGGCCTCAGGAGAGGACAGCAGAGGAGACAGAGGAATAGGTGCGCTGGGCCACCTAGCACCTTGTCTCACTGGAGACCCCAACTCCGAAAAGTCAGGGTGCCAGGATGGGTCCACATCTGAATCACCCTCCTCTGAGGAAGAAGGGACCAGCTGGACCTCAATACTGGCCACCCCAGGAGTCTCCAGAGAAACAGCGCTACGAACGACACCAGTGCCAGCTACAGCGCCAGGTGGCTTAGGCGCACCAGATCCACCAGAACCCGGCCCTGACTCATCGACAGCACCGGTCAGACCCCTGACACCGCCCATGGTGCCGGGACCCGACACGGCACCGCTAGAAGAATCGACCGAGCCCACAACGCTGCTGGAGGCGCTGAGAATTAACATGGTGCTGCGAACAGCGCTTCTCCAATCACCGGCGCTGTGAACGGTGCCAGGATCAGGAACAGTACTGGAGGGCGGCGTCGAGGGTCCACCGGCACTGGGCCCAACATATATGGGCCTCGACACTGGGGAGCCTGCACCTCTGAGGAGGCGACTGCCGAGGCAGTGTCTCCCCCGCAGCCCCGGGTGGGACTGCAGCATTCACCCCACACCGCGAAAGAGGCCTCCTCCTCGACAAGACCAGAAGATGAGGAGGCCTCCTTCTCTCCAGACCGTATAAGCCTGGGAGGGAACCCAGAAGAGGGGTCTAAAGATCTTACCTGGGAAGCCCTGGAGCGACACCATCCCCTGAAAGTTGGCGAAGCCTTGCTGATCTTGAACACGCAGACTTCTAGGACGCGATGGTCCATCAAGAAACAGGTGTTGCACGTATCCATATCATGGTTGTGTCCCAGGAAGCGAAGGCAAACATCATGCCGGTCCGTAACGGAAAAATGCCGGCCACAGGAGCACCCACGCATAGGGGCGCGGCCAGCTTTAGATTTACACTTTGCTCCCAAACCGGACATGATTCGAAAACAATATAAAACACAGAAAAATGCTCCCAGCACCGTAGAAATAAGGAACAGTATCACTGGACTGAAAACGGTTCAACGGCATCGTGAGGAACTGGAGAAGGAGTCACAGGAAGACCTATGACGCAGGTTCACAATCTCACACATGCAGTAGCAGGCACAGCCTCGACGGCGGGAGAAACAGAACTGAAATGGAGGAGGAGTTTGTGGCACTAACGGCTGCCCCTCGCATGACGCATATTATCACTCATGGGGCGGCCGCTTGAGCCGACTCCAAAAAAAAAGGCTCCCGAAGGGTGCACACTCAGTGCAGAACCCAAGCAGTAATGAATGGTGAAGACTGACAAGGGAAGATTTAGCATTCTGTACACAAACCATGACATAGTTAAAAAATACTGGTTCCAAGAAAAGAACTGTAACAGAATGTTGCCCATAAAAAAAAAAACAAAAAAAAAAAATGCAAAATGCAGTTTTTCATATCACGTTTTATTCAGGTACTGTTAAATATTAATAATTTAGGGAGATGCATGTCATTTCTGAGAATAAGAACTTTATAAATAGCTGCCAATTAGCACAAATGTCCTGTCCCCTTTAAAAAAATTTTTTAAAACATCGCAGGAAGGTTTTCTTTTACAGGGACACTACCTGATGTTGGTGGGGGGCTGTAGCTGACTGGGGATTGGGCATCCCTGTCGGCACATACGAAGTGTTTTGGGGGCAAGAGCAAGGGGATTAAGCACCCCCTTGGCACCTAACTCAGAATTGGGGGTGCATTATGCCCGATGGGGAGTGGGCTCTCCCATCGGCAAAATATTCAGGAGGGAGTATGCCGACAGGAGAATTGGGCACCCAGTCATTTTTTTGTATTTTTAAACTGCAGGGCATGCGGAAGGCCTTGGCTAAGTGTGTTCACACTGCTGTAAACTACAGCAGTGTGAACGAATAGCCAGGAATGCAATGCAGGAATGCAACTTCAAAGGACCGAGCCATGACACTATTGGTGCGGCTCCCTCCTTTGAAAAGTTGTCCTGCTCAGCCCGAACAGCTGAATGTGAGTCATCACCAGCCTGCTGACTGATTCGCCTGCCGCTGACCTGCCCGTAGAAATGGAGCTCTCCATTGGGCACACCCCTGTAGAGCATCTTACAGCAATGAGTTCGTCTGTGCCTGCGCGCCACAACAAACTCAAAAAGGGGTGAGTTATGCAAATGAAGCAGAGCACAGAAATAAAAGCATTTATTTAATGGAAAACATCACTTTTTGGCAGTTTAAATGGTAGGAGATTGAATCACAACTCCTATAGGTTACTACAGATTACTAATCCCATTTGCTATGGCAAAGCTTTCAAAATCCCTTTAAAGTGTGGGAATCCCTGAGAAGAAACAATATTACTACGGTGAGTAATTTTTTCTTTGGGGCTACAGATCCTTATAACATCTTACCTTTCCAGATATTTGAAGGGAACAAAGTTAAAATTTAAAAATGAAAACTAATTGCAATTGTTTTGCTGGAACTGTATTATGCATTTGTATGCTGATGACTTCGATGTATGTCTTTGCTTAAACTGGTCTCTTGTAAAAATAGGCATTTTGCTCATCTCACTTTTCAGTGTTATCAACAAAAATGAAATGAAATTAATTGATTCCTAGAGGGTGCAGAATAAATGTGATTACAATTGCTAATGCAAATTGATATAAACTTAGGGGTTACATATGGTAAAATAAGGCCTACCCGACAGTATGTTGCCATGTGAGGACAATAAAGTGTACAGTGTAAAGTGAAAGCAAAATCTATTGTTTGACAAACAAAGGTGGCTCCATTCCCCCCCCCCGAGCCAAGGGGATGGTGAAGATTGAAACAAAGAAGAAAGGGTCAGCAACAGGAAGATGAAATGGAAAAAGGAGGCAGTGGTAGGTAGCCATGTTTGCAGCATGGAGGTCACAGAATGAAGAAGGTAAGTGGTTCTCCCCAAATGAAACGGCGTGGCCATTGTAGGAAATGAAAATTACGTACCTACTGTAATTCTTGATCTTTCTCTGTATCTTCACCATTCATTACTACTTGGGTATCTGGTTGGAGGCTAGGACCCCGCGGAAGCTTTTTGTTTGTTCGGAAGCAGAGTTGATGCAGGGGTGGCGCTGCCCTCAAGGCCGACGTAGTACATGCTACTCGCAGGTTGGCCGATACCTGCCATCGACTCAGTCTTGGCCCCAGTTCTGAACGCGGCAAGAGAAATAGGAAAGGATGGAGGGGTTGGGTAAAGAAGCCCAAGGGATAGAGAAAAGGAAAGATATAATAACTGAAAGGAGAAATAAATGACTAAGAGGACAGCAAAAAGAGAGAGAGAGAGGGAGAACAACCTAATGGATTGGGAGGAAGGGGACCCCAATCTCTGGGCGAAAAGAAGAAAGGGTGGAGAAGGGAGGGTAGAAAGAGGAGAATAAAGGTGAAAGGAGGGGAGGACACCACTTCCAGTTTAGACAGGATACCTGGACCTCAAGAGGGGAGCTCAGATTTACAGCCTCCAAGCTGCAGAGAAGCAGCAGGCACAAGATTGCCCCCTAGGCAGCCAGGGTAGTCCCAAACAAGGACTAGAGCTTAAGGAGAAAGGATCGAGACCTAATCAGGCCAGACAGATCGGGCAGCATCCACCCCTCCTGCCAAATTAAAATAGAATATCCCCAAGAGGGGAGATAAATAATACAAGGGAAAAACCAGGGGACCTGCCCCTGTTAAAACTCAGCAGGAAGAAAGGTGTGTAAAGACAACACTTTAGGAGGGAGGAGTCGTCCCAAGGGGACATTAAAATAACAAGGGATTGTTGAGGGGGTACTCAGAAGTCCCTGATCCCTCTCCCCATCTTGGACTCCCGGGAGAGGGGGGCAGAGAGCCGAGCTTTGAAGGTCAAGGGAGGGGAAAGAGAGAGAAGACACCCTGAGACCCCCAGGAAAAACTCCTCCCCATCTGTCTCCAAGAGTCCTCATCCTCCTAACCACAAGGAAGAGGAGAAAGAGGAGAGGTGCTGGAGCGCAACAAGAGAGAGACACACAGGGAGGAGGACTGCTCAGAGACAGAGGCCCCAGGGGGAATCAGGGAGGTATTTAGTGATGAATGGTGAAGATACCTAGAAAGATCAAGCATTATGGTAGGTACGTAATTTTCATATCTTCTCTGTGTCAGTCTTCACCATTCATCACTACTTGGTGAGTACCAAGCCCCCAAAGGGGGCCCAGCACCTCCCTTAGGGACAGAGTCCCTTAGCCTCCAGTAGGAGAGACACCAGAGTGAGAACTCTTACAGGCCTGCCGAGGCCTGGGACTGGTCTGGGTGAGGCAGGGTTCTCCTCGCAGGAGATGGAAGGCGCACCTGAGGCTGCTGCCTCACCCTACGGGAGAACAGATGGGTTGTCCCAAATGCGGAGGAAATCACCCTATGCTGGGCCAAGGATGACAACTGGGAAAGGTGAAGCCATGCAGTTCACCTAGTGCAAATCGCTGTCTCCACCAGCCTGGAAGCCACCTCACTGGTGTCGTACGCCGCCCTTGCCTGGTGCCTTGCAAGCTCTAGGCCCTGTGCAGAGAGGGCAATGGCTTGTCTGGTTTCCTCCGAATCAGGCATAGAGGCTAGAAATGGAAATTACGTACTTACCGTAATTAATTATTGATCTTTTTGGACAGTCTCCATCACTCATTCATACTAGTGGGATAGTGGGATAGCGCCATAGGCGCTAGGACCAAGCGGGAGGCAAACATTTTCTGAAGGGTCGGCACCGAGGTAGGACCACGCATGTGCGGCACCACGAGACTGGCTCGCGCCAGTGTAGGCTATCTTGGCGTCGACCCTCCAACCACCTCAGTACCTTTTCCACCGAGGAGGTGCAGCGTAACTAATGAGAATAACTCATTCTGAGTTTCTGGACCTGAGAGGGCACAGATGGCCTTTGTAAGAAAGGTCAAAGAACAATTTCTTCACAGTCTGAACCATAGGGCCATGAAGACCAGGAAAGAAAAATGAGTGAACCCAGGGGATTGTGGGTGGGTGTGTGAATGAGTGATGGAGACTGTCCAAGAAGATCAATAATTACGGTAAGTATGTAATTTCCATATCTTCCTGGACTAGGTCTCCATCACTCATTCAGACTAGTGGGAGAGCACCGAGCTAAAACCAACAACCCTGAGTAGGGTGGTAGGAGATAGGGTTAACCCAGAAAGGACGGCCAGGGACTGTCCTGCTAATAAAAAGAGCCATCTTGTAAAGAGCATCCAGAACATAATGCTTACAAGATAAGCGCTCGAGCTGTAACTCACCACTTTGCAGATGACTGCAATGGGCACAAAATGAAACTCTTCCAGGAAGCCACAACCACTCTGAGAACCCGGACTCACAATTTGGTATAGGACCAAAAATAATAGTGTCAAAGACATGTACTAATCTAATGTAAAAGGACCTCAGGAACTGCAAGAGCTGGAGGTAAAGTCTACTGGTTCAGGGTAGACCGAAAAGCGCAGATGGAACCCCCACTACCAAGTATGGCTGACCTGCAAACAAAAGGTCCAGGAGCACTTGAACCCCTTACTTGGTGAGAAAAAGAAGGCCCAGGTGGGGTTAGCCCATCAAGGAGAATGGTTTTCACTTAGTCACTGAAACCTTCCTGATGGAAGGCGAAGCACAACTTAGAAGCCTCTTGTGGTGGTCTAGTAGAACCAGATCCTAGTCACTGCATATTCCAAAAAGGAATCATCCTGTCCCTCTGTGTACTGTATAACTGTAATAGCAGTCTCTGAATGCAGGGAAGAACGAAAAAGTGTACAGGAGGACGTGTCCACTACGGAAAAAAATATTCCAACAGAAAAAGACGGGCTGGTTGTAAGGCAAATAGAGGCATATGTGCGTTGAGGAGGGACACAGCAGGACCAAGTTAGGACTAACCCATTCGTTGAAGTGACCGAATAGCAACAGAAGTGGCTCAATGTGGTGAGACACTACTTACTCCGGCCTCCCTGAAGGGAGTAGGAAGGATTCTAGTTTGCTTTGTTGAAAAACAAACATCACAGCTCTGTCACACAGTCGGAGAGGATAGCTTCGTGTGCGACTGGCACGGAACCAGTGTGCAGGAACTGAAGGTGTGAATATTTGAGAAGCTATCTCAGAAAAAGACCTACTTGACCTATAGTCAAGAAAGAAGCATGTTGTCTGTTAGGTTGAAGCAAGCATGGAAGTAGGAATCTAAGTTCCAACTCGCAGAAGAGTCACTTCTGTTGCTGCAAGGCTCTGATCAAGAGAAGAAAGCCTGATTTAAAAAAAAAAAAAAAAAAAGGGTAGTAACTTGGAAATATCTTGGAATAAGAGAAATCTCTCTAGAGAAAAGAGGTGAACCATACCACCGCTGGATCGGACTGCCCCTAGGGGTAGAAGAAATCAGGTACTCTTTACTGAAGTTTAGAGACGACCGCCTCAGGGCTGAGGCGGAACCTGACCAGATCCAAAGTGTGGTATCGGGTAATCCAGATTACGCCCTGTGCTGTGATAATTCTAACTTTTTTTTTTTAATCATTAGTTCGAGCCTGACAAGGTTGCAGGCTGCTATTTCGCAAGGATTGCCAAATACAGAAATGACAAGGATGTCATCCCTCTGAGGAGCAGGAGGAGCCTGAGAATCCATAACTAAACTCTTGACTGGGCTAATAATAATAGCTAGACAGATATCAACCACCTGTGCAGAAGCAGACACCAGAGAGGCAGCATCAGAAGGGGGCTGTATACCCCTATCAAAGGCGCGGAAGAGCCTGAGTGGCTTCCGACCATTGAATTACAATGCTCCACAGAGTGTAATTGTCTTGATGACTGAAAGAATCTAGACGCAGAGATGTATGGTCCACGGATGCAGTCTGAACACTATGGTAGACCCCATTACTGAGGAACTACTGAAAAGAGCTTCCATCATGGACTGTGATGACAGAGACAGTGTGTCCTTCAGTATATAAAAAGAGTCATCCGCTGTATCACTGACCAGGAGGACAGGGAGAGACTCATCTAGATGCACTTCTACCCCAGAAGGACCCCTAAGAGAGGTCTAGGTCAGAGCCACTACAGACTCCGCCACCAGGAAGGGTGTCGAGGAGCTTGGCACCATGTAGGGAGCTGAGAAAGTGCTGAGTGGAATGAGAGATTCCGCTGACAGAACAGAACAAAAGAGTCCCATCAGCGGAAAATCACTGGATGACACAAGACCCGATGCAGACTGCCACCCACTAAGATGTGTGGAAAAAAATAATCCGCAGAACAGGACTTTATTCTGTGGAAACATCCTGCCACAAGTCCTGCAGAAGAAGATGTCCGCAAATGGAGATCTGTTCTTAGTTCTGTCGGACAGCACCAACTGGCACCCCTGCGGCACCAGCATCACTTGTGGCACAGGAGGGCACCAAGCAGTACCTATGCCAACCTGGGAGACACCCGAGGGCACCCGTGGCAGAACCCACAAGTATCCTCGGCACCCATGGCAGCAATGGCATGCAAGGGCCCCCCCGAAGCCCATGGCACCCAAGAAACTCATGGCAGCAATGGCACCTGAGGGCACCCATGGTGCTCAAGGCACCATGGTACCCATACTCATGGCACCCGCGCCACCCATGGGTGCCCGGCACCATCTGCGGCACCCGTGGGTGCCTGGTGCCACCCCATGGCATCCACGAGTGCACGGGATCACCTGCAGGTGCCCACAGCACCCGCAAGCACCTGTGGCACAATATACCCATGGCACCGCCAGTGGTGCCGAAAAACTAAGGCAACAATGACAGCACCCACGGCACTACACAGAGCCCATGGTACTGAGCATGGCACCGAGTCAAGGTGCTGATCCACAGCACTGACTCCCAGTGCCGACCCAAACACCAGCAGTGCCACCTACAGCACCGATGCCAAACCAGCGGGTACAGCGCCGGACCTGCGGTGCCACCAAGGCGTCAGGCACGGCGCCAGGAAAAACACAGTGGAAAAAGCCAATGGAGAAGACAGGGAGAAGGAAAGGAAGGGGGGTAGGCACAAGGGGTCGACACGATTGCGAAGGCACCAAGAGGGCACCGTGCTCATCCTGATCCAATTGAAACGGCTCTGGTCCAACTGCTCCAAGGCCTGGAGGCCCCGAAAACAGGAACACAGGCAGGAAAAAAGGAAAGTCAAACCCCCTGCTCCACAGGAGCGTCCCAGAGGTGAAACTGCTCACCGGAACTCCAACAAGGACAGAGATGGAGTCCAGAGTCGAGAATGTGGCCATTAGGAGTGGGGCCAAGGGGAACCCACCAAAGTCGGTTCAGGTCTATCACCCCTTCTGACGAACAATCCTCATGCAGACATACCAAAGAGCAACCTCGAGCGGCACCGATTCTTCTTCCCCAAACGAGGAAGAAGAGCTCGAGGCTAAGCGGAGCCGGATTCCCAGAACCGCTAGATTTGTGCTTCAGTGGACTGTCCTCTCCCCCCCATGCACAGGACTGTCCATAGTCAGACCCTCCCCTGTTACTTAAGGGTGGCGGACAGGGCACAGCCCCTCTGTCATAACAACTTTCAAACGAAGTCTTCCTACCATCACCGCTACCGTCTAAGGACAACTCCGTTGATGGCAGAAAAGAAAAAATTACTCACCTTAGTAATTGCTTTTCTTCTCATGGAGTCTTGCTATATTATAACATTAGCAGTCAGCCACTGCAGCTGAACTGCCCCGGAGAGGAAGGAGTTAACTCCAGAGGATCTGGAGTTCTACAGCCTGCGAGGCGCTGTGCCAAAGCTCTATCTGGCAGTTTCAAATGAAACTGTCAGATTTTACTGAGCTAACATCAAAGAACAGAAAGTCTGTGTGGAAAAACTACACTAGCCATGGCTATCTACTAGTAGTAGTAACAACAATATAAACAACAAAGAAACACCCAGAACCATAATAACAAAATTGATGGTATTATGGTTCGTTTCTCCTTGACAAGCACATTATGAACCCCCTTCCCCCAAGACTCAAGTCCAGGAAGGGGCAATATAAATAACCTAAATGAAAGCAACCAGATCCCTAACCCAAGGAAAGAGGGTAAAGGGATAACTACAATGGCATGACACAGTGCTTGCACCAATTCGCCACCCTACCCAAGTAGAGGTTCTGAGAGGGGCAGGAGGGAGGGTGGTTATAATAGCAAGACTCCATGAGAGAAAAGCAATTACTAAGGTGAGTAATTTTTCTTCCAAACACCATGAGTCTTGCTATATTACTTGATTAACAGATTACACAGCAGTACCTCCATGGAGGAGGGTCAGAACCTACTTAGGAAATAGGCTCTGAAGCACAGCTGTGCCAAACCGAGCATCTCCTGGACTGGACATCCAGGGAATAATGCTTGGTAAAGGTGTGAACTGTCTTCAGGTAGCAGCTTGACAAATCTCCAGAATAGAATGTCCCTAGCAGCCGCTAGAGACGCAGCTGTACCCCTGGTGGAGTGGGCCCTCAATCCTGAGGGGGTACTCTACCTAGTTTCTGATAACAGAATTGGATACAGAAACAATCCACCTTGCAATTGTTCTCTTAGTGGCAGGTTTTCCTTTGCCAACCTCGCCATAGGTAAGAAACAGTTGGAGGGATTCGAACCTATGACCTCTGGTGCGCTCTAAATAGTAGCTTAAGGCTCTTTTGACATCCAAGCTGTGCAGTCTCCTCTCACCTGAGGAAGAATGCTCAGTGAAAAATACTGGGAGAGAGATAGATTGATTCAGGTGGAAATCAGAAACCACCTTAGGCAAAAACTTTCTATTAGTCCTAAGGACTACCTTATCTCTGTGGAAAGAGATAAAATCTTCTTCCACTGACAGGGCCTGTAACTCACTTATGCGTCTGGCAGAGGTGATAGCTACTAGGAAAACGGTTTTCCAGGTTAAATACTTGAGCTCTGCTGAAGACAGAGGCTCAAAGGGGGGTTGCATTAACTGAGCAATGCAAATATTCAGGTCCCAGGGAGCTGGTTCCCGAAAGGAGGTTAGTATGAAGTAACCCTTTAAAAACTTGGAGAACACAGGGTGAGAAGAAAGGAGGCAGGCTTCCCTGCTGACACAAAAGCAGAGACAGCTGCCAGATGAACCTTCAGGGTAGCTGGTCTAAGGCCTAGGGAATTCAGATGGACCAAATATTCCAGAAGAATGGGAAGATCAGCAGATTCTGGATAATCTGCCTCTCAGAGCACCAGATGGAAAACCTCTTCCACTTAGAATTATAAGTGGCCCTAGTGGAAGGCTTCCTAGAACCTTTAAAATATCCATGACACCTTGAGAAAGGTGTAAGTCAGCAAATTCTAGCTCCTCTAGAGCCAAGCCTTGAGGTGGAGGGATTTGAGGTCCGGATACCACACTCTCCCCTGTGCACAGGCCAGTAAGTCGTGGACTCTGGGTAGGCTCAGGGCAGGGTGGACTGCCAAGGACAGAAGCAGAGGGTACCAGGGCTGTCTGGCCCAATCTGGGGCAATCAGAATCACTCTGCAAGGTTGAGATCTGATTTTACTAGTACCCTGAAAAGAAGAGAAAGGGAGAAGGCATACAGGAACTTCCTTTCCAGTCCAACAGAAAGGCGTCCAGAGGACTGAGCCCAGTACTGAGGCCTGCAACAGAAAGAGGAAGTTGATGGTTGTCTGGGGCTGCGAAAAGATCTATCTGAGGTGCCCCATCTGGCAAAACGGACCCCAGCACTTGTGGATTCAGAGCCCATTACGTGAGTGGCCCTGAGAAATTCTGCTGAGGCGTCGCCAGGATATTGTCCTTCCTGGGAGGTGAACCGCTATCAGGAGGTGTTCAGGAGTAGGCCAGAGACCACAACTTCATTGCTTCGGTGCACAGGCTGAAGACCGAGTGCCCTTGCTTGTTGATGTACCACATTGTGGTGGTATTGTCTGTCTGACTTGAACCACTTTGTTCTGGACAGAATCTGAAAACACCGAAGAGCTAAAAGACAGCTCTGAGTTCCAACAGATTGATGTGGAGCAGAGATTCCTAGGAGACCACACCCCTGGGTGGCAAGATCGCAGGTGAGCCCCCCACCTAACAGGAGGCATCCGTGGTGAGGTGAGGGAGTGAAAATGGGAATGAAGGGAACCCCTGTCTTAAATTGCTCTGGACCTGCCACCAGTGGAGGCTAGGATCAGAGTTTGAGTAACTGGAACCAACTTGGTAAGGGGTCCTTCCTTTGAGACCAATAGGCCCTCAAATGGAACTGAATGTCCCTCATCTGGAATCTTGCTCCCTGCACGACAGCTGTGGAAGCAGCCATGTGCCCAAGGAGCTGGAAAATGCCTTGCTGGTCGAGAGACCCGCGGGGTAAAGGAGGATGCCAGGGCGATGAGTCTGTCCACCCTTTCCGAGGGAAGAAAAGCCCTGGCTAACCTTGTGTTCAATTCTGCGCCTATGAAAGTTAGGACCTGAACCGGTTCCAGAACTGACTTTGGTAAGTTTGCTAGGAATCCCAGGAAGTGAGAAGCTGCTGGGTGACTTGCAAATGGGTCTTCACCTGACCTGGAGACTGACCCACAATGAGCCAGTCGTCCAGGTAGGAAACACAGCAACCCCTTGCCTTCTTAAGTGAGCCACTACTACAGCGAGACATTTTGTGAATACCCTTGGCGCAGAGGTCAGGCGAAGGCATTGCCCTGAACTGGTAGTGGCCTGAGGGCAGTTCAACCTGAGGTACTTTCGGTGAGAAGGCCTGATCAGAACATGAAAATAGGCATCCTTGAGGTCCAGGGAAGCCAGCCAGTCCCCTGGCCTTAGGAAGGCAATATCATTGCCAGAGTCAACATTTTGAACTTTGGTTTCAAAAGATGCTTGTTCAGGTACCTTAAATCTAGAATGGGCCTCCATTCTCCTGTCTTTTGGGGTAAGAAAGTATCTTGAATAAAGCCCCTTGCCCTGATGGCAAGGAGGAACCCTTCCACTGCTTTGCAGTCCAGAAGAGAAGAAACCTCTGCTTCAAAGCAAGGCTTCTGAAGGATTTGCAGGTGGAAAATGTCTGACTCTCATCTTTGGAAAGTGTTTGAAGCTGAGAACCAGACCCTGGCCTATTACCTCCAGAACCCATCTGTCCGTGAGTTAGGGACAGCCAGTTCCGGCTGAAATAGGCCAACCTCCCCACTGGTACAGGAGAATCGGCCTTGGGCACCCCATCAGGGTGCCTGCTTAGCAACAGCCTTAGGCTGAGGGAGGGGACGGTCTGCTTGTGCCTCGTCTACCTGCCTCTGAAGAAACCCCTCTGCGAGACAGCAGAGGAGGCTTGAAATTGGTAAAAAGGCCTGGAAAAAGGCCTGCCCCTACCTCTGGGAGCATGCCTTTGTGGCATGGCATGCTTCTCCTTAGCCTGGGCACTTTTGTAGGTAGTTCTGTATTCATCCATCTTTTTCATATAGTTTTCTGTTTGCTCCCCAAACAGAGAATTTCCCACTACAGGAAAATCCATAGCCTTTGACTGGGTATCTTGGGACAGATTAGTGCATCTGAGCCATGCCAACCCACGAAAGCTACAGAAGTGGCCATGACCCCAGAGGAAACATCATTAACATCAACAGCAGTATGAAATTGAACTTTAGAGGCTTCAATGCCATCAGCAGCCACCTGTTCCAACTCACTAGCCAGCTGGCCATGGGCCTGCTTGGCTAACTCAATCTGTGTCCCACCTAGATTTCTGATATCTAGCCACATAAGCCATATAATTTGCCTGCCTGAGTCCCAAAGAAGCTGCCATATACTGTTTCTTACGCCATGGCATCAATCTTCCTGGAATCCTTATCAGGAGGATGTGAGGCCAGAGGAATATTAGCCTTGTCACAGGCTGCAGCTTGTACCACACCTACATGACTACACTGTTCAGTAAGGAAGTCTGTATCCGAGCCTGACAAAGTACACCTTCTGTCCATTTTTTATCTACAGGAGGGACAGAATGAGGATTTTAAAATCTTTGTTGTTTGCTTCCTAAATGACTTATGCAAAGGAAAAGACAACCTCCTAGACTCTGGAATATCCATCATTTCCACATAATCAGGCTCCTCTTGCTCATCCACAGCCTCCTCTAAAGGAAGCTGGAGGTTTCTACAACCTTTTGTAAAAATAAAGAAAGAAGGGACTCAGACAGAATAGGAGGAGATTCTAAAGGTCTGTCTGGAGAAATGTCCGGTTCAATGGGCACGTCCAGACCCCCCAGCCACACATATATTGATCAAATTCTCCTCCCCTCCTGTGGTTCATAAAATCCTCAACTTCAAAATCCTGAACCACTGGGACTGAACGAACCAACCTTTTACCAACTGTTGGTGGTTCTACAGATCCCTGAGACAGTGACTGGACAATCTGAATGGCTTTAGCTATCTCTGCAGCAGTTGGAGACACAATTTTTGGACCCCAAACCTACTGATTTCCTTTTACTCGGGACTGGTTCCTCTGAACCAGCCTTCCTTCTCGAGGAAGTCTCGCCCTGGTCAGAGGGCACTCCCTCTGGTCCAGTGGGTACTGGACGGGCTGGCCATCCGGGTCAGCGGACTTTTGGCCTCTCGTTCCCTGAGCCGCCCAATCTCTTTTCCAGGGTGGCTGCAGGAAATTTTACACACCTGGCAGTCTGACAGGAGGTGGTCAGCCCAGACAATAAACACAAGTGGTGTGTGGGTCAGCCTTGGCAAAGCCTCCCACAGACATCACAGTGTTGAAAACCAGTGGGCCGGTTTTTCTTTTGGGTTTCTCAGACATAATGCCAGCTAACAAAACTTGCCTTTTGGTGTTGGCAGTACCAGGCAAGACACCCTTGGGTTCCTAACACGTGTCACGGAGTATTTGAAAAAGCGTTATAATTCCTGTTTTTCAGAACCGTAAGAACCGGAACCGCACTCTAAAACCCACTGTACACTTTTAAAATGTAGAAATAACAAAGCGATCGGTTCAAAACCGAACCGATAATTAATTTTCCACACAGACTTAAAATTTAGTACTTACGGTTACCAGATAGAGCTTTAAAACCGAAATGCGGTAAAAATAATGACTTTTGCCGGTTCAAATGAACCGAAAAATACTCACTTGAACCGAGAATGAACCGAGCTGATCTCCGGAGCGACTGTTCAGTGAAGCGGAGTAAAGAATCTGACAGTTTCATTTGAAACTGCCAGATAGAGCTTTGGGCACAGCGCCCTCGCGCTGTAGAACTCCAGATCCTCTGGAGTTAACTCCTTCCTATACGGGGCAGTTCAGCTGCAGTGGCTGACTGCTAATGTTATAATATAGCAAGACTTCATGGTGTTTGAATAATTTATTTTTCTTCATAATCTTCTTTTCTTGTTCATAAAATAAGAAATTTCTACTAAATAGTTAAATTAAACAGTTAAATTAAACACTAAAAGCTGCTGTCGTATAGACGAAAACTTTGACTCTGGCGGCGACATACGACATCCAAGCGCACTTGACGGCGGGAGAAAAGGAACTGAGGTGGTTGGAGGGTAGATGCCGAGATAGCCTACACAGTCGTGAGCCAGTCTCGCTGTGCTGCGCATGTGCGGTCCTACCTCGGTGCTGACCCTTCAGAAAATTTTTGGCTCCACTTGGTCCTAGTGCTTCTGGTGCTATACCACTAGCGTGAATGAATGATGGAGACTTAGTCCAGGAAGATGTTGTCCTAGCCTGGACTACAGGTACCTGTTGTAGGTAGCATGGTGGGCCTGATGAGCTGCCACACAGAGCAGAATCCATGCCAAGGAAAAGGTTCTCTTTCCCCAGAAGTCAAAGTCTGAAGAATCCTAGTCCAGGAGCAGGTCATGGCTTGGGGTTCTATGCACAGAGAAGGTATCTAAGAGCATCACGCCTGAAGGGGGGTGAGGGAGAGCTCCAGGAGACCCTGGGGGGGGAGCACAATACCTCTGGAAGAGGTCCCTTGGGGCTGGAACAGAGGAGAAGGTACACCGCCAGACCCGGTGCGATGCTTCCCAGAAGGGAACAGGCCAGGCAGGAACCATGAGGTTGGCCACACTGAACTCACCTAACTAGGTGTGCACCAACCAGTTTGGATTACTTTCACTAAAGGTGGAGATGTGGAGCTTATCAAGCATCCCCGACAGGAAGTACTGATAAGCAGTGAGATCAGCTACTGGGGAAAGGTGGACAGAGGGTTCCTCTCCCTTCAGAAGAGGAAGACAAGGAAGCTGATGAGTCTGAAGATCCAGGGTCAGGCTGCACTGGAGAGTGGTGAAACACCTGCCTGTCAATGGCTCTCGGATAGGCAGGGAAAAGTGCAGCTGAAGCCCTCAACTACTCCCAGGTAAGAGGTCCTGTAGGACTGGGAACATGGGAGAGGAGGAGGAGGAGGAGTAGGCAGAGGCATGGGGGACAAGTATCTCTGAAAAGCAGCATGGCCTCTGCTCGGGCAGGAGGACCAAGCGGATGATCCCAACAAAGAGGGAGACCTGGTGGTCCTAGCCGTTCAACCAGATTGGAATGGCTAGAGCTGTGCCTGAAGAAAAAAATCCCCTGGTGAGGTGACTGGGACCATGTGAGTGCAGAAGGATGGCCCCTGACCTCCAAAGCAGAAGACCCACTCGAAGAGTCTCTGGGGAAGGAGTGGGGATCCACACTGTGACTCCTCCCAGAACCCAGGCAGATCCCAGGGAGAGGCTGCTGTGTCGAACACTGGCCACTCAACCCCTTTGATTCCAAAAGGGTCCTCTTCCTCACAACCACCAGCCTAGGCAACTGGTAACCTCTAGCTGACCCCTGGGAGACAGCCAAAGGTACAGCACCCTCCCCTTCCTGGGACGTCCCAGACTGTCCCATACTTGGACTGTCCAGGATCACCGAGGAGGGGGGTACCCCACCTGAAGGGAAGGACATGTCCATGGTCCTGGGCTGCACTGCAGCAGCCATCTGGACACCCGAAGGCTGGTCAGTCCCACTGACCCCAGAATCAACAGAACCTGCCCAGCCAACAGAGGGAGGCTGCGTGGGGGCTGAGGCGCTGGACACAGAGGGATTGGAGGATTCAGATGAATCCGGGAGCCAGTCCGGATCAGACCCCAAGTCCTCCTCCTCCTCCAAGGAGGACTGAGAGGCCAGAACCCAGACCACTCCATGATCTATCCCAGTCCCGGGGCCACAAGCCGTGCCACCTCCAGCTCCAGCACCGCAAATGGCACCAGAGCCTGGAGCGGCACTGTGACCATTGCCAACACCCTTCCTGGTGCCACAAATGGCACCAGAGTCAAAGATGGCACCGGCCGTGGCACTGCCCCACCCAGTGCCGTGAATGGCACTAAAGATGAAGGAGGTGCCAACCCCTTCCCCAGTGCCACGAATGGTGCCGGAGCCAGAGGCAGCAATGAGAATGAGCCCTGCACCACACATGGTGCCACTCCCATCCCTGGCACTGCGAACGGTACCAGAGTCAGAAGCGGTGCCGAGGGATGGCCTGGCACCACCATGGCGCTGCCTGGGCCCCTGGTGCTGGAAGCGACACCTGAGCCAAGGGCAGCGCCAACAGACGGTGTCAAGGACGGTGCCAGCCCAGGCTCATGGGCCCCAGAGCTCAACACAGGGGGAACCTTCACTTCCGAGGAAGCAATTGCCAAAATGGTGCCTGCCGCCTGGCCCCTGAGAGGGCCAGACTGGGCCTCCTGCACAATGGGAGGAGCCCCAGCCGTGGCAAGGTTAGAACTGGTGGAGACACCTCCTACGCGGGCCATATAGGACCAGGAGGAGACCCAGAGGAAGGGCCGAGAGTCCATGCCTTGGCCCACTAACTGTGAACCCGCCCTCCAAAAGTCAGTGGCTCACGTCCGACTTTGAACGCGTACATCTCTAAAACCTGGTGATCCATGGAAAAGCAGACATCGCAGTTATCCATATCGTGGCCTGGGCCTAGGCAGGGAAGGCACCAGTCATGTTGGTCTGTTACGGAGTAAAGACAGCCACAAGGACACATAGGGGGCCGCCCCGCTTTCGACTTCTTTTTTTCCCAGAGACGAGACATGACTGGACAAAAATAAACCCAAAACAAGTACTCGGCGTCGCTTATAAAAAAAAAAAGAACAATCTTACCAGAGATCAGTTGAAGCGGTGCCGAGCAGGGCAAACAGAAACAGAGACCGCACTAATGCTGTAAACACTACTGACAGACTAGGCTGAAAACGCAGGTGATTTTCCAAGTCTTCCTTGAGGTCCTCACTTGATGGCGGAAGAAGAAGAACTGGGGCCAAGGTGGAGTCAATGGCAGATAACGGCCAAACCGCGAGCGCCACGTAATACATTGGCCTCGAGGGCAGTGCTGCCCCTGCGTTGATTCTGCCTCCAAAAAAAAAATTTCCTGTGGGGTCCTAGCCTCTGGCCAGATACCCAGGTAGTGATGAATGGTGAAGACTGACACAGAGAAGATATGTGGTATGTAGGGACTTTTAGTGCCATGCTAGAGTGGACCCAGCCTCCAGGGGTGAGATCAGGTGCTAAGCTTGAGAATTGTAGAATACAGAGGTTAGCTTCCAGTAAGACTTGCATCAAAACACCCCTAGACACAGTAGTCAGCTCCAAGGTTATTGCTTGCCTCCTCTTCTCCAATGGGACTTTGTGTTGGGAAGGCCAGAAGTGAGGGTTGTGTTACATATTTTTATAGGAGAGCACTTGTGAAACTGGTGCGGAAGCTGGTGCAGACAATGACTGCCATTGAACTGCCCTTTTCTTTTTTGTTTTAGAGTAGAAAACTCTGAAGATGTCCCAGTTTTCTAAATCATTCATGATCTGGGCCTAAACAATCGAAGCAAAAGTCACGGCTACCTGCTTTTGCTTACCAGTGTTGACAGGATTTACAATCTTTAAGTTCTGCAGTACCTGTTTTCTTTTGAAGCCTTTCTGTCATGCCAATTTGACAGATACAAGTGCCAAAACACATTAGCAGTGGGTGTTCAATTAAAAAAAAATAATTTTAAAAATATAGCCAACATTTATTTAATTTTTAAATTGCTAATGAGAGAGGCACATTGAGCCAAGGCTCGTATCCAGATGTGTGATCTGGGGGAAAGGGGAAGGGAATTAAAAAAAAATTATGTTCAGCAGTTTAAATAATGCAAACCCGTGGTTTTGTTCCTTCTAGGAACCAGAACGGAACCAAGAAACAAATGTTAAAAGCCTTTTTTTTAACACAGAGTATTGAATATAATAGCACTGTAGTGAAACTTTATTGGAACGCAGCTACTAGGACTGGAACAGAACTGTGGGAAAATAACCTCTTCAGTGGAGAAATCAATCTTCTGTCAGAGTGCCAGGGGTAGCATGACCACACTGCAACGTTTGAACTTTAATATGCTAAACTTCTGTCTCTGGAAAATACCTCAGGGCTTAGATGATGCAATTTGTATGACATCACTAATACACTCTTGTTGCTGGAAACAATATAGAAAAATTAAAAATGGGACAGTGGCTTCCATGGGGTACTAACATGTCGATGAGAAAGTCATGTACTGTACTGCATTTTTCCCTGAACACAGCTTTAATTGTGAGTATGTTTTGTAAGAGTTTATCCATTTACAAAGACCTGCTGCGTGTCACAAACTGAACTGGAAGCCATTTCTTTACACTGACATTTGTTAGGAAGACAGTGCAGCCAAACACTGTCATCATTACAACCTACATTTGTATTATAATATTTGTGTATGTATCAGAGGGTTTTTTCCACCACTCTTTGTTCCTCATGTACCCCTTTCAACGTATATCAGAGTTTTTTTTTGGCCCCATTTTGTCGCCAATGGCTTTTGTTTCCCATGTCCTCTTTTAACATGCATCAGAAGTACACATTTTGTCATCAATGGCTTTTGTTTTCCATGTCCCCTTTTAACACGAATCAAGAAGGGGTCACACATTTTGCCACCAATGGCTTTTGTTTCCCATGTCCCTTTTTAACATGAATCAGAAGGGGTTCCACATTTTGTCATCAATGGCTTTTGTTTCCCATGTCCCCTTTTAACAGGAATCAGAAGGGGTTCCACATTTTGTCATCAATGGCTTTTGTTTCCCATGTCCTCTTTTAACATGCATCAGGAGGGGTTCCACATTTTGTCATCAATGGCTTTTGTTTCCCATGTCCCCTTTTAACATGAATCAGAAGGGGTTCTACACTTTGCCACCAATGGCTTTTGTTTCCCATATCCCCTTTTAACATGAATCAAAAGGGGTTCCACATTTTGTCACCAATGGCTTTTGTTTCCCATGTCCCCTTTTAATGTGTGTCCTGGAGGGGTCATTCCATTTTGTCGGTAATGCCTTTTTGTGTCCCATGTCCCCTTTAACATGTATCACGGAGGGGTTACCCAATTTTGTTGGTAATGCCTTTTGTTCTCATGTCCTTTTTTAATATGCATCATGGAGCGGTCACTCCCATTTTGTTAGTAATGCCCTATGTTTCCCATGCCCCATTTTAAAATGCATCAAAATGGGGTGCCCAATTTTGTCACTAATTCCTTTTCTACCCCATGTCCACTTTTAACATGTATCAGAGGGGGTTCCCTCATTTTGTTGCCAGTGACTCTTGTTCACCATGTCCCCTGTTTCTGTATTTCTACTGCAGATACTGGTTGTACCTAAGAAGATTCCCCTGCAAGTGATGTGGAGAAGAGAAGCAGTGTGAGAGACTGTATTTTCCCCTTATATTACTGTTGGGAAGTGTCTTTTGGTGAAGCTTCCTTCTGTACATGGGGCTTAGGGGAGCTAACTGCTAATCGCCTACAGCTAGCAGGAGAGGTGGGGCTGTGCATTTAATTGCGGTGCCGCTTACAAGCGGCAGGATTGTGCAGTTTCTGTGTTTCTACTGCAGACGCTGGTTGTACCCAAGAAGATTCTTCTGCAAGTGATGAGGAGAGAAGCAGTGTGAGAGACTGTATTTTCCCCTTATATTACTGTTGGGAAGTGTCTTTTGGTGAAGCTTGCTTCTGTGCAGGGGGCATGGGGGAGCTAATTGCTAATCGTCTGCAGCAACTGGGAGAGGCGGGACTGTGCATTTAAACGCTGTGCTGCTCACAAACGCAAGCAATGTGAGTTGGTGCAGGAAAAGTGCTTGTTAGTTTGGCTATAGTTTAGTAAGCTCTGGTCTATATAGTAAGTGGAATTCTTTAAGTTTCATTAGGTTTTATTTTTTGAATTTATTCTTTGGGGGGAGAGAGACCTGAGCTTTATGTCTATGTCAACAAGATATGGATTAGCCTTAAACAAACTAGTCACTGAGTTTTAGTTTGCAGTAGAATTAGGTACTGCTATTACTTAGATATAGGTTTCTATGTCTTAGTGTTTTTAAGGTCAGAAATGTGTAGCTTAATCAATCTTATTTAGTAATTTAATCTGTTACTTATTATTTGAGATAAGTTTAGTAATTAGAATATTTTTATTTAGTCATGTGCCGGGGTTATTTGGGGGGCCTCAGGGGGCCAGGATTGTGTATGGGGCATCCTATCTGCATGATCTATGGCCCTTCACCTGCCTCCCGGTTTCAGATACCATGGTTAGACGTTGCCAGGAGGTGGGGATTTGGAGGGGCCAGGGTGACTCTGGACAGTGGGTAGCCCCGTGCATGGCAGGGGGTGGTAAAATAGAGATTATTAGGTCTAGAAGGTGCCCTGGATTACGATGGACACAAATGAGAAGCCAGATGTGTTTGGTGCCTGTCCCCAAGGAGTCCACCAGACCGAATGGTCAGGTAACCCGAGGGGCTGCCTCACCCACCAATCCCCTGAGGGCAGTGCTGTGCAATGCCAGATCTATCAGGAAGAAGACCACAATTATTGCGGACTTGGTTTTCCTCAGTTGATCTGGCTTGCATTATGGAGACCTGGGTTGGGGACAATGTGGGCCCAGTATTTGAGGCTGCTGTCCCGCCTGGGTTTACCATATTGCACTGCCCCAGAGAGGAGCGTAGGGGCGGTGGGGTGGCCATTTGGTTTAGATCTGACTTGGCCTTCACCGTACACCCAGTGGGAACACTAGCTTCTTTTGAGTGTGTGGCCATTCATGGGGGTTCAGACGCATTCTGCAGGATTCTCCTTATATATCGCCCACCTGGATAGTGGAAAATTTCCTGCAGGAGTTTGCCGAATTTGTAGCCAGTGAAATATTGGAAGCTCCCAGATGTATTGTTCTGGGGGATTTCAATGTTTGGGCCGACAGTGAATTTTCTCGGCCTGGCTATAACCTCCTACAGATTATGTCTTCTCTGGGCCTATCGCAAGTTGTTTCTACTGAGACACACCAGGACAGCCACATGTTGGACCTGGTGTTCTCACTGGGGCTTGAGATAGTTAATGTCAAGATTGATCGGGTCGTATGGTCTGATCACTGCACGGTGCAGTTCTTGTTCGGGCCTCCCGCTGGTTGCCCTCCCCCTACAGAGATGATAAGCTGCTGCCCTTTGAGGGGATTGACACAGAGGGTTTTGTGGTGGCAGCCGATCTATCTAGTGTGGGTGATGCATGCATCAAAGGCAATGACGCTGGAGTTGGCACTTATAATAGGGTGCTATCTGACACCATTGACTCCCTCGCACCTGTCTGTGTACGCCCCAAATCTTCCCACCTGAGATCCCTGTGGTATGATGGGGCTCTCAGGGAGATGAAGAGAAAGGGTCAGAGGTTGCAGCACTGCTGGAGAAAGTCTGGTCAGGAGGAAGACAAACTGGCCCTGTGTGTACATTATAATGCATACCAGGGGGCACTCAACCATAAGAAGGCAGTGTTCCTGTCCAGGGAGATTGCTGCCAGGAAGAACCAATCATCGATACTTTTTCAGACTGTGGACAGGCTAATTCATCCTGCCTGTCTACAGCCAAAGAAGATTTTTTCGGATGTTGAATGTGATAAGTTTGCTTGGTTCTTCTCGGACAGAATGTCCGACATCCGATGTAATAGCTGGCAGTGGTCGCCAGAAATGCTCTGAGAGCACTCCGCCTGGTTGGGGGGAGTTTTGACCAGTGGAGGTAAGTGAAGTCATTGAGGTGGTGACCAATCTGAAGCACACCTTTTGTGAACTGGATCCGGTGCTGACGCATTTCTTGATGAGATGCATCGACACCGCTGGCCCGATGTTTGCTCTGATTTTCCAGTGTTCCTTATCTGAGGGGGTTTTCCCCGATGCCTTGAAGGAGGCATTGATGAGACCACTCTTAAAGAAACCATCGTTGGACCCGGAGATCAGGGCAAATTACAGACCTATCTCCAATCTTCCCTTTTTGGCAAAGGTAGTGCAGAAGGTAGTGGCGCTACAGTTGGAAGAGCACCTCGTGACTCACGAGTTGTACGAACCCTTCCAGTCGGGATTTCGTGCGAGGCATAGCACGGAAACTCCACTTGTTCGGGTACTGAATGATGTCTTCAGAGCAAGAGATTGAGGGGACAAGACAATTCTTGTTCTTCTTGATCTCTCTTCAGCATTTGACACTGTGGACCATTGTGTGTTGCTTGACCATCTCAGGGAACCCTGCAGACTCACTGGCACTGTCATCAACTGGTTTGAGTCTTTTCTTACCAACAGGAGGCAATGGGTTGTGATGGGGAATTTTTCCTCTACCCCTAGCCTCCTATCTTGCGGAGTTCCTCAAGGATCGGTACTGGCCCCAATGTTGTTCACAGTGTACATGCTACCCCTGGGAGGGCTCATTACGAAGTATGGTCTGGATTTTCATTGCTATGCTGATGATACCCAGCTATACTTTTCCTTTGCCCCTGGAACATCCAATGAGTAGATGTGCTTAACAGCTGCCTTGCTGAAATCAACGACTGGATGGCCTCCAGCTGGTTGCAACTGAACCCCGATAAGATGGAGGTATTGGTGGTGGAGTCAAACAGAGCGTGTGATAGGATGGCCTCTGAATCAGAGACTGAATTTGTTCTGGGATCTTCTTCATTGAAGACCTCCTTCAAGGAGCAGAATCTTGGTGTCATTCTAGACAGGAACTTACCAATGGAGGCGCAAATCCTCCACGGTTCGTTCCTGTTTTTTCTATCTCAGAAATGTTGCCAGGATAAAACCCCTTGTTCTGCCTCTGGACCTCCCCACTTTCACATCTAGGCTTGACTACTGTAATGTGCTCTACCTCGGGGTCATGGGATGATCTCTCCGAAGACTGCAGCTAGTACAGAACGTAGCTGCCCGGTTACTTACTGGGCAGCCTAAGTTTGGCCATATTACACCGGGGTTGTGTGAGTTACACTGGCTGTCGGTCAGGTGGAGGATCCTCCTTAAGGTGGGTCTTCTCACCTATAAGGCCTTACACTGTCAGGGCTCTGGTTACCTGTCAGACCTTTTTGTACCTGCTCTTTCTGTTCACCCCCTCTGGTCCTCCTGTGGAGGCCCCCCTGGCGATACCTAGGACAAGACTGAGATCAGCTGGTGACAGGGCGTTCAGTGTTGCCACCCCCGTCCTCTGGAATTCGTTACCCCTTGAGGTTGAAGGGGCCCCCACTTTGGAGGTATTTAAGGCTCACCTTAAGGCCCTCCTATTTGCTAAGGCATTTTTGGACTAACTTATTAATAATTTTTGTCTGATTTGCTTAAGATAGTTAAGTAATATATTATTTCTTTTTTGGGTTTTATTGTCATAAATTTGCATGTAATTTTCTATTGAACTGTTTATTTATTTGAGTAGCGCCCAGAGCCTCTGGAATTGGGTGTTTTTTTAAATAAATTTTGCCTTGCCCTGTTAATATGTATCAGAGGTGTTTTAGCCTCCATTTTTTCACTAATGCCATTTGTTTCCCATGTCCCCCTTAACCATAATCCAAGAGTTTTGTTTGCCTCCATTTTGTTGCCAATGTTTTTTGTTTCCCATGTCCCTTTTTAACATGTATCAGAAGGGAGCCGCCATGTTGCCCCAATACCTTTTGTTTCCAGTGTCCCCTTTTAACATGTATCAGAGGGGAACCCCCATTTTGTCTCCAAACCCTTTTTGTTTCCCATGTCTCCTTTTAACATCCCCAATACCTTTTGTTTCCCATGTCCCCTTTTAGCATGTGTCAGAGGGGAGCTTCCACGTTTTGTCGACAATGCCTTTTGTTTCCCATGTCCCCTTTTAACATGTGAAGAGTTTTTTTTTTTTTGGCCACCATTCTGTGAACAAAGTTTTTCTGTGTCCATGTCCTTCACCTGGTCATCATGGTTGCCACAGCTGCACCCTTTCTCCATCCAAAAGGGCTTGCAAGTGGCTGCCTTCTCAGCTGATTCCAATGCCACTACTTGGTCATCTGATGGTGGGAGGTTACTGCTAAGCAGCCCATAACTGCCCTCTCTCCCAGTAGTCTAGTGCCTCTCCTTTGCAATGTGCTCAGCCTCTAGTATGGGATTCTGGGGCTCCCACATGAATCCCAGGCTCCCTCCTCGTGGCAGAAGTGCCTCATCTCTGTGTCCTGCTTTACCCCAGAGTGGGATTCTGGGGCTCACACATGAACCTCCACCTCTCTCCTCATGGGAGAAGTGCCTCACCTCCATGTCCTGTTTCACCTCAGTGTAGGATTCTGGGGCTCGTACTTGAACCTCAGCCTCTCTCCTTATGAGAAAAATGCCTCCTCTCCGCATCATGTTCCATACCAGTGTGGGATTCTGGGGCTTGCATATTAACATCAGCTTTCCTCCTCATGAGAAAAGTGCCTCATCTCCATGTCATGCTCTGCCCAATGGGGGATTCTGTGACTCCCATATGAGTGTTTGCCTCCATCCTCATGGAAAATGTGCCTTACCTCCATATCATGCTCTTTCCCAGTGTGGGTTTCTGGGGCTTACACATGAAACTCATCCTCCCTCCCTCCTCATAAGCTTGCTGCTGTGTCATGCTCTGCCCTAGCATTGTATTCTGGAGCTTATACGTGACCCTCAGCCTCCCTCCTCATGGAAAAAATGCCTACCTACCTCCGTATCATGCTGTCCCAGTGTAGGATTCTGGGTCTCGCACGTGAATCTCAGACTCCCTCCTCATGGGGAAAAATATGTTGCCTCAATGTTCTGCTCTACACCAGTGTGAGTTTCTGGGGCTCACACATGAACTTCAGTCTCCTAGCACATTACCACTGTATCACTGAGCTGAACTGTTTGACAAGTACCATGGAAGGAAGAACATTTAGGAGGGGTGTGAGGAAGTACTTCTTCACTGAAAGAGTGGTGGATGCCTGGAACAGTCTTCCAGCGAAGTAGTGGGGGTGAAAACAGTGGTGGACTTCAAGCATGTATGGGATAGGTGCAAAGGAATGGGCTGGGAATAAGAGTGGTGACAAGGTAGCTGGAGATCAAGTAGGGTCTGTGGTGACAGTGAAGGCAGGGAAAAATGGGCAGCCTGGTGGGCCATGCAGTCCTTATCTGCCAACAAATTCTATGTTTCTATTTCACCACTTTGTATAGCAACTGTTGTCAAATTATGCCTTGCTTCTCGAAAATTATGAATGTCTTTAGACTGCTTCTATATACTTTCACAAACTCCGTCTTATGAAAGACATGCTGCAATCCTACCACACAAGCCACAACAAGCTGGGTGGTTCTAGCCAGCTGTCCATATATGCAGTCTATAGATAATGCAGGTTGCCATATGGAACGACACAGAACAGAAATCTAATTTTAGTTGAGAATATTAGTTTAAGACGTAATAGTAAGACAGGCTCAAGTGACCTTCCCCTTCCCCAGGTTTGCCACGTGGGCTGGACACCAGTCTGAGAACCATGAATCTATATTTTTAGTTCACGTCTGAAGTACGAGCTTAAAAAATAAACTGTTGATAAAAATGAACATAATAGCTTTACAACACTTATTTTATTTTAAAATGTAATGCATTTTGTTACTGAACAGAAATGTTGGCTTTATACACCTTTGTCTCTCTACAGCTAGGATTCATTTCTTGGTATTTCAGCAATGAAATAAAGATTATGCCCCACCTACTAAAGACGTTATGTACTCAAGCTTGTTTTATTAGCAGGTAAAAGCAGAACACATCATTCTGTCAGCACATAAAATCTTGGGGCCCCCCCATACAGAATCGCTGTTGATGGTGGTGCACAATCAAGGTGCCACAGCCACAACACCTATATCTACCATATACATAACAAATATGTAGTCACGGGGTTGGGGAGTCTCCCCGGCAGCAATGCAAATTGTTGCACCAGATGTCATTGGGAGTACACAATGTTTACTCCCGCCATCCTACTGGCTTGCACCAGCCAAGGAGGACTGGGCATAGTACAGTGTAAGCTGCATAGCACTGTGTCAGACTCATGTCCGGAGTCTTAGCCACATCAAGCTACACTAATAGTGCTTCTCCTATCCCATACCTTTAGGCCCACTTGTGGGTGGACAGAATTTGGATCTTTTTTTGCCCTCAGACCACCACCTTTGTCGGACTTCTCAGCCCCCTCAGCTGCTCTCCTCAGTGTCAGACCAGTGGGGATCCACATGGCTTGAGCTCAGAGAGTACCACTGGCAGTCATAAAAGCAGCTAAGGAACTTGTTTTCTTTTCTGGTGTTTCTCACCATCCCCCAAATTCTGCCCACCTTCCACTGCTGCTGGGCGGTGCCCCTTCAGGTCTTGAATGCCCCTGCAGAGTAAACAAGCTCCCCGCCCACCACAGGGGATACTGTGGCAGCAGAACTCAGCATGTCCCACCCTGGCTGGGAGCACTGCCCAGCAGCAGCCCTATCCCAACCCCCTAGGCCATCTTGCTTAGCTCCCAGGTTTGCACCAGAACATGCTGCAGGCAGAGAAGTATGACATGGTAACCGTGGGGTGATTGGTTGGCCCTAGATTTTTCCTTTTTCCTTTGTCATTTCCTGGTGCTTCAGCAGCTCTCCTTTTCAGGCCTTATCCTTACTGCCCTTCCTGTAATCCAGTGGAACACCCCATCTTTAGCCGTGTTTCCCAAGCAGAACTCCCTCGTCAGCCCTGTTCTCTTAAGTGACAGCTCAGTACAGGGCTCCTGCACCAATCTCTATGCCCTGCAGGTTCTGCAATGGACTGCTGCAGCAGCGTGCTGCCCCCACCATGAGCCCTTTGGAGTTCTAAGGGCAGGGGGTATCCCACAACTCTGCAGCAGTTGCAATGAGGGTCGTCAAACACAGTGCTAAGCACGTTTAGGGACTGGTGCTGTATTATGACTTTGACAAATACTATGAATTGTGGGCATGGAGAGGGATGTCATCTGCGTGCTCTCCGGGCCTAATATGTTAAGGCTGAAAGGCCCAAAAATTGAATTTTAGTTGGAAGAGTCTTTACCTTTATGGTACTGCTGCATAGAAATCTATGTATGGCTGAGGAAGACTCAAAACGCCTAAATAATGTTCAACACTTTTACTTAGGTTTCAGTGTTTACATGGACCACCTTTTCACACAAATAGCCAACATTTCGTGGCCAAAGGGCCATTTTCTCAGGGCCCGTGGTGGTATGAAAGCAATCTGTTAGCTGATTGGTAGGTCATAGTCTTGCTTCTCCTGTTATGTAGATTGGGTTGCTAAGCCGCATCAGTCTTCACAAAGCGTTAATGCTCTGAATCATCTTCTACTGCAGTGCTGGGAGGTTGCTGATGGTCCACTCACTTCTCTGTCCTTGACAGTAGTCACTGCTGTGTTGTGACTGTTACTGTTGGCAGACTGCGTTCAAAGGTGGCTCATGTAAACATTAAAATGTAAAAGTGCTGAACATGTATAAGGTGTTTTGACTCTGACAAATACAGCCAGTGCTTAGTGACTCTGTATGGGGTCCCAGTAGGTAGGTGTTAAACTGTTTAAACAGAAAAAATCAAAATCAGTGTGAGAACAAGGCAATCTGATTAGTTACAAAGATTCTAAAAGTTCATATTAATGGCAAGGAAACTGTCATCTGTGACCTCATGTCCATAAAAAACAGAAAATCATTTGTTTAAAAATTCTTCATAAGTGTGCAGTCCAATAATATCAGTAAGGCACTCTACGGTGAGTTTAACATAAATGGATCCCTCCCTAGGCATATAAAGCACTTAGCTTCACCTCATACCTCACTGCACCCTGAGTGGGCGATTTAACTCATGTTAAGCCAACACCTGATCCTGCCTTAATAAAAATGTTTAGTGAAAGCAAGTACTGAAGACATTCACTGGAAAGAAAGAACTTTAACAGAGCTATACAATTCCAGGTCGTGCATACATAGGCAGATGGTAACTATTGTAATTCAAATAATTGAGAATGCTTCTCTCTACAAGTTTCTTGTAGCCATATTCCTCATACTGCTTCTGCAGGAATTGTTGTGGATCTTCAGAAAGAACCAGTTGATCGTCTACCAGTTTACAGACCAGCTGTTCAATAGTTGGTATATCAAATACCTGCAGTTAGAGAGAAAGAAATTAAAAAAGGATGAAAGGACCATAGTGGCAAAGTTGTCCAATAGAATTATTTTAAGTGTTTCACAGATTACTTTAATTACAGAATATGTACCAAACCGGTGGTTAATAAATTGGGTAAAGCATGTTATTTTGGGCTAAACATTTATTTTTGTTTACTTTTAAGATATAGGTGCCTTTTTTTAATGGCAGAGTCAGCCTGATTGAGAGTCGTAATAGCATTGTTCTGACATCAGGAATCCGTAATACTATTAACCTGACATCAAAACAATGGTATTACAGAATGGAACGACAAGGTGACTCGTGCTCAGCTGTTGTCAGTACTCGCTCCTGCCAAGGCTTCTAAATGTCATATTGAAAGTGACAGGAGTGGCACCAACAGGCTTATTAAATGAACTTAATTTTAAATGAAATTAAATGAAAATTACTTGTTGTTGTCAGTCTGTCTGGGTGGAGGGATGGAGGGGGGGAGACATCTCAAAGTAGTTCCATTTCCTGAATGTCTGTAGTGACTGGAGACTAGGATTCATGAGGGCAGAGTATTTTGGTAAGTTACTTGTTATTCAGTTAACAGTTTAAAACAGAGTGTGGAAAAAAAAACAGCATTCATATATTATAGCAAATAACAGATGGGTATCCACCTGCTACAATTGTTGTTAAATCCATCTTGAGATTCTTGTGACTGCATAAACCTCTGGAGCTGCACTCTCAAGGTTTATGACATCATATGAAACTCTTGATAGATTTACAACATCGTAGCTGATGGAGGCCCATCTGTTACTCTATTTTAGCTTAGAACACATTATTTCTTATAATAAACTTAGAATCTGGAACCAGAACCTTAAGAACCATGGACCAGATAAAGAGTTTATAATGGAAAGAAAGGTGGCTTTACATTGAAGCATGGTAAAACACGGATTAAAACATTACAAATAGCATGGTATACATCAAATATAATAATGGATTGCTATAGAAAAACACATTTATCTCCACACGTGAGTGGTAAGATCTTCATAACTAACTCGTGGCTTCACCTCTTGTGAGTTATGGTTCATAGCCCTCACTAGTAGAGATGAAAAGTTATTCACCATAGTGATATCTTTTCTTCTACTGGATTAGGACTGCCAGTCAAACTTGTGCATCATCTCTTAGAGGTGCATGGTGACCCAGAACTCAGAATGTTTTTCTCATAAAACATGTCTCTTTTTGCTCCCCTTAAAGTAAATGTTGAAGGTTCCCATAGCAAGTGGGAGCAGTAACCTATAGGTATTGTGAATCAGTCTCCTACCATTCAAACTGCCAAATAGTGCTGTTTTCCATGAAAAAAATCATTTTATTTTGGTGCTCTGCTTCATTTGCATAACCTGCCCTTTTTGTTCTCAGTGCTGTGACTTCATACCCGGGAAACAAAGTTACTGCACCCACAACGACTCACTATGTAAATTAGTATAAAGGGTATTATATTTCTGTGCTCACTGAAGAAATAAGAGCCAACATCTCTCAGTATAGATGTCTTGTAGCTAGATACGGTATGTACAATGCATTGTTATGAAAATAAATAAACAAAAGCTTATTTTGTTGACACCACCACACAGATATGGGACAGCATCTCAGACCAAGGCAATTGTAAAACAGGTTTGTATATTACCCACAATGCCTTGCTACATTTATTTACATATTACTGCTCAGTACTAGCATAAGGGACTGTATGTTTGAGTAAGGTATATGTAAGGCAACATTATAAACTACCCAGAATTCCTTGCTGCTCTATGTAAAACAATGACAGCTCCCTGGTATGACATCATTTTTGGGGAGTGGCCACACACAGGAAACTGGAGGACAAAACGCTGATAAAACATAGTATAAAATGACTATGACATATTTTTTTACAAAACAAATTGCAGCTTCAACATCTGAGGCATGTCTGG
This sequence comes from Neoceratodus forsteri, assembly GCA_016271365.2. Classification (NCBI taxonomy): domain Eukaryota; kingdom Metazoa; phylum Chordata; order Ceratodontiformes; family Ceratodontidae; genus Neoceratodus; species Neoceratodus forsteri. The sequence goes on from CM057450.1 coordinate 1,697,376,274, forward strand.
CAATGGCATACTATGTGTAAAAGGCATTTGGGGAAGCTTACACATTTACTTTAAAGTGAATGGGTGAGGCTGCAGCACATGAAGACCTCTTATACAGCAAGAGGTCTTCACATGCAACAGTCTTCGGCATTATCAAAATTCCAGCTCGTATTACACATTCAATAACTGTTTTTGTTTGTTTTCTATAAGGAACTTAATTTTATCTTGTTATCTTGTTGTATGTTCCGGGTTGTGCCTGTAAAAGGTCATGTGGCCCAGTGTGCTTACTCAGTTAACACAATTTAAATAAATAAATAATTTGGCATTGAAATGCTGTTAGCACGGTACAGCAGTTACAGCAATCATATTAATGCACCTCTGATATCCGCAACAACTCCCACATTAATGGCTTGCACAGGCAAATAATATAATATATTGCTCAAAAAAACATGGCAGTAATTAAATATGTTGAGATCCTGGGTGCACTCACTGAAATTAGTCCTGACCAAAATTCACTGCATGTCACGGTAAACTGTAAGTCAAATTGTAAATAAAAAGCGTTACCAATGACTGATACCTAGTGTGTTGCTGACTGCTGTTAAATTTCTCTGTTGATGTAACAGCAGCACAACTCAGGATTTGAAACTCTGTTGGGGGGGAGAGAAGAGTGGCTCTTAACAAAAAAGTCTTGAAATTACCTTGGCGCAAAGTATTCCTCCTTACAAAAAAGTTCTAATAGTTACTACAGCTGAAATATGAGTAGGAATGATTTGAAGCATGATCGGTTAGGAAGATCTGAGAGCAGCAGCCATAATTTAAATACTCTAGCGGTGGATGCCACTCTGAGAGATCACACTTCACCTTTTTTTTTTTTTATGGGATGCTGACAGGGAGCTCCAGTCCCTCCCCTGGAGGGACTCGTCCTCCGATCCGATAGGTTATCATAGACCTTGTTGGCTCCCGATTTTGGCCCCAGGCCCATGGCTGTGCAATGGGTGGAGTGGCTGGCTCCGTCTCCGCGGAGGCGGCATAACACCCTGGACATGGACCCTCCCCGTGCTTGGTAGCGCACCTGTGCTGACACCCAGCCACCATTGAGTGTCAGTCTACAGAGTGCTGCACGATCCCCCCTTCCCCATGGAAGGACAGCTGTCTAGAGATGCTCAATCCTTCCTCGCCCCGCCGACCCCTGGGCAACCCAAGGCCATTCCTAAACTCAGGTCGCCAGTGTGGCACGAGGTGTGGCATCCAGTGCCTCAACCCTCAGTGCCACCGAGCTGGCCCACACTTCACCTTTAATGCCACAAAACTGGACACTCGCTGTACTGCAGGTGAAAAAAAAACAGGTAGGGGAGTTTCACTTTGCACGCTAACAAAAAAAAAAAGAACAACAGAAGATGCCTGACAATGCTCTTTTTTTTTTTTTTTTTAATGGGGGCAAATTTTGCCTTCACGGTCAGTTAGGATTTGAAGTGCTGGTTTAAAGATCATATGCCATGAAATATGCAGAAATTAAACTGTCAACTTCATTCATTAAATATTGTTATAACAACAGTGTCTGCCTAGTGTTTTGTATGAAAATCTACAATTTCATACCATTTATAGCTATTTATTGTGTGGTATGTGTCAACAACACTGCTAGATGCTGAGATGTTCTGTTCCCTGTGGTAATCAGTATGTCTCCACCCTGGTGATGTAATTTGGGGTGCTATTCTTTCTTTTTCAATACATAAGCTATGGAGGCAGTCACACTGCTGAGGTCTGTAAAGACTTCTCATTCCATACACTGTGCCTATTCCAAGAATCTGAAAGTTGTTTGATTGTGGTTGTGTCGTGCTCAATGCCAGTAATGCACAATAACAGTTTAAATTTAGTTTTATAGCCTGTGCAGAAGTCAGGGAGAGTGGCACATTGATGTCAAAGTAAATACTGAAGGTTCCCCAAATGCCTGTTACACATGGTATGCCATTGCTAGGCATGCTTCAAGTGTTGAAGGAGCAATTTCTTTTGTAAAAAAAAAATCTATCATTCTCATTTTGTTACTGTTTTATCAGGATTTTGCCCTCCAGTTTCTTGTGTATGGCCACCCTCTCCCCAAAATGATGTCATACCAGAGAGCTGTCATTGTTTTACATAAAGCAACAAGGAATTCTGAGTAATTCATAATGTTGCCTTAAATGTGCCTTACTCAGACATACAATTCCTTATGTTGCTGGTGGTGAGCAGTAATATGTAAACAACTGTAGTATGGCATTGTGGGTAAAATCCAAAACTGGATTACAATTTCCTTACTCTGAGATGCTGTCTCATATTTATGTGGTGGTGTCAACAGTACATGATTTTGTTTGTTCATGTTCACAACAATGCATTGTACATAACCTATTTTGCTACAAGACTTCCATACTGAGAGATGTTGGTTCCTATTCCTTCAGTGAGCACAGAAAAATAAATGCCTGTATACTAATTTACATAGTGAGGCATTGTGGGTATAAAATAGTACACTCCTACAAGTCACTTCTCTCATTTTCTATGACACACCTCAATAAATCACTTTAAAATGATCTTTTTACCAGGGCTAGCACAGCCATCCCTAGTAAGAATGAGTGCAGATAAAGTCCTGTTAAATCTAAATTATTGTAAAGCAGACACTGATCAACAACAGGGAAGTTACCAGCATTGTATTACTAGCAGCAATACAACTTTCTAACAGGCAAGTACCCCAAATTACATCAGCAGCCTGGGGGCATGCTGACTCAGCATCCAGCAACCTTGGGGAAATGGACCACAACAAAAAGACACTAAACATGCATTAATTTGTTGACTTTTGTTACAAAACCTGGAAAACAAATAGGTTTCATAGCAGTGTTTATTGAATGGTGCTATTTCATTTGGTTTTATAAACCTTGGCATGTGACCTTAAAAGAGCAGTGGGTGCTGCGCTCAGAGATCACCCTTTGCTTTTAATGCCACTAAACTGGACACTGACTGTACTGCAAGTATAAAAGAAATGGAGGGAGGGGGAGTTTCGCTTGTCATGATTTATAAAGGGTAAATGGTATTTCTCCGATGTCTCTTAGCTTATCAAGAGTATCATTTCATGCCTTCTCAGGGTTCCCGAACTGCTCAGCTTCACTTCACAGTTCTCAAACCCTAAGAAGGCATGAGATGACACTCTTGGTAAGCAAAGAGATATCTCAGAAATACTTTTTACCTATAAAAGAATGTTGTATGCACTGTACTAGTCTTGAGCTTGCCAACATTCCAACCCCAGATCTTTGAGCTGAAGAGATGAAAAGGATTTGATAGCAGATTTTTTCTATGTAGGTTTTTATCCTCCTCCTTTGGCAGGTACAGACGGCTGTTTTCAGCCCCATCCCCATTAGCCGCAGTTGTCCTGAGTCTCCTCTGGTGTCTGGGACCATGATCCCCTGTGGATTGTCCCCTGAGGCGGGGCCAGGAAGGGAGGGTCATCCTCCCTCCCTGGAACACAAAGCCAGACTGTCCAGGACCCAGAGAGATCGGGCGGGCCACGGCATGATGGGCAGGGTTTCACGAATCTTGTCCTCCATTTTTCCTCCTTCTTTTCTCCCCTGGGCTCCAAAGACATCCAATGAGCACATTGTGCATGCTCTGCCTCCACTGAGACACCCCCATGGTGCTGTGAATGTGGGCCCTTCCATCTTGGTGACTCGCATACACCACCACCTGGATTCCTCCAGGTGGCAGTCAAGCAGTGAGTCACGGAATCCCCCCTCCCAGAGGGAAGCAAACAGTTCTATGCATGCTTAATATTCCCCCTCCTGGCTGACACCTGAGCGACCCGCGTCCATTCCCGAACCTGGGTCACCTGCATGGAAAGAGGTAAAACGCCCATGGCAACTCAGCCCTCTTCAGTACTGGTCTGGCTTTCAGTACCTAATTTATACCTAATTTGAAAATTTTCCAGTAATAGCTGTTAGAAAAATAGTTTAAATTTTGCATTGTGCAACACACAAAGGATTCCGTAGCACCTAACTGTCCTATCCTGAAAAGGATAGGCAGGGAAGGTCAGTATGTATGACTGGCTTATCTAATCGATTCAAAGAAAGATGTTACTATGGTGAGTAACTTTTCCTTCTAGCTACATGAATTAGAACAGCCCTGTCAAACCTGTGTAGACTCCAAGCAATACCCAGAGTTGGAGAGGTTTAGGATTATTTTGTGAATAGGTTCGGAAGTACAGAAATCCCAAACCTAGCATTCTCCATTCCCTGTATGTCCAGGCAATAGGGAGATGTGAATATGGGGACTCTGGACCAGGTAACAGCTTTTCAGATTTCTGCCAGTGGCACAATCCTTGTAGTTGCCACTGATGCTTATGTAGTCCTATGGGAGTGTGGCCTAATGCCATGTGGAGGCACTCTTCCTGCCTTGGTGTAGCAGAAATTTTATTGTGGATGCTATCCACTTCAATATGATATGATCGGTTGCTCAGAGGATGTGTGGCCCTTTAACACCTTGCCATATGTAACAAACAGCCTTAATATCTCTGCATCAGAGACATTCCTGCTCCGGCTCCTTAATTGTTGTAGGTCCCTTAATTGGGTTTGAAGTTGGTTGTATCTGGCCTTACGTTGTTTACACTTCTGAGAAGCACAAGCTATAACTTCCCCTCAGACTACTGCCTTAAGAGTATCCCAAATTAATGCCGAAGAATTGTCAGGGGAGAGATCATCTTGTATAATTTGAGGAATTTGATGTTCCATCATAGTACGAACTCCTCATCTTTAAGTAAGGAGAGATTTAATAGCCACAAAATAGATTTGTGTGGTTTACCCAAGTCCAGTTTAAGCAAAAGGGGTGTGTGGTCCGATATAAATCGAGCACCCAATGACAAGTCTCATATTCTGTCAACATGTTCAATGGACACAAAAAAAAGGAGCATAGTACACAATGATCCGAGGTTTGAAATCGAGTCAAGAAATAGGTAAAGCGCCCCCCCCAGAAGAAAAAAATGTCGCCACACATCCACCAGCCCATGAGTTGGAAGCTGCGCTCGAAGCAATCTCAGGGAGGCTGTTACCCGATGCCTCTGGGGATGAGACGTGTCTAAAGTAGGGGATACTGTCACATTAAAGTCTCCCCAAGAATCAGGATCCCCCTTTGCATTTCCACCAATTTGTTAAAAAAATGTCTAAAATGGGCTGGAGGTGAGGCTGGGGGAAAATAGACATTTGCAAGTGTTACTTCTGTCCCATACATTCATTCCTGTGTGAATACATAATATCCATTAGGGTCTGCTAATTCCAATTTCATCACATAGGGAGTGGAGGTTGGAATCATAATTGCCATCCCACTTCTCTTCCCTGTTTTACCAGATGATGACACAACGGAATATCTGCCCCTGGCAGACAATTTCAGATGCTCCCCCGGGGATAGATGGGTCTCCTGAAGGTACACCAAATCTACCCGTCAGCATATATATTGAAGGAACCTGGCCCTTTTAACCGGACTGTTTATACCATTGATATTTAAAGATAGCATTTTAACAGGAGTCATTGTCATAATAAAAAATAAAACACTGATGTAGCATGGCAGGTCTCACCTATTCCCATTCCCCTCCATGGGCCCCCTCCTGCACAATCTCAGAAAGTAATATCTTATAACGTACTGCAGACAGTCTGATCTCCACCAGACAATCCCACTCTAAGTGTATGGTTTGGACTTCCAAGGTAGAGGAGGAACGTAGCACCCTCCCTTCATCTTCTATGGGGAGCCCGTAATAAATTAAAGTCCACCCAGGATAGGAGGTAATTCCCGAGACAAGCCTGTCCGGGGCCTCCTGGGAACCTAAACAGTCCTCAACATAAATTAGAAATAGGAAGAAAACAAAAAAGTAAGGGCAGCGTAATCCTCCTCATGAGCAGGCTTCTCATAAAAAACGTTTGTGTTACCTACCGCTAGTATACCTGTAACAAATAATATAGGCTGGAGCAAGGGCTTCTAAGTAACAACCCCAGTATTGCTTCTCTCGTTAACTCAATTAAGTAAGTGGAGCCCGCTTGCTCCCAAAATCCACTGATCCAATAAAATAATAACCCTCCTGTAGTGGGCCTAAGGAAAAAAAAAAAACCCGGATTGCAGCCATTGCTCAGCTGCTTTACCCAAATAAAGAAGAAAAAGTCCAAAGAAAACATTCAGACCCTTATATCTTTACAGCATCTTTTAAAATCATTCAACTTAAATTGTGGAGTCAATTCCAATATCTAATAAACCTGTCCCATAATCTATTGCCTGTTCACATCAGGTATCGCCAGATCAGTTCTCTGAGCCAAAGGGACCAAGAATGTTCACACTTATATGATAAACCAAGTCTTATAACAAACCATACGCCCTGCAAACTGGTGAGCCGCGCGGGTGGGGGTAGGTATGAGACCCTCCCACAACTCCGTCCGACAAGTGGCTACAGTGCACCCAAAGTTATAGAGGGCTTGGCTCCATTAAATTACCCTAGAACAAGGGCTAGGAAGGCACCATGACAGGCAAGAAGGCTGAACTCAGCACCAGCGCCACCCCAGAGCGCCAATGACCCCAGGATCATCGAGATAACCAGAGCGGTACCTAGCCAATCCTACCAAGTGATACAATGTAGGGGTGCAGCCAGCGGGGCAGGAGTCGGTGGCATAGTCACCAGTAAGGGTAGAAAGCCGGTGCCAGAACCAAACACTCTACCTGGCGTGGGGGGCCTTGCCTGGGGTTCAATGCCACCAACCCATGAGGGCCATGGACTGGACCACCAGCAGTGAACCCCCCAACCTGACACTACACCTGCTGCTCCGAAGAGCTGCCCAGGGAAGACTGCCCACTGGGGACCCCCCCAGGACAGAGGGAGGACTCCAGACTCAAGGTCTCAGTGTCCCGGCACCAAGGCCCAAGGCAACATGGACCGTGCCCCAGGAACCGAAGGTCTCGTGGAAGGCTTCCTGTATGGTGACCTCGAGTGGTACCATTTCTTTCTCCCCCTGAAGGGCAAGAGAAAGAACTCAAGGCCGAGTGGTGCCAAGAACCCAACCAGAATTGGGAGCCGTCCCATTCCTTCATGCTCCAGAGGAATGCCCTTCCCCCAAGCCTGTGATCAGAACCCTTCCCTCACGGAAAAGTGGACTAGACATGGCCCCTACTGCTACAGCAGCCCACCGATCAGGGCACCAGGCCAAACACAGCACTGGGCCCAAAACGGTGCTGGATCAAACATGGCACCAGGTCCAACATGGTGCCATGCCCAACACGGCACCTAGTCAACACAGCGCCAGGCCAAACATGGCACTGGGTCAAATACAGCACCGAATCAAACACAGCGCCAGTCCAAACATGGCACTGGGCCAAAAGCTGGGAAGGCCCCCTACCATGATCCTGTAGAGAAGTCTGACAACGCTCGGTAGGGCTGAGAGAAACTGACAGAAATATTTTTTGTAAAATCACTGAACTGATACAAAAATAATAAATTCTAGTGTTAAATAATTCAAACAAATTGAAGCGGAGGTTGTATAGGCATGAAGTTCTGATTCCCGAAGGGTGAGCGACATCATCACTGAAGTGCACTTGACAGTGGGGAAAAAAGGAACTGAATTGGTTGGGAGCTGGTGCCGAGGTAAGCCTAGTGCCGTGAGTCACTCTTGCGACACCTTGCCTGCGAACTGTTTGCCTTGACACCGGCCTCCTCGAAAATGTTTGACTCCCGTGGGGTCCTAGTGTCTCTTTCTCTGTCTTAAGACCCATTAGTGTGAATAAATGGTCAAGATACATTCCTGGAAGATCAGAAGACTTAACAGCGGTGACGCAGTAAAAATTTTTAATGGTCAAATTGTATACTCAATGGTGGGAAGAACTGAACTGAAGTGTGTGAGGGAGCCAACAACGGTTATTAGCTAGTTTATGGCATCACATTGCGTGTGGGCCACATCAGTAGTGACAATGGCTCCCTATCTGTAGAAAAAAGCTTCAGCGGGATCCTAGTGCCTCCGTCCTTAGACCAATATACTGTATATGAATTAATGGTAAAGACTGATTCTTGGAAGATCTCCATGCATCTCCAGTTCATTCATGTGGAGTTGCATTTCTGACGGGTCTCAGACTCCTGGTATCTGAAGGCCCTAGCAGTGGGCTCCCCACCCCAGTAAGGTGGCATCTGTGGTGAGGGTCACCTCTGGCTCTGGTGGGGAAAAGGGGAAGGCTTGGAGGAGGTTCACCTCCATGGACCACCACATCAGGACCTCACCAGAGGCTTGGTCACCTGTGTGAGGTATTTTTGAGGATGTGATGCTTGAGACCATTTGGTATTGAAATTCCTCTGAGTCATTCTCATAAACAGCCTTGTTAAGGGGACTCTGAACACCATTAATACCATGAGTCCCAGCATGCAATGCATGAAGTGAGCTGGCACAGTTTTGGCTCCATTATGAAGCATGCCATCTGCAAGACTACTCATACTCTGTTATCTGGAAGGAATGCTCATGCTAGGGTTTTGTCCAGAATAGCTCCTATGAACAGTAGCACCTAGGAGGGCTCCAGCTGAGGCTTGGCAGGGTTCAGTAGGACTCTCATGGACATCAGAAAATGAGAGATAGTGGCCACTACCTGCTCTTTCTCCTGTCTGGACAGGCTTGTGGGCAGCCAGTCATGCAGGTATGTGAAGACTTGTAGTCCTAGGTTTCTGAGGTGTGCTGTGAGTACTGAGAAGAAGTTTGTAAATATCATGCCAGGGAAAGCCCAAAGGTAGGACTCTGAACTGGTAATGTTGCGCCCCCCCAACCCATGCAGAACTGGAGGTACTTGTGGTGGTTGGGGTGCATCAGTATGCGCTAGTATTCATTTTGCATATCCAGAGATGCTAGCCAATCCTGATATTTTAGGTAAGGTAACATAGAAACATAGACTTTGACGGCAGATAAGGACTGCTTGGCTCACCTAGTCTGCCTGCTTCCTTACCTATTGGATAAGCTGCAGATTCTAGTTAGCCAACAGCCTACTTCTTCCTACCTCCCACCAGAATTGCCTTATGTCTGTCCCATGCATTCTTGAATTCCCCCGCTGTTTTTGACACCACGACCTCCTCAGGAAGGCCATTCCATGCGTCCACCACCCTCTCTATCAAGAAATACTTCCTCACATTGCCCCTGAGCCATTCCCCCTCTATCTTCAAATTGTGCCACCCCTCCCCATCTTCAAATTTTGCCCCCTTGTTCTTGCACATCTCTTCTTCTGAAAGATGCTACCCTCTTGGACTTTGTTGATTCCCTTGAGGTACTTGAAAGTTTCTGTCATGTCCCTCCTCTCCCTCCTTTCCTCGGGGGGTATACATATTAAGCACCTTTAGTCTCTCTTCATATGGCTTCTGTTGCAGACTTGAAGAGACCGGATTAGGAAGGTAGCAAGGATCTCAGAGTAACCATCTTGAATTTTTCTCGATCCATGTATTTGTTCAGTTTTCTGAGATTGAGAATAGGGTGCATGTCCCCTGATTTCCTGGGTACCCAAAAGTAGTGGGAGTAGAACCCTTTGTTCCATTCTAACTCTGGCAGTATTTTCACTTACCTGTTTCTCAAAAACCTCACAATCTCCTGTGCCAGTAGCTCTGACATGTGGGCTGACAGTGGGAATCAACTCCTGGGCGAATTGTCTGCAGGGTTTTCAACAACTCCAGGAAGTACCCCTCTCAAATGATTTTTAAAACCCCCATTTGTCTGTTGAAATGGATTGCCATTGATGGTAAAACTATGTAAGGCACATCTCCCACTGTGGAGGAGTGGTCCACCTTAGGCAGCTGAAGTGGACCTAGGGACAGAGCTTCGTATGATGGTGCTGACCACTTTTGGTGCTTGTGCCTTTGGCTGCACCTTCTTTTGGGATTGAGAAGGCAGGTATCTGTGGTGGGGGCTTCCTCTCCCTTTAGCTTGAAAGGGCTGCTTTTTTTTTGTCGACTTTGTTTATGCCCCCTTACTATGCTGGACTCTTTCCACCTGTGCTACATGGCAGCTTCAGCTTGTCCCGTCCACCTAAAGTCCCTGGTAGCTGTTCCCGGAGTCTCCTGGATTCCCTGCGGCTAATCCTGAGCCCATCCGGATCTGAGTCCTCCAGAGGCAAGGACCACTCCACTCCCAGCGCGCTCTATCTGCAAGTGTCAGGACAGGACCAGCACGCAAGGAAACACTGGGGAGCAGCTGGGACCAGACATTGGACATGGTGCCTTGGCGCCACTGAGCCCGCCTTCACCTACCAGCGAGAAGTTTTTTTTTCACTTTTTTTCCTGTACCCATGGAGTGCAGCCATACAAGGCAATGCTGTACCACAACTCCGCCCCCTGCATATGCAGCATAGCAACTTCAGTGCCCCCAACTACCACCAGAGACCACTCCTGAGCGATCGCTTCTCTGGAACCCTCCCCAGGAAGAGAGAGAGCAGTCCTCCGGATGCTCAATCTCTTCCCTCCCCTGCCAACCCGACAGCCTGGGCTCACTCCCGAACCTTAGTCGCCGGCGTGGCGCAGGGTGTGACATCCAGCACCTCAACCCTCAGCAACACTGGGCTTACGAAAGGGCTGCTTTTTATGGAAAGAAATGAAAGTTATATGCTTACCATAACTGTTGATCTTCCTGAATATCTTCGCCATAGTTTATCACTAATGAGTCTGTGTTGGAGGCACTAGAACCCCACTGGAGTCAAAATTTTTCTGGAGGCCTGGCAGTGTGAGTAGGCTTTACGCACATCACCATATGCACCCACAGGTATACAGCAGTGCCAGCTCCCAACCACCTCAGTACCTTTTTTTACCTAGGAGGTGAACAGCATGAACCTAACATGTAACCTATGCACTTTAACTAATGGCATAAGATAGCTCCGGTGGCACATAAAGGAAGGGACACCAAACCCAGTAACACAATGTCTTTATAGCCTAAACCAAGTACAAAGTGGTGAAGACCAAAACAACAATACTGGAGTGAGTCCGGGGGATGATGGATGAGAATGGTAATCTGCGGAGGAGATATTCAGGAAGATCAACAGTTACAGTAAGTATGTAACCTTCATATCTCACAAAAATCAATCTTCTCCATAGATTCCCATGAATGAGTCAGAGTACCAAGCTCAGAGAAAGTCTCCCAAAGAAGGGAGGCAGAAACTCAGGGCTCACTCAGGATAGTTATCCATTCAGAATTGTCCTGGCAAAGGTGGCATGCTGCCTGACATGGACATCCAGGGCACAGTGCTTGGTAGAGGTATGTACTGTGCTCCAAGCTGCAGCTCTGCAAATTTCTCTAATAGGCACAGAGCATATTTCTGCCAGGGAAGTGGCACACTGGTGGAGTGGGCATGTATCTAGTCTTGCAATTTAACCTGAGCCATAGTACAGCAGTGGCAAAGGCAGTTTACAATCCAGGCTGAAATTCATTTGATTGTGACAGACTATCCTTTTCAATTAGGGTCGTAACAGACACAGAGCTGTTTTGACTGTCTAAAGTTCTTACTCCTATCCAGGTAAAACCTAAGGACACTCTTAACATCCAGTGAGTGGAGAGTCCTTTCTTCCTCACTTTGGAGGTTGGCAAAGTAGGTAGGCAGGATTATAACCTGATTTTCTTTTGTAAACTTTATTTAGAACAGGGAGGTAAAAATGTACAGATAGCAACAACACAGGTGATGCAATGAATATCAGTAGTTACAGTAGTAGAGACTTAATATCACTTGAGAAGCATTTATGCACTCATCAACAATTAATATTAGATAGTTGAAGTGTAACGAGCACTTAAAATTACTCAAAGCAAAAGCATTCCATTCAGAGAGGGCTACTGTCCCACCAAGAGAGGCTCCCTGGGGAGGTGTATGGCTAAGGGTATTAAGCTGGGTGACAGCAGGTGAGCCATCTCCCATGAATAGCTCCCCAAGTTACAACGGAAACATACCTGCCTCAATAGCCAATTCAGGGAGTTCCCACATTGCCTGGAATGCCGAGTGGTTGTCATTGGCTCTATGCTGCACTTTTTCTAATTTAAGACAGCAGCAGAGATTGTGGCACCATTGAGCAATTGTGGGTGGGCTCTGACCTAGCCGAGTGTGTGCAATAGTCTTTTTTGCATTTAACAGGGCCAGTTCCCACAGTCTCCTGAGGTGTGGTGGGAAGGAAACGCTGGTGTCTGCCCCAGCAACAGCTCCAAAGGGGACCCAGAAAAGGGGTGCTTTAAGACAGCCTGCAATATTGAGTGTACTTCAGTCCAGAACCTGACCATGTGTATGGAGGTAAAAGACGTGTAAAGAGTAACTCACTTCTAAATCACATTTGGGGCATATCTGGGATTTGTTAGGATCGTACCTATGTAGCCTGGAAGGGGTAATGTAGATGCGGTGCAAGAAGAACAGCTAGATTTGATGGCAGCGACTGGTACAAGCTCCCTGCTTGTAGTGGGCAGCAGCCCTTCTCCATGTACGATCAGTAATATGGAGCCCAAGATCATTCTCCCATTGTTTTCTGAACATCTGCCAAGGGAGATGGGCCCTAATCCAAGGACAATTTGTACAGAGCTGTAATGTGTTTGCAGTTTGGGGGTGGGCGATAAAGGAGGTGTGGAAAGGATGAGAAGGGACTTGGCAAGGTTGGAGGAATGGTCAGAAGTATGGCAGCTTGGATTCAATGCAAAGAAGTGCAAAGTAATGCACCTGGGAAACAAAAACCCACGGGAAGATTACACAATGGGGGGGAGGTAGTAACAACAACAAAAATGGAAAGACACCTAGGGGTAATCATATCAGATGACCTTAAGGTTGGCAAGCAATGCGAGAAGGCAGTAGGGAGGGCTGGGGGTATATTGGGATATATAGAGAGAGGTATCACCAGCGGAAAACAGGAAGTTGTTATCCCCCTGTACAGACAGTTGGTGAGACCCCATCTGGAGTACTGCGTCCAGTTCTGAAGACCCCATCTCCACAAGGACATAGACAGGATGGAGGCAGTTCAGAGGAGGGCAACTAAAATGGTGCAGGGTCTGCAAGAGAAGCCATACGAGGAGAGACTAAAGGAGCTTAATATGTATACCCTTGAGGAAAGGAGGGAGAGGGGGGACATGATAGAAACATTTAAGTACCTCAGTGGAATCAACAAAGTCCAAGAGGGTAGCATCTTTCAGAAAAAGAGATGTGCAAGAACAAGAGGACACAATTTGAAGATAGAAGGGGATGGCTCTGGGGCAATGTGAGAGTATTTTTCACAGAGAGGGTGGTGGACGCATGCAACAGCCTTCCTGAGGAGGTTGTGGGGTCTAAAACTGTGGGAGAATTCAAGAAAGCATGGGACAGACACAAGGCAATTTTTGTGGGGAGTAGGAAGAAATAGGCTGTTGGTTAAATAGGATCTGCAGCTTATCCTCTAGGTAGGGAAATGGGCAGACTAGGTGGGCCAAGCAGTCCTTATCTGTCTTCAAAGTCTATGTTTCTATGTTTCTTCCAGTACAGAGCCGCTGCCAGTCACCATACCCCGCAGGGCAATGATCTCAAGCCATTGTCTAAGATAGACAAAAAAAAACACCCTTAGGGAGATTGTATTTGTTCCGCAGCTTGAGAAAACTGCTAAGGTGCGAATTTTCATACAGGCCACAGATTGTTTGCACTCCCAGGTGGTGCCATCTCAATAGGGCCTGACAAATGTAAACATTATAACTTGTTTGGCATTTAAACATGCTGATTGATGAGGCATATGGAGACAATACAGCAGAATGATGTATACGCTGATGGGCTCACTGCCAGATTCTAAACAGATTCTTTCTATAGGGGTTGACAACTTGGGGAGGTGGGTTGCCTAACAGTGCTGGAGACAGTATTCCATTATGGAAGGTAACATTTAGGTAATCTTCCTCTATTGTGAGCCAGACTGGGGTTTGTGCGTTGAGTGTAGGGGGAACGTAGGCCAATTGCGCTGTCCAATACGAAAAGCGGAAATGGGGTAGAGTGCAGCCACCTTCTTCCAAAGGTTTCTGTAGGGTGGCCTTTTTAATCCTGGCCAGTTTGTTGCTCCACACAAAGCCATACACAACAGCATCAATGACCTTAAAAAATACAGTAGGGACATGTATAGGCAGGACTTCGAACAAGTAAAGACCTTTAGGCAGCATATGCATTTTGACCACATTTACTCTTCCCAATACAGACATGGGCAAGCTAATGCATCTGGCAGAATCCGCTTTAAGTGGGGGTAGCAGGGGCTTGTAGTTGTTCTTGTTTAGATGCTGAGGGAGCAAGTCAAATGGATACCTAGATATTTGACTGTGTTGACAAGTTGGATCCCCACTGAATCACGGGTAAGGGAATCTTGGTTCAACTTACCAACTGATAAGAGTTCGCTCTTTGACCAGTTCACCTTATGGCCAGACAGCAGCCCGTATTCAGTGAGCAAGTTATGTAATTCAGGGATGCCAATTGTTAGGTTCTGCATAAATAGTAGGATGTCATCGGAGACTAAGGCCAGCTTGTACTCATCTTGATCCCCTCTCCTATACCCCCGAATCCCCTGATGTTGTCTGATCACCTCAGCTAAATTTATTTACTTTATTTATTGAAATGTTTCACCAGGAAGGCACACTGAACAACAAGTTGCTCATCTCCCAGTGCAACCTAGGGGGAGGGGTACAATAGGATGTGACAATATCGACATACAATAGCATTTGACAGCAATGTGTAAAATTACAAACATTAGCAGTTAAAATGGCACATATTTTATACATTTGAAGAGTGGTTTACAGAACTCAATTTTTAACATGGCTGAGAATTTATGCATACAGTGATATGCCCTACCCAGACAGGACTGAAAGTGCAGTAGTTCAGGTATAAGTAAACTGATACCTATTTAAGTGCTGAGAAGTAAGGAGTCAGAGGGGGAAACTGAGGAGGGGGGGAAATGGCCTAAAGCTAGCCCCTCCAGAGTGTAGAGAACCCTGCCAGGGGCTGAAAGTCGGCAGGCACAGAGGTAGAAAGAAGTGAGGGGGAAGGAGGGGAGGGTAGCAGTAGAAAGAAGTGGGGAGACAAGCTAAGTGATTAACAGAGTAGGCAAGAAGGGATATTTAGTTGGGGGAACTTAATTAGGGAGGGTTAAAGCAGGAGCAGTTGACAGAAAGAAAGTTATGAATGGCAGAGGCTAGGGAATGGGGTGGAGGAATGATGAATTTGGTGGGGAGGGAGTTCCAGATTTTAGGGAAGCGATGGGAAAAGCCTGATTGACCAATAAGGGTGGTGCGATAGGGGAGCATCAGAGTATGAGTGTTGGCAGATTTGAGGGAGTGGGAGGGAGGAGGGGGAAAGGAGAGGGAGCATAGGTGGTGGTGGTGGGGAGTTCCCCTAGCCAGAATTTAGAAGTGAGTTTGGCACAGAGAGCGAGGCGTCTGTTAGCCAAAGGGAGAAAGGACAAGGCATGGTATAGGTCGCAGTGATGAGTATGTGGTGGAGCATCAAGGGAAAAGTGACAGAAGGAGTTAAAGAGCTAAAGGCTCCAGTGTGAGAAAGTACAGAAGGGGAAACAGAGGACACCCCTGCCTCATACCTCATGTCAGGGGAAAGGGGAGGTCAATCCACCATTAATTAGAATGTGTGCCTGTGGGGCATGATACAGGGCTCCAACCCACTTAGTAAAATGGGCACCTACCTGGTATTTACGTAAAGTTTCAAACATGTACCCCCACTCCACGTGGTCAAAGGTCTTCACATCTAGGGTAAGGACCACTGCTCTATTGCCTGAAGAGGTTCTTGACCATTTACATATAATATTAAGGGCCTTCCGAACATTAGTTTTCCCCTGCTGGCCTTTGATGAAACCCACCTGGTCAGTGTGAATAACTTTTTGTAAGACTGGTTCCAGCCTAGTGGCCAGAATTTTTAGCTATAATTTTATAGTTGGCTGTCAGTAAGGATATTGGCCAATATAAGGCACACTTCAAGAGATCCTTACCCTGTTTCGGAAGTACTGTGATAGTGGCTGACTGCATGGAAGGGGGCAGTACACTTTTATCAAGGCTTTTATATATCGTAAGGGACAGAGGTTCAATTAGGTCAGGCATAACTTTTATAGAAATCTATAGGTAGGCCAGCTTGATACATCCAGCAGACCAGACCTGAGTTTGATTCTCACAACCTCCACTTGCATACTGTGTGACTCTGAGCAAGTCACTTAACCACCCAGTGGTCCCAGGCCACCCCTGAAAACAGGCACTTGTACCAAGTGGGCCTTACCTGGTTACCAAAGACTATAGGTAGGCCATTTGGGCCAGGGCTTTGCCTCCCCTAAGCGCTCATATGGCACTGATATTTTCTATGCCTACTATTGGGCTATTCATTGCAGATGCTGTATCTCTATCTACAGGGCTAATTGGGGCTTTAGATAAAAAATTATCCTGTTTCTGTTGAGTGGGCTTTGCCTCTTGGGAGTACAGAGATTTATAAAAAGTGAAAAACACCTCGCCTATGACATTTGAGTCTGTGCTGGGCTACCCATTTTCTCTTAGAATTTGTGGGATGTCCCTGGCCCCTCATGACTTTTGATTTGCCAGGCTAATAGCTTGCCCCCCTTGTCCCCATCAAAATATTGCCCCGTCTATGTGAGCAGAATGGCTCGCTCTATCTGCTCTGTTGTTATAGTGTTATAATTCCATTTCAATTTTTGCAGCCTGTAGTAAAGAGGCATGGTGGGGTTCTCCATGTGTTCTTTTTCAATGACTGCTATTTTGGCCTCTAGCATGTTTTGCTCTGCCAGCTGCATTTTATGATAGTGGCTGGAGAAGGCCACCATCAGCCCCCAGATAACTGCGTTGAGGGCCTCCCATCTGGTTGAGTGCATAGTGTCCCCTACCCTATTGTGACACAGATAGTCTAAAATCCCCCTATGGATAGTGTCTTGGTAATCAGGGGTTTTCAAAAGGATTGGGTCTAAACACCAAGCCTCTTGGGGGGGGGGAGAGTTCCTCCCCCAGACACCAATGCCTGAAGGGGGCATGGCCTGAAACTAGAATCTGTTCATACTGAATGTCATTTACAGTACCCAGCAGAAATGCAGTGACCAGCAACCTATCAATCCTGGAATATGAGGCATGTGTGTCGGAGTAGAAGCTGTACACATGCGAGGTGGGGTTGACATGCCTCCAGCAGGCAGTGCTGTACGTGTGCATTAAAGCATCCAGAGCTTTAGCGCGTCTGGTTCAAGGTACCGGTGTGGGATTGGACCTGTTGAGGATTGTGTCTAGTACACAGTTAAAGTCCCCCATGAGTATCTATGGTCCTGGTAGGCCCACCATGTCAAGCTGCAAATTAGGGTAGAAGAGGGGTCATCTATATTAGGTCCATAGACCAATCCAACAAAGAAAGCAGGTCCACTATGCATCTTAATGTGCAGAAGGGTGTATCACCCATTAGGATCATTACTGACCACAGTGACCTCCCCTGGAAGACTCAGTTTTAGCCAAACTGCTGTGCCTCCAGCCTTGGCATTAAAGCATAAGCCATATCAAGTCCCCCACCACCATTCTGCTGTCTTCCCCATCTCACCCTCTGTCATACGTGTTTCTTGTAGCAACAATATGTCCACCTTTAATTTCCAAGTTCAAGCCTGAACTCTCTTACATTTCACCACACTTTTTAACCCACTTACATTCCAGGTTACTGTATTATATTATATTTATTTATTTATTGAATTTTGATGACCGGGTAGGCCCACTGGGCCCCGAAGGTCCCTTTTTCAGGGGCGAACCGGGAATAACGGTGCATGATATTATAGACAGTTGAACATATGCATATACAGGTTATCATGGGTATACAGTATTCGGCTGTTTACACATAGTAGTTGTTATATGGGTTTCATATATCTAGTTGGTAAATTGTTGTTCATTACATTCTCCATTTGTCATACATATTAGTGAGACAGTACTGTGGATTCATTAGGTGACATAGTTCAAGAGCATTAGGATGGTTCAGAGAGGGGGAGGAAAAAGTTAGTGCTACACTGTTAGGGGGGTTAGAGATTTTAGTTTGGTAAGCAGGCTATTGCAGTCGTCGTTGTAGTGTCAGGTGCGGTGGCATTGGCATACGATTGTTGATAGAAGATGGGTCTTGAGTCTTGTGCGGAAGCACGGCACCAATGGGGTTTCTCGTACCTCCAAAGGGAGGTTGTTCCACAAGGAAGGGGCAGTATGCCAGAAAGATTTCTGGCCTGCCTTAGTCCTAACCTTGGGGACCTCTAGTAACATTAGGCATGAGGACCTAAGGCTGCGCTGGTTTATTTTTACTGTGAGGAGTCCCCCAAGACTCGGGGGAGGAGTGGGGCTAATTATCTTCTTCGCCAGGCAGAGTACAGGGTAACTGAGGCGAGCTTCGAAGGATAGCCAGTTAAGCTTTGCTAATGCCTCACAGTGGTGGCTTCTAGAGTGGGATAAGATGGCAAAGCGGGCCACCTTGTTGTATAGAGTCTGTATTTTACCATACTCCAGCTTTGTGATACCCTGAATGACCGGGGCAGCATATATTAGTGTTGGAAGTAGGACACTAGCTGCAATAGAAGTCCTAGCTTCTGGGGTCAACAGTTCTTTGAGCCGATACAATAATCCGAGTTTTGTATGGATTACTTTAGTAACTTGGTCCACATGTTGTTTGAACGTGAGACCTTGGTCGATGGTAAGGCCGAGGGTACTTTGTCGAGGAGACTACTTCCTGCTTGTTGCCCTCCAGGGACGAGAGCTGGAGTAATTGTGATCTATCTTGTCCAAGGGCTCCTGGTCCGAACAGCATGGCTTTGGTTTTGTTGGCATTAAGGACCATTTTGTTCTTGATGAGCCACCTCTCCATGATGTGAATATCCTTTTGGAGAGAAGTGCGTAGGTCATTCAGGTTGTCTGAGGTTTTGTAGATAACAGCATCATCCGCATACTGGATTGCATTGCTGCTTCCACAGTGTTTGTGCAGTTCATTTACGAACAGTGAGAACATAAGAGGCCCAAGTATAGACCCTTGGGGTACTCCATCCTTTAGGGACTGTTGTTTGGAGAGTTTAACCTGCCACCTGACCCTCTGCGTGTGACCAGAGAGGTAGCTTTCCACCCATTTGAGGGCGTGGGCATCGAGGCCTATGTGGAGGAGTTTTTGGAGGAGTAGTCTGTGATCCACCCGGTCGAAGGCCTTGGAAAGGTCTATAAAAAACCGCCCCTGTATTGGATCCAGAGTCTAGGTCTCTGAGTAAGTCAGAAGAGAATTTGGTTAGGGCAGTGTCTGTCCCATGTTTGGCTCTAAAGCCATGTTGCGATGGGGACAACAGCATGTGTGCCTCCAGGTATTCCCTAAGTTGGGCACAGACGAGTTTCTCCTGTATTTTTGCCAGGGTACACAGCAGGGAGATAGGCCTGTAGTTTTAAATTGGTTCTACAGGCCCTCCCTTATGAATCGGGACCACGTGCACCTGCTTCCACAGCTCCGGGACTGATCCTTCAAGTAAGGACCTATAGATCAGCCAGGTGAGTGGCCGCGCGAGTGCCATGGCCCCATCTTTTAGCAATCTAGCTTTGAGTCCATCCGGGCCTCCTGAACCTCTTGTTTTCAGGGTTTTTAGGATGGCCAGGACCTCTTTTACCTTTGCCAGCCTCAAGTGAAAGGGTGGACGGTAAAGAGTTTGGGGATCCAGTGGAGCGGACTGGTTGTTGGGTACCGATGACCCTGCTTGATGTTTATCAGGGTTTGTGAAGTATGTATTGAGGGTCTCAGCGAGTAGTGCCTCGTCATGTAGTACCTGTCCATTAGCTGTGATAGGGCCCATGGCAGTCTTTTTATTCCCCTTAATCAGTTCGTTGATGTGGGACCAGAAAGTCCTAGGGTTGCCGAGGTTTGCTTTCTGGAGGTGGTTGAGATACTCCTTTTTCGCTAGTTTGGTGGCCTGTTTACATTGGTTTTGGAGGGCTCTATAGATAACCCAGTCTGCTTGAAGAGCTGTGTCCTTGTACTTTTTCCAGGCTTTGTCACGGCTGGTCATCAGGGCTTTTAAGGGGAGGTAATCCACTTGTAGCAGTGGCCATTTAACCGGTAGGTCTTATTTGGAGCCAGGAGATCAGCAGCCCACATGATAGACCTGTTAAAGTCAACCGCCCCTCAAGGTAAGGGAGCGTCTTATGAGCTCAATCCAAGTTGCCCAGGAGAGTACTGTAGTGCTCGGGAGAACTTTGAGTAGTCCCTGAAGTGAGTATTCTGGGCGGGACCTTTACCGCCTGTTTTTCCAAACACAGAAGGTGGGCTAGTGGTCGCTGAGAGCACCCGCCATGGTGCCAGCCGACTGAACGTTTTTTGGGTTGGACACCAGTACCCAGTCAATGATTGCATGGCTACCCGTTTTGTAGTTCAACCTTGTGGGTAAGGTGATTATCTGGGAAAGGTTAGCCTCTTGTAGCATACCTATTATTGAGGACCTGGCCTCTTTGGCCCAGTTCAGGTTGAAGTCTCCAAGGATGATGAGTTCAGATGCAAACTCAACTGTTAGGTTTTTTGTGAGTGTCTCGAGGGATTGGAGAGCATCCTTTGGTGGACTATATACACACCCTACATTTAGGTGTTTGGCACCGCCAAGGGTGATGTGTACAAAGATAGCTTCAATTTTGAGGGGCAGTGTTACTTGCAGGTTAATACGAGCAGAGATCAGGGTAGCCTTCACGTAGATGAGTAACCCACCCCCCCTTTTCTGGATTCTGTCCTTCCGGAAACAGACATATCCTGGGGCGGCAAATTCATGGTCTAGGATCGTTGGTTTTAACCAGGTCTCGGAGACCGCAAGCACATCAGGGTTATAGAGGGCTAGGCACGCTTGTACTTTGTGAGTTTTTGGCCTAAGACTACAAATATTCATGTGTGCTAGCCTCAAATAAGCTTGTTAACCACAGTTAAACGTTGAGCTTCATTTTCCATTAGGACTCAACACACTGTAAACCTTGTAAATTTGACCGAAAGCACCTTTGTAAGTTGTATAAAGATCGGTGCATATAAAAAATATCTCCAAAGTGTTTAACATTTTAACTACCCCCTCCCCCCAACAACAAACAGAGAACATATAACAAAAACACTTCTGTGCTATTATTCTCCCCAACCCCTAATCCCTGGCTGGGCTATCTCACGCCTGGGCCAACTTCGCCAATAAACAACTGTGGTGGATTTGTTGTTCCATAGTTTGTGTGGGGCACCTTAGTACTGTACCACATCAAGCAGTTTACATAAACAGCTAGGATGAAGGTCAAACCATGTCTTCCGAGCCCTTAATCAGAGCGGAGGCAAAACCTAAGAACTAACTAACTAGATTGCATTGATAGAACACAAACTTTATGTATTATCAACTATAGTTAATCAGGAAGCCAAGGAGACAGACCATCCCAGAGACACACAGAATCTCTAGTGTGCTCAAATGGCTACTAGTTTGTCCCCCCCCCCCCTTCCCGGAATGCACCAGCTCCCAAAGGCGGCTGTTTGGTCTGGCATCTGCATGAATCCAGAGAAGCACGTCAATACCCATGGGGCCTGTAATTATATGTAGGAGTTACTGATTATAACTCATAGTCACCAGATAAACCCCTGCCGCAGCACAGTCCTGGACATCTCTCCACAGAGTGTCAGCAAGGGTATTAAAAGGGCAAGTATACCGACTGGGGACTATAGCATAACTACAGCCATTTCTAGCAAAAGGGTAGTAGCCTTTAAAATGATGTCCAGGGTACACTGTTGAGATCTTGCTCCCCAGCCTCTCCCTGCTACTGTCCAGATCTATGGCATTAGGGGCTATACCTCATATGTGAACTCAAAGAACTCAAAAGTAAGCCATGAAACTAACAGCCTTAAAAGGGTTGCTACATTAATCATGAAATCAGCTGCACTGATACAAATAAACATAACTGGCAGCAATGTATTCATTAGATGTTGTTGACTGAAGATGTGGGCTCACCCCGTTGTGACCCACGAACCAAAACGATACATCCTCGTGGTCAGGGGGAGCTTGCTGTGTTTGATCTCAGGCCACAGCCAGGATACAACATCAAAAGGAAACAGCCAGCCTGACATGAGTTTGAGTCTTGTTAATGGAGGGTGTGAGTCAAAAGTCACACACACACTGAGCATTCATAGTTGATTCATTGCCACAATCGGAGCGGTGTCAGGGAGCTGCCCACAAAATGCAGCATGCACCCTAATAGGGGCTCGAGTAAGGATTGGGCTATGAGATAGGCAAGTCAGACTTTAGGGTAGAAAGAATTACAAGTACAGGAGCCAGCAATTAAGCAAAGGTCCGGGAGGGAAAACAGCTCCCAAATGAACAAAGAATAGACTAAACTGACCAATGACAGGGGTCAGTTGCAAAGCCAATCTCCCATCTTGCAAGCCAGGCCTCATGGCTGTAAAATGTACCTTACCTCATGATGGTCCTGTCTCTCTAACACTCTGTTTACCCTCCACTGCAACCTCTTCAATATTAATGTACGTCTCAGCATCCTTGGGGTCAGTGAAGAACCTTGGAGATGCTCCTGGCCGTGTAATAGAAACATAGAATTTGACAGCAGATAAGGACCGCTTGGCCCACCCAGTCTCCCCATTTCCCTACCTACTGGATAAGCTGCAGATCCTAGTTAACCAGCAGCCTACTTCTTCCTACCCCCACCCCCCAGAATTGCCTTATGACTATCCCATGCATGCTTGAATTCTACCACTGATTTTGACTCCACATCCTCCTCCGGAAGGCCGTTCCATGCATCCACAACCCTCTCTGTGAAAAAATACTTCCTTAAATTACCTCTGAGCTGCCCCCATCTTCAAATTGTGCCCTCTTGTTCTTGCACACCTCTTTTTTTGAAAGATGCTAACCTCTTGGACTTTGTTGATTCCCTTGAGGTACTTGAAAGTTTCTATCATGTCCCCCCTCTCCCTCCTTTCCTCGAGGCTATACATATTAAGCTCCTTAAGTCTCTCTTCATATGTCTTCCGGTGCAGACCCTGTACCATTTTAGTTGCCCTCCTCTGAACAGCTTCCATCCTGTCTATGTCTTTGCGGAGATTGGGTCTCCAGAACTGCACACAGTACTCCAGATGAGGTCTCGCCAGCTGTCTGTACAGAGGGATAATAACTTCCTGTTTTCTACTGGTGATGCCTCTCCCTATGCACCCCAGTATCCCCCCAGCCCTCCTTGCTGCCCTCTCACATTGCTTGCCCATCCTTAGGTCATCTGATATGACTACCCCCAGGTCCCTTTCCATTCTTGTTGTTGTTAGTATCTCACCCCATTGTGTACTCTTCCCTGGGTTTTTGTTTCCCAGGTGCATTACCTTGCACTTCTTAGCATTGAATCTAAGCTGCCATACATTTGACCATTCCTCTAACCTTGCCAAGTCCCTTCTCATCCTTTCCACCCCACCCTGTGCATCAACTCTGTTGCAGATCTTAGTGTCATCTGCAAAGAGACATACTTTTCCTACCCATAGGTAACCCATAGGCACGACGGGTACAGATGGGCAAGGTCTCAGCCCTTAGAATGCATGGTCTCCTTAACCCTGTTAAACTGCTGTCTCCTTGCCTGCAGCTCCCGACTATAACCTTGAAAGATGTTAACTTGGCTGCCGTTTATCATTATTGGCCATGTTTTTTGCCACCTTCAGGACCTCTTCTTTGTCCATGAACCTTGAGTATTTAATAAGGAAATGTCTCGGCCTTCGTCTGTTGCTGGAATGGGAGGCCCACGCAGTGAGCACACTCAGTTTCAAAAGACAGTGTACGCTCCCCCAGTCCCAGTTGCTCCACAAGGATCTTTTGCACTGCCGGGCTGTGGTCCCTTCCTTTTGCCCCTCCAGGAGACCCACCAGCCTTAGATTAGACCACTGGCTGCAGTTTTCCTGCTCGTCGATCTTTATTTTAAGATCAGTCACCACAGACAGTGTACTGCGGGCCTTCACAATGGCAGTGATCTTTTCCTCCAGATTGCTGATATGCTGCTCTGTCTCTGTAAGCCTTGTGGCATGGGTACCTACTGTATCAGAAGGCGTCTGCACAATACTCTGGATGTGTACAATTTGGGCAGAAATGTTTTCAAAACCTGCACGCATCTCATTCTGCAGGTTGGTGATCATGATCGGACGGTCGCTCTGTTCAAAATCGAGGTGCCACCAGATGCCATACCTCTGGTGCATGCATGGCCTTCCTGCAGAGAGTCTGTGGTTCTCTGCGAGGCTGGTATGGAACCAAAGTTCAGCGGGGTTTGTTTTTTCTGAGATTTTTGAGAAGTCATCGGTTTTGCCCAGTTGAAAAATCGCAATTAGGCTGTCAGCAGTTATTCAAAATGATTATTAGCTGCAATTACTCGGTGCCCAAGGGAGCAGCTCTAAAAGGCAACCACCACCTTGCCTGGCCAAGCCACGCCCCCCTCTCCTGATTATGACTTGATTAATATGGAACTCCAACACTACCTTAGGTAGAAACATGGGGTGTGTATGGAGAACTACCTTATCTTTATGAAAAACAGCATATGGAGGATCTGCGACCAAAGCATGGATTTCAGATACTCTGAAGAAGAATCAGCATTTATATTGCACTTTTCATACACAATGTATCCCAAAGCGCTTTACAAGCAATGCTAAACTGGTAGTAAAGTGACTGAATGTGTAGTGGTGGCCATATCGCATATCAACACCCACACACAGCCTGGACACTTGCATGAACCAGTTTTATGGGAAAGAGAATATTGGCCAAGACACTTGGAATGTCCCCTACTCTTTGTGAAGAATTCCTTGGCTTTTTTTACTTCCACCTGGACACCCACCAGGACAGCATCAGGATGGGTACAAGGGACCTCAGTTTAACGCCTCATCCAAAGGATGGCACGTGCCAGTGATTTTAGGTACAAGTCCAATCCCAGTGTGGGACGAGAACCCACAACCTTCTGGTCCAGAAGCAGATGTGCTACCAACTGAGTCACACTGACACCTACTCTGCATTCAGAGGAGACAGCTACCAGAAACGCTACTTTCAAAGTTAAGAAACTTCAAGTCACAAGTCACAGCAGGCTCGAAGGGCTTGCGAGTGAGCATAGCCAGCACACAGTTGATATCCCAGGGAGGCACCAGCTTCCTGATGGGAGGCCTAGTGCAGAATACCCCTGAGGAATCTTTTAAACAGTGAGAGCTGTACCAAACAGAGGGTACAGTACAGTTACGTAAGAACTTACCATAACAGTAGATCTGCGAGGGGACTCTTGCAGCAGGCCACACCTATGGGAGTATAGCTGCCGGGCACCAGGACTACATGGAAACTTTTCTAGCTAGCAGTCTACCAGGGGGCTGCTCACCCCAATGTCAGGTACCAATGTCACCACATGCTGTAAGAATGAGTGACCCCCAAACACTCCTCAGTTCTCCTGCTGGAGACTATAAGCAGAAGTGTCCTGCAGAGGAACTGAGGCGGGATCAAGGGTTCCTGCCAAAAAAAGAGATAGAAAGGAGAAGCAGACACAAGAGAGTCTCATAGGCTCAGGGAGAAGGGGGGAGGGACAGCATGGCCTGCTGCAAGAGATCCCCTCCCAGATCAACTGTTACAGTAACTTCTTACGTAACTGTACTATCTGACTTCAGAGGTATCTCTTGCAGCAGGCCACACCTATGGAACAAGTCCAAGCAGTTTCTGATATCAGGAAATGCAGCCTGTGTAGTGGGAAGCCAACAGCCTAAGAAAGTAGGCCCTGTAGAACAGCTAGGCCAGAATTGGCCCCATGCCTAGAGGCAATGTCCAGACTGTAGTGCTTGGTAAAGGTGTGGACAGTACTCCAAGTGGCAGCAGCGTAGATCTCTGCAGCGGACACATTCCTGAAAAAGGAGAGGCCATGCCTCTGGTGGAATGACTACGAACATCACAGGAAGGTCCTTGCCATACTTTCTGTAGCAAAAACTGATATAGTTGGCCAACCATTTGGAAAAGCATTGTTTTGAAACAGGGATACCCTCTTTCCTGGGGGCGAAAGAAACAAACAACTGTTTGGACTTCCTACAGTCCTTCGTATGATGGGTGTAGTAGCACAGAATTCTATGCACATCTAAAGAAAGGAGCAATGCTTCCCCTGGATTAGTATGCTCTGGATAATAAACGGGAAGGTGGATGGACTGGTTTAAAGTGAACTCAGACACCACCGTAGGAAGAAACTTAGGGTTAGTATGCAAAGACACCATGTCTTTGTGGAAAATCAAATAAGGCTGCTTGCACATGAGTGCCTGGAGCTCTGAAATTCTTCAAGCAGAAGTAATAGCAACTAAAAATAACGCTTTGCATGACAAAAAGCACCGCTCGCATGTCGTGGCTGGAGAAGCCAAAGTATGCTATTGTAACATAAAATTCAAGTCCCACGGTAGGACTGGATTGCAGGTGAAGAATGCCTCTCTGAAATGTATGGGACACCTCTAATTGTGCCACCGCCCATCCATTAATAGGCACATGGAAGGCAGAAATGGCAGACATGTGCACCTTAAGAGAGGAATACTTCTGATTGGAGTCTGAAAAGGACAGCAAGTACTCCAGAATCTGATTCCCTGGACAAGGGAAGGGATCAAGCTGATGTGAAGCAGCCCACAGCGCAAAATGCTTCCACTTCATAGAATAAGTGACCCTAGTGGAAGGCTTCCTAGCCACCACTAGGACATCAGCCACCCTGGGTGACACCCCAGACCAAGCCATGGCTATGTCCTCAGAAGCAAGGCATGACGATGCAAGGATTTGAGGTCCAGATGGACTGAGGTGCCCTGGTTCTGGGAGAGCAAACCAGTGTACAAAGGAAGAGGAACTGGAGGCTCCACTGTTAGCTGTTGCAGCAAGGCCAGATCTGATGAGGCCAGAATGGGGCTATGAGTATCACTGTGGACCTTTCCATCTGGAACTTGATCAATACCCTATGGAGCAGGGGGAAGGGAGGAAATGCATACAGAAACCTCTCTTTCCATTGAGGGACAATGCATCTCACCAGAAAACTCCAGGTCCAGGACTGAGCAAGCAAACATGCGGCAGTTTTGCATTGAGCGGGGAGGCAAAAACTTCCAACTCCGAATGACCCCACTTGTTGAACAATTCTTCTATGACTGAGGTCAGCAGCTTCCACTCATGTACCTGGGACTGTGACTGGCTTAGGCTGTCTGCCAGGATGTTTTGGGCACTGAGAACATGGACAGCCAACAGTTCTAGACCATGTTCCACAGCCCGGTACCAGACTCTCATGGCCTCCTGACAGAGAGGGTAGGAGTGAGAATCCCCTTGTTTGTTGATGTAGTGGACTACACTGATGTTGTCCGTCTGCACTAGCAGAAGGTCCGGGGGCAGCTGAGTCTGGAAGGCATGCAGGGCATAGAGCACTGCTCACATTTCCAGAACACTGATATGAAGTGAGGACTCCAGAGAGGACCAATTCCCCTGGGTTTGGTGCGGCCCCAAATGGGCCCCCACCCCATCCCCAAAGCATCTGTGGTGAGAATTTGCTGAGGGAAGGGAATGAGGAAGGGAACCCCATTAACAGGTGGCTGGGTTCCATCCGCCAATGGAGAACCTTTTTCACTGGAGAGGAGACCAGGACCTGCTGTTCTAGGTTGTCTATACGCTGGTCCCACTGGACCCTGAGGGTCCACTGGGAAACTCTCATGTGCAGTTTGGTGAGGGGCACTGTGGCTATAGCTGTGGCCATCAGGCCCAAAAGGTGAAGGAAAGTTCTGGCTGAAACATAGTGGCTGTTATATAACAGACGGGCCTGGGTTATCAAGTACTCTGCCCTATCCTAGGGCAGGAAGGCCATGCCCTGAGCCATGTTCAAGACTACCCCGATGTACTGGAGACATTGGCATGGAATCAGAACTGACTCAGACAAGCTCACAGTTATCCCCAGATCCTGGAATAGGCGGTTGGTATGTTCCAGGGTCTGTAGCAGGCGGTCCCTGGACTGGGCCTTGAGGAACCTGTCACCCAGGTAGGAGAAGACACAAACGCCCTCCCACCTGAGGGCAGCAGCTATCACTGCCAGGAATTTGGTAAATACTGGAGGGTCTGAGAACAAACCAAAGGGCAAGGCCCTGAATTGGAAGAATTCCCCCAGGAACTGAAACCTCAGGTACTGCCTGAGGGAGGTGTGAACCTTGATATGCAGGTAGGCATCTTTCATACTGAGAGAGCAAATCCAAATCTCCCTGGTGCAAAAGGGGCAACAGACCCTGAAGTGTCACCATCCGGAACATTTTGTACTGTATGACCAGACTGAGTTCTCGGAGCTCTAGAATGGGCCTGAGATTCCCTGTGAATTTGGGGACCAGGAAAAAATTAGAGTAGAACCCCTTGCTCTGCTGATTCCCTGGGACAGTTTCCGCTGCCCTCTTTTGCAGCAGGGAGCAGATTTCCTCCCAGAGCACCAGTATGTGGTCTGGAGGGTTAAAGGACCGATTTGGAGGTTTTTCTAGAAGCTCCAGAGTGTAGCCATGCTCTATGAGCTGTAGCACCCAACCATCACTGGTTATCTCCCTCCACCTGTCCAAGTGTATGGAGAAGCGATCCCATACAACCACCTCCTGATTTGTTGGGGGTCAAGCAAAGAGTCAGGTGGAGGACCTCTGGGAGCCTTGCTGGCTGTGGCAGCAGGGGTAGGCAAAGAGGCAGGCCACCAACTTTTGTTCTGAGGTCTGGCAGACGGTCTAGAATTGTTGATTGCCCTACAAAAGGGCACACGTTGTCCACTCTTGGCTTGAGTGTGATACATGGAGTGGACAGATCTTAGAGTACATCCAGAGGCCTGTAGGGCATCAAGGATCTGTTGCACATTGGCCCCAAACAATTTGTATCCCCTGAAGGAGGCGTTCAGGATAGATAACTGAACGTCCTTTGTGAACCCTGGCACCCTAAGCCAGGATGCCAACATAGGCAGACGCCAGATGTGACCACCCTGGCTGAAGCATCAACCTCGTCATAGGCTGAGTGAAGGAGATGCAGGCCAACATCAGCTCCTGACTGAAGGGACTGCAAGAGCTGCTGCTTCTTCTGGTCATCGGGAAAGGAACTTGCCAATTCCTGGGCTTGATCCAAATGAAGGTTGAGGAACGGAATCATATGGGCCATGTAGTTCAGGACCCTGATGGCCAGGGTGGCCAAGGTGAAGGTCCTCTTGCCCAGTAAGTCCAGTCTCCTGGATTCTATGTCTGGGGAGCGTGAACTTAAATGTTTTGGCCTTTTGGTGCGGTCATGGGATGTGTTAATGACCACCGAGTCGGCCTGCACCTGCTTGGGGAAGAATGGCTTCCCCACTGGGATGTGATAAAGTTTGTCTGCTTTCCTGGGCATTGTGTTGACCAGGTTAGGGCAGTGCCAAGCTGCCATAGTGGTGTCCTCAAAGGGTTCAGTCAGAAGAGGAACCACCAAGGGAGGAGCATTGGGTAGATGGACGTATGTAGCTAACCAACTCCTGCTGAGGTCTTGCTCCTCTGTATCAAAATCCATCACCACCTGCATCTGGCGGAGAACCCCATGAATGATGGATCATCTGGAGGGGACCACAGCATACATTCTGGGGTCTCCTCTCTGTCCAATGAGACTGTGGAGGCAGAGTGAGAAGGAGTAGCCCCCCTTCATAGTCTTCATCCCCATCCTCATCCTCATCTGGAGGATGAAGGTCTCGGTAATATTCATTCCCCTCTCCTGAATGTTTAGAGGGAGAGTGGGGGATACGGCAATGTGGGGACTGACGTGGGCCTGCTGGAGGTGTGAGCACAGATACCGGCAACGGAGGTTCCCAAGGGGGTGGGCCCTGCAATTGGGCCAGGCAGGTCTGCATGAAATCCCACAGGGAAGAGAGTAATGAAGGAAAGTCCACTGTGACTAGCGTTGGGTAGCTGGGTGGCATCAGCTGAGAAGGGATGGGCGTAGGCATCGGCGGTAGAGCTGGCGATGGAGGGCGGATAGTCCTAGATCCTGAGGAGGAGTCGCTGGCCTGAGCCCCTCTATGGGACAGTAAATAAGGCCAGGAGGTGACCTGGGGTGACGCCGGGGAGGGCAGTAACTCCAAGGCTGGAGGGGCTGACATCGCAGCAGCGGATGATGGTTGGGTAGTCACAGAAGACTCCAAGGTTGCTAAGCCCATGATGGTCAAAGACAGACTGGCAAAGCCTCCTGACTGCAAGCCTGCCAAAAATAAGGGCTGGGACAGCAGGGGCTGACCTCTGCCCACCAAAGTAAGGTTGGCCGGAGGTGCTGCCAATGGCAGCCCTGAAGAAGATAGGGTGTGTGAGACAGGCGTCGCCACCCCTGAAGCAGGGGATGGCCCCACTGAGGTCGGTGAACGATGCAGGGAGTGGGAGGGAGAGGACCAGGGTTTGGCATGGTCCTTGCCCCTATGCTTATGTTTACCTGAGGATTTATCCCAGGATTTCGATGGTTAAGAGCTCAAGGACGAGGTTGAGGAGACCAAGAAACCCCTGGCCTGCATCTCCTTCTCCTTGATGGAGCAGAAATTTTTCCAAGGTCCACTGGCAATGGCGTTGGGTGGCCTGGTTGAAGCCACGGCAGATGGAGCAGGCATCAATGTCGTGGTCTGGGCCTAGGCAGAGAACACAGGCAGAGTGGCTGTCTTTCTCTGGGAGTTGCTTTCCATAGGCGCACTTGGTCGAAAGGTCAGAAGACGGAGAAAGCTGAGAAGATGTAAACAAAAAAGGGAAATCACAGGCAACTGAGGTGAGAAAGCAAAAACCAAAGTTAAGGAAGAATGGTGGTCAACTGAAGCTGCGGCATTCTGAAAGGTCCGACATGCATTGGGTGGTAGCGAGAAAAGAACTGAGGAGGGCACAGGGGGCTGCCCACTCTTTTAGCATGTGGTGATGTCGGCACCTGACATCGGAGTGGGTGGCCCCCTGGTAGACTGCTAGGTAGTAACGTTTCTGTGTGGTTCTAGTGCCTGGTGGCTATAGTTCCATAGGTGTGGCTTGCTGCAAGAGATACCCCCGAAGTCAGATCTACAGGTTCGTGGTATGTTGATATGACACACAGGTGGACCTTACCTGTGGAATACTGCAGGCCAGCATCAGAAAGGTCCATTAAGTACTCCAAAATCTTCTCAGGCGAACACCTGAAAGGGACCACAGGGGTTTTGGAGCACTAGACAAAATATTTTCCTCTTGGCTGGACATGTCTTGCTGGTGAAAGGTTTATGCACAGCCGAAAGTACTTCAGAGACCCTCTCATAGTTGAAACTGTTCACTTCTGAGAGTGTCCTCCTTCTAGCTTGTTGACATAGTACATGACAGACTTTTTGTGCCTAACATAGAAACATAGACTTTGACGGCAGTTAAGGACCACTTGGTCCACCTAGTCTGCCCCTTTCCCTACCTAGTGGATAAGCTGCAGATCCTAGTTAACCAACTTCTTCCTACCCCCCCACCAGAATAGTCTTATATCTGTCCCATGCATTCTTGAATTCCCCCACTGTTTTTGACCCCACAACCTCCTCAGGAAGGCCGTTTCATGCATCTACCACCCTCTCTGTGAAAAAATGCTTCCTCACTTTGCCCCTGAGCCATCCCCCGTCTATCTTCAAATTGTGTCCCCTTGTTCTTGCACATCTCTTTTTCTGAAAGATGCTACCCTCTTGGACTTTGTTGATTCCCTTGAGGTACTTGAAAGTTTCTATCATGTCCCCACTTTCCCTCCTTTCCTCAAGGGTATACATATTAAGCTCCTTTAATCTCTCTTCATAGGGCTTCTGTTGCAGACCCTGCACCATTTTAGTTGCCCTCCTCTGGACTGTCTCCACCCTGCCTATGTCCTTGCAGAGATGGGGTCTTCAGAACAGCATGCAGTACTCCAGATGGGGTCTCAATAACTGTCTGTACAGAGGGATAACAACTTCCTGTTTTCTACTGGTGATGCCTCTCCCTATATATCCCAGTAACCCCCAGCCCTCCTTACTGCCTTCTCACATTGTTTGCTTACCTTTAGGTCATCTGATATAACTACCCCCAGGCCCCTTTCAATTTTTTTGCTGTTAATTGTGTACTCTTCCCCTGGGTTTTTGTTTCCCAGGTGCATTACTTTTTCATTTCTTTGCATTGAATCTAAGCTGCCATATGATTGACCGTTTCTCGAACCTTGCCAAGTCCCTTCTCATCCTTTCCACCAACCTTCAACTGACCAAGTCCACTAGGGCTTTTAGACCATGTGAAACTTCATGTATCTTCAGCATACTGATGTGGAGATTTGTTTCTTTTTTTGAGGATCAGCTCTATTGAAGCATTCAGATAATGATATACAGAGTATCAAGCACCTCTTCTTTTCTAACATTTATGCAACGCAGGACAGGGTAACAACATGCATTCCACCTAATACAATTGTGTAAGTAGCCCCCTTTGTGGGGTAATGATCTCTTTTAAATTACCCTCTTCCCATTGTAGTCCATTAAAGTGTCCTTTATAAATCAACTTAAGTTACATGTATAATAATAATAATAAAAAAAAGAAAAGGAAAAAGATACAGAAGAGGAGTTAATCCCACAAGTTGGGAAATAAGATTCCATTCTATATAAAAGGCTGTTAGGAAAGGAAGGCTTATGACCCTCCCCCCCCTCTCTAAACCTAAGATCAAGAAGTAATAGACCTTACTTTAAATAAGGGCCTTACCAACCCGGCCCCTGGTTGAGCTGCATCAAAATTCCTCCCTGCCCCGCCCCCATCCCCATATCCCATCCATAACAATAAGGAAGGGACAAATCCAACTGGGTGCAATAGTCCCATCAACAGAGTTCCCTCCTGAGCATTAATTGTTACTTATCCAAAGTTTTGGGACCAAAGTTCCCACCCCTGCCATCTAGTAACATGTTTTTCAAAGCTAAAACGTAATTTAGCTGTGATAGATTCCATCAAGACTACCTCTCTCATCCTCCTAACCCACTCCACAATACCTGGGGGTTTATCTAAAAGCCAGGTGCTTGTGATACACTTTAATGTGACTGAGATGAAAATCAAAGTTGCCTTTTTGGCGTCCCTCTAAGATGTGACAGTGTGGGTATGCCCAAAATCCAGTTTTCCCCACTCAAGGGAATATCTACCCTTGTAATAGACTGTACTGCTTGTTTAACGATTTTCCAAAACTGAGCCAGGACTGGGCACTCCCATAAGAGATGCCAGTGGGTACCCCTCTGTCCTCACCTCCTCCAGCAAAGGTCTGAAGCCCCGTCAGCGAAATACTTGGTAACCACAGGAACTCTAAAGAACTGGACCATTACTTTCCAATAGTACTTACGCCAATTTGGGGACGAGGACACCTTCCATCCCCATTTTAATCTGTGATGCCAATTTAATTCAGTAATCTGAATATTTGCCTCCTTTTCCCATGCCCTTCGGTGTGCTGCAAGTGGATCCTGTAGCTGTTGAGACAAAAGTCTGTATAAAGGGGAACTGTATCTACCCGAACCTTCTATGGTCACTACCCCATACAGAAAGTCCTCCCACTCTGAGTAAGGGCGTGACAAACGGAGGAGGTAGTCTCCTGAATTTATAAAATGTCTTATTTGCAGATAGCGAAAAAATTATTTGTTAGACCAACAACATTTTTCTTTTGCTCTTTGAGATGAAATGCAAATCCCACCTTCTAAAAACTGTGAACCTATTGATCCCTTTGGTCGCCCATACTGCATATCCCGAATCCAATGAAGGGGCAAAAATGTGGGTTCAAACCTTATGATGGATAAGAGGCCCAGTCCCTGTTCTGAGCCCAAGAGTTTACCAATCTTTTTCAGAATGTTGAGGCCATGTTGTACCCATCTGTTGTGAATAAAATGCTGAAGCTCTCTAGGGTAGTCTGTCAGAACAACCGAAAACAGTGGTCTGTCGACAACTGCTGCATTCTCTAAATAATACCATTGGGAAGTTCTCTGCTTTGCCCATGTCATTAAACCAGCCCCTTGTGCCACCAAATAGTAAAGATGTAGATTTGGCAATGAAAGACTCCCCCTCCTCCTTTGGGGATTGCAATATTTTTTTTGAAATTCTGGGCTTTTTATGGTTCCAGATGAAGAGGGAAATGACCCTATCCATCCTGGACCAAAACCTCCTTGGAAATTGAAGTGGGAGACACTGAAATAAAAAAAAGAACATGGGGCAGAACATTTATCTTTATTACCTCTACATGACCCATCAGCGTCAACGGTAGGAGGCGCCACTGAGCCAGGTCTTGTTCGATCAACTTCCAGAGTTTCTCACAGTTTGATGAAAAAAGTCAGGTAATATCCACCGATATTTGGATGCCTAAATATCTAATCTGGTTGTAAGGAGCCCATTGAAATGGAAAGCCACGCAAAAAAAGACCTCGACATGGTACCACTCACCCTAAGAGTCTCTGACTTGGAGTAATTCATTTTGTACCCGGAGATCACGCTAAACTCCTGTAAAAGAGTCAATGGGGGGGGGGGGAGGAAAGTTTCTGCACATGATAAATAAAATATAGAGTCATCTGCGTACAGAGATATTTTTTGTTCAAGTCCCCCCACCATAATACCCTTAATCTCTAAATGTTGGCATTCTCTACCCGCCAGTGGTTCCAAACTAATTGCAAATAATAGAGGTGAGAGGGGGCACCCCTGTCTAGTCCCTCTAGAAACAGTGAAAGCTGTGGAACTGACACCATTAATCCTTGGAGATTTGTTTCTGATGAGTCCTACTGTAGACACCTTGTGTCTGGAGACCCTGGCAGTGGGCTCCCCACTCCATCAGGGAGGCATCCATGGTGAGACTCACCTCTGGCTCCAGTGGGGAGAAGGGGATGCTCTGGAGGAAGTTGTCCTCCATTGACTACCACATCAGGGACCTCACCAGGGATCTGGTCACCTGAATGGAATAATTTTGAGGGTGCAATGCCTGTGACCACTGGGCACTAAGCGTCCATGGAGTTGTCCTCATGTAGCCTTGCCAGAGGCACTGTGAGCACTGAAGAGGCATTCCTTGATGTAGCATGCCATCTGCAAGACTGGCCATAGTCTGCTGTCTGGGAGGAAGGCCCAAGCCTGGGTGGTGTCTAGAACAGCTCCTATGAACAACATTTTCTGGGAAGGCCCAGTTGAAACTTTGAGGGCTTCAACAGGACTCCTATGGACACTAGAAAGTGAGAGGAAGTGGTCACTGCCTGCTCTGTCTGCTGTCTGAACAGGCTGCTTGAGAGATCAGCCAGTCATCCAGATACAGGAACTCTTACAGTCCTAGCTTTCTGAGGTGCACTGCAACTACTACGCTTTGTAAAAACTCACAGTCCTGAGGAGAACCCAAAGGGTAGGACTCTGAACTGGTAGTGTTGCCCATCCACACAGAACCCGTATATTCAATGATGCTAATCATTCCTGATGTTTTAGGTAAGGTAGGAAAGATCCCAGGGAAATCATTTTGAATTTTTCTTGATCCATGTATTTGTGCACATTTCTGAGGTCGAGAATGGGAAACATACCCCCTGATTTCTTTGGTACCAGGAAGTAGTGGGAGTAAAACCCTGCATTCCATTCTGATTCTGGCACTATTTCCACTGCCCTGTTTTTAGAAGGCCCACAATCTAGTGTGCCAGAAGCTCTGACATGTGAGCTGAAAAGGAGAGTTGCCTTCTTGGATGATTGTCTGGAGGGGTTTCCAACAATTACAGGGAGTATCCTTCTCAGAATATCACCAGAACCCAACTGTCCGTTGAGATGGATTCCCAGTGACGGTAAAACTGTGTTAGGTTTCCCCTACTGGGGAAGAGTGGTCTGCATCAGGCAGCTGAAGTGGACCTGGGGCTGGAAATTTAGATGGTGGCATTGAGTGCTTTCGGTGCCTGTGCCTTTAGCTGCACTTTCTTTTGGACCTAGGGAGGCTGGAATTTGTTGTTTTGGGCTCCCCTGCCTCTATCATGAAAGGACTGTGTGTTGTGAGAAAAGCTGCATCCTCTACCCCTTTGGAAGTCTTAAAGGGTCATTCTTATTTCCTTAGACTCTGTAAGAGAGTGCTCCATCTGCTGTCCAAACAGATTAGTGTCATCAAAGGGCACATTCATGATCTGTTACTGGAGATCCAGGGTGAAACCAGCAGTCCTCATCCAGGAATGCCGTCTGATGCAAATATCTGCAACAGCAGAGTGAGCTGATGCATCAAAGGTATCCACAGAGGCTTTAAGCTGATGGCTGTTAGATTCATTAACAGCAAGCAGCATTTCTTGTTTTGCCCCTGGGTCTGGCAGAGCCTCTGTCAAAGACTTATGCTTGCCCCAGAGGGCATAATCATACTTAGAGACGTGACCCTAGAAGCTATATATTCTCATGCCAAGGGTAGCTGAGACACAGACCTGCTTGCCCACAGTGTCTACTTTGCACAACTCCTTGTTAGTGCGGTGTGCAGTGACTTCCTTGTGCACTATGGCTTTGTCATTCTCAGCCAGAATAACAATGGCATCCGGTACTGGCTGAGTGAAATGCATAGACTTAGATTTAGGTGTGACGTAGACAGCCCGTTCTGAGTGCTGTATAATTTTCTTTTTATATAAAATGTATTAGTGACTGTCTCTGCTGAAAAATCAAATGCTCTAGGAATGACCTCACTCATCTCTCCCCCCCCCCACACACACAGATTTCGGCTCACAGCTGCAGGCCAAGAGAACTGCTGACAGCATGTATCACACACTCAGTTTTTAAAGACAATGTGTTACCTGGAAGTCTTTACTCAAGGATCCTGTTTCTCTGAGTTAATTACAGAGTTGTTTTGGGTTAACTTTGTTAAGAGGGAAAATCATAAAAAAGGTTTATGATGTTGAAGAGGAAACACAGGTTATTACACCGAGGTGAGAGGTCATAAATGCTCATATGAAGCCTGTGTGAGAAGGGTACAGCATGGGATCAAAGAAAGTGTCATTGAAATTGAGTTATGCTAAGGTTGCAGAATAAATACTTTGAAATTACATCCTGTGGTTGTATAGAAATATATATTTTTTAGATATTTTGACAGAGGAGGAGCTGGATGACCTCATCCAAAAGGGGTTGGCAAATACAGCTTGTAAAGATTATTCTTTTCCACTACAAAGACATTTTTATCTGACTCTGACCAAGATAACATCTGAGCGCTGAAAACAGGTATTTAGAAAACTAGACAAAATCTAAATATTGTTGTAGGAATTGCACTGTTTTAAACCTTGTTTCGTTTAAAGATATGTATGTCTTGTGATATAAGAGTTCTGTATTGTATGTTTGACATATTATATATTTTAGTAAACACTCTAATTTTAGAACAAACCTGGTCTGTCTTTGAATTGCTTTCTTTTGCTGATAAATATTTATGGTTATAGCAGACAGCAGACATAGCTTATATGGTGGTACCAAACTGGAAAGAGAAGCGTTTTAAATCTGAGGTCTTTATTAAAGTTTGAAAGGGTTAATTTCTGCACGCCTGGTCAGGTGCCCGTAGGCAAAGATATCTGGCCCCCCGGAGACAGATATATCTGAGCCTGTGCATTGGTTATGCTAATAAGAGGTTAACAGTTTGAATCCCTCCAGAACTGGAGACCAAACTGGAGACCAAAGGTTGATCCGAACTCACAAAAACAGACAAGAGGGTTACCTTGTCTGTTACACTGTTCACAAGACTGCGCTCAGAGGTTGGCACTTTGGGAGTAGAGGGCCTGACCTGCTGAGTGAATCTGTGACATTAGGAACTGCACAGTTCTTGTCCATGTGCTTGGGGACAGCTGCCACAGTAGAAGAACTCCTCCAAGCTGCCTAAGAGAGTGTCTCCAGGCCTGGCTGTGTGAGAGGAACTAGAGATACTGGGATATTTGGCAAATTTAGAAACCCCAGTTTCCTGTCCATTCGCCTAGCCTGGTCTATGGCTGCTGACTCAAAATTCAATGCAGAATGTGTAGTTCTGAGCACAGCCTGGAAAGAGAAATCCTCCTAAGGTACAGTGACAGGAACTGGTTCTGGGTTCTCTGGACTACAGTACGAGTCATTATCCTCACCATCAGAGATGAGGATAGAAACAAAGAAACATAGATTCTGAAGGCAGGTAAGGGCCGCTTGGCCCACCTAGTCTGCCTATTTTTCCCACCTACATTCTCACCGCAGACCCTACTTGATTTATAGCTCTTTCTCCCTCCCCTCCTTCCTTTCCACTATGATTCCCTTGTGCCTATCCCATGTATTCTTAAACCCCACCACTGTTTTTGCCGCCGCCACCACTGCTGAAAGGCTGTTCCAGGAATCCACCACTTTTTCTGCAAAGTACTTCATCACATCTCTCCTGAATCTACCCCCTTCCAGCTTCATATCATGTCCCTTTGTTCTTGAGCACTATTTTTTAGAAAAAACTTCCCTCCTGTACCTTATTTACTCCTGTGTGGTATTTAGAGGTCTCTATCATATCCCCATCTCCCTCCTCTTCCAGGGTGTAAATATTGAGGTCCTTTAGTCTCCCTCCGTAAGGCTTTTGACGCAGACCCTGCACCATTTTAATTTTCCTTCTCTGGACTGACTGCACTCTGTCTATGTCCTTCCAGGAATGTCGTCTCCAGAACTGGACACAGTACTCAAGGCAGGGTCTTACCAGCAGTCTATACAGGGACAACACCACCTCCCTTTTTCTGCTGACAATACCCTTTCCTATGCCCCCCAGCATCCCACTAGCCCTGCCAACTGCCTCATCTCACTGCCTGACCATCTCTAGGTCATCCAGCATGATTACCCCCAGGTCTTTTTCCTGCTTGGTTGTTGTCAATACCACTCCACCCATTTTGTACTCTGCCCTGATTTCTGTGCCCAAGTGCATTATTTTGCACTTTTCGCATTGAAACCCAGCTGCCATATCCTTGACCACTCCTTGAGTTTACTCAGGTCTCTGCTCATCCTTTCTACTCCCCCTCCCGGAGTGTCCACCCTGTTGCAGACTTTGGTGTCATCTGCAAAGAGGCAGACCATCCCTTCCAGCTCATCTGCAATGTCACCTGTAAAGACATTGAAAAGGACTGGTGCCAGCACTGATCCCTGAGGTATCCCGCTGGTCACCCTCCCTTCCTTGGAGTGAACTCTGTTTACCACAACCTTCTTGTCAATTATCCCCTAACCAATTTCTTACCCAGTTTACCACCTTTTAACTCATCCCTAAGCTACCCAGCTTACTCACTAGTCTCCTATGTGGAATGGTGTCAAAAGCCTTACTTAAATTCAGGTAGGACATGTTCACCGCTCCTCCCTGATCTAATTCCTTGGTCACCCCGTCAAAGAAATCTATCATATTTGTCTGACATGACCTCCCCTCCCCCCAATAAAACCATTCTGCCTTGTGTCATATAACCCACTGGATTCAACAATCCTTTCCTTCAGTAGTGTTTCTGTCACTTTTCACCACTGATGTCAGGCTGACTGGCCTATAATTTCTAGGCTGTTCCCTGCTACAACTTTTGTGAAGCAGGACTACATCTACCCTTCTCCAGTCCTCCAGAACCATCTCACCTTCCTGTGATCTGTTAAATAAGACTGTCAGAAATGCAGCCAGTACCTCCTTGAGCTCTCTCAGCACCTGTGGATGCACCCTGTCAGGCCCCATTGCTATGTCTACCTTCAGATTAGCAAGTGCCTTTAGGGCTCTCTTCTGAAAAAGGACTAGTGTGCACCTCCCCCCCCCCAAGGCTCTTGTTACGTTTTTGCAGTCCCTCCTCTTACCCTTCCTCTGTAAAGACTGAGCAGACGTACTTATTCAAGATGTCTGCCTTTTCTCTTTCCCCCTCAGTACAGTCCCCTCTTCCCTTTTTAACATTACACCCCACCCACCCCCAGCCTTCCTCTTCTCACTTACATACCTACAAAATGTCTTGTCCCCTTTTGATACCACTGGGTCATTCTCTCTTCAGTTTGCACCTTTGCACACCTTACTGGTTTCACTGCTTCCCTTTGCTTCCCCTGATAGACCTCCCTATCCTCCTCCCTCTGTGCCTCCTTGTATCTTCTGAATGCAACCCTTTTAGCCTTTGCTTTTTGCACCACCTCTTTCGAGAACCATAGTTGTCTCTTCTTCCCCTTACTTTTGCTCACTTGCTTGATTTGTTCCATTCACTATGCCCCCTTTTAGCCTAGCCCACAGTTCCTCTACCCCCCCAGGTCATCTCCCTCTGCCAAGTCATCTCTGGGACATTCACCCATCTTTATAAAATCTGCCCTTCTGAAGTCCAGGACCTTCACCTGTGTGTGGCTTGATTCCACGGTCGTCCTTATATTGAACCACACTGTACAGTGATCTCAGGTCCCCAGGTGGCCTCCCACCCTGACACCTTCAACACTGTCCTTGTTAGTGAGTACCACATTCAGTACCACCCCATCGTGAGTGGACTAGTTGCCCGAGGAATACCCACTACAGGAAGTCCAGGCTGTCCCTGCTTCTAGCTGAAGCCACAGCTGGGAGACTCCAATCTATATCCAGTAGAGGAAGTAAGCTGTTGATTAACTAGAATCTGCAGCTTATCCATCAGGTAGAGAAATGGAGAGACTGGGTGGGCTAAGCGGTCCTTATCTGCCGTCAAACTCTATGTTTCTATGGTTCTACCAGCAGCACCTCCCTGTTTTTTGTCATCTTGCCAATGACTTCCAACAGTACCTTATGTAACTCCTGCCCCAGTGCCAGAGGTCTGTAAATAATGCCGGTGTAAATAGTGGCTCCATTCCCTGACTCCAAGGTGACCCACAGTGCCCCCCCGAATTCCCTGTATCTCCATCACTTTTATGCTTTCCTTCATGTAAAACACCACAGCCCCTCCTTTTCTTCCTATCCTGTGCCTCCTGAACACAGTATAGCCTGGTATAGCCATGTCCCAGTCATGGTTTTCAGTGCATCATGACTTGGTAATGGCCACTATATTTAGGTTGGCCTCTGCCATCATGGCCTTAAGGTCTGGAATCTTACTTCCTCGACTTCTAGTATTCTCACACATGGCCTTCCAGATTTTGTTTGCACTCTGCTTGTTACTCCCCCTTTCTCCTTTGTGCCCCCCCTCTCTTTCAATGTTTCTGCTCCCCTCCCTCTCTATCACCCCGCTTCTTGTATTACTTTGCACCCTAGGGTTTTTTTCTCCCCTCAAGACCTCCCTACCTACTACTTCAGCCTATGGGTGGGGGGCAGTTTCTGCCTCCCCGATTTCTTCTGCCACCCCCATCATCTAGTTGAAATGTTTATCGAAATAACATTTAAACTGCCCACTGAGAACTGCGGTTCTCCCTCCCCCATAAGGATGCAGGCCACCCCCTCATACAGACCCTCATCCTGCCAGGTGGGTCCACAGTCCCCAATGTAGCTGAACCCCTTCTCTCTGCACCATTCTTTCAGCCATGAGTTAAAGGTTCTGGTGCAGAGAACCCCCTCTTCTTCCCATAGTAGACAGGTAGTGTTGTGTTTGGTGGCCGAAAATAAGTACCTTAAACACACAACTGTCTTGGTAAAATTACTTACCTTAGTAATCTTATTTCTTCCAGTGTATTCATCTATATTCATAACTGTATGCAGTCTGCCTCCTAAGTAGAACTGCCCGGAGAGAATAGGAACTATATGCAAATGATAAAACCTATCATTGCTCGAGACACACATTCAAACTGCTGCCCTCATCTACTGCAACATTCCATCAACGTCTCTGATTTTGAAAAATAGCCTACAAGGCAGAAACCCTAAATACCTATCTAAAACTATCTATAAATGCCTAAAAAGGGGATAACCCCCATAACCAAGTATATACCCTAGTGACTATTTCACTAGAACTAAAACATAAGTTTTATCCTGGAAACTTGGGTAACCAAAGAAAAAGGAGGAATCGTGCCCAGGTAAAGTATACCCCAATGGGGTCTACATGTTCATAGAAAATCCAAGATAACATCAGTAGGCATGCTGAGGCTCTGGTTCTGGTAGGGGAGGCAGGGAAGGGAGAGTTATGAATATAGAAGAATATACTGGAAGAAATAAGATTACTAAGGTGAGTAATTTTTTCTCCTAAACTCATGTATTCTTCTATATTCATAACTGTATGCAGACTTCAAAGTAGTACCTTTGGAGGTGGGCAGA
Source organism: Neoceratodus forsteri (assembly GCA_016271365.2). Classification (NCBI taxonomy): domain Eukaryota; kingdom Metazoa; phylum Chordata; order Ceratodontiformes; family Ceratodontidae; genus Neoceratodus; species Neoceratodus forsteri. The sequence continues at coordinate 1,697,418,352 of CM057450.1, forward strand.
GAACCTACTTAGGAAAGAGGCTCTGCAGGACTGCTGTTCCAAATTTGGCGTCAGCTCTGGACAGTATATCCAGGCTGTAATGCTTAGTGAAAGTATGTACTGTCCTCCGTGTGGCAGCTTTGCATATGTCCAGTAGGGGGACATCCCTTGAAGCTGCTATAGAAGCAGCTGTTCCCCTGGTTGAATGGGCCCTGAGTCCCAATGGGGTCTGTTTGCCTGCTTTCTGATAGCAGAACTGTATACAACTAACTATTCATCGGGAGACTAATCTCTTGATAGCTGGTGTACCTTTTTTCACAACCCCATAGGTAAGGAATAACTGTTGATTATCCTGCCTGTGGTCCTTAGTATGACATAAGTAGTAACTAAGAGCTCTCTTCATATCCAGACTGTGAAGTCTACGCTCACCTGAAGTAGAATGTTCAGTGAAGAACACTGGTAATGTAATGGACTGGTTCAAATGAAAATCTGACACCACCTTAGGGAGAAATTTTCTATAGGTTCTGAGTACCACTTTATAATTATGGAAAGACAAATAGTCCTTTTCCACAGATAGGGCCTGAAGCTCACTTATCCTTCTAGCAGAAGTAATAGCTACTAGGAATACAGTTTTCCATGTGACATACTGTAGGTGGGCTGAGGACATAAGTTCAAAAGGTGGCCTCATAAGTTGAGCAATACAAATGTTCAAATCCCAGCCAGGGACAGGTTCCCTAATGGGTGGAATGTAAGACAGAGACCCTTGAAAAACTTTTTAAAAATAGGGTCAGATGCAATGGAAGTGGGGCATCCCACTGAAACATGAAACGAGATAGCTGCTAAGTGGACCCCCTTAGTGAAGTATGCTTAAGGCCCTGATCATGTAAGAAAGTAGAGGTACTCCAGCAAAGTTGGAATCCCTGCTGTGGGGAAATGAGTTCAATTATGTAGGATTACCAAGAGAAACCTTTTCCATTTGGCTGAATAGGTTTTCTTGGTGGAGGGTTTTTTATATCCCTTAAGTATGTGTAAAACTGCTTGGGAGAGATTTAAGTTTGCAAATTCTATGTCTTCAAGAGCCAAGCCTTGAGACAGAGAGCTGGGACTGGGATATCCTATTTTCCCCTGGTGGGAGGTTAACAGGTGGAAGATGTAGTGGTGTCGATACCAGCTTGGATAGTAGAAGAAGATACTAATGTTGTCTGGGCCAGTCTGGGGCGATGAGAATCATTGAGGCAGACTGGGACCTGAGCTTGATCAGGACTCTGAGGAAGAGAGGAAAATGAGGGAAAGCATACAGACTTCTCCCTGACAAATCCATTACCATGGCATCCACTGGGACTGTGCCCCTGAGTGGGGGTCTGCAACAAAACAGCGGTAGTTTGTGGTCCTCTGGAGAGGCAAAGAGGTCCACCTCCGGGGTACCCCACCTTCTGAATACTGAACTGGCCACCTGTGCGTCCACCAATGACCACTCGTGATGGCCCTGACTGATTCACTGAGGGCATCCGCTAAAATGTTGTCCTTCCCTGGGACATGGACTGCTTGCAGAGTTACTTTTATAGAGTATGCAAGATCCCACAGTTTCATGGTCTCTGAGCATAGAGGGTCGGATATTGTGCCCCCCTGTTTGTTTATATAGTATACTGATGTGATATTGTCTGTTCTGATCTGTACCACACTTCCTGTTACCAAATGAGCAAAAGCTTTTAGAGCTAGAAACACAGCTTGGAGCTCCAAGAGATTTATGTGCAAAAGGGATTCTGCCTCGGACCAAGTCCCATGTATGGTGTGTTCCCCCATGTGGGCGCCCATCCCAGTAGAGAAGCATCTGTTGTGAGAATAAAGGAAGGGTTCTCCTTCTGGAAAGGGACACCTTGCCTTAAGTTGTCTAAATTTTTCCACCACTGTAAGGCTTGAATAACAGCCTCTGTTACTGGGATGAGCTTTGACATCTTGTCCCTTCTCTGTGACCAATGGGACCTGAGATGAGATTGCAAGTCTCTCATTCTGTATATTGCCCCTGAAACTGTACCTGTTGCTGCAGCTATATGGCCCAGGATCTGCAGATAGTGTCTTGCTGGTATAGCTTGAAAGAGGCAGCCATGTCAAAAATAACCTGCACTCTGTCTTGAGGGAGGAAAGCCCTTCCTTGAATAGTATCCAGTTCTGCTCCTATGAACTGAAGCAGCTGAACAGGGGTAAGGACAGACTTCTACTGATTTATCAGGAATCCCAATGACTGTAGGAGATGCACTGCTGATTGCAGGTGCTCTGAGACTTGTTTTGGGGATTTTCCCACAAATAGCCAGTCATCCAGATAAGGGAAGACTAGGATGCCAGACTTCCTTAAATGTGCCACCACCACAGCTAGGCACTTTGTGAATACCCTTGGTGCTGAGGTCAGACCGAAGGGAAGGGAAGTGAACTGATAATGTCCTGAAAGAAGTCTGAACCTGAGACACTTTCTGTGAGATTGCCTTACTGGGATGTGAAAATAGGTATCTTTTAGCTCCAGAGATGCCAACCAATCTCTCTGCTGGATAACTGGGAGTATGGATCGCAAGGTGACCATCTTGAATTTTGGCTTTACCAGGAATTTGTTGAGAGATCTGAGATCCAGAATGGGTCGCCAGTCCCCATTTTTCCTTTTGGTCAGGAAGTAGCGGAGTAGAAGCCCCTTCCTCTGAGATGTGCTGGTACATGCTCCACTGCTCTCATGTGGAGCAACTTCTGCACCTTTTTTAACAAGAGCTTGCCCCCCAAGAGGGAAGCTGGTTTGAAAAGTCTTGACTTCAGAGGGGGAAGGGATTTGAAACATAGGGACAAACCCTGACTTACCACCTCCAGAACCCACCTGTCTGTGGTGATGGAGAACCAGTTCTGGAGGAAGTAAATCAGCCTGCCCTCTACTGGCAGTGGGGAGGCGACCTGGACCAACTGGTCAGGGGTTTTGTTTTGGGGGTGCCTGAGCTTGGGCAGATTGGGAGCCCCTTCTGGAACTCCTCCTGCCCCAGGTCTAAAACACCCAGTCTGCTGTGGGTAGGGTTGTTGCTGAAAAGCAGCTTGGCCCTGATAAAAAGGCCTCCCATAGGAGGACCTTCCCCTGGCCCCCTTCCATAAGGCCTATAAGAAGGGGTAGGCCTGCCCCTGGAGGAATTACTCTTGTAGGTGGCCTTGTATGCATCCACCTTTTTCATGTATTCCTCAGTGTGTTTGCCAAACAGGGAATTATTCTCCACAGGAAAATCCATGGCCTTTGTCTGGGTATCCTGGGTGAGATTAGTGGCCCTAAGCCATGCCAGTCTTCGTAGGGCCACTGACAGAGCAATGTACCTGGCAGTGGTATCATTAGCATCAGCTGCCATCAGGAACTGGTATTTAGCAGCTTCCAGACCAAATCTAGCTGTCTCTGCCAGGTCGTCAGAGAGGGGTGAGGGAGCCTTCTCTGACATAGCCAGTACTGATTGCCACAGTATTTTCTGATACTGTGCTACATATGCCTGGTAATTAGCCTGCCTCACACCTAGGGAGGCTGCTAGGTACCCTTTCTTAGACATTCCGTCTAATTTCCTGGATTCCTTCTCAGGGGGATGGGAAGAGAGAGGAACCCTCGCCTTTTCACAGGCTGCCTGCTGAACTATACCTTGGTGATCAGGGTAAGAGCATAAAAATTCTGCTCCCTCCATGTCCAGGTGATATTTCTTGTCAGACTTCCTATCTATAGGAGGGATAGATTTTGGAGTCTATAAATTTTAAACAAGTCTTTTTTAAAGAACTTGTTGATTGGTAAATATACCTTTTTTGTGGGGGTTAACCCCATCATCTCAAAGTATTCGGCCTTCTCTTCATCATCGACCACTTCAGTGGTAGCTAAGTCCAGAGCATCCCCTTTCTTTCTCACAAAAGAAAAGTGAGAAGAAAAAATCCTCAGGTTGAGGGGGAGAACCGAACTCCTGCTCAGGTGAGATTTCGGGCTCTATAGGTTCGTCCTGTTCAGGGTCCATCTAACCACAGTCATCACATTCCAGTTCCTGTGACTCAGGGACAGGAGCTGTGGCAGAAGCTTTAGGAGGAGCAGGTTGAGCAGGCAGAATCTCCTGTAAAGCCCGCAGAACCCTCATAGCCTGAGCTATCTCCTTTGCAGAAGGCAGGCTGTGAGACACAGTAGAGACCCCCTGAGGAACAGAGGCCCGGGGTTCTATGTGCTTAGTTTTCTTAGATTTTTTGAAGGGGGCCGGAGAGTCAGCCGGACCGCTCTCCCCCTTTTTAAAGTGCCAGAAACACCCTTCTCAGGGGTGGTAACAGTAGATAAAGCGGTTTCACCCGCTGTTTTTGGTGGCTGGTTAGAGCCAGAGGGACCACTCTCTACTTTTTTCTTCAGCCTTTCCATTCTTTTCTCAATTGTTTTGGGGGGAAGGATTTACAAATGGCACAGTCTGCTGAAAAGTGATCAGGTCCCAAGCAGACTAAACAAAGGCCGTGTTTGTCAGCTTTAGCAAACACTTCCCCACATTATATACAATTTTTGAAACCTGGGGGACCAGTCTTTTTCTTTGGTTTTTCTTGTGTTTCCATTTCCAGGAGAAAAACCAGCAACTGCTTACTAGTATTCACACTAACATTTATTTTTTTTTTTTGTTTGTTTTTTTGTCGGTTCAGGAACCTGTTAAGGATCCGAGGAAAGAACCAATAACTTAGATATCGTACTGGGATCAGCGGTTCACAAGAACTGGGGTATCGGTTCAGAAGAACCGACTGCTCAGTTACAAAGAATACATTTAAAACACAGAAATTAATGAAAATATATAATCTTTTATGACTAAAACTAAGGCGAAAAACGCCAAATTAACTAGAAAAGCCCCGGTTCCTCAGCGGTTATACCGAATGTGAGGAACCGAGAAATAATATAATTTTACTGCTAAACTAGAGAAACTTAACTTCTTTAAATAACAGGACTAAACTAAACAATAAACGAAGGCAGCAGTTTAAATATTAAGCTAGATAATACTTATAAAACTGGAACAAGCTCGAACTGACGAGAGGAAGATCTCCAGGCGTCTGACTTGTCAGGCAGAGTGAGAAATCTGAGACGTTGATGGAATGTTGCAGTAGATGAGGGCAGCAGTTTGAATGTGCGTCTTGAGCAATGATAGGTTCTATTATTTGCATATAGTTCCAATTCTCTCTGGGCAGTTCTACTTAGGAGGCAGACTGCATACAGTTATGAATATAGAAGAACATATGGGGTTAGAAAACACGCCACACTGAAATCTAGGCCTTCTCTTTTTACTTCCATTCAGCAGTACATACAAGAGGAGACTGGGCCAAACACAGGCACACTTACAGGAAGTGCACATTCTCTTAAAGCTGTACCATCTCTAACATTTCTTAAAGCTATACTACACGTAACAATCCCTCCTGACTTAGCTAAGAAGTACTTAAATCAATAATGCAGAAGTACTATGAAACTATTACAGTTATTACTGCAATGTCTCTTTTAGTTAATCTATGTCATTAGGCTATACCTCTACAAGACCATTCTCTTTGGTGGACGTCTTATACGTCCTGACCGACCTAGAACGACTCAAGGCTGCTGCACTGGAATCTGATTAGCATCAGCCACATCTTGTCTCAAATGCTGTGGTTCCACTATCTCTTCCTGTTCTTGTTCTAGAACAAATAATGCTGGATAACTACCCCAACTCTGGGTATCCCTTTTTTGTTCTGTCTCACTTCTAGTACATAATTAATCCACCTGTTTTTTCACTCTCCTCTGGTTAGTCAGTTGAACACTATAGACAACATTTCTGAACTTTTTTTCCACCACGCCTTCTATCCATCTCTTTGGGCCTGCATACATCCTTACCCACACAAGATACTTGGGTTTGAAGGATCTGGGCTTAGGAAGCATTTCAGTTACTGACTTATAGCCTAGAGGGCGAAGAAGATCCAACTGAGTTAGAATTTGATGTCCAAACAACAATTCTGCAGGGGATATTCCCGTGGCACAATGTGGTGGTGTTCGATACATCGCAAGAAAGTCCAAAAGGGCTATCTGCATTGCCGTCCGTGTAATAGGATTAGCTTTGTCCATACTCTTTTTAAAAATCTGAACCAGGCGTTCCACGTCGCCATTTGAACTTGTATGGTAGGGAGGTGAGAAAATATGGCAGATACCACGTTGCTGGCAAAATGCTTGGAATTCAACAGACATGAACTGTGGTCCGTTATCCGAGACAATCACTTGCGGAAAACCACGGGTAGCAAAGATAGATTTCAACACTTTGATGGTACTCTCAGTAGTTGTCGAAGACATCTGATGAATTTCTGGCCATTTACTATAAGCATCAGTTAAGAGTAACCACATGGAATTTAGGAATTTAAATAGGGTCCCGTGAAATCAATATGCAACCTTTGCCACGGTTTTTCAGGTCATTCCCAATGGTGAACTGGAGCTCTTGCCAGATTTCCCATCGATACAGCACAACCTTCATCTTTGCACAACCTGGTATATGTCTCTATCAATGGAAGGCCACCATACATGAAGTCTGGCCAGGGATTTCATTTTAGCAATGCCTGGATGGCCCGCATGCAAAAGAGTCAAAACATTTGAGTGATAACATTGGGGTACTATGACACGCAATCCCCATAGAAAACACCCTTCTGCAATGGACAACTGCTGTCTTTTTGTATAGCAGGGTTGTAGTGCAACCAAACAAGTAGTGCCTTGCGGACAGCCCTAAGCATATACTGATACACTTGTTTCAAAATTACATCTTGACTAGTCGCTTTTGCAAAGTCCTTGGCTAGTACTGGAAGTTGATCTAACTGTTGTAGCTCCATTGCACACACAACAGTACAGTCTTCCATATCCTTGAATTGCACTGGAAAACTATTTGGCTCCACCTGGCATGCTAATGGCTCCTCTTTAAGTCCCACATTGAACTCCATTTCTCTGGATATTGGTAACTTCGACAAGGCATCCGCATTTCCATGCTGGTCCGTTGGTTAATATGTAACCTCGAAATTACAGGCAGACAAAATTAATGCCCATTGTTGAAGTCTGCTACTGGCTGTCTCTGGAATTCCTTTTCCTGGACTGAAAATTGTCACTAGTGACAGTGAGCCATCTTCAGGTAAAACTTGCAACCTAGCAAGGATTGGCGAAATTTCTCGACTCCGAACACAATCGCTAATGACTCTCTCTGAATCTGGCATAATTAATTTCAGCTGCAGTGAGTTTGCATGAAGTATGGGCTATTGACTTCTCCACTCCTTCTGGATCTGTATGGAAAAGGACAGCTCCTATACCCACAGGACTAGCATCACAGGCCAATGTGATAGGTAAGTTAGGGTCATAATGAGTTAAAATATTCACATCAGTTAGAGAGAGCTTGATGGCTTGAATTGCCATAATGTGGCCCTTGGTCCATTTCCACAGAGTACCCTCATGTAACAGTTAATTTAGGATAGCACATTTAGTGGCTTAGCCAGGTACGAAACGGTCATAGTAGTGCACCATACCCAAGAATGAGTGCAACTCTGAAACATTCTGCGGTTCAGGTATGTGCATAGTGGCTTCCACCTTTTCATCATTTGGCCGAATTCCGTCTTTGTCAATAGTATGACCTAAGTACGTGACACTTGGTTGACAAAATTGCCATTTTTCTCTCCTAAATCTGAATCCACTCTGTTGCAATCTCTATAAAGTATTTTGTAAGTTAAGTGAATGTTCTGCTTCTGTCTTGCCCATGACAAAGATGTCATCCAAATAACGAGCAACACCTGGTATATCACTCACCGTTTGCTCAATCATTTTTTGAAAAATAGCAGGTGTGGAACTAAGGCCAAAACACAACCATTTGTACTTGTACAATCCTCGGTGTGTATTGATCACTACCAATTTCTCAGAGTCTGTATCCCACTCCACTTGAAGATATGCATCAGCGAGGTCCAGTTTAGAGAACCCCACACCACCATTCAGTCTATGAAAAATTTCCTCTGGTAAGGGTAAAGAAAATACATCTGTGCTAAGTACTGGATTAATTGTCAACTTAAAATCTCCACATAATTGAACCTTACCATCTGGTTTAGATACCACCACAACTGGAGTGGCCCAATCTGAACGTGAAACCTTTTCCAGCACAACTGTTTTTTCTAGTCTGTCCAATTCTGTCCCAATGACTGGTTTAAAGGCAAAAGGGAGTTTCTGTGGTTTACAAAACTTAGGGACTGCATTAGGCTTTGTAACTAGCTTGGCCTTAGCTGTTGTGCAACATCCCCGGCCTTTCCACAACTCTGGATACGTGTGTAAAATCTCCCCAAGCTTGGGCGGATTACTGCTTTGTGGTACTTGGAGAGCAGCAAGTAGGCCAAAATCTGCTGGATCAACATGAATGTTAAGAAGAACCTGGGTATCTCTGCCCAAAATGTTGACACCCTTTTTTGAAACCAGAAAAGTTAAAGGTGTACCAGGATAATCAGTCCTGCATACCAACGTGGTAAACAAGCCCAGTGGCTGAACTGGTTGCCCTTCAAATGCATGCAGCAACTTATTACAAGGAGACAATGGTGGCTTATCCAGATCAGACCATGTTTGATAGTTAATAAAAGTAACAGGGGAAGCAGAATCTACCATTATACGCAACTGACACCTTAATTGTGGCAACTGAAGTAACACATAGAAAGGAGGAACATCTTTAGTTTGCATTTGTGGTGCAATAGAAACCACCGCACTGTCTGGGGCTCTCCAAATTGACTACCACGATTCTCCTGCTCCTGCTCACCTTAGCAATATGCCCCTAATATTTATTTACATGACACTAAACTTCTCTGAATTTGCACTGGTCTCTGCTATGCTGAGACGACCCACATGATGCACATTTGTACTGGCCATGCAGTTTGGGTGGAGTGGTTGAATTTTTCTTTAAAACAGTGGCTTAGACTTAGCTTTGAGCTGTTTCGATTTGGGTTTACTGCAGCTACTTGTACCTTATTTTTAGTGTACATCTTAGCATGTGCTTCATTTCCTGCAGCCTCATATATTTGTGCCAAATGTAAAAGTTCCTCAGTAGACTTCTTGACACTTACAGAAAGTAATTGCTAAATACGATGTTCATTATTCAACCCCATAACTAACTTATCAGCTAGATTAGATTCAAGATGCTCCCTGCTCCACTCACATGTGAGAGCTAAGCATTTGATCTCAGCCAAATACGACAGTAATGACTGACCTAGTTTCTGGTGGTAACTATAGCATTTATAACGTTCAGCCCTTGCGAAAGTTGTTAAATTGTATTGTGCATTCAATTTAGCCTTTAGCTCTTGATATGACAATTCCTCCGTCCGGTCCAGTGCACACAGACTGCATAAAAGTTTGAAGGCTTCACTCCCCAAGAAAGTATAAAAAGCAGCTCAAATGAGCTTATCCCGTTGCTCATCATTAGCAGCTTGTATGGCAGGATTAAGTAATAACCACTGATTAAATCATTGGGACCATGTATCCCAGTCCGTTCCTGTAAAAATTTCAAAGCTGGCTGAAGCTGCCATGATATTGCACAGTTCCAAATTGCTGGTGTGCCTCCAATGCAGAAAGTCACAAAATGGTGTAATTCAGTAAGCTGAAGCTATGAAAATATCCAGTTTGTTGTGTTTGATGGACGAAAAGAAAAAATACTCACCTGTAGTAATCTTGTTTCTTCCAAAGGGATCCACTAATATTATTACTCTCACAGTGCTCCCTTAAGCCAGTACTGCCCCAGAGAGAATAGAATGCTATGCTAATCATGGAATGTTTAGCTTGTGCATCTATTTTTCAAACTACCAGTGTCAACTGCCTACATTTTACCTCAGATTTCTTAGAAGCCTGCAAAGAGGCCATAACAACATGAAAATTACTATTTAAATAACTGCAGAAAAATAATGCCCAATTGGGCAAATAACAACATTAACCAAAGGACTAGTATAAACAAATGTCCCCTTTTTTTCTGAAGTCAGAGATGCCTTTAGAAAAAAAACTACAAGTTAAGACATTACTAGAAGGTGACAGCAGGTGGCATGCCACTCCAACTATACATCTTATCAGCTGTGGAGAGGGTTTTTCTTGTTACTGATTCTGAAAGGGGAGGCAAGGGTGGGGAGTAATAATATTAGTGGATCCCTTTGGAAGAAACAAGATTACTACTGGTGAGTAATTTTTTCTTCTAACCCCAGGAATCCACTAATATTATTACTCTTGCAGATTATGCAGCAGTACCTCAAGGAGGTGGGCCAGAATATATTTAGAAAAAAGACTCTGCAAGACTGCTGTGCCAAATTTGGCATCACTCCTGGACTGGGTGTCCAGGCTACAATGCTTAGTGAAGGTGTGGGCTGATCTCCAGGTAGCTGCTTTACATATTTCCATTAAAGGCACCTCTTGGGCAGCTGCAATAGTGGCAGCTGTGCCCCTTGCAGAGAGAGCCCTAAGACCAGAGGGAGGAACCTTGCCTGCCTTTGAGTAGCAAAACTGAATACACTGGACTATCCATCGAGAGATAGTCCTCTTTGAAGCAGGAGTACCTACCTACTTCCCCATAGGTGAGGAACAGTTGTTGTCTGTCCTGCCTACGATCTTTGGTATGAATCATGTAATAACTCAGTGCTCTTTTTACATCCAAGCTGTGCAATCTATGCTCACCTGAGCTAGAGTGTTCAGTAAAGAAAACTAGCAATGTTATAGACTGGTTCAAATGGAAGTCAGAAACCACCTTGGGGAGGAACTTCCTATTAGTTCTCAACACTACCTTGTCCCTGTGGAAAGAAACATAGTCCTTTTCCACACAAAGGGCCTGTAGCTCGCTTATCCTTCTGGCAGAAGTGATTGCTACTAGAAAAAACTACCTTCCATGTAAGAAATTTAAGCTCTGCAGATGCCATAGGCTTAAAGGGCATAAGCATAAGCTGGGCAATGCAAGTATTAAGGTCCCATGCTGGCACTGGTTCCCTGTGAGGGGGAAACAAATGAGAGAACCCTTTAAAGAATCTTGAATATAGGGTTTAATGCCAGGGAGGTATCCTTTCTAGCCGAAAGGTATTCTGAAACTGAAGCCAGGTGCACCTTCAGAGTTGAGTGTTGCAACCCCAGGTAGTGCAGGTGAGACAAATAATCAAGAAGGGTTGGCATCCCGGCCTGGGCTGGGACTATACCCTTGTCACTGCACCAAATGGAAAATCTTTTCCATTTTGAGGCATGGGTTTTCTTGGTGGAAGGCTTCCTGTAACCCTTAAGAACTTCTAAAACTGCTTCAGAGAATTGGCAATTTGCATATTCTAAGCCTCAAGAGCTAGGCCTTAAGCTTGAGACACCTGCGATTGAGGTACACTATCCTCCCCTGAAAGGAAGTCAGCAGATTGTACCTCTAAGGGAGGTGAATCAGTTTGCTTACAGACACTGAGAGCAGCAGGGAGTACCAAGGCTGTATTGCCCAATCCAGGGCTACTAGAATCATCGAAGCTGGTTGTGACCTGCGCTTGAGGAGCACCCTGAGTATCAGAGGAAAACGGGGAAAGGCATAGAGGTACCTGCCTGTCCAATCCAGAATCAGGGCATCCATTGGAACTGTCCCCTTCACTGGAGCCCTGCAGCAATAAAGAGGTATGTGGTGATTTTGGTGGAAAGCAAAAAGGTCTAATTCTGGGGTCCCCCACCTCCTGAATAGAGCATTCACCACTTGCTTGTTCAATGCCAATTCATGATGGGCCTGGTGTATCCTGCTCAAGACATCTGCCAAGGTGTTGTCCTTGCCTTGCAGATGAATTGACTATAGAGAGGCATTTAGAGAGTAAGCGAGGCTCCATATCTTCATCGCCTCTGCACACATAGGAGTGGACCTTGTCCCTCCTTGTTTGTTGATGTAATACATTGTTGTGGTATTGTCTGTTCTGACTTGTACCACCTTTCCCTGCATGAGATGAGAGAAACCCTGAAGGGCCAGATTAACAGCTCTTAACTCCAGCAGGTTTATGTGCAGGAGTGAGTCTGCACTCTCCCAAGTACCGTGGATGGTGTGATCCCTTAAGTGAGCACCCCAATCAAGCAGGGAAGCACCGGTTGTGAGAACCTGGGAGGGAGACTACTGCAGAAATGGAACCCCTTCCCTTAAATTTTCTGGTTCCCTCCACCATTGGAGGGCCTGTAGTAACATTTGCATGACTGGTACTGGCTTTGAGAGGGGGTTCCGCCTTTGGCACCAGTGTGCTCTAAGGTGGAACTGAATATCTCTCATCTGAAACCTCGCACCTATGACTGTGCTTGTTGCTGCAGCCATGTGCCCTAACAGTTGAAGAAACTGTTTTGTTGGCTTTGGCCTGCCCAGGACAAATGAGCCTGCCAGAAGCTGAATGCTTTCTGCCCTCTCCTGAGGGAGAAAAGCTCTTCCCACTACTGTATTCAGTTCTGCACCTATGAACTACAGAACCTGCACAGGAGTCAGGACTGACTTTTTGGTACTGAGAAGGAATCCCATGGAAAGCAGCATATCCTGGGTTACCTGAAGGTAGTCTGACACCTGTTGGTGGGATGTCCCTATGATTGGCCAATTGTCCAGATAAGGAAAATTTGTGGCACCCAGTCTTCTGAGGTGTGCCACTACTACTGCTATGCACCTGGTAAAGACCCTTGGTGCAGAGGTAAGGCTGAAGGGAAGTGTTGAGAACTGATAGTGGCCTGAGGGGAGTCTGAATCTGAGATACTTCCTGTGTGACTCCCTTATGGGAATAAGGAAATATGCGTCCTTTAAATCCAAGGAGGCTAGCCAGTCCCCTTTTTGCAGAGTTGGCAAAATCATGCTCATTGTGACAATTTTAAAGAGGACAGGAAATGATTTCTAATTGGCAGCTGTTTATAACATTCCCAGTTACATAAATTATATCCATAAGCCTAAATGATCCATATGTTACTGTACCTGAATAAAATGTGATACAAACAATTGTATTATGCATTGTTTTGTTTTTATGGGCACCATTCTCTTACAGTTCTTTTCATGGAACCAGTGATCTGGAGTTTTAACTATGTCCCGGTTTGTGTATAGAACTCTGAGCATGGTTCTGATAGGACAATGGCTCATGCTTAGCATTCTGTAAACAACCCATGGCATAGTTAAAACTCCAGATCACTGGTTCCATGAAAAGAACTGTGAGAGAATGCTGCCCATAAACACAAAACAATGCAAAATACAGTTTTTTGCATCACTTTTAATTCAGGTAGAGTAACATATGAATCATTTAGGCTTATGGATATCTTTTATGTAAATGGCAACATTATAAATAGCTGCCAATTATAAACCATTTCCAGTCCTCTTTAAATATAGGTTACTCACCTGTAACAGGAGTTCTAGGAATGGTATATGTTGTTCATCCATACTTATTGGCAGGTTCCTTGCCGCTTTAAATCTTGCCAGAAGGTCTTCAAGCTGGCTCCTCCCACCCACCCGGGTGGTAAAACTCTCGGCTCCGCCCCATGACGCCAGATCTGGCCAGCTGGAAGCTCAGTTTGTGCGTTGAAGCGGGAGGTCGGTGGTAGGATGGAAACAACATATACCATTCCTAGAACTCCTGTTACAGGTGAGTACCCTGTATTTAGGACATGGATATGTTGTTCATCCACACTTATTGGCAGACTCCTGGCAGTTCTCCGGGAGGAGGAGGCAAGGCGCACACCCCCTACTTACGGAATAGAGACTGGAGAACCGAGGCCCCAAAACCAGCATCCCGGCGTGACTCAAGGTCGATGTGGTAATGGGTAATAAAGGTGTGTGCTGACTTCCAGGTAGCAGCCCTGCAGATTTCCTGGATAGGGACGTCCCTGGAAGCAGCCACCGATGCAGCAGTATGACGGGTAGAATGAGCTCTTATCCCTCTGGGAGGCTCCATGCCCGCCAACTTATAGCAGAGATCTATGCAGGAGGTGACCCACCTGCCTATCGTCCGCTTGGCTGCAGGTCTGCCAGGTGCGGCTTCAGCGTAGGTGACAAACAGCTGGCGAATCTCTCCCCGAATTTCAGCCGTGCGCTCCTTATAATAAGCGAGCGCCCTTCTAGGGTCCAAAGTATGGAGCCTGTATTCGGCCTCCGAGGTGTGATTGGGGTAGAACACTGGCAGAGTCAACACCTGGTTAAGGTGAAACTCCGACACCACCTTCGGAAGGAATTTCGGGTGGGGGAGCAGGACAACCTTGTCCCTGTGGAAGACCAGGTAAGGAGACTCAATGCAGAGCACCTGGAGTTCTCCCATCCTTCTGGCTGACGTGATAGCCACCAAGAAGGCAGTCTTCCACGACAGGTGAGAGAGTTCACCTGTGCATTGGTTCAAATGGCTTGCCTATGAGCTTTGCCAGTACCAGCAGTAAATCCCACGGAGGTGGAGGTTCTCGACTGGAGGAAATGTGATCAAGGCCTTGAAAAGCCAGATCACCTTCTCTCCTGCATCACCGACTGCTCCTCGCCTGGCGCCTGCAAGCAGAGATGGCTGCCAGGTGCACCCCTGGGGTCGTCAAACTAAGCCCTTGACTAGAAAGGGACCATAAATAGTCCAAGATGCTTGCCAAAGGACAGGAGGAAGGGTCCAAGCCCTTGCTCTGACACCAAATGGAGAATCTCTTCCATTTGAAGGCATAGCACTTCCTGGTCGACTCCTTACGGGATGCCTCAACAACATTGAGGACCTCGTCGGAAAGACCCAAGGCCTGGAACTCTAGCCACTCAGGAACCAGGCCGTCAGGTGCAGGGATTGAAGGTCCGGATGGAACACCTTCCCCTGATTGACTGAGAGCAGGTCCGGGCGAGCTGGAAGCTGCCTTGGGAGCCTGGAGCTGAGGCTGAGGAGATCTGGGTACCAGAACTGGCGGGGCCAGTCTGGGGCTATCAGAATCACCTGTGCCTTGTCCCTCCTTGCTTTGAGAAGCACCTTGTGAATCAAGGGAAATGGGGGAAAGGCGTAGAAGAGGCCTGGGGTCCACAGCCTCGAGAAGGCATCCCCCTGCAGCGAGCCCTGCTGAGGGGGGCGGGCATGAAACAGCCTCAGCTTCGTGTTCTCCTGAGGCAAACAGGTCCACCTGAGGTGTGCCCCAGTGGGAGAACAGATCTTGTACTACCTCCGGCAGGAGAGACCACTCGTGAGATGCAGCCCCTATCCGGCTCAGGGCATCGGCCAGGGTGTTGGAGGCTCCTGCCACATGAATGGCTAGGAGATCCGCTCCAGGCTTACACGAGTAACTAAATGCGGAGAGCTTCCTTGCAAAGAAGCATGGAACATGTCCCCCTGGCGGTTTAGGTAGTACATGGTCGTGGTATTGTCTGTCTGGACTCGGACCACTTGACCCCGGGAGAAGCGGAGCAAAGCGGTGAGAGCTAGGCGGACCGCCTCGGAGCTCCAGCAGGTTGATGTGGCATCGGACTCCGCTGGGACCAGAGGCCGTGCGCGCTCAGTGTTCCCCAGATGGGCACCCCAACCCACTCGAGAGGCATCGGTCGATCAGAGAGAGCCGTCTGCTCGAGGCGGACAAACGGGATGCCCTCCTGCAGATGAGATGGAGCGATCCACCACCAGAGAGCATTCCACATCTCCTGGGTCACCATCACTAGCTGGTCCAATGGATCGAGCGTTGCTGACCACTGGCTGGCAGTCCCCACTGAAGGGGGTGCATGTGCCAGTGTGCCCAACGGACCACGCTGGTACAGGCCGCCATGAGACTCAGGAGGCGCAGGAAGTCCCGGGCAGGGCGCGATTGCCCAACCAGAAATGACTGGGCAAAGGAGGTAAGAACCTCGGCCCTGTCCACCGGGAGCCGTGCTCTGGCTCGAAGAGAGTCGAGCTCTGCCCCGATACACAGAATCACCTGCTTCAGCTCGAGTTCCGACTTGGCCTCGTTGATGAGAAGGCCGACTTGAGAGCAAACCTGGAGGGCCAGATCTCTGGACCGCTCCACCTCCTGTCTGGAGGGCTGCTATCAGCCAATCGTCAGGTAAGGGTACCCGGACCCCTCGGCACACGAGAGCTATCACCACTGCAATGCATTTGGTGAAGACCCTGGGAGCTGGAGACAGGCCGGGCATGGCTCGGAACTCGAAGAGGGATCCCTCCGCTCGAAAGCGAAGGAATCTCCAATGTGACGGACGGATAGGGACGTGAAAGAACGCATCCTGCAGATCCAGAGAGCAGAACCACATGCCATGTTCCAGGGATGGTATTATCTGAGCCAGAGTGACCATCCTGAAGGTTCGAGACCTTAGGAACTTGTTCAGGTCGTGTAGGTCGAGAATGGGGCGCCAGCGCCCCGTCCGTTTCCGAACCAGGAAGTACCTGGACACAAACCCTGGGTCTGAGGGAGGGTCCGCTACCTCCTGATCACCTCCTTTTGGGAGGAGGAGGCGATGTCAGCCCGGCGAGCCGACAGTGAGGCTCGGACCCGAGGCCCCGAGTGCGGCTGTGGCTCTGAAGGGCGGAGCCTGCTTCAATTCGACGAGGCAGGCTTTTCCACCACCTCCAGTACCCACCTGTCTGTGGTAATAATGGACCAGGTGGAAAGGAAGTGCCGGAGCCGTCCCCCCACGGGGGGGAACCTGGAGTGAGGTGACGGGGTTGGGGGCGACACCCCTCAGCCCGTCACTGGGCAGACTTACAGGAGGGACCGGCCGAGGGACCTCCTGGGCCTTTACCTCCCTGCTTCCTGTTGGAGGAAGCTCCGGGCTTGGGTTTGGGATGCGAAGCCCGAGCCTGCTGGCCCTGACATTGTTGGGCCGGACTCGCCGGGGGCGCAGAAGGACGAAAAGGCTTAGGCTGAGGTTTGCGGCCTTTGTCCTTCTGAGCGGAAGAGACCGAGTCCAAGGTAGCACTGGACTTCTCGATCCTCTGCAGGTGACCTTCCACCCCAGGGCCGAAGAGGTCAGTCCCCAAAAAGGGAACATCCGCCAACTTGTGCTGGGTATCCGAAGTAAAGGTGGATACCCTCAGCCAAACCCGATGACGCATAGCCACTGCGGCCGCCACAGACCTGGAACATGAGTCCCCAATGTCTAAAGCAGTCTGGAGCTGCTGTTTGGCCACTGCCCTGCCCTGGTCCCACACCTGCCTGACCGTAGTCTGCAGATCCACGGGAAGATGAGGGACGACCTCATCCAGGGAGCCCAACAGGGCATGAGAAAAATGTGCCATGAGGACGGCCGAACTGGCCTGGTGGAGGCCGAGAGAGGGCGCAGCATAGATTTTTCGCTCGGCATAGTCCAATTTCTTGGACTCCTTGTCGGAAGGTTTGTCCACATCCCTAGCGTTCTCGGCACGCCGGAAAACGCTGTCGGTAACCAACCCCTCAGCCGAGGGGTGTTCCGAAAAACCAGACAGGGAACCGGTAGGGACCGCATACTTCCTGGCCGAAGGCGCAGGACAGGAAGCAGGGCGCTGCCAGAGCTCCAAGGCTGGACCCACTATGACCGCGGCCACCGGAAAGGCCTCCGTAGGAGAATCCCCTCGGTCCAGAATCTCCATGAGGGGATACCTGGCCCATTTAGAAACAGGTTTGAGCTTCATCCCGGTGGACTCCGAGATGAGCCGAAGCAATCCTAGGAAGGACAAAGGGCTATCGTCCACCGACTGTCCTCCTGAGGACTCCAAGTCCATTCGCTTGGAGAAAAGGGAAGAATCATCCTCGGACTCGGAAGAGTCCTCAAAGAGCTGCCTCGGGCCTGAGCCACCCTCCACCTGCCGAGGTCTATCGGGAGTGAGGGTGACAGACAGCCTATGAGGCAGTCCCTGAGCCGACCGAGAATTTTTGGTCGGAGCCCCAACTAACGGCTGTAGAGGTGGAGGTTCCACCGGAATCGGTGGGGCAGCTGGTTTTGGCCGAACAACCGGCCTGGGTACAGGCTCCTCGAGTAAAACGAGGGGTTGTTTCGGCCGCCCGTGACAGCGCACTTAATGGCCGGGAAGACGGCGCGGCTTATTCCCGGTCAGAAGGAGCTGTTGCCACATGAGTTCCCATGCCTTCGACGCACTTGCATCAAGCCTCTCATCCGAGGAGGAGGAAGAGATGGCGGCGGCGCCACTTGCCGCGAGTGCGGACCGAGACCGCCTATCGCGGCGGGATCGGCTGGACAGATGTCGAGAGACCGAGAACCTCAGCTAGGCCGAGGACGGTGCGGGGAGGTGTCGCAGGGAATCGGCACTCCTCTCGGTTCGGACGAATCCACCGAAGGCTCCGGAACTGGAGGCACAGACGAGCCGACGGGATCCTCAACTCCCACCGGGGGAACTGGGGAGAGGGGATTCTCAGCTTCTCCAGCTGACAACCCGTCCAACGGGTCGAGAAAAATCTCGACTGCATCGACGGAAGTCTCGGTCAACTGGCCTGACGGGGACACCGTGAAACCAGTGGCCGAAGCCGAGGGGTCGACCGAAGTCGACGGCCGACAACTAGGGGAGAGGGATCTTTCACGCTCCCAAGAGCGCCGACAGTGAGACTTACTCTTGTCTCTCTTTTTGGACCGAGAAAACGGTCCAGAAGAAGTTGGACCCTCACCTTTGTCGAGAGGGTCAGACAAAGCTCCTTAAAAGAAGCCGAATAAGAGGAACTGAGAGATAGCGGACAAATACGGAGCCGAGGAAGGCTGACGCCTGCGCCCCTCTTCGAGGGGGTGATCAAATGTCTTAGCTGATCCGCCGAGCCCGCCACCGCGACACTGCCGACCAGGCCTCTTTGACTTAACCGAGGAAATCTCTTCTCGGGACGCCCCTAGTTGTAAACGGGCAGCACGGTTCCCCGAGGACGAGGCCGGTGCGAAGAGCACAGGTCGAGGCCCGCGGGTCGCTCAAGGCCCAAGCAGTAAAACCATCGGAGTGCAGGTCCATCCGAGACATCTTCTGCCCGCAAGGGCATCTCCGAAACCGGAGTCGATTTGGTCCATCGTAGCCGTGAGGGAGAGAAGACCAAGTCTTTTAGCAAAACTTTTGATTTCGAAAATTCAAGAATTAGGAACCAGTCTTATACAGAGCATTATGAGGGAACTGAGCTTCCAAGCGGTAAGGAAGATCTGGCGTCATGGGGCGGAGCCGAGAGTTTTACCACCCGGGTGGGTGGGAGGAGCCAGCTTGAAGACCTTCCGGCAAGATTTAAAGCGGCAAGGAACCTGCCAATAAGTGTGGATGAACAACATATCCATGTCCCTAGAAACCTGGGTTTTACCAGGTACCTGTTTAGCAGTCTGAGGTCTAGTATAGGCCGCCATTCTCCATTCTTTTTTGTTAGGAAATATCTGGAATAGAACCCTTGCCCTCTTTGGTTGTGGGGGACAGGCTCCACTGCTTTTGCCAGAAGTAGGGCCTGTATCTCCTGCTCCAGTAGTTTTCTCTTGAGAAGGGAGCAAAATGTTTTAACCTTGGAGGAGGAATAGACCTGAAGCAAAGGGAGAGACCATGACTCACTATTTCCAGGTTCCACTTGTCTGTGGTTATTTTTAACCATTCCTGGAAATTGTGGTTGAGTCTGCTCCCTACAGGATGTGGAGAGGCGGAATGAAGGGAAAAGCCAGGGGTTCTGTTTTGCTTGCTGCTGAGGCTGAGAAGATTGGGGTCCTCTCTAAGAACCCCTTCTACCTCTAGTTCTGTAAAATCCAGTCTACTGTGGTTGGTACTGCTGCTTGGAAACAGCCTGTACCTGAGAGAAAGGCCTCCTGAAAGAAGACATGCCCCTGCCTCCCCTAAAATAAGACGAAGTTGAAGTAGAGGGCCTTTCTCTGGTCGAGTTGCTTGTAAAAGTAGCTTTATATTCATCTACTTTTTTCATATATGCCTCAGTCTGGGCACCAAAAAGAGAGTGGCCTTCTACAGGAAAATCCATTGCCTCAGTTTGGGTGTTCTGGGTGAAGTTGGTAGCCCTCAGCCAGGCAAATCTTCTTAAAGCAATGGTACCAGCCATCCACCTTGTAGCTGTATCATTGGTGTTAGCTGCCATCTGAAATTGGTATTTGGAAGCCTCCAAGCCCAATGTTGCTGTGTCTAGCAGCTCTGATACTGTTAAAGAGGGGGTTAGCCTCAGCATTGTCCACTACTGACTACCAGAGAGCTTTTTGATAAAGGGCTGCATAGGCCTGGTACCTGGCCTGACGAATTGCCAGGGATGCCAAAAGGTACCTCTTTTTTGCCATGCTGTCCACCCTTCTCAAATCCTTCTCAGGGGGAGACAGGATAAGGGAGTTTTGGCTTTCTCACAGGCAGCCTGCTGTACAATACCCTGGTGGGTGACTAAAAAGAAACTCAGCACCAGATCTTTCCAACTGATACTTCTTGTCACACTTTTTGTCTGTGGGTGTGACTTTATTGGGAGCCTTTAGGATTTCTAAAACATCCTTCTTAAAGAATCTGTAGATAAGCAGAAGGAGCCTTTTTGAGGGTGTCAGCCCCATAAGATCCATGTATTGTGCCTCCTCTTCATCCTGGATCTCTTCAGCTATTTGCAGATCCAGGGTCTCTACCATTTTCTTAACAAAAGAAAAATGGGAAGAGAAATCCTCTGAGGGCCTGGGAGGGGAGCCAAAATCATGTTCTGGTGACACCTCAGGTTCAATTCCCTCTCCATCTTGGTCATCCTCCTCATATGCCACTGTAGCAGTAGGTAAAAGAGGGATAACAATAGTTGCTTTTTCAGCAGTAGTAATCATAGGCTGCTGAGGGGTAATAAACCCTGCAGCACCTGGAGTAAGGCGAAAGCCTGTGTCAACTCAGCAGGAGAAGGAGTATTAATAGGCACCCGAGGGACCCATTGAAGTGTTTCAGCCGGGGTGTCAGTGTGTTTAATTTTCTTTAATTTTCTGGCAGGCACCAGGGAGTCAGCTGGCTGACTGCCTCTCTTGCCAGAACCCTCACCTGTATCAGGGGTGGATTTAGAGGCTCTGGAAGGAACTACCACAGCCTTAGAGGGGGTGGACTGGTTAGAGCCCATGGACCCCTCTTCTAGTTTTCTTTTAAGCCTCTCCCTGCATTTTTACACTGTCTTAACAGGGAAATACTCACAAATATCACAGTCTTCACTGAAGTGCTATTGCCCAAGGCAGATCAAGCAAAGATCACGCTTGTCTGCCTTAACAAACACCTCTACACACTTCAAGCAATTCTTGAACCCAAGGGGTCCTGTTTTCTTGTTAGGCTTGTCTGACATTATAGAAAATGGGAACCAGTAACTGACCAAAAAATAGACTAAATTTAAATATTTGTGGTCGGTTTCAATAGAATAATGATTGGTTCAGGAACCGATGAAGTGAAGAAACTATCGGTTCTGATCGGATCTGGAACCGAGAAACTGCTGAGGAAAACCAATAAACCTCAGTTCAAAAGCAGCTGAAATTAAATAAAATTAAAGACTAAAGTAACTGAAACCCTCTAAAAAGGTTCCAATTAAATAAAAAAAAGAAGGTTGGTTGCCCCTCGGTTCAAAGGAACCGCGAGGAACCGATAAACAAGTTCAAATTTAAAACTAATGAGGTATAAAACACTAAAGAAATGGAAATTACGTACTTACCATAATTGTTGATCTTCTTGGACACAGTCTCCATCACTCATAACACTACTGGGATAGCGCTGGAGGAGCTAGGACCAAGCGGGAGCCAAATATTTTCAGAAGGGTCGATGTCGAGACAGGACCACGCATGCGTGGCACCACGAGACTAGCTCACGTCTGTGTAGGTTATCTTGGCGTCGACCTTCCAACTGCCTCAGTACATTTTTGATTGAGGAGGTGCAGAATAACTAATGAAAGTAACTTATCCTGACATTCTGGTCCTGAGAGGGCCTGGATGACCCTTACAAGAAGGGTCAAAGAACAATGTCTTCACAGCCTGAACCATAGGACTGTGAAGATCAGGAAAGAAACTGAGTGAGCCCAGAGGATGGAGGGTGGGCATGTGAATGAGTGAGGGAGACTGTATCCAAGAAGATCAACAATTACGGTAAGGACATAATTTCCATATCTTCCTGGGCCCAAGTCTCCACCACTCATTCACACTAGTGGGAGAGTACAGAGCTAAAACCAACAACCCTGAGTAGGGTGGTAGGAGATAGGGCTCACTCAGAAAGGACGGCCAAGGACTGTCCTGCTAATAAAAAGAGCTGTCTTGGAAAGATCATCTAGAACATAGTGCTTACAAGATAAGTGCTTGAGTTCTAACTCACCACTGTGCAGAAAACTGCAATGGCCACAAAATGAAACTCTGCCAAGAGGCCACAACCACTCTAGGAGAGCGGCGAGAACCCGGCCCCACAATTTGGCCTAGGACAAAAATGAATGGCATCAAAGACATGTACTAATCTAACGTAAAGGGACCTCAGGAACTGAAAGAGTCGGAGGTAAAGTCTACTGGTTCAGGGTAGACTGGAAAGCACAGATGGAAACCCCCACTACCAAGTATGGCTGACCTGTGAACAACAGGTTCAGGAGCACTTGAACCCCTTACTTAGTGAGCAAAGGGACTACAGGTGGGGTTAGCCCATCAAGGAGGATGGTTTTAACTTAGTCACTGAAACCTTCCTGATGGAAGGCCAAGCACAACTTAGAAGCCTCTTATGGTGGTCTAGTAGAACCAGATCCTACCCACTTCATATTCCAAAAGGAATCATTCTGTCCCTGTGTGCCTTCAACTGTAGTAGCAGTCTCTGAACTAAGGGAAGAGAGGGAGAGTGTACAGGAGGACATGTCCACCGTGGAAAAACATTCCGACAGGGGAAAAAAAACAGGGTCTGGATTGCTAAGGCAAATAGAGGCAGATGTGCGTCGAGGTGGGGACGCAGCAGGACCAAGTTTCGGCTAACCCATTCGTTGAAAGTAACTGAAGAGTGGCAGAAGTGACTCAATGCGGTGAGGCATCACTCACTCTGGCCTTCCTGAAAGGGAGTAAGAAAGGACTCCAGTTTGCGTGTTGATGAAAAACAAACATCACAGTTTCGGCACCCACTCGAAGTGGGTAACTTTGTGAGCGACTGGCACAGAACCAGTGTGCAGGAACCGAAGGTGTGAATATTGAGAAGCCATCTCTGAAAAAAGACCTACCTGACCTATGGTCAAGAAAAGAGCATGCCACCTGTTAACTCGATGCAAGCAAGGAAGTAGGAACCTGAGTTTCGACTAGCTGGAGAGTCACTTCTGTTGCTGTGAGGCTCTGATCAAGAGAAGAAAGCCTGATAAAAAAAAGGGAAACCAACAGACTGAGCAGCTGCCTAGGCTTAGGGAATATCTCTGAATAAGTGAAATCTCTCTTGGAGAAAAGAGATGACCCACACCTCCGTTGGATCGGACTCCCCCTAGGGGTAGAAGAAGTCAGGTATTCTTTACCGTAGTTTAGAAATGACCGCCTCAGGGGCTGAGGTGGAACCTGGCCAGATCCAAAAGGATGGTATTGGGTAATTTCAGGCTAGGCCCTGTGCTGTGATGATTTTTCTTTTTTTCCCCATTAGTCCGAGCCTGACAAGGCTTTCAGGCTGCTATCTCGCAAGGATTGCCTGATACAAAAATGAAGATGGCGTCCATCTGAGGAGCAGGAGCAGCCTGAGCATCCATAACTGAAATCGTGACCAGACGAATAATCACAGCTGAAGAGATGTTAACCACCTGTTGCCGATGAAGCCACTGAAGGGGCAGTATCACAAGGGGGCTATATACCCGTAACAAAGGAGCGGAAGAGCCTGTACAGCTCCTGACCACTGAATTAGGATGCTCCACACAGTGCAAGTGTCCTGATGACTGCAAAGAGTCTAGACACAGAAGCATTTGGTCAACGGATGCAGTCTGAAATACTATAGTGGACCCCATCAGTGAGGAACAGCTGAAAAGATCCTTCATCACGGACTCTGGTGATAGAGAAGGCTTGCCCTCCAGTTTATAAAATGAGTCATCCGCTGTATCACCGACGAATAGGACAGGGAAAGACTCATCTAGATGCACTTCTACCCCAGAAGAACCCCTAAAGGGAGGTCTAGGTTAGAGCCACTAGAGACTCCGCCACCAGGAAGGGTGTCGAGGAGCTCGGCACCACATAAGGAGCCGAGAAAGTGCTGAGCGGAATGAGGGATTCCACTGGCAGAACAGCACAGAACAGTTCCAACAGCGGAAAACCCCTGGATGTCACAAGATCCCACGCAGACCACAACTCACTAAGATCTGTGGAAAAATAATCTGCAGAACAGGACTTCATTCTGCGGAAAACATCCTGCCACAAGCTCCACAGAAGAAGAGGTCTGCAGAAGGAAAAATCCAGCACTAGTTCTGTGGGACAGCACCAACTGGCACCCCCTGTGGCACCAGCATCACTCGTGGCACAGTATGGCACACAGCAGTGCACCTCAGCACCCATGGCAGCCATGTCACCCGATGACACCCATGGCGGCACCTGCAGGCACCTCCGGCACTCATGGCACCCATGGCACCACCTGCAGGTTCCCCCAGCGCCACCTGCAGGTGCGTCGTGGCACCCGCGGGCTTGCTCGGTGGCACTCATGGGTGCACGGCACTGCCTGCGGCATCCATGGGTGCTCACAGTGCCACCCACAGCACCTGCATATGCCCGTGGCACCTACTGCAGCACCCGTGGGTGCTCAGCACTGCCCATGGCACCCGCGGGTGTGTGGCGCCAACACCCATGGCACTGCCAGCGGCACCGGGAGCCTACGGCACCAACATCACCGTGTGGCACCAACAGCACCCATGGCACCATAGGGCAGCAACAGCGCCACCCACAGTGCCAACACCAACACCAGCAGTGCTGCCTATGGCACTGACACCAAATCCAGTGGTGCCAGATCTG
Source organism: Neoceratodus forsteri (assembly GCA_016271365.2). Taxonomy (NCBI): domain Eukaryota; kingdom Metazoa; phylum Chordata; order Ceratodontiformes; family Ceratodontidae; genus Neoceratodus; species Neoceratodus forsteri. The sequence continues at coordinate 1,697,443,152 of CM057450.1, forward strand.
CGACATCACCCATGGTGTTGGCTGCGGCGCCAGGACCAAGAGCACCTTTGAGAATGCCAATGGAGAAAATACTGAGGAGAAGGAAAAAGAGGTGCCTGTGCCAGCCCCTGCATAGAAAGAGGGAGGGGGTAGGCACGAGGGGTCGATGCAATGGCAAAGGCCCCAGGAGGGCACCGTGCACATCCTGATCCAATTGTCCTGGCCCTGATCCAGTGGCTCCAAGGCCAGGAGGCCCTGAAATCAGGAAAACTAGGAAAACTGGACAGAAGTCGAACCCCCTGCTCCACAGGAGTGGCACAGAGATGAAACTGCTCACCGGAACTCCATCGAGGACAGAGAGGGAGTCTGGAGTTGAAGAACATGGCCGTTAAGAGCAGGACCAAGGGGAACCCACCAAAGTCAGTTCAGGCCTATCGCCTCTCCCTACTGACAGTCCCCATGCAGACATACTAGAGGGTAACATCGAACGGCACTGATTCTTCTTCTCCCAATGAGGAAGAAGAGCTCAAGGTTAAGTGGAGCAAGATCCCCAGAACAGCGAGATTCGTGCTTCGGTGGACTGTCCTCCCCCCCGAGCACAAGACTGTCCATAGTCGGACCCCCTTTAGCAAAGGGCGGTGGACTGGACACAGCCCCTCTGCCATAACAACTTTCAAACTAAGTTTTCCTACCATCACCGCTACCATCTAAGGATGACTCTGTTGATGGCAGGTGACAATTTATTTTTCTTCTTCTTCAAAATCTTTTTCTTCTTCGTAGAATAAGAAAATACTAAAAAGGTTAAATAAAACGAACACTAAATGGTTAAAAGCTGCTGTCATATAAGAAAAGACTTGCCTGCTCCTGTTGGAAGCTGAGAAACTTGCTATACTGCAGAGAACAAACTAGAATGCATTTGAGGAACTGGGAACTTGGTAAAACAATATTGTAGGGGACTAGGAAGGTAAGCTACACTTTCTACAGAAAGTTTCATTATTTTCTTATTGGCATTAAGAATTGCAGGATTCCATTAAAGTGTAGTAATTTTATAACCAGAGGGGTTGTAATACAACTGAAGTTGCTTGATTTCTGTGCTAGACACATAGGATTTGGAAGGATATTTGTGCAATATTTTAGAAGTGTCCTGCTGGCTAAGCAGTGAGTTTATCCCTGGTTTCAGATAAAAGGTTTGTGTGTGTATTAGAAGCAGACATAACAAACTGTCTTCACTGAAAGGCCTGCTTACATCACAGGTGTCACTAGTCAATCAATTGATTCTGGGTGGGGCTTTTATCACTGTTCTGTCTTAGGCAAGCTACACAGAGAAAAGCCAGTCAGAAAAGACTTGCCTGCTCCTGTTGGAAGCTAAGAAACTTGCTATACTGCAGAGAACAAACTAGAACGCATTTGAGGAACTGGGAACTTGGTAAAACATAATATTGTAGGGGACTAGGAAGGTAAGCTACACTTTCTACAGAAAGTTTCATTATTTTCTTATTGGCATTAAGAATTGCAGGATTCCATTAAAGTGTAGTAATTTTATAACCAGAGGGGTTGTAATACAACTGAAGTTGCTTGATTTCTGTGCTAGACACATAGGATTTGGAAGAATATTTGTGCAATATTTTAGAAGTGTTCTGCTGGCTGAACAGTGAGTTCATTTTTATCCCTGGACTCAGCAGTGTGGTTTGTGTAGGAGCAGTGGTCTAGTACATTGTGGTGTTGGTTGACTTACTATAAAGGGCAGTACTCACCAGGGTGGTGGAGCAGTGGTGTATTTGATTGTTTCTAACAGTCACCAGTGGTTGTGGCCTACCCACCACCTTCCCTCACCCACCACCCCAGGCATGGCATTTCCTTTATAGCCAAGGTTCTGACATCACTTCCTCAACAGGTCTTGGAGCAGAACTGTCATATTCTTAATTACCCAGCACAGTGCATAAAGGGTAAGTACACACACACACACACAAAAAAAAAATTGTATTACTCATTGTATATTATAAGGAAGAGGGACATGTGGGGAGTGGTGCAATGCACTGGCTGTGGGGCTGCAATTTTACGGGAGACATTCTGGAACCTGCGTTTCTGCCCTATTTTCAGGCAACTGTCAGCTCTGAGGGAGGAGGTTGCCCACCTCCTGGCTGAACTGGCAAGGACTAAGGAGGCCTCCCCCACCCAAAGAGCACCAGTTCCACAACCACTGCCTCAGAGGTTACCATGTGTGAAGAGCAGATGGACCACAGTAGGTTCTGGGAGGGTGAGGGTGGTGGAACAGAGGCGTAGCCCCCGAGTTGCACCACTACACAAATCATATGTCAGTCTGGCAAATCAAGGTTCCTCTATGATCACACACTCACTGGAGACCAAGAAGAATGCTGGGGACATCCACAAGAGAGACCCACAAAAGAGTGACAAGGGACAACACAGGGGAAAGAAGCAGCTTCTGATAGGGGACTCAATTGTTAGGGGTGTAGACCTGGGGAAGGGAGAGGAGAGGGAAGTAAGGTGCCTGCCTGGTGCCATGGCTTGGAGGGACAGGAAGCGAATCCTCAGGATTGCAGAAGCAGCATCACAGGAGAGAACTAGATATCATTGTCCACCTCAGGACAAATGACCTAGCTAGGCATGAGATCAGTGCAGTGCAGGATGAATTTGTGGAGTTGGGGAGGGGCCTCAGACAGGCAGCAAGCACGGTAACCTTCTCAAAGGTGCTGCCAGTCTATGGCAGGGGTGAGGCTAGGTACTGCACACCATGCAGTTTAATGAATGGTTGCAAACTGGTGCAGAGCACAGGGCTTTAGCTTCATTGGGGACTGGGAGTCCACCTGGAGATGAAGGTCTATACTGGCATGATGGTCTGCATCTGTCCAGGAAGGGAAACACGCTCCTAGGTGACAGGTTTAAAGGCTTCCTTGGCAAGCTTTTAAACTAGCCAAGGGAGGAGGTGCTGATAGGAAACAGGAAAGTTCAAGCCTCCCCCCACAAAACATGGCAGGTAGTAGGGTAAACACTGAGGTACAGAGCTTGACAGAGGGCAGGACAGGGGTAAATGGAAAAATGGACAAGGGCAATAAGAGCAGGGATGGGGTAAAAAACGATAAAGCCAACATTAAATGGAAGGCAATGAGTACCAATGCACGTAATCTGGGAAACAAGCTTCCAGAGCTAGTAGCCCAGTTGGAAGAGGAACACTTGGATATCGTGGCAGTCACAGAAACATGGTACACAGAGAACCATGACTGGGATGTCAACATACCAGGGTACACAATCTACAGAAGGGACAGGGAGGGTAAAAGAGGAGGTGGAGTAGCTCTCTACATAAGGGAAGGGATCAAAGCTACAGAACTAAAAAGTAAAGGGGGAGGACAAGAGGAACTCTGGGTCACCTTGGAGACAGGGAATGGCATCACAATCCGCACAGGGGTTGTATACAGACCCCCGTCTCAAGGGGAAGAAATGGACAAGAAAATGATAGAGGGCATTCTCAAAATGGCTGAAAAAGGGGAGATACTGTTGATGGGGACCTGAACATGCCAGATGTTAACTGGGCGACATGGACTGCAGCCACATCCAAGAGCAGGGTCATTCTCGATGCCCTACAGGAGCATGCCTTAGACAGCTAGTGGTGGAACCCACTCGGGAGGGAGCAATATTAGACCTGGTACTCTCAAATGGAGAGAGGATCACAAACTTAGAAGTCATGTAGACATCTGGGAACAAGCGACCACTGCACAGTGTGCTTCACAATAAACACAACCATGGAGACAAGCCATACAAAGACAAGGATACTGGACTTTAGAAGGGCTGACTTTGGCATAATGGGTGAATACCTGAGAATGCATTAGCAAATGGCCAGAAAGGAGGGTGGAAGAACAGTGGAGAAAATAAAAACTGCCATCATGGAGGCAACAAGCCTTTGTGTGAAACAAATAAAGAAAACAAAGCGAATAAAAACCACTATGGCTCTCAAAAGAGGTGTCAGGAAGGTTAAGGAGAAAAGGCTGCATTCAAAAGTATAAGGAATCACAGACAATACGACAGGGAACTGTATCAATTAAAGCAGAAAGAACTGGGAAGGCAGTCAGAAAAGCAAAGGCCCATACCAAGGAAAAGATAGCCAACTCAGTTAAGAAGGGGGATTAAACCTTTTATAGGTACATTAGGGAGCATAGAAAGGTTAAGGGAGGGATAGTGAAGATTAATAAAGGAGAGGGGAGGTGGGCAGAGGAGACAGTGAAAAGGCAGAGATACTGAATGAATACTTTTGCTCAGTATTCACAAAAGAAGAACAGGAGGAGTTACCTAAACCAAACAGTAGAAGCACTCTGGATATTGGGGTTGACACCAGTCCATTTACAGAAGAAAGAGTACTGAAAGAACTCCTAAAACTCAAGGTGGACAAAGCAATGGGGCCTGACGGGATTCACCCTAGAATCCTAAAAGAGCTAAGGGAGGACCTAGTGACACCACCAACCACACTTTTTAACAATTCATGGGAAGATGGGGAGGTACCTGAGGACTGGAGGAGGGCAGATGTGATTCCCCTTCACAAAAGTGGGAGCAAGGCAGAAGCAGGAAACTACAGACCTGTTAGTTTGACCTCAGTGGTGGGGAAAATGATGGAATCACTTCTGAAAGAAAGAATTGTTCAGTACCTAGAGGCCAGCAGGGCACAGGACCCAAAGCAGCATGGATTCACAGCAGGAAGGTCATGTCAGACAAATCTAATTGATTTCTTTGACTGGGTGACCAAAGTAATAGACCAGGGAGGGGCTGTGGATATGGCCTACCTAGACTTTAGCAAGGCATTTGACACAGTCCCGCAAAAGATTAATAATCAAGTTAGCCAGCCTGGGAGTGGGTCCCAGGGTGGTAGCCTGGGTAGCAAACTGGCTGCACAACAGGACACAGAAGGTAATAGTGAATGGAACACATTCTGAAGAAAGGGGGGTACTAGTGGAGAACCTCAGGGCTCAGTACTGGGTCCAGTCCTCTTTATAGGTGACACTGCAGAGGGTCTGGAAGGAAAGGTATGCCTCTTTGCGGATGACACAAAGATCTGTAACAGAGTTGATACACAAGGGGGGGTAGAAAGGATGAGAAGGGACTTGGCAAGGTTGGAGGAATGGTCAGACATATGGCAACTTAGATTCAATGCAAAGAAGTGCAAAGTAATGCACCTGGGAAATAAAAATCCAGGAGAAGAGTACACAATAGCAGGAGGTACTACGACAAAAATAATGGAAAGGGATCTGGGTGTAGTCATATCAGATGACCTAAAGGTGGGTAAGCAATGTGAGAAGTCAGTAAGGAAAGCCAGGGGGATACTGGGATGCATAGAGAGGGGCATCACAAGTAGAAAAACGGAAGTGGTTATCCCTCTATACAGACAGTTGGTGAGACCCCATCTGGAGTACTGCATGCAGTTTTGGAGACCTCATCTACGAAAGGACATAGACAGGATGGAAGCACTCCAGTGGAGGGCAACTAAAATGGTGCAGGGTCTACATCAGAAACCATATGAAGAGAGACTGAGAGAGCTTAATATGTATACCCTTGATGAAAGGAGGGACAGGGGGACATGATAGAAACTTTTAAGTACCTCAAGGGAATCAACAAAGTCCAGGAGGGTAGCATCTTTCAGAAAAAGAGATGTGTAAGAACAAGGGGGCACAATTTAAAGTTAGAGGGGGCTCAGGGGTAATGTGAGGAAATTCTTTTTCACGGAGAGAGTGGTGGACGCATGGAACCGCCTTCCTGGAGAGGTTGTGGGGTCTAAAACAGTGGGGGAATTCAAACATGCATGGGACAGACAGAAGGCAATTATAGTGGGGGGTTGCAGGAAGTAGGCTGTTGGTTAACTAGAATCTTCAGCTTATCCAATAGGTAGGGAAATGGGCAGACCTGGTGGGCCAAGTGGTGCTTATCTGCCGTCAAAGTCTATATAGACGAAAACTTTGACTCTGGCAGATGAGCAATGTCGACATCCAAGCGCACTTGACGGTGGGAGAAAAGGAACTGAGGTGGTTGGAGGGTCGATGCCGAGATAACCTACACAGGCGTAAGCTAGTCTCGTGGTGCCGCGCATGCATGGTCCTGTCTCGGCGCCGACCCTTCTGAAAATGTTTGGCTCCCGCTTGGTCCTAGCGCCTCTGGCACTATCCCACTAGTGAGAATGAGTGGTGTAGACTTGGGTCCAGGAAGATCAGTGACACTAGGCAGTTTTGAAAAATAAGAAAAAATTACTCACCTTAGTAATTATGTTTCTTCTAATGGAGTCTTGCTGTATTCTGACTATTGCAGTTAGCCCCAGCCTTTAAACTGCCCCGGAGAACAAAGGGTTAACTTTCTATGCAAAGCATAGAATGCTGAGCTCGAGCTCGGCTGAGGTCTCTGTCTGGAGCCCTTTGAAATCCAACCATCAGATTCTTATGAGCAAAAACTCACTAACTATTCTGTGTGAAAATTGTAAAATTTTTACCAGCCAACTGGCAACAAAAAGTTTTGGATTCCCAAAGGAAGACTCAAGTCAGGAAACCCAAAACCAAAAACCAATCCAAATAAGAATAAAGATAAAAAAAAACACCCAAACAAAAAGAAGAGGGTGTAAAAGGAGCACCCCTGAGATGCAACAGTGCACCTGCCCACCCACTTCCCAAAAACAGGTTCTGAGAGGGGAGGCAGGTCAGAATACAGCAAGATTCCATTAGAAGAAACATAATTACTAAGGTGAGTAATTTTTTTCTTCAAACAACATTAAGTCTTGCTGTATTCTGACTATTGCAGACTACCAAGCAGTACCTCCATGGAGGAGGGACAGAACATACTTTGGGAATAGGCTCTGAAGTACTGCTGTGCTGAACCGAGCATCACTACTAGCCTGGATATCCAGAGAGTAATGCTTGAAAAAGGTATGGACTGTTTTCCCGGTGGCTGCTTGACAAATTTCTAAGAGAAGAATATCCCTGGCAGCAGCCAGGGAAGCAGCTGTACCTTTGGTGGAGTGAGCCCTCAGGCCTGAGGGTGGAATTTTTCCTAGTTTCTCATAGCAGAATTGTATACAAGACACAATCCACCTGGCAATAGTTGTCTTGGTGGCAGGCTTGCCCTTCCCCACTTCTCCATAAGTGAGGAACAGCTGGAGGGAATCAAACCTGTGACCCTTGGTATGCTCTATATAGTAGCTAAGGGCCCTTTTAACATCTAAACTGTGTAGCCTCTTCTCTCCTTTAGAGGAATGATCAGTGAAGAAAACAGGAAGAGACAGACTGGTTCAGGTGAAAATCTGAAACCACTTTGGGCAAGAACCTTCTATTGGTTCTAAGGACCACTTTATCTCTATGAAAGGAGATAAAATCAGGTTCCACTGTGAGGGCTTGCAGTTCACTGATACGTTTGGCAGAGGTAATGGCTACTAAAAACACAGTTTTCCAAGTCAAGTACTTAAGCTCTACTGAGGACATAGGCTCAAAGGGAGGTTGCATCAATTGAGCAATACAAACATTTAAATCCCAGGCAGTGGCAGGGTCTCTGAATGGAGGATTGGTATGAAGCAATCCTTTGAAAAATTTACAGAACACAGGATGAGATGATAGTGAGGAAGACTTCCCACTGACAGAAAAGCAGAGACAGCTGACAAGTGTACTTGAGAGTAGCTGGTCTGAGGCCTAGGCCATTAAGATGGACCATATAATCCAGAACTGTAGGCAATTCAGCAATGTCTGGGGAAATATGCTGCTTAGAATACCAAATGTTGAATCTCTTCCATTTGGAGTTATAGGTTTTTCTAGTGGCGGGCTTTCAAGAGGCTTTGAGGATGTCCAGAACCCCCTGAGACACATACAAATCTGCATACTCTAACTCTTCAAGAGCCATGCCTTGAGATTGAGAGACTGAAGATTGAGGTACCAAATCCTCCCCTGAGGAGAGGAGGTTACCAGGTTGTAATTCCTGAGAAGAGACAGGGGAAGATGGACTGCTAGGAACAGTAACAGGGGGTACCAAGGCTGTCTGGCCCAGTCTGGAGAAATCAGAATCACTTTGCAAGGTTGTGACTTTATCTTGACTAAAAGTTTGAACAGTAGAGGAAAGGGAGGGAAAGCATACAGAAATGTTCCTTCCCAGTTCAGAATCAGAGCATCCAGAGGGACTGAGCCCAAGACTGGGGGTCTGCAACAAAAAAGAGGAAGTTGGTGATTGTCTGGGGCTGCAAAGAGATCTATCTCTGGAGTCCCCCACCTTGAAAAAAATCACCTTCAAGACTAGTGGGTCCAGGGACCATTCGTGCTGGCCCTGTGAAATCCTGCTCAGTGCGTCTGCTAGAACATTGTCCTTCCCTAGAAGGTGGACTGCTATCAGTGAGGTTTGCAGGGAATAAGCCAGGGACCATAATTTCATGGCTTCTGTGCACAAGGCCGTAGACCAAGTGCCTTCCTGCTTGCTGATGTACCACACGGTGGTGGTGTTGTCTGTTCTGACTTGAACCACCTTGTTCTGCACTGACTGAAAGAAAGCTTGCAGGGCCAGAAAAACTGCCCTGAGTTAAAGGAGATTGATATGGAGAAGAGATTCCTGAGGGGACCACAGTTCCTGGGCAGTAAGGGCCCCCAGATGGACTCCCCAGTCCAGGAGGGAAGCATCCATGGTAAGGACCACTGAATGAGACTGAGTGGCAAATGGGACCCCTAGCTTTAAATTGTCCTGATCCTGCTACCACTGAAGGACTTGGATCAGGGTCTGGGTCACTGGGATCAGTTTGGTAAGGGAATCCTTCTTTTGGGACCAAAAGGCCCTCAGATGGAACTGAATGTCCCTCATCTGGAATCTTGCCCCTTGGACCACTGCTGTAGAGGCTGCCATGTGGCCCAAGAGCTGGAGGAAATGCCTTGCTGGTCGAGACACCTGAAGGCGGAAGGAAGAAGCCAGTTCTATAAGAACTCTTGCACTTTCCAGGGGAAGAAAGGCTCTTGCTTTGACAGTATCCAGCTCTGCCCCTATAAAGGTAAGGAGCTGCACTGGCTCGAGAACTATCTTGGGAAGGTTGAGAAAAAATCCTAGAGAAGTAAGCACTTGCTGAATCACTGGCAGGTCTGACTTGACTTAGTCTGGGGACTGGCCCACTATGAGCCAGTCGTCCAGATATGGAAAAACAGAAATCTTTTGCCTCCTTAGAAAGGCAACTACTACTGCCAGGCACTTTGTGAAGACCCTTGGGGCTGAAGTTAGGCCAAAGGACATTGCTCTGAACTGATAGTGGCCTGAGGGCAACTCAAACATGAGGTACTTTCTGTGGGAGCACTTGATGGGAATGTGAAAATAGGCATCTTTGAGGTCCAGGGAGGCTAGCCAATCCCCTGGCCTTAGAGAGGGAAGGCTTATTCCCAGAGTTAACATCTTGAACTTTGGTTTTAAAAGATGTTCGTTTAGGTATCTTAGGTCTGGTATGGGTCACCACTCCCGTCTTTTTGGGGGTAAGGAAGTACCTGGAGTACAGACTTTTGCCCCAGTGTAGGGTAGGTACTCTCTCTATGGCTCTTAAAGCCAGCAGAGATGAAACCTCTGCCTCTAGGGCAAGGGTTTCTGAGAGACCTGCAGGTCGAAAAGATCTGGCTCTCATCTTCGGAAATTTTTTGAAGCTGAGAACCAGTCCCTGGCCTACTACTTTCAGGACCCACTTGTCTGATGTAATAGACATCCAGTCCTAGACAAAGTAAGTCAGCCTTCCTCCTACTGGAATAGGAGAGTCGACCCGGGCAGGCCCATCAGGGTGTCTGCTTGGCAGGGGCCTTAGGCTGAGGAGTGGATGCAGCCCTGCTCATCCCCCTTCTGCCTCTCCCTCTGAAGAACCCCCTCTGTGAAAAGGAAGAAGAGGCCTGTGGCTGGTAGAAAGGCCTATGAAAAGGCCTGCCCCTGCCCCTAGACTGCTGCCTTTGAGGAGCTGCCTGCCTCTCTTTGGCTGGAGCACTCCTGTAAGTGGTCCTGTACTCATCCATTTTCTTCATGTAATTCTCGGTCTGCTCCCCAAACAGAGAACTACCCACTACAGGAAAATCCATGGCCTTAGCCTGGGTATCCTGCGAAAGGCTAGTACATCTGAGCCAAGCCATCCTCTGAAGAGCCACAGATGTAGCCATGACTCTTGAAGGCACATCGTTGGAGTCCACAGCAGCATGAAACTGAACTTTTGATGCCTCAATCCCATCTGCAGCCACCTCCTCCAGCTCCTTGGCTAGCTGGGGAAGGCCTGTTTAGCCAGTGCCGGTACAGTGTCCCACCTAGACTTCTGGTACCTGGCTGTATAGGCCATATAATTCGCCTGCCTGAGTCCCAAGGAAGATGCCATGTACTGTTTTTTTGCCATGGCATCAATCTTCCTGGAGTCTTTATCTGGGGGGTGTGAAGCCAAGGGAATGTTTGCCTTGTCACAAGCAGCAGCCTGCACTACCCCAACATGGCTGCATTGCTGGTATAAAAACTCTGTATCTGAGCCTGATAGTGTGTACCTCTTGTCCATCCTTCTGTCAACAGGGGGTACAGAATTGGGAGACTTCAGGATTTTTTGTGTCTGTTTCCCAAAGGATTTGTGAAGGGGAATAGACAGTCTTCTGGACTCTGGGATGTCCATCATTTCCACATAATCAGGCTTCTCCTGATCCTCCATTGCCTCCTCCATAGGAAGCTGGAGGGTTTCAGCCACTTTTATGTAAAACAAAAAATGGGAAGGGGATTCAGAAAGCCTAGAAGGGGATACCCCCAGAAGGTCTGTCTGGGGAGATGTCCGGTTCCACAGGCACATCCATTCATTATCATCGCCATCATCTTCAAACTCCCCTTCCTCCACAAACTCCGGTTCATAAAAATCTTCATGGGTATAATCTTGAACTGGGGGAACCGACTGAACCAAACCCCTGCGAAAAGGTGCCGGATCGGTCAGAACCGGGCAAAGCGATTCCACAATTTGAATCGCTCTGGCTATTTAATCGGCGGTCGGAACATGAACCTCTGGATCCGAACCGGTCGATTTTTCTTTGCGTTTCCTTTTTATAGGAACCGACCCCTCAAGATCAGCTGTCCTCTTGCCCGAAGAAGTATCGCCCTGCTCAGAAGGCACTCCTTCTGCTTCGGTCGGAACCAAACCGGGCTGGCCATCCGGGTCAGCGGACTTCTCAGCCTCCTTTTCCCTCAGTCTACCTAGTCTCTTTTCAAGGGTAGATTTAGGAAAATGTTTACAAATTGGCAGTCTGAATCGAGGTGTTTAAACCCCAGACAATAAACACAGGTGGTGTGGGGGGTCGGCCTTAGCAAAGACCCCCCCCCACACACACTCACTGCAGTGTTGAAACCCAGTGGGCCCGTTTTTTTTCTTGAGTTTCTCAGACATGGCCAACCTAACCAAACTTACCCTTTTTATGGCAACCGCCAGGCAAGACTCCCTTATTGGTTCCTAACCATGTCACGGGTGTTGGAAAAAAACATTCAAACATGGTGTTTTTAGAACCGATAAGAACCGGTAACCACAATCTAAAGTAAAACACAAGGATTCAATACAAATGATCGGTTCGGCAGAACCGATCTAACACTTTACAATTTCCACTCACAGTACCACAGACAGAGACTGAACCGACTATGCGGAAATAAATTCGGTAAAAAACCGACAACTTAACCGAGACTTTAACTGACTTTCGAACCGAGATGAAGGAGAAATCTCTGGAGCAACTGTTCAGTGAGGCAGAGTAAAGAATCTGACGGTTGGATTTCAAAGGGCTCCAGACAGAGACCTCAACCGAGCTCGAGCTCAGCATTCTATGCTCTGCATAGAAAGTTAACCCTTTGTTCTCTGGGGCAGTTTAGAGGCTGGGGCTAACTGAAATAGTCAGAATACAGCAAGACTTCATGTTGTTTGAAAACAAAAATACTTACTTTTTTGCTCTATGCACTACAGGAATCTGTCTTGATTGAGAGAGATCTCCAGGGCATCTGAGCTTTGCAGCAGAGAGAAGAAATCTGAGGTAGAATGTAGGCAGTTGACACTGGGGAGTTTGAAAATAGATGCACAAGCTAAACATTCCATGATTAGCATAGCATTCTGTTCTCTCTGGGGAAGTGCTGGCTTAAGGGAGCACTGTGAGAGTGATAATATTAGTGGATTCCTGGGGTTAGAATAAGTACCTTAAACACACAAGGGTCTTGATAGTAAGAAAAAGACGCCACACTGAAATCTAGGCCTTCTCTTTTTGGAAGTGCACATTCTCTTAAAGCTGTACCGTCTCTAACATTTCTTAAAGCTATACTACACATAACAGGTAGCACCTCAGTGAAAGCTACTGAATGTGCCACCTGTCTAAGTCTGCTCCCCAGTTCCCTAATCTCCCCCACACTATCCCAACCCCATCCCATGCCAGGTGATTTGTCTCCAGCTGGACAATAACATCCAGCTCCTCCTTCCTACCTACTGCCCTAGTGATCCCTAAGATATGCTTGCCATCCCTCCAGGCCATGGTGCAACGTACTCACCTGACCTCACTCTCCAGCCCCCCCACTTCTTATTTCCAAATCTATCCCCCTGACAACTGAGTCCCCCACCAGAAGTTTCTTCCTCTTGCTCTGGGGTACTCTCTCACCTTCCTTGGGGTCTTCACTATGGAGGGCCCTCACATCCTCCCTGGCCACTGCCAGGGGTGCCGCCTCCTGGCATTCATACCCTGCTAAAGTGTCATAGGAATTCTGTAGTACTACTGGTTGAGGAATGTGCCTCTTACCCACCACCCCCAGCCTTCCAGAGCCCACCACCCCCACCCTTCCTGAGCCCACAGTAGTCCAGCTGTGCCTCCTTCCTGGCTTCCTCTGAGGTAACACTGTCAGAGCTGATAGCACCTGGGTGGGGGAGAAGGTCCCCTGAATCCTAGGCAACTCAGCCTGGAGTCTAGCTACCTCCTCCCTCAACCCAGAGAGGTGTGTGCAGATGGGCAGCACCACAGTCTCCAGAAGGGCTCTCTGTATACTGCTGCCCCACTGCCACTGCACTGCACCACTCAGAGCATTCCCTATTCCTACTCTCCCTGTGTTACTTGGAGATCTCTTCCCCTTCTGTTGTTGGTTATACCCCATTTGTACACCTACCCTAGACAGAATGTTGCTTTTTCTACTTTTTGCCTAACCCTTTTTTTCACTAATCCCTTTTGCTACCATTCCCTGATAGGGTGTTATTTGTTTTACCCCCTTTTATTGTTTGTTACTCTCCTTGTACACCTACCCTAGATAATGTGTTACTCCTATTCCTAGTGTTGTCCTGACTTTTACCTTCCACCCTTTCCGACAGTGAATGCAACGACAGGAGTGAACAGGTGCCTTACCGTAGTCACCTGGCAGAGACCCCCACTTCCCTGCTTCCTTCTGCTGACACCTGCCAATGCCTAAGATGCCAGCCTTTCACCTGTTCCCTGTCTGTGTTGACCTGTCCCCCTCTACTCCCTCCTCACTTGGAGAGTAGTAAAGAGGAGGAGGCTAAAGGGCCGACAATGCAGGCCTTGGCAACACTGGTGACACCTGCCCTAGCCCCACATATGACTGTCCTGGAGATCTTAAGAGTCACTCTTGTTTCATCAGACTCCTTAAGAGACTACTCCATCTACTGTGCAAACAGATACTGTATGTGCCATCGAAGGGCACTTTCATGCTCTGTTGTTGAATGTCTGGGGCGAAGTCAGCAGTCCGCAGCCAAGAGTGCTGCCTGATGCATATACCTGCAGCTGTGGAGGGGGCTGCTGCATTAAAGGTATCCACAGAGCCTTAGGTCTGTGGCTGTTTGATTCAATACCCTGTTTAACTGCTAGCAATGTCTCTTTTTTGGCCTCCATATTCAGCAGTGCCTCTGCCAGAGATTTAAGCTTGCACCAGATGGCATATTCGTATTTAGAGAAATGACCCTGGTAGCTAGCTATTCTCATGACAAGGGTAGATGAGGTCTAGACTGGCTTGCCCATGGTGTCTACCTTGCACAATTCCATTAGTGGGGTGCACAGTGACTGCCTTGGGTACTATGGCTTTATCATTTTTAGCCAAAATGATAACGGCATCCGATACTGGCTGAGTAAAATACTGGACTTAGGCTTAGGAGCCACATTTTTTCTGTCTACCTATTTGGGGACAGCAGCCAAAATGGCAGGCCTCCTCTGTGTTTCCAAGAGGGTCTCAAGGCTGGCTGGATAGGAGAAACTAGAGAGATCAGGATATTAGGCACATTTAGAAACTCCAGTTACAGGCATTTAGCCTGGTCTACAGCTGCTGGCTGAGTTTAGGGCAGAATGCATGTTTTTGAGCAAAGCCTGAAAGGAGAGATCCTCCTGAGGTACAGTGACAGGAACCAATTCAGGGTTCTCTGGGCTGTAGCATGAGTCTTCGTGCTCTCCACTGGTGATGATGAGGTTTAGAGCTAACTCGTCTTCCCTTGTCCCTGGGGTGGGGATGTAAAATGGGACCCTAATGGGTGACAGTAAAAGAGCTTAATAAACTTAAAGTGGAAAAAGCCATGGGACTGGACGACATACACCCTAGGATGTTGAAGGAGCTCCAAAATGAACTGGCTGCACTGCTGGTTGAGCTCTTCAACAAGTCACTAGACAGCGGGAAAATACCTTAGGACTGGAAACAGGCAACCGTTGTGCCCTTACACAAGAGCAGAAACAAGGAAGAGGCAGGAAATTACCGCCCTGTCAGTTTGACCTCAGTTGTGGGGAAAATGATGGAGTCACTACTAAAAAGAGAGGATAGTGGCGCACCTAACAGATACTGGAAAAATGGACCCAAAGCAACATGGCTTTACAGCAGGATGCTATTGTCAAACCAACTTGATCGACTTCTTTGACTGGGTCACCAGAACATTGGATCAGGGAGGGGTGGTGTCCATTGTATACCTAGATTTCAGCAAGGTCATTGACACCATCCCTCACAGAAGGCTAACCAACCAGCTGGAACATACAGGAGTTGGCCAGAAGATGGTCAGCTGGATCAGTAACTGGCTGAATGACAAGTCCAAGACAGTGTTAGTCAATGGATCATTATCAAGGGAGGGTAGGGTGACCAGTGGCATCCCACAGGGATCGGTACTGGGACCGATCCTATATAACATATTTATAGCAGGCATTGCGAATGGACTAACAGTTAAGGCTTGTCTGTTTGCAGATGATATAAAACTCTGCAACAGAGTGGACACAACGGAAGGAGTAGACAACATGGAAGCTGACCTTAGAAGGCTAGAGGATTGGTCCAGGGACTGGCAGTTACAATTTAACACCTAAAGGTGTAAGGTAATGTACTTGGGAAAGATGAACCCTGGAAAAAAGTACACACTGGGAGGACATCAACTTGAGGAGACACAAATGGAGCGAGATCTCGGCATAATCTTCACTGACAAACTAAAGGTAGGAAAACGATGTGAGAAAGCAGCAGGGAAAGTGGGTGGCATCCTCGGTTGTATAAGTAGAGGTATTTCTAATGGAAAGAAGGAGGTATCATGCCCCTCTACAGGTCCTTGGTGAGGCCACACTTGGGAGTATTGCATTCAGTTCTGGAGACCTCACCTCAAGAAGGACATTGACCATTTGGAAATGGTGCAGAGAAGGGCTACTACCCCCCTCCCCCGAGGAGACTGGAGGTCGCGAGGGCCAGTCCCGAAGCCCTCCCTGCAGCTCGCTAGCCCGCCCGCTTGCCCAAAAGCACAGCATCCATCAAGATACCACCCCCCTCCCCCGAGGAGACCGGAGGTCGCGAGGGCCAGTCCCGAAGCCCTCCCTGCAGCTCGCTAGCCCGCCTGCTTGCCCAAAAGCACAGCTTCCATCAAGATACCACCCCCCTCCCCCGAGGAGACCGGAGGTCACGAGGGCCAGTCCCGAAGCCTTCCCTGCAGCTCGCTAGCCCAAAAGCACAGCTTCCATCAAGATACCACCCCTCTCCCCCGAGGAGACCGGAGGTCGTGAGGGCCAGTCCCGAAGCCCTCCCTGCAGCTCGCTAGCCCGCCCACTTGCCCAAAAGCACAGCTTCCATCAAGATACCACCCCCCTTCCCCGAGGGGACCGGAGGTCGCGAGGGCCAGTCCCGAAGCCCTCCCTGCAGCTCGCTAGCCCACCGCTTGCCCAAAAGCACAGCTTCCATCAAGATATCACCCCCTCCCCCGAGGAGACCGGAGGTCGCGAGGGCCAGTCCTGAAGCCCTCCTGCAGCTCCGCTAGCCCGCCCACTCACCCAAAAGCACAGCTTCCATCAAGATACTACCCCTCCCAGGAGACCGGAGTCGCGAGGCCAGTCAACCCTCCCTGCAGCTCGCTAGCCCGCCCGCTTGCCCAAAAGCACAGCTTCCATCAGATACCACCCCTCCCGAGGCCGGGTCACGAGGGCCAGTCTAAAGCCCTCCTGCAGCTCGCTAGCCCACCTGCTTGCCCACAAGCACAGCTTCCATCAAGATACCACCCCCCCCCGAGGAGACCAGAGGTCGCGAGGGCCAGTCCCGAAGCCCTCCCTGCAGCTCACTAGCCCGCCCGTTTGCCCAAAAGCATAGCTTCCATCAAGATACCACCCCCCTCCCCTGAGAAGACCGGAGGTCGCAAGGGCCAGTCCCGAAGCCCTTCCTGCAGCTCGCTAGCCTGCCTGCTTGCCCAAAAGCACAGCTTCCATCAAGGTAATTTGCTCCTCTCACCTGAAAGCAGTCGCGACCGTTTGGAAAGACTGCTCGGCTTCCACCGCATTTTGGCGCCTTTTACCAATGGCTGCAAGCGCCCTTAAACTGTGCACTGCTATCTGGTGCTCTGGCTGGAACTGAATTTGCTTGCTGAGCCTTATTTATTGCCATATTGTAAGCAGAGTAGCTAAAGTGTTTCGTGGGTGAAAGTCTGTTTAGGGTATATCTTGTCCCTATTTTAGTTTTTTCTTTCTCCACAATTTCAGCAACTGAGGTATGGGCTAAATGGAATGTACACTCAGTAAACGTACATTTCGAGGGGATTACAGTATAAATTGCTAAAAAGGAAATACCTGTGTGCAGACATCTTAGCGAGTGGGATAAATTGCTAAAAAGGAAATACCTGTATGCAGACATCTTAGCGAGTGGGAAAGTTTTTAATCAGGGTTATCTGGGTGCAGATTTCTGAGCTCTGCGCTGCCTTTATTTTCCACAAATTGTGTCCCATAAGCATTGAATCTGTAATTTGGTCAGCCTGCCCTGCTTTGTCTCTTCTTTCTTCTCCTGTAACAGCCCGCCCTAATCCTTAATCTGCTTTGCCCTTACTGTGTATTTAATCCCCCCTGTCTCTCCCTCTCCCGCAGACACCACCCCCCTCCCCCGAGGAGACCGGAGGTCGCAAGGGCCAGTCCCAAAGCCCTCCCTGCAGCTCGCTAGCCCGCCCGCTTGCCCAAAAGCACAGCTTCCATCAAGGTAATTTGCTCCTCTCACCTGAAAGCAGTCGCGACCATTTGGAAAGACTGCTCGGCTTCCACCGCATTTTGGCGCCTTTTACCAACGGCTGCAAGCGCCCTTAAACTGTGCACTGCTATCTGGTGCTCGGAAGCAGCCCTTGACGCGCTCGCCCCCACCGCCCCCACCACCACCCTTGGTCGGCTCTCGAACTTATAGCTAAGTGATTCACGTGGCTAAATAACCTATCAGCTCACTTTTCCAGCTGCAGGTTATACAAAGTTAACACTAGTGGCCACTGCTGCATATCTATCGCTATCGTCATACATAATGTTATCTCTGCTACTGACAATCCTCCTGACTTCCAGGACCCTTCTACAAGCTAATCAACCCCCTCTAGAGGCACGTAAACCACACTACCTCAACCTTCCCATTAATCACTATTCCACCAATGATGACCTCAGACCCTGTCCCTCCCACATCCCACTTACAAGCCATACTGAAAATGCTGGCTTATTCCCACACGCTGTCACCCTAACCCTCACTCCCTCTCATGCTACACATTGTACCTTAGTGCTCCCCCATCCCCCTAGCTCTCAACCCCCCACCACCCTGACAGACCCCATAACCATCCCTCATACTTCCCTCGCCCTTCTAGCATGTGTCATTCCCAATCTCCCAGTTCCCACCTCCAGCGATAAAAACCCCGCATCCTACCAATCCCAACGTCACTCATCCAAACTCTGCAGGCTGGCCCTGCTGCGGCACACCCTCCTACTCTTATTAATATCTGGCAATATCCACCCCAATCCAGGACCACCCTGCGCTAAGGCATCTCCAAAACACCCTAGGGGTAATCTACTGCTAGCTACTCTAAATATATGCAGCCTTTCAAAAAAACTTACCCCTCTTCAAGGCTGGATTGCCCAACATACACCGGACATTCTTGCCCTCTCGGAGACCTGGCTCTCTGACAGAATACCCAATGATGCGGTCTCCCTCAGTAATTATTCCCTCTTCAGAACCGATAGGGCCTGCAAGAGAGGCGGTAGCTGTGCAATTTATGTTAAATCCTCTCTCCATGCCAACGTAGTTCACACCCCCGCGCCGCAGTATGACGCCCAGACCCTAACTGTCAAACTCAGCCTGGGTTCCAAAACGCTCCACATCATCTCAGCCTATATCCCCCCCAAGAAACCAAAAACTCGCCTTTAACTCTATCCTCCACACTATCTCCCACCTACCAAATACTAGTGAAATCATCTTAATGGGTGACTTCAATGTCAACTGACTATCCCCAGCCTCATCCAGCTTCAAAGACACCGCTCTGGTGTCTGACCTTGCCTAACTCGTCACCTCTCCAACCAGAAGGGACACTAGATCCGGGACCTCCACCCTTTTAGACCTTATTTTCACCAACAGGCCACAAAACCTCTCCCAGTCACGGTGCTCCCCGATTCTATTAGTGACCATTCCCCGGTGACCTGCTTGTGGTCGGGTAAATTGCCCCGTGCCCCAAAAATCTCCATGCAGAGGCGGCTAATAAGAGGAGGCCTACAGAAACTCAAAGCACACCTAACTACCAGCAACTGGCTCCCCATTTACACAACGCAGTCAGCTGACCTAGCTCTCGCCCACTTCATAACCACATTCAACAAAGCCTGTGACTTATTTGCTCCCCTTGCCAAGCAAGTAGTGAAAACCAGAATCACCCCCTGGATCACACCCTCACTACTGAACCTGCTCCAACAGAGGGACAACCTCTGGCATAAGGCTCTAGACTCTCAGCACACTCAGGATAGACAGCTATACCATGAGGCCCAATAAATGTACATGGGCTATCGACAGGCAAGGCCACCTACCAACAAACCCTAACCACCTCTTGGGGAGGCGGCAAAAATTCTGGAGCAACATAAAAGAACTCAATGGAAATCCGCTCCCCCACCCTTCCCAACTCACCATAAATGGCGATGTCACCCAAGATCCTTACACTATTGCAGAAGCCCTTAACTCCGCCTTCTCAGACCTCTCCCATATCATCCCCTCTAATTTCTTCCACCCTGCTCCCCCCCCCCATCCCGACACACCGTGTAATTTAGACCCATTACCTTTCAGGCTGAGAGTCATCTCCTGCCGTGAGGCAAAACATTACATTTCCAAAGCTATCGCCACTTCCCGTTACAGCAATGATACACTTGATCTTAAACTTATCCGGCTGACACTGGATGTCATACTACCCCACCTTACTAAAATTCTCAACTTCTCTCTCTCTGCCTCGGACAGTTTCTATCAATCTGGAAGAGGGCCATAATCACCCCCATTCTGAAGAGTGGCGACCCTACGCACACAAGCAACTATAGACTGATCTCAATACTGCCCCCTCTCTCCAAAGCTCTGGAAAAAATAGTCTCGGACCAGATAACAGAACACCTAACCAAACACAACCTCCTCTGCCAGGCTCAGCATGGTTTCCGGACAGGCCATAGCACGGTCACTGCACCCACTGAATTCACCTCTTTCATCCATGAGGCACTGGACCAAGGTTCTATTGCTGGAGCAATCTTTGTGGATCTGACCAAGGCATTTGACACAGTCAGTCACGATCTGCTGCTCTGTGTCCTCCCAAAACTAAATGTGGTCCCTGAGACTACGGCCTGGTTCAAAGATTACCTCTCAGGTCGGTCATAACAAGTCAAGTTAAATGCCACCATCTCCTCCTGCAAAGCTGTGCACTCTGGAGTCCCACAGGGTTTTATTCTCGGACCTCTTCTTTTCACCCTCTTTTTAAACTCGCTTCCCAAGGCCTGTAGTGGTCATCTGCTTCTCTATGCTGATGATGCAGTACTATACTGGAAACACCCACAGCCAAGCACCCTCCAACTTGCCCTTCAGGGTTTTTTCAGGGAGCTTGAGACATGGTTTAATGAACACCACCTGATCATCAACTATAAAAAAACTAAAGCCATGATCTTTGCGCACCGGCAAAGCCCTCACAGGCAGTCAACCCTCCTAATCAAAAACTCACAAGGCACCCCCCTTGAACATGTTACAAATTTTAAATATCTGGGCATCACACTAGATACCTCCCTCTCCTACCATAGTCACATTCAACACCTCTCCTCAGCTGTCAACGCCAGAGTGGGCATACTCTACAGACTCAAACACTGCCTACCCGCACAGGCCATGCGTTTAGCTGTCTCCCCATCAATCCTTTCCCTAATTGACTACGGGATAACGATATATGGATCAGCTGAACCCACCACTCAACGTAGTATTAACATTGCCCTGAATAAAGCTTGCCGACTAGTCACCGGCAGTGACAGGCTAACCCATACCTGTGACCTATACGATTTGGCCGGCTGGTTAAACTTCCAACAAAGACTAAAGTTCCACACCTGTGTTCTCGTAAAAAAAATACATCTCCAGCTTGCCCCCATTGGCCTCCTCCCCTTAATCAGCCCTGTCCCCCACAGGCGAAATACACAGCTCGCAGCAAACTCCTCATTCCAGGTTCCCACTGTAGAACATCTCTAGGCCAAAGATCTTTCCGGTACCGTGCTCCCCTTTGGCTAAATGCTCTACCTCCCCAGCTCTCTCAGACCCATAGCATTTCCCTATTCAGCGGGCCTCAAAGTTCACCTACTTGAGACTGCAAACTGTGACTATGGCTAATCTCCTTCCACCTCGTCGCCCCCTTCCCCCACAACTGACACAGGGTCATGCTCGACCCTATGAATCCGCTTCCTACCTATCTCTAACTAATGGAATCCTGATAGCTGCATACCACTGTCTCTGGTAAACTAAGTTAAAGCCTGGACTGCACTGCCAGTACTGTTTATGAATGCTGACTGTTAATGTATGTTTTCCCTGAATACTGCTTGACTATGTATGCTTCCCTGTATTTTTGTACTCCCTCCACCCTCTGTAACCTCTGTATTTTTGTACTCCCTCCACCCTCTGTAACCGACGTGGAGCCTTGCAAAACAGTCTATGACTCAAAGGATTGTAATTCTGATCTTATGCAATAAATAAATAAAAATAAATAAACACTAAGATGGTGCATGGACTACATCACAGGTCATATGAAGCAAGACTCAGGGAGCTGAACCTATACTCCCTTGAGCACAGAAGAAACAAAGGGAACATGATTGAAACATTTAAGTATGTGAGGGGATTTAACGCAGCTCAGACAGGCAATCTATTTCAACAGAACACGGCAGCACACATAAGAGGCATGATCTGAGACTGGTAGGAGGAAGGTCCAAAAGCAACCTCAGGAAGTACTTCTTCACAGAGAGAGTGATAGACCCATGGAACAGCCTACCCCAGGAGGTGGTAGTATCAAAGGCAATCAGGGAGTTCAAACTCGCATGGGACAAACATAAAGGACAAGTTAGGACATAGGCTGCATAGGGAAGGGGGTAGTTTCTAGGGCAGACTAGATGGATCGCATGGTCCCCATCTGCCAACACTTTTCTTATGTTCTTATGTTCTTGTGCCAGATGTGGGCTCGAAAACACAGGCTGACCAAGCCCCGGGTAGGGTTTCAAGGTTGGAAGTATTGGTGGCATCGAGGGACTGACTCTGGCATCAAGGGAGGTGCCAATTTTGGAAATGAAGCAGGCCCTAAGGGCCCAGCCTCAGCACTAAATGCGGCACCAACAATGGTGTCACAGGTCTTGCCAGCCCCAAAGGAGCTGGCAGGGGCACAGTGGCTGTCCGATCTCCACAAGGGCTGGGGACAACATCACAAATGAAGCAGGGAATTGGCAGCACTGACCATGGCCCCAGCACAGAGGTTGGAGTAGAAGTCACTAGTACGCCCAAGTCCTGTGGTACCAAAGATAGTGCCAGCTGTACAGGCCCAAGAGGCACAGAACTGGCACTAACAATGGTACCACTGACCTTATATGCTGCACCCACTGCTCTATAAGAGCTGCATAATGGCCAAACTGCTCACCGAAGTCCCCTCTCTTGGACAGAGATGGGCATCAGAATAGAGACCTCAACCTCACAGGCCTTGGCAACTCCACTGTTGTCAGAGATGATGGTGGAACCTGGATCCACATGTGTCGAGTGTCTCACAGCAGAATGACAAGAGGAAAACCATGACCAATGCCTTTTCTTCCTCTTATGTGTTCTATGGGAAAAGGTCGAGACCAAATGGTGCAAAGACCCTAACACTGAGCATGTGTGGGATCTGGACTGTTTCTTTTTGCTACTCCAGGAGGACTGTCCATCCTCCCAGGGGCTCCACTGCCCATTGCCAGAGGACCTACCCACAGAGAGGTGGTGGACAAACACAGCCCCATTCCCACAGAAACTTCAGCCTTCTGTGCAATCCAATCTGTACTTACAGAAGTGCAGAACAATGTAGTCTTTTTCAAACAGGCCTTCTAAAATGAGTTAGACTACTGTATATCGAGAACCTGAGGAGTGACTCTGAGAATCTAGAAAGCATGCCCACAAAAGATACTAGGGGTCTACCTGAGGAGCAACTCTGAGAATCTAGAAAGCATGCCCGCAAAAGATACTAGGGGTCTACTTCTTAGTCACAACCTTTGGAAGTGCCAATCGTGGTGCACAAAGTCTCTTCTTTGCACTACCACACACTGTGGCTATACACAAAACTCTGACTCAGTCACTAGTGAAGTTCTCTCTATGACTAAGTGGAAATGCAAATGAGTTTTGTCAGATGTTAGTGTGCACGCTGACACCTGATGTCTTTGGATGGCATAGTGCCAGTTACATGGCGACATGCCATACAATGAGTCAGTGAGTATAGGTACTACTACCACCTTGTTCATTCCTCCCCAGCCCATCAGACCATTACTTTTTGGCCCACTTCTGGGACAAAACATTCTAGGATGTTTGCAGCCGTCTCCTAGCTCTCTTGGTGGTCATGCACTCCCCTTCTGCCCCCATACCTTTGGTAGTCCATGTTGAGTGGCTCCTCCCTTGCTAACTGTTTTCCCTCGCACTACTGATCTTTAACATGAGGTGTCTTGTAAATCTTGCCTCCCCCCACTGACTCTGATGCTGGGTGCATAGCATAATGACACCCCTACCACCTGCCCTGATTAGTCCTAGAGCAGGGGGTGTTGGAATCCTACTGCTTTTGCAAACATTGCCAGTTACCAACTGTAAATGGCCCTGTGGGCCATTTTGCCTGGTGACCCTACTCCTTCTGAATTGCAAATGGCCAGGAGGGGTCCGCGACTCCCTCTGATCACAGCTCAAGGGGTCATAGGCAAGGAACTGGTGCAAAGATGTAACATTTTCCTTTTTTCCACCTGTCCCTTGTGACTAAGAATCAGACCCATGCAGGGCAATCACTAGAAGTTTTCTGAGTTATTGGTTTGTACTGTATACATTGGGGGCAACTGAGCTTCCTGTGAGGTAAAGTAATGATTGGTAAAACTGCAACTTAAATAATCTCTGTTCTTTCCAATACTTTCTCCCCCAGATCATCACAAGAAACACGTCTATAAGCTGCCCCTGCATTGCAAATAAATAAATAAATAAGAATAATATATATCTTTTTTCATTTTGCAACCTCTAGCTTTGTCCTCCACCCCACCCCATCTCCTTATTTCTTTGTAAGCTTTTCACTCAAAGGTAACCTGGATGGGCCATAAGGTCCTATGCATAGTCCATCTAGTGGACCCCCACCAACTTCACCAGGGGACCCCTTATCTGCATAGTGTGTGACATGCAAAAACTCATTGCATACATAGGTACTGACCAAAAATCCAAATGTCAGAGATTTGAACTTCAAGCACATTGCTGAAGGTTGTCAAACTAGCACTACTAACAAAGCCAATCAACACACTGACTGTTCTTGTGTTTCTTACCCCCCCGAAACCCCCAAACGTTACATTTTATTTGATGTTGCTTCTGTGATACTAATTACCAGCTTTTAGGTGGAATGAGTCAGAAATCATGAAGTCCATAACAGGAAACCAGTTCAGAGGTAACATACAGTGCACAATTTTTTTAAAATCAAAGACAGTATAGAAACATAGAAACATAGACTCTGATGGCAGATAAGGACCGCTTGGCCCACCTAGCCTGCCCATTTCCCTACCTAGAGGATAAGCTGCAGATCCTATTTAACCAACAGCCTATTTCTTCCTACCCCCCACAAAAATTGCCTTATGTCTGTCCCATGCATTCTTGAATTCTCCCACAGTTTTAGACCCCACAACCTCCTCAGGAAGGCTGTTCCATGCGTCCACCACCCTCTCTGTGAAAAAATGCTTCCTCACACTGCCCCTGAGCTGTCCCCCTCTTATCTTCAAATTGTGTCCCCTTGTTCTTGCACATCTCTTTTTCTGAAAGATGCTACCCTCTTGGACTTTGTTGATTCCACTGAGGTACTTATACGTTTCTATCATGTCCCCCCTCCCTCCTTTCCTCAAGGGTATACATATTAAGCTCCTTTAGCCTCTCCTCATATGGCTTCTCTTGCAGACCCTGCACCATTTTAGTTGCCCTCCTCTGAACTGTCTCCATCCTGTCTATGTCCTTGCGGAGATGGGGTCTCCAGAACTGGACGCAGTACTCCAGATGGGGTCTCACCAACTGTCTGTACAGGGGGATAACAACTTCCTGTTTTCTGCTGGTGATGCCTCTCCCTATACATCCCAGTATCCCCCAGCCCTCCCTACCGCCTCCTCACATTGCTTGCCAACCTTAAGGTCATCTGATATGATTACCCCCAGGTCCCTTTCCATTTTTGTTGTTGTTACTACCCCCCCATTGTGTAATCTTCCCCTGGGTTTTTGTTTCCCAGGTGCATTACTTTGCACTTCTTTGCATTGAATCCTAGCTGCCATACTTCTGACCATTCCTCCAACCTTGCCAAGTCCCTTCTCATCCTTTCCACACCTCCTTGTGTATCACCCCTGTTGCAGATCTTTGTGTCATTTGCAAAGAGGCATACTTTTCCTTCCAGTCCCTCAGCAATGTCACTTATAAAGACATTAAAAAGGACTGGCCCCAGTACTGAACCCTGCGTTACCCCACTAGTAACCTCTCTTTCTTCAGAGTGGACTCCATTTACAATTACCTTCTGTGTCCTGTTGTTCAGCCAGTGTTTTACCCAAGCTATCACCCTGGGACCCACTCCAAGGCTGGTTAATTTGACTACTAATCTTTTGTGTGGGACTGTGTCAAATGCCTTGCTAAAGTCTAGGTAGGCCATGTCAACAGCCCCTCCCTGGTCTACTACTTTGGTCATCCAGTCAAAGAAATCAAATAGATTCGTCTGCCATGACCTTCCCGCTGTGAACCCAAGCTGCCTTGGGTCCTGTGGCCCACTGGCCTCTAGGTACTCAACAATTCTTTCCTTCAGAAGTGATTCCATCACTTTCCCTATCCAGAGGTCAAACTGACAGGTCTGTAGTTTCCTGCCTCTGTCTTGCTCCCACTTTTGTGAAGGGGAATCACATCAGCCTTCTTCCAGTCCTCAGGTACCACACCATCCTCCCATGATTTGTTATAAGGGTAGTCAGTGGTGTCACTAGTTCTCTGCTTAATTCTTTTAGAATTCTGGGGTGAATTCCATCTGGCCCCATTGCTTTGTCCACCTTCAGTTTTAGGAGTTCTTTCAGAACCCTTTCTTCTGTGAAAGGACTGGGATTGACCCCCCTCCAGAGTGCTTCTGTTAATTGGATTAGGCACCTCCACCACTTCCTCTTTTGTGAATACTGAACAGAAGTATTCGTTCAGTATCCCTGCTTTTTCACTGTCACTCTCTGCCCACCCACTATCCATTCTATTCTGCCTCACCATCCCTCCCTTTGTCTTTCTATGCTCCCTGATATACCTATAAAAGGTTTTATCCCCCTTCTTATCCGAGTTGGCTATCTTTTCCTCAGTTTGTGCCTTTGCTATTCTGACTACCCTCCCTGCTTCCTTCTGCCTTAACTGGTACAGTTCTCTGTCCTGCTCCTTCTGTGTTTCCTTATACTTCCTAACTGCTATCTTTTTCTCCCTAACCTTCACCGCCACTTCATTTGAGAACCATAGTGGCTTTTTCTTTCATTTTGATTTGTTTATTTGCTTCACACAAAGGCTTGTTGCCTCTGTGATGGCAGTTTTGATATTTCCCCATTGTTGCTCCACCCCTCCTTCTAGCCTGTTTGCTAGTGCTTTTCTAAGGCACTCTCCCATCTTGTCAAAGTCAGCCCTCCTGAAGTCCAGAACCCTCACTTTTGTATGGCTTGACTCTGTAGCTGAGTTTATCATGAACCATACTGTTTGGTGGTCACTTGTTCCCAAATGGCTACCCACTTCTAGATCTGAGATCCTCTCACTGTCTCCATTTGAGAGTACGAGGTCTAAGATTGCTCCCTCGTGAGTAGGTTCCAAAACTATCTGTCTGAGGCATGCCACCTGAAGGGCATCAAGAATGGCCCTGCTTTTGTATGTGGCTGCAGCACAGGTGCTCCAGTTAACATCTGGCATATTAAGGTCCCCCATCAATAGTATCTCCCCTTTCTCTGCCATCCTAAGTATGCCTTCTATCATATCCTTGTCCATTCCCTCCCCCTGACATGGGGGTCTGTATACAACCCCTGTGCGGATTGTTATGCCATTTCCAGTCTCTAAGGTGACCCACAGTGCCTCCTCTCCTCCCTGTTTACTCTTTTGTTCAGTTGCTTTTATCCCTTCCCTTACATATAGAGCTACTCCCCCCCCCCCTTTTCTTCCCTCCCTGTCTTTTCTGTAGGTTGTGTACCCTGGTATGTTAACATCCCAGTCATGGTTCTCTGTGTACCATGTTTCTGTGACTGCTACAATATCCAGGCATCCTCTTCCTTCAAGGCCACCAGTTCAGGAGCTTGTTGCCCAGACTACAGGCGTTGGTACTCATTACCCTCCATTTCTTGATGGCCTTACACCTTTTGCCCCATCCCTGTCCTTATTGCATTTGTCACTTTCTCCATTTACCCCTGCGCTTCTCCCTATTGACATCTCTATGCTGGTGTCTACCTCACTTAGTACCCTGATTTTTTTGGGGGCTAGGATTTCCCTGCTCCTTTCCAGTGCCTCCACCCTTGGCTAGTTTAATTGCATGCCAATGAAGTATACGCATATTTTTTTTTTTTGGCAGAACACTTTCACTTGGTAAGCAATGTTTCTTACCTGCTTGGATGCTAGGATTTGACGCACCTCTTGTTTGAAGTCAATAAACCGATCGTGATAGATGGCCATGCACCAAGGTTCCTTAAAATAGCTAGATAAAAAAGAATGGAGTTATCCAGTGAACCTCTCATTAAACACTAATATACAGTATTTACCTGCCTATTCGCTTTCATTATTAACAGCTCTGGCCTCATCACGATCGTTTGTTCATAAAATGCCGCCCATAACAGCATGGTCAATCAATTATTTTAATGGATGTTCCCGATGCTCAGCCAGCATCAGTAATTACGTTTGAAGTGGCTTAATTCAGAGCTGTGGCAAGACCCAGTGAAGAATCCTGATTTTATCAGGAATTTAAAAGCCCAAGGACCTGAAGAGAGTGGTGTCTCCATTATCTGTCCTCGTTTGAGAAAAGCAGATTGCTGGATTAACTGAACTGCTGCATAAACAAATTAAATTTATAAAGACAATGACACAAATGCAGTTCATTATTAGGATCTCTAGATTAATACAGGGCAGGCAGAAAACAGGTCAACACTGGGCTGCAGTATGCCCTTTACATCAGCGTACTGACAGAGCTACAGTACAGCCTGTTCTATGGAGTAGACGGAGGGCTCTGGCTCAACTAACCTTTGACAGTGTAATGGAAAGAACAATGTTAAACGCTAACAGCCATACTCATTTACAACAGAGCACATGTTCATTGAAATAAAGTACTGATTAAGTGTTGTCTATAGCCAAGGAACTGATCCACTGACTGAAAGAAACAAGGTAGTCCATAAAATGTGCTGGCCTGTCTTTCTTGTGCTTAGATTTGAGAATGAAGGATTAGTAACATAGTAACAGCAGTAGTATTGGGACAATACAAGATCGTGGCTCATCAGGTCTGCCCCTATATATCTTTGCAGATATAGTCAGTCGTACTTTTCTGCCCAGCTGCTTCTCAAAATTTCAGTTTAAATCCCACTACTGTTCTGCTTCTACTGTCTCTTGACAGAGCCTCTATCAGATTCCTTTTATCCTTTCTATTACATAATACTTCCTAATACCCAACTGTACCCTACCCCTTTCAGTTTGGGCCATACCCCCCTTGTCCTTGTTTCTTAAGAAACAGTGAAAAACCTGCTTATATCAACCTTTGCATTCCTTTGTGTATCTCAAAACCCTATCAACTCTACCTTAGCCATCAGAGTCCCAACGGATCCGATAACTCACATTCCATGCACCCTAGAGCCTTGGTTGGTCAACAGCTCTAGATTAATTAATTAAATAATGACAATACTAATTAATTGCCAGACCCAAGTGTAACCCCTAGATGGCGCTATCCCAGGGGCTACTACCCCTGCCTGATTTGCCACTAACAGGTTGAGGGGCCTGGATCCAATGGCGGGTGCCTCCACCCAGAGGTCAGGGTTTGCAATAGTTAAACTAACTTGGTCACAGCCCTCTGGGACACTGCAACCCCCCTTTCTTCCCACTAGTGGCCCACACAATATATCAGAATTACCTTCACAGTATACACTTACCCCCAGGTCTGGTTCGGCACTGGGACCTCCTGTGAAATGAGATACAGTGCAACAATCACAGTACAGTACTTTAACATAGACAAATACCTCAGGCAGTATAACTTTGCTGAAACAAGCAGCTCTGATTTATTTAGGGGGATATAACAAGGACAGGGGGAAATCAGGTTAATTAGCTTATCACTCTAATAATCTACCTATGGCTCTGTGCACAGGCCTATCCCTATCAGTTACTGTCCCTGGGTACCCAAGTCCTAGTGGCTAGTCCAAACCGTGGCAGCTGGTAGGGGCCCTTTCACACAGAGAAAGGAGAATTAAACAGTCAGCAGTACAGTAATTCCATTTGGATTTAATGTGGCAATTCAACAGGAGCGACCCTGAATTAGTACTCACGACCTCCAAATAAGATAGGGTCCTTCAATGTCAGCAGGGCTCACTTGAGGTACACAAACCTCTTCACACATCCATATAAAGAAAGCACTATACCAGGCAGGCTGCATCTGTATCGATCGCAATTACTGCACAATACCCAGGAGAACACACAGCAGATTCAGTTCCTGACAGACCGAGTGCAATTTTCAGCAATTCTTCCAGTCTTCTACAGGGTGAGCCTGTTTTCTACTCTTCAGAGATCCTTTGATTCTTTTCACAGGACAGATTCAGTCCTAACAAGCTGCAGACCGGAACTCTGGGCCTTACACATGTTTTTTGACTAAAACTGCACACTGAAAAAGCACAGGGCTCCTTCCTTCTTCACTGCCAAAGCTCAACTGACACTCCAACTGACAAAACCGGGCACTTCCTTTGAGTTCCTCCCAGTTCTTGACTGGATTGGCTGTCACTCACAATAGACTGCTGCTGTTGGTCCAAAAAGGCACTGAAGTCTAAACTACATCTCCCAGAGTCACTGCCCATACAATCCTCTTGTGGCTGGCTCAGATTATGAGTCAAGTTCTGATTCGTCAAGGCACCATTTTAGAGCTAGCTTACCCCACACTGATTGGTCCAGTTCAGCAGTTCAAAACTAGAATGGGGAACTAGCAGACACAGTTCTGACTGCAAAAAGCAGGTTAGACAAACTGTAATTTCATTATTACTCTAAATAATTTCTGGCAAACAGTTACATCTTTCAGATAGGTTCCTTTGCACTCCTAGTGACTGCAAAAATGAAGTGAATTGGCAGCAGCTCAGTGGTACTCAGAGAAGCACACAGTCCCCCATACAAACTAATTATGTCTGCAAGCAGACAGCTCTTAAA